>RJVU01048406.1:8585515-8712063 GCA_003731715.1 Anabarilius grahami | reverse complement strand
GATAAGTTAATTACTGCTAAATACCAATAATAAAATTGAACTAACATGCTTATGCATAATTAGGATAGCAAAAAAATTAAGCTAATCAGTTTTAAAATGGTGGAGAAAACACTTCCCATGTCTTTTGTTAAAGGCCGCACATCCCATCAGACTCCAGTATTGTGATGCAATTTCGTCTGGCACACAAATTATTCAGTTGCTGACGTGGACAGGTTGTAGGAATCTCAGTCTTGAAGCAAAATCAGGTTTAATGGTTTTGAAGCCACTTAGTAGTAATATATCCTCTGTATATACTTAAGTTGTAGTTATGGTGACTGATCTTTGACCTTTTTGGCAGCCATCTTGATTTGACTCAAAGTTTTCAATAACTGTCACACTCTTTAACACTATTAAAGGGCAACATCCTTTGTCATCCTTCATAAAAGCTCTTTGTCTGTAAGTATTAATGGGTTTATAAGAGTCTTATCTTCATTTATATGTTAAAGGATTAGTTCACTTTCAAATAAACTTTTCCTGATAATTTACTCACCCCCATGTCATCCAAGATGTTCATGCCTTTCTTTCTTCAGTCAAAAAGAAATTAAGGTTTTTGATGAAAACATTCCAGGATTATTCTCCTTATAGTGGACTTCAATGGCCTCCAAACGGTTGAAGGTCAAAATTACAGTTTCAGTGCAGCTTCAAAGGGCTTTAAACGATACCAGACGAGGAATAAGGGTCTTATCTAGCTAAAACGATTGGTCATTTTAGAAAAAAAATTTAATTATATTCTTTATATAAACAAATGATCGCCTTCCAAGTGCTTCCGCCAAAACCACACTTTCGTATTCTTCAAAAAGGAGGCCACTGAAGTCCATTATAAGGAGAATAATCCTGGAATGTTTTCATCAAAAACCTTAATTTCTTTTTGACTGAAGAAAGAAAGACATGAACATCTTGGATGACATGGAGGTGAGTAAATTATCAGGAAAATTGTATTTGAAAGTGGACTAATCCTTTAATATTTTTGTGATTTTCAAATTTCAAAGAAGTGCAAGGGCAGGTGCAGTTGTCTGTGTTGTACTGCTGTATGTCAGTACTTTATTTGTTGAGATGGCTTGTTAACTTCAGTTTTGGTAAATCAATTTGCCACTGTTTAGATGTTGGTTTTGAAGTGGTGTCAGCAAATATTTCCTTTCAGTTCAGCACACTTAAAGGGATTTACCTCTCTACCTACTTAAAGGTTTGCTTTAACGAACGCAGAATAAATGTGTTTTGTAAAAGTAACGTTAGAACTGAAAACGTCCATGACAAATGCATATGACTTGTGAAACTGTTGGATTTTGAATGTCAGAAACCCGATGGCATTGACCCATGACCATGTGACATTTAAAATTCAGTGATACTTATACTTGGTGTTCAGAAGCTTGAAACACTTGAATCACTCTCAGTTATAAGGATTGAGCTGGAGAGGTACTTATATTGGCAGCACACTATCGTGACAACTTGTAATATGTATGAGATGGTGAAATCATATGATATCTTGGATTGGATTGTACAAAAACATGCATATACCATCATATAAAACATCATATACCAGTTTGGTTACAAACATTCTTGCCATTTCATGCAAATTATTAATATTATTATTTGTTGTTGTGGATTTTTTCCTCAGTTGGTATATTATAAGGTATGGGGAAGTTTTCTTCATTGTGCTGTTCCTGGCTGTGAAAATAATCATGTTTATGACTGTTTTTGTTGCATGAAACTTGATTGTATGTGGATATCTGGGAAAACAGTTAACAACGATGTGATACTTTTTAAGTATATTAATTTTTTTTTTGCACACGGAGAGCTTTCTGGACCCATTGAGGTTTGAATCTTGACACACAAATAAGAAACACATGCACGGTTTCTCAGTAAAGTAGGGTTATAGTAAAGATAACCAGCAAGAAAATGTTGCACTTCTTGTTAAGTGCGATTATTTTCATTGAAAGCCCGCCTTTGAAATGTAGAGACAAGGACAGCGTTGAATGTTGCCTGTGAAACATGGTGAAATACAGTAATCATCACTGAAGCAAGTGTATACCTTCTTTCAGAAGCACAGGTTTTGAATGCATGCTTCTTAAGCTCATTATGTGCCTTAATTATCTGAAGGACTGCAATTTTGCTGTTTGCAGATCTAAAATGTTGTTAGTCTTGCATCTAAAAGGAAAGAAATGCAGAATGACTGTCAATCATGATGTTTACAAAATTTTTCCTTCTTACGTCTGTGAAAACTTAGATTCTTAGAAACTTAGAAACACGTCTGTGTTTATATTCAGGGACTGTTGACTTGAGAAGATCTACTTTAAAGAGAATAGCCTTTTCTGACAAACATGTCAAGGAATTGTGTCAGATGCCTAAGCTTTTCAGCCTGCATATTCTTTATTGACTTAAGCCTTTGGCTTTTTTATTATTTTTTTTAGCAACCGTTATGAACAGAGCCACTGGTATTCTGCAGTTTTGCCAAGGAGTGAATGGTGATAAGTCATGAGTGGGTTTTTTCTGATTAGAGCAACACACACACGCATTCACACACATGATTAGATCATCATTATTGCGGCCTGATGATGCACCCACCCACAGTGCCCAGATAACTCTGCCAGTGTCCTCTATGAGTCTGTCTGCCCACACACTGTCTAGCCCCTAAATGTTCTGTCTGACAGAGCCCAGTTCTCATCACATGAGCTTGTGGAAGCAGTCTGTGAAATGATCATGCCTTTGCAGTTTGGTCTGTGTTTTTTAAATGAAATTATCATGCTGTCACACAACAGCTTACCATGCTTCACGGTTCTTTTAGTTCAAGTCGCGTTTAGTTATGACTTTGAGAAGCACTGAGTTTCTTTTTTTGTATACAAATTATTGCATTATATAAAAATGTGATGATGCCTACTGTATAGTTAGAAATGTATATGAATGTACTTTTGGACCAAAGCAGTGTTTTAACTTTACTTAGTAAATTATTTTTGTCCAATATAAAGTCATACAGTATTTTGGATGTGTATTGTTTAAAGCACATCCTTGAAGTGAAGTGAAGTGACATGTGGCCAAGTATGGTGACCCATACTCGGAATTTGTGCTCTGCATTTAACCCATCCAAGTGCGCACACACACAGCAGTGAACACACACACACCGTGAACACACACCCAGAGCAGTGGGCAGCCATTGCTGCGGCGCCCGGGGAGCAGTTGGGGGTACGGTGCCTTGCTCAAGGGTCTCACCTCAGTCGTGGTATTGAGGGTGGGGAGAGCGCTGGACATTCACTCCCCTCACCGACAATCACTGCCGGACCTGAGACTCGAACCCATGACCTTTGGGTTACAAGTCCGACTCTCTATCCATTAGGCCACGACTGCCCCGACTTGCACATAAATGTTACATTTTGTAAAATCCCAATTCGCTTTACAGATCTTTATTTGGAAGGTACGGTGGCCAAAAGAGCTCAAAGTGCTGTAACAGAAGAAAACACTAGCAAATACATCAAAACACCAGCAAATTAAGAAAACATCTTCATCAGTTTGACAACACGTGTGCTGCAGATATACTCACAACGCAACCAAATACAGAAACGTGCTGCTAATTCTCACAACTCACAAGCATGTCCCAGCCAGATTCGTCACTTGTTGGGTCCCCTTGAAACATTTTCCTTGTGGTCTTTGCTATTTGCAGTGCGTTTCTGTATTTGGTTGCGCTGACTATTAGCAGCGCGTTTCTGTATTTGGTTGCATTGTGAGTAGCTGCAGCGCGTTTCTGTATTTGGTTGCGTTGTGAGTATTTGCAGCGTGTTTCTGTATTTGGTTGAGTTGCTAGTATTTACAACGTGTTTCTGTATTTGGTTGCATTGTGATTATTTGCAACACACGTGTTGTTTTCTTAAAGGTGCCCTAGAATTTTTTTTTTTAAAGATGTAATATAAGTCTAAGGTGTCCCCTGAATGTGTCTGTGAAGTTTCAGCTCAAAATACCCCATAGATTTTTTTTTATTCATTTTTTTAACTGCCTATTTTGGGGCATCATTATAAATGAGCCGATTCAGGGTGTGTGGCCCTTTAAATCTCATGCTCCACGCCCCAAGAGCTCGCGCTTGCCTTAAACAACATAAAAAAAAGTTCAGCCCTTTAAATCTCGTGCTCCACGCCCCAAGAGCTCGCGCTTGCCTTAAACAACATAAAAAAAAGTTCAAACAGCTAATATAACCCTCAAAATGGATCTTTACAAAGTGTTCGTCATGCAGCATGTCTAATCGTGTAAGTACAGTGTTTATTTTGATGTTTACATTGATTCTGAATGGGTTTGAGGCTATGGTCCGTGGCTAATGGCTAATACTACACTGTTGGAGAAATTTATAAAGAATGAAGTTGTGTTTATGCATTATACAGACTGCAAGTGTTTAAAAATGAAAATAGCGACGGCTCTTGTCTCTGTGATTACAGTAAGAAACGATGGTAACTTTAACCACATTTAACAGTACATTAGCAACATGCTAACCAAACATTTAGAAAGACAATTTACAAATATCACTAAAAATATCCTGTTATCATGAATCATGTCAGTTATTATTGCTCCATCTGCCATTTTTTGCTATTGTCCTTGCTTGCTTACCTAGTCTGATGATTCAGCTGTGCACATCCAGACGTCCTGCTCTTGTCTAATGCCTTTCATAATGTTGGGAACATGGGCTGGCATATGCAAATATTGGGGGCGTACATCCCGACTGTTACGTAACAGTCAGTGTTATGTTGAGATTCGCCTGTTCTTCGGAGGTCTTTTAAACAAATGAGATTTATATAAGAAGGAGGAAACAAAGTCTTTTCCATGTACTGAACTCTTGTTATTTAACTATGCCGAGGTAAATTCAATTTTTGAATCTAGGGCACCTTTAATTTGCTGGTGTTTTTTTCTATTTTGCATGTGTTTTCTTCAGTTGCAGCGTGTTGAGCTCTCAGCCACTGTAAAGTCATCACAAAATAATATAAATTAATGCTGATACTGTCTAAAACCTCACTTTGCAATCTTTTGGGGGACATTGTAATTGTGCTATACCTCTGCTGCATTTTAAATCTTTTGTCACCATCTGTAGATCAGTCAGAAAAAAATAGACCATCATAATGTTGTCTGCGAATGTCACTTTATACAGTATGTGAAATTCTAGAAAATTCTCTTAATCCCCCATTTGGGTGTGAGTGAGTTTGAAATGCCACTTTTTATCATTATAGCTGAATTTAATGTGAAACAGCTCTTTTCAGAGCTGCACAAAGAACTAGAAAGTGTTATGTGAAGTGATAATGTATAGAGGCACACCGATTCTTAACATTAATAAAATGAAACATGCCATATCTGGCATTATATTACGTTTTTAGAGGAAACAATGAGGGTTACAAATTGTTTAATGTTCATTAACACACTGATTGGAAGTGTATGTTCTAGTTAGTATTCACAGTGAATTTCTGCTCAAAAGAGACACTCAATGCACATAGTCCAACACTGAGAGACTTATTTATATAAATATGTACAAAAAATCCACAATTCTCTAATAACAATCAGATGCAAATGTAGTGTAATATTTGGCGGCGCCATCAAATCCCAAAACCGTTATGATTTATAGCCCAATCTCAGCTGCAAGTGGTGAATGAGATTGACATTTGGGTTAATTTATTCTTTTCTATGGTGTTGCCTATTCTCACAGACCCTTTTCTTTGTCAACCGTCCGCAAGATCAGTCAATAGTAATTGATCGCTGTTGCAGGATTACTCTGCTGCTACTTCGCGATGCATTCAGAGAAGTCATTTATATCATTCCTGCTGTCCATTCATCATAATTTACCTGTTAACAAGCAATCTCGTACACTCATAGAGAGAGCAGATACATTTAGCATATGTGATCACTCAATTCTATTAGAAAACAAACAAGGAAGATAAGCTTTAATGGATTCATCTTCCTCATTTATGTCAGCTACTAAAAATAACCTTGACGTCAGGGAGGCTGATGACTTCAATTCAGAGTTCTTGTAAATTTTGTAAACGTTATTCCTAAACTCTTTGAGGCACAACAAATATATTATATATATTTATATCAGAGTTATAATAATTTAAAAGTTAATATTTAAGTTATGTTTTTGATTTGTAATAAAATTCAGTTCCATATCAGAAGATTAACAGATTATTAAAAAAAGAAGAAGAAGAAAAAAGTGTAAAAGTGGTTGCTCTCTGGATCAAAAGAGCCCATCGATAATTCTGTTATTATATTTTAGTCCTATAGTTCTGATATGACTTGTGTTTCTTAAGTCTATTGGATTTTTTTCATCTGCCAGGTGAAAAATGAGTAGCTTGGTTGCTTGGTAAAGCTTGCTTCAGGTTGAGTTATGTGCCAAACTTACATTTTTGGAAAACTATAGTCACAGATACTATGGAAGGATACATATAACTACAGGTGCAGTGCTGCTACTGTATGCTCAGTTTGATGTCACACTTGAATGATGTCTCACTGTGTCTGTGTCGTTGCGGGGCAAGTGTAACCTTTGTATTCCGAGGATAAATTGCACTTATCTCATCTTCCATAGCATAATGGATTGGTGTTTTATTAATTGAGAATCATTAGATTGCTGTTAATGGAAAGTGCTTTTCTGTCTCAACTTCTAATGAATTGACTCCATGATGCTGCGGTTGTGGAGCTTCTGTTAACGCGGTGTAATTCTAAACCTTAATGGACCATTATGCCAGTATCGAGATCATTTGCTTTTTTATGCCTTTGTCTTTCCTTACTCTACAGAAGAGGAAAGCAGCTCTTTTGTCCGTAACCTCTCTTACCTTTTTTGTGTGCGTAATAAGGTCCCAATACTGCATCTTTATGATCTGGTTTATGTTTAGAATAATGCAGATCCCCATATAGATAGAGATCAATAAGGATGCAGATGGAAAATGAGAGCTTCTTTTTACCGTAAGATTTTTGGTCTTGATAAAAGTACGTAAAAAAATTGCCTCAAAGGGTTCGTTCACCCAAAAATGACATTTCTGTCATTAATTACAAACCCTCATGTTGTTCCACACCCGTAAGACCTTCGTTCATCTTTGGTACACAAATTAAGATATTTTTAATGAAATCCGTGAGGTTTCTGATCCCCAAGAGAAAGCAACGTAATTACCACATTCAAGGTCCAGAAAAGTAGTAAAGACATTTAGTAAAGACATTCTACAATAAAATTGTAGTTAAACCTTAATATTATGAGGCAACGAGAATGCTTTTTTTGTGTGTGCAAAAACAGAACAAAAATAATGACTTTATTCAATAATGTCTTCTCTTCCCTGTCAGTCTCCTATGCTGTTTACTTTGTATAGACATTGCAGCACTTCCAGGATCTACGTGAGGGCGACGACTCATTATTGGCCGGCTCCTGCGGCATCATCACACGCATGTGTCGTGCTGCTCACGTGAACAACAGAGTCAGCGTTCTGATGTAGAACCCAGAAGCACTGCACTGTCTATACAATGTAAACAGTGTAGGAGACTGACAGGGAAGAGAAGAAATTGTTAAATAAAGTTATTTTTGTTTTGTTTTTGCGCACAAAAATATATTCTTGTCGCTTCATAACATTAAGGTTAAACCACTGTAGTCACATTGACTATTTTACCGATATCTTTACTACTTTTCTGGACCTTGAATGTGGTAATTACGTTGCTTTCTCTTTCACTTTCTCTCAGATTTCATCAAAAATATCTTAATTTCCAAAGATGAACAAAGGTCTTACGGGTGTGGAACGACATGAGGGTGACTACTTAATGACAGAAATTTCATTTTTGGGTGAACTAACCCTTTAAATATGGTACTCATCAAATATGCTAATACTTGTTTCACATTTTGGGGGTCTTTATTCCAGTGAGGAAATTGCATTTAAAAATATTGTTCTCTGAGGAACTTGCAACAAAAGTGCTAATTGGATTCCAGTTCCTGCGAGAAACTGTCAGCTGATGTTCCAATAATTCCATCATAATTACATTTTCTTGAGTATAATAAGATATTTGTGGTAGTTTTATTTGTTTTGCCAGCATAGAGAGCCACTCTAATTATGCTACAGTGTGGAACAATACATTCACATACACAACACACTTTTAGAAGGTGCATGTTAGTAACTAAAGATACAATGGTCATTTGTATGGGAGAAGTTTCACTAGTGGTCTCAGACTTTTGATCCCCACTGCACTTATGTATTATTTATTTTTTGGCTGCTTGTTTAATCTTGTTTGTTCAGTCTCAGAAGTTTATTTGGCTGATGGAACTATGAACTGAGAAGAGACAACGGCAGAAGCCTTTCTCTGATCTCTCCAGGTGATTATCTGGAGATTAGATTGTGATGAAAAGTTGCACCTTCTTATTTAAATATTCATTTAATCTGTCATTACCTGCAGTGTGCTATCAGAAGAACGAAGCCCAATTTGAATCGCCCGAAATTCTTTCTCTCAGCTTTCTGATTGCCCATACTGAGCGCTTGACTCTAAAGGGAGATTAGTTTATGGAGATGGGAAAACATAAATTTAATTGCTTTGCAAAGAGTATGCAAAGCATGTTTATTATAAAGCTGAAAGCTAACTCCTCCTTAGCACACATCTCCTCTCTGCCAATATTCCAAAGTATGCTTGTATTCCTAAAATAAATGCAGTAACTAAAACTCTATTTCCGTATGCTCCAGACTGAAAGGCCCTGAAGACACACGATGCACCTCTCAGTTCTTTTCAATTTATCAAAACAGCAAACACTCCTTCATCTCCCTCCCGCAACACACAAGCCAAATCTTACCGAGGAAGAAGCCATGCGAGAAAGCAAATAAATTAATTACAGTTAGGTAGACAGATCTTGGCTTAAAATATTTGTAGATCTTACCACCAAGTGATGAGGACTTACGGAAAGAGTGTTTTTTTGACTGTTAGAGGCATTTGACTGCATTGTGCTGCTCTTTTCAAACATGCTGTGAAAAGTGCTGGAGGTGGATGTGTCGACTACTGCCGTCGGTTTCTCAGCACAAGTATCACGCTGACTGACTCAGCTCCCTCCTACATATGACAGCAGGTAAGGCAGCACTTTCTGTCTATTTGTGTCACCATCTTTTGACTTCCTGTTTTAATTCACTCTATGCCTGTGAAACTTGTCTCTCACTGTGCATATGTGCACTTCTCTCTTCCTCTTTTGTGATGTGTATTTGTGGATTGTATTTTTCTCTTCCATTCCCATTGCTCAAGCTCTTTACAGAAGCAACTTTGGATATGGGTTCTACTAACCATGTTCTAAAGTTTGAATAACGTGAATCTACTAACCTTTTGCTTTCATTCCTCATATGCACCTTCTTTCTCCTGCTTGGCACCTTGTGAGCCTGAGGCATGATGGGATATTTAAAAAAACTGAGATGTTAAATCAAAGCCAGGGAGAAAAGCTCATCTGAGATCAGGGGCCATATGTATAAAGCTGCTCAGAGTAAAATTTTAGTGACACAATGACATGATCTTAGTCTTATTCCTAGACTTAAGAATAATTGTGATTCATAAAGGTTGCTATAAGACTAGGTCTCAGCTCCTAAATGATTTAAGAGTGCTGGAGAGGTATCCTAACCTATTAAGAGTAACAAGATGGCAGCAGAGGGGAGGAGACCACGCACTTTCCAATGTAGATGTAATGTATTGGAGTTATATGATGACAGGGAGTTGATAAGACCATAAGCTTGACTGTCAAGGTATTCTTTTTGTAACTGACCTAGTAAGAAATTTAATTCCCACTCTACAAATCAATACTCTAACTGCAGTAATGAAAGTAATAATGACATTTTTTTGGAGACTGAAAAATGCAGCATTGCAACAGTGATGACTTGAGCCCATAAGTCTACTGTAAGCAGGGTCTTAAATAGCACTGTTGTGGCACTAACAACATCAAAAAATTATGTCCAGAAGGGATATTTGTTTTTAATGACCCTACAAGTTCACTTAAACCATCAAAATATGAGGAACATTTTTTATTAAATATGTTAAATATGAGGGAAGAACAAAACACTAAACTTGGTATTTATTGTTTGGCAAAAAAAGGCAACCATACTGCTACGGGTTTTATTTTACTATGTAAAAAAAAAAAATGAATAGAATGCATAGAAAAATAAAAACCTCACAGGAAAAAAGCATCCATTGACTACAACATTGACTACAACATAATATTTTGTTTATTCTCTCTCTCGTCGCGTCAGATCTCGCAGCATTTTGAACCTTTTGCAGCCGTAGGATTGAGGCTTGACTAATTCTCTTGTATAACGAATTACAGTGATCAAGTCTTGATGATATGAGAGCATGTATTGAAATTTCAAAACTCTTAAACGTCATTTCATCTTGGCCAGATTTCTCAGATGAAAAAAGCTTGACTTTACCACATGATTTATCTGTGTGTTCAGCTTAAGGGAGATATCAATAAAAACACCTACGTTTTTAACACCTTCTTTAACATACATTGACAGTGAGCCAAAATTTAACTCTGCTGCACCCCTGGTTCCTCTGGGGCCGAACACTACAACCTCCATCTTGTTTTCGTTAAGATATAAGATTTAAAAAAAAATATATCTATTTTGACTTCCTAGAATTCTTTGTTGTTGACATGCAGGAAGGACACTGCTGCAAACACATTATTAGAACACAGTGAAACAACCTTGAGCTTACTTTTTCTGTGGGAATGTGGGGCATTCAAATTGAGATTACAACTTAAAATCTAGTCGCTAAAGGAATTCAATTCACATTTATTTATATAGCGCTTTTCACAATACATACAATACATTTCAAAGCAGCTCTACATGTTGCATGTTTCTACATTACAATTTAGAGTAATTTGTTATCAGAGGGGACTGTGTCAAAGTAATGTCCATTATGTCCAGAAATGTACAGTTGTAAGATATTACAAATCATGTAGTAAGCTAATATCATGTATTCAATTAGGCTTAAACAATGATCTCATTAAAGCAGTTATTACAAGTTGTGATCATAATGATTACAATATATAGAACATATTGCAGTTGTGTATGTAGTTTTAGATTTGCCATCATCTGAAGTCCTGGCAGGGGTTGGCGTCTTCTCTTCACAGGTTTTGGGTCATCTGAAATCTTCGTGACCTTAAAGAGCATGATGGATTGTAGGGCAATAGAAGATCGGTTGAATACACAGGAGCTGAACCACTAGGGCCTTATAGGTCAGTAGCAATACTTTGTAATTGATACAGAACTTAATAGGTAAACAGTGTAGAGATGATAAAATTGGTGTTATATGATCATATTTTCTTGACCTGGTAAGAACTCTAGCAACTGCATTTTGGACTGAATGTAGCTTGTTTATTGAGGATGCAGGACAACCACCTAGTAATGCATTACAGTAATCCAGTCTTGAGGTCATGAATCATTTGGACTATATGCAGTATAGTTGCTATGAATATTAGTATTTAGACTCTTAAGTCACACATAAAAATGCATGAATTAACTGTAACTATCTGTTTTCTTTTTATAAGTTATTCCTGTGATGGGAAAACGGAATTTTAGTTACTCCAGTCTTCATTGCCACGTGATCTTTCAGAAATCATTCTAATATGCTGATTGGTGCTCAAGAATCATTTCTTCTTATTAATGTTCAAAACAGTTGTGCTGTTTAATATTTCTGTGTGATACATTTCAAAAGAAGACCATTTTATTTGCAATAGAAATCCTTTGTAACATTATAAATGCCTTTGTCACTATTGATCAATTTAACTTTAAGTATAACTTTAGCATCTTATAATAAGTAGCTAGTGACTTGTTCCTTTGTTCAAAGCTTCAGTGTTGAGGAAGCTACATTTATACTATAGTGACTCAAGCTACTCTTTTATTAAAATTAAATTACATTTTTGATTGCCCTCTTTTCCTTCACTGTAAACACCACATACTTCCAAGTGTCATTTTTCCTTTTCTCTCTTCCACTGTAGCCAGAACCGTTGTCCTCATAAAGGCCTGGACCTATGGCCTTGATGCATTTGTATTTATTCTAAACAGTTCCAGCATCTCTGAAGTAGAAGTCTAGTAGTAAGCTCATCACAGAGCTGTCCTTGACTTGTTGATTTGTTTAAGAGATGTACTGCACTTCCAACAGGAATACATTACTGGATGATGAACTCTGAGGCTGTCAGAGAGAGACAAGCAAATAACTATAAGATAACCCTCATGCACAGCCATGCAGATAAATAGTTTGTTGTCTGTTATCTTAATAACGTCTACCCCGAATTGATTTAGAAATGAAAGGAAACTTCCTGTCAACATGCTGAAGACGCTCCCGGATAACTCAACTCATGCTGAGCAAATGTGACTTTACTAGACAGCAGACAGACAGTCGTGTTCTTTCAAAGACTTTTCCTTCTGTAACTTGTGTTAAGTTCTAACCTGTTCCTTTTTGAGTAACATGTCACACTCATTTCCTTGTGAAAGTGTGAAACTACATGGTTTCTCCAGCCCAGCTGTTCTATCTGTGATGCATATGCTGAACTGCTCTGGTTTAATTGTAATGAGGGAGGGAGAGAGTTACAATCATTACAAAGACCCACTTCTCCATGAGCTGTAATTTTAGCTATGCTCAGAGGATCATGATTGCATTATTCCTAGGATGTGTCACAGTTACAGTTCCCCTTTGTATATTCTCAAAAGTATAATGTTAATTGCAAGGATATGGAATTGACAAAAAGCTCAAAATAAGATCAAACACACACAGGAAAAAAACAAAACAAAAAAAACATTCTGTTATTGAAAAGTCAAGAGAGGGTCCATCGCTCGGCGAACACTGTTTAAAAATTTGCCCCGTGTATCATCACCTTTACTGTATATGTATGCGTCACTCTTTCCTGTTTTATTGACGTATGGCTATTTTACTGATCCCAAAACACTGAAGACTTGTACTCCATGTACGGTCTAAATGTGTACATTTAGATGAATAACATATATGAATGACAGCGTTACTTGTGCCATAATGAGTCTAGAGTTTTATAATGTCTACTGATGATGGTTTCCTTTGTTTCAGAATCAGAGGGAGAACTGAAAACAACGTGAATTCACTGTGGGGTGGATAGATGAGATGTCACAGAGCAAAAGACATTTGTACATGATGGTATTAGGCTAAATTCTATTTTAACCATTGTTTCATAATTTAAATGTGAGAGTATAATCAGGGGTGCACACTACTTTTTTGGTCTGGTTCTCAAGGGAGCACCTGGAGATGTTGCTCGGTACTCACACTTTACGCGACACACTTATCCTAAAAACTGACATTATCACTTTCCTCCTGACTGCTCTCCTCACTATCTTCTTTTCTCTCGAACATGGTAGATGATGATAATGATTTATTTTATTTTATTTTACTAACAGTAATGACAGACAACAGCAAGAATATTAGGCTGCTGTCACTTTAAGAAGGAAAGCACGGACCGAATAACTGACACACATCCGGTTTCTTTCTCAACTGTTCACTTATGAAATAACCGAGAGAATACTTGCCGTATTTTGACATAATTTTGTGTGTATGTGGGGTTCAAGCGCAAGTAAACGTGAAAGGGGAATTAATTTGGTGTTTGAGCGCTGTCTCTCTCTCTCTCTCTCTCTCTCTCTGCGTGCGCGCGTTTCGGGGGTGTGAGGCTGTGCGCACAGACAACAGCTCGCGAGTGCCGATTTTCACATCTTCTTCCGCTTTTAAAATCTTTACAAGAGATGGAGAAAAATCCTACTCCAGTAAGTAACTGTGTCCTTGTGAACCAGTCCTTAAAAATGTTGGAACTCAAAAGTGCTTCCCTCCATGTTTTCTGGTGCGCATCATTTATTTTTACCACGCATGCGTACCTGCGTACCACTTATGTGCACCCCTGAGCATAATCATACTTAACTGACAACACAGAAAATATAATGTATATCAACATCTTTTAAAGTTATAGGGCTTAGGTGAAAATGAAAATTCTTCCATTTTCTGTCAATCGTATATTCGTGTGTATGACATTCTACCTTCAGTGGGAAACAAATTGTGAATTTCTGAAGAATATCTTGGCTATGAATACTGGGGCTGTAAAACTTCATCATGAACGTGCAATGTAGCAACTTTTGGTCTGTTCCTCACAAAAAGTGATCATATGGCTTCAAAAGACAATTGGAATATGGTACACAAGTCCTATTTATGGCTTGACAGCCCCAATCCTTATTCACTTTTGCTACATTGAAAAGAGTGGGCTGGAAATTCACCTATAAACTCAACATTTCGTGTTCTTTGGAAGATAGAAAGTCATACAGGTTTGGAACGTCATGGATGTGAGTAAAAGATGACAAAATTTTCATTTTTGGGTGAACTACCCCTTTAATCTTCAGGGCCTTTTGAGAAATTCTCTTTTTCACAGCTACCTTTTCCAACCCTCTCATGTGTGGTGAGATATACGTGCAATATCCTGCCAGCTGTCTGGTTTCACCACCCATCACCTACAGCCCTTAAAAGCTCCAGTCAGCTTTCCCCAACCATGAACAAGATGTCAAACTGTATATGAATTCAATATGAAATCCCCCCTATAATGCATTAGTTCTATATGTATAGTTTACATGGAGCTGGTGACACTGTATAATAATGCAGTTTAACTTCTGTACTTTGAAAAAGTACAAGGCATGTAGGAACAGCAATGTGCAAATTGTCCAACCTAGTAATTTCAAAGAGCTGCCTAAGAATGATTGTAGCTATTCATAAGCTTTGCTTAAAAGCCAATGAGCAATTTAACAGTATGCCACTTTTAGATGCACCTGTGGGATACATTTACACTTGTGAGACCATTTAGCATTTGCATGAAATGTTTGTATAAAATATTCACATAGTCGATGTTCTATTTTATGTTCTTGTACAGATTTGGCCTCAGGCATTCTGTCACACTGCAGTTTGATATAAAGAGATGTGAAACAACATAACATTTTTGTTGGCTAGTACTGTACATAAAAGCAGACAAGTCCTAAAGTCTGAGACCATAGTGAAAATCTTTGATTCAAAATCTAATTGAAACCTGAAAAGAAACATGACGTAAAATGAAGAAATATTTAAGATTCTGTCCTATTTCTAGGTCACTACCCAAATAAGCAAATTTGTGAGACTGCTCATGTGAACTCCTTTGTACAGATGGTCAGATGTTCATTCATCGAAGCTTAAAGGGATTTCTTTACATTATCAGGATAATTATTTGAGTGGAAAGTGAATTTCAGAATGTCTTTGCATTTGTTTTGTTCCTTTTGTTTTAATGACAGCTGCACTTGAGCTGCATGATCTTCAAGTTTTACTCATACTTGTGTTCAGCAGTACAAAGAAATTCATACAGGTTTGGAACAACTTGAGGGTGAGTAAATGATGACAAAATTTTCATTTTTGGGTGAACTATCCCTTTAAGATGCTCTTTGGTTCATCTTAAGTCATGCTGGAGAACATGAACTCCACAAGTATGAGTAAAACTCAAAGATCATACAGCTCAAGTGCTGCTGTCATTAAAACAAAAGGGACAAACCAAATGCAAAGACATTCTGAAACTCACTTTCCACTCGAATAATTATGCTGATAATGTAATTAGAAAAATACAAAATTAAAGCATAGTGGTCTCAGATGTTTGGTTCCCACTGTATACTGTATATTAGTTGCTCAAATAGTCCACAGGAAGCTCTTAATGTGCCTATTTAATTATTTAATATACCTTTCATTTATTTAATCAGCCAATAGCAATCAATCAATGAGTAACGTATGCATGCTGTGTGTAAAAAGCTAGTGCCCCAAAACACTTCTTGGTATCAGTTTTTAATTGCATAGATGTTTCTTCTTCTGTGTCTCCAAATCAATTTGTGCAATCAAGCATTCTGGAATGAGTTAAATTTCCTTCTCTAAACTACACAGAGTCTCCAATAAGTGAACCATACATGCAGAAGGGAAGTTCTTCAGAGGCCTGTTGTTGGTGTATTTGTCTCATAGTCTGCAGTCTGTGTGCTTCCATGTGAGTATTGTTTGTTTCTCCTTCATTTTCAACTTGCCTGGATGCTCTCAACCCCACAGTTCCTGGAGCGAAGCTGAATGGACACATACATCCAAGCACAGAATATATATATATGACAGGAGAAAGGGGGGGGAGATTAGCAGTAAATGATATTTTCATGGGCAGCCATAATTCAGCCTGCATTTGCAGACATTTGAATAAACACCATAAATTCAGGTGGCAGTGCCTCTTTTCTGGCGGTAATAAAAGGTAAAATGAATTGCGGGGAGGTTTTAATGCGTGGCGCGTCTGATGTGGAGTGATAGGCATCTGCTGGGGCACCAGGAGCAAGGAGAACTGGATTGGGGGAGGATGGGAGGGAGAGGACGGGGCCTAGAACTCCATTTCACTTGTAGATTTCCCTCATATTTTCATTTCGCAATTGCTCACCATCCTGCCTGACAAGGGTGGCAATAACAAAGGGATGACAGGTGAGAGTATATACTGCCCTCCACGGCAGGAAGAAAGAGAGGTTCATGTTTGACAGGGGCCACAGACCCAGACAACCTGCGGTGCTAAATCTACCCTTTGATTGACTGAGAGTGCGAGAAAGACAGAGATGTATTGACTGTCACTGTTGGGCTTGTTTATGCATTGATATGTTGGTATGGGGGGTGTGACATATATAGCATACATCATTTAGCTTATCTTTTTGCTTGCATCTATCGGTTTCCAAAAGTACCTTTCATGTGAAAAGTATGTAGTTCACTTATACATCCAAAAATGACCAAATTACTGTATGTATATATATATATATATAATATATATTTATAGGGCAACATTAGGCCAACATTATTGTTAGTTGTTTATTAGTTGTTTCATTCATTGTTTTAGCAACAGTATTAAATTTGAATTTGAATTCAGTATTAAAAAACAGAAAAAAAATCAGAAGGCTAAAGTGGCATGTATTTAGTGACCTCCCCTTAAGCCCAAAGTATAGTTCACTTTTTATGTGTATGCGAGGGTCAGCATATGGTGCGCGTGCCGCGAATTTCGTCATCCAAAGAGTACGCACGTACTGTACGTGAGCCGGCAGTTTTTTTTTAACTGCACGTATTTGTACGCACAGGTCGCACATGCACATTTAAATTTTTTTTGCAGTAATTTATCCACAAAGTGGCAACCTTGCCCTGAGGGCGTCGATTCACAAGGTAGTCAAAGAAAAACTGCATAAACAGAACAGAGAAGAACGCATGCAAGCTACAGACAATGGAGGCCTACATAGATGAGAGATTGAGCGAAGAGGTTAGAAAGTACCCTCATTTGTTCATCTCTAGCATGAAAAAATACAAAGATGTTGACATGGGTTGTAATTCGTTGCGAGAGATTGCTCAAAACTGCATATGTGTCGAACGCCTGTGTATGCGTATGAGTCAAGTAAAGTATACTTTTAAAAAACAAAATATACCCAGGGCTTTACACTTCAGCAATAGCAGGACACTGGCTCTCTTAAACCTAAATGGAATGGAAAAGTACTGGAAGGCCAAGAAAACTTTCAAAATCTGATTAGAAGTTTCTTCTTTGAGAAACTGGAAGAAGTCCAGGAAGTCACACCAAATACTGAAATACTGACTTAAGCTTAAGGAAGCCATTTTGTTCAGATTTTTTTTTTACATTTTGTGTACATATTTTCTGTATTCCCTGTTTGTATCATAATAAAGAGACTTAAAAATAAATATGGATGGTCATTAAAACAACAAAGCTGTTGGTGGCCTAAGACTTTTACACAGTACTGTATATATATATAAGCCATTTGGTAATATATGTATTTATGTAAAGAGGTCTTTTATGTTCATCAAAGCTTCATTTATTTTATTGAAAAAGAACTGTTTTGTATTTTAATGTATTTTAAAATTTAATTTATTCCTGTGATGGAAAAGCAGAATTTTCAGCAGACATAATTTTTTTGTGGAAACCATGATGCATTTCTGGATTCTTTGATGAATAGAAAGTTCAACCCAATTTATTTGAAACAGACATTAGAAATGTCTTTACAGTCACTTTTGATCTATATAAATTTATCTATATTAATTGATTTTTTTTTTATCTAAAAATTGGTTGTACTGTTCACCACTAATATATAATTATTATGCGAGAGCTGTATTACGACCATCCAAGGTTAAGTTGCAATAAATAAAAAGAAAAACGAAACACAACTCTCCTCCCAATTGTCAGACCGAAAAATAAATAATTTCACAAAGAATATAGCTCCAATAAATGTTTTATTAAGATGTTGGAAAAAATATATAAAGTTGAGAGCTATAGAGTAACAAAAGAAAGATCAGTGCGTGTATAAACTTCAGGGTAACCCACGGCCCAAAATAACAAACAAAAATAGTCTATATGTAAGCAATAAGGTATGAAAGGTTGTGTTGTGAATAAGTCATGGCTGAAGGGCGTTGTTAGGCACGACGTGAAGTGCCTGCAACCCCTTCAGCCGTGACTTATTCACGATACAGCACTAGCCTCGAGTACCTTATTGCTTTTATAAAACGGTTACCACACAATACAAATATTAAAGCCAAAAATATGTATCAGTGCAACTTTATGAAGTAAAATTTAACTAAAAGCCTTCCTTCCGCCAGAAAAAAATAGTGTGTGACCGTGAACAGCAACAAAAGTTACATTATTACGCCATTAGATGGCAGCAAAGACTGTCTTTATGAGTGTGTCAGTCAGTAGCAAAGACTTTTACATTGAAAAGACTGAATTGTTGTGAACACGGAACAAGACGCAACCGACAAACGCTTTGACTAGCGCTGTCAGTCACGGGAAAACCCCTTAACTGTTAAAAGGACAAGATAATACATCGGACATTTAAACAGATTTTTTTTATGAACATAGGACTGACCTGAAGGAAAATGCTAAATCTGAATGCAGGTAATAAACTCGATCACTTTCTCACAATACACTTCTACATAATACAGTAAGCTTCAATGAACAATATCAACTGAGAACAAACAGTTTACATTGCTAAGAGTGGTTGCTAAGGGTGTTGTGTAGTGATACACAGAACCGTTGGGTGAAGCGGTCATAGCTGTGTTTTATCGTGAATAAAACACAGCTATTTACCAATCAGAATCAAGGACAGGAACTAACCGTTTTATAAAAAAAAACTACACTATCAAAACAGAACAAATGTTATCACAAAAAAAGAAAAGGGCAGGTCACCCCTACAAAGGATACCAACACTGCTTGAAATTTGTAACAAATCATATAACAATAACATTGATGGTCTGGCGGCTGATGGGGAGACAGAAGAAGTGAGACCAGACAAGTCGCAGCAGTTTGCTTTGGAAGAACAGAAGAGATGGTTTTAAACCTGCCGCAATCAGTCATCCAATCCAATGAAGATGGGCGGAGCCATTAATCAGATAACTAAATGATCCTACTGAGGACAAACAGTGAAAAAACACACACTCAATTCAAAACTAGAATAAACGCATAATATAAAAGAACAAAAACACATCCGTAACAGCTGCCATTAGTTTGCAAAGCAATTGTAAATCTGTCAATTTTCCGATTTGCATCAAGTCAGTCAACCATATGTGCTTTTCACATGTTTGGTAAATGTATTTGCACGTAGCAGTCAGAGTTTATAGGTGTGCGTTAACTCTGGCAGCCTGGTGTCTGGCAGCAACGCTTTGCTTTGTCAACAAAGAGCAATAGATGGTGCTGTTAAATCATTGATTTAAAACATTGACTTTCCACCATGGATGGCAGTTCAGCCAATAGATTACAATTATTTTCACAGAAAACTCCCTTAGCGTGGTTTGAATTTGCTTTAGTTTGCTTGATAGTTTGCTTTGAGTTGAATGTTGAATGTCATTTGAGGTCATTTTGAAATCCTGGTGTATTTATTTATTTATTCATTCATTTTGTATTTATGTGGTTTTTATTCGCCATGACAATGAGTTGAGGAGAAAAAGAGACATAAATAGAAGTGATCAGAACAGTGATTCCCTGTCTTTTAGTCTAGGTGTAGCCTTTATGTATAAAGGCCTGTTTTGGCCCAGTCAGTAGACTTGACTTGATTTGTTCAGTTCATTGAGCGTATGGAGTCAGGGCCGCAGGCACCTCCATTCCACTCTGATTTCATTTTGACTTGCCTGTAAATGAAAAAGCCGTTGTCCCATCTGCAGAGGTGAAGGGGCAGGGCACTTGGGTGATTTACAACTGCACATCAATACCGCAATGCTTTTTCTTAGCCTGCTTTGTTATTTTGCTCTATAAAATGATGCACATTTGTAGAGTTTGAACGTTATTACTGAATTTATTCTTACAAACCGCTTCAGCAGATAAATCAAATGTCATGTGTTACTCTCGAGTTTTGAATGGCCGTATTTCATGGAATGATTCACCATTGTGAAGGTCACTCAAACACGGTATCAAGATAATGCAAGAGTTTTTGACTCTGAGGCAAAGAACAACCTGCCTTAACATCTGTAATGACTTTGCATTTGTAGTTTGAACACTAATGTGTCAAATCTGAAGGACTGTCTCATCTGTCAGTCATCCATTGCACTTTAGTGATGCAGATAATGTGAAACATGCATTTCAAAAGTTCTATTAATATATGAGTATGGCTAAAATTAAAAATGAATTAAATTTGGAAGTATTTCAAAGCAATCAGCACTGACCTTTATTGAACTTTTTAAAACGAACAGATGAAAACAAGCAAATAAGGCAGAGATATATATAGGTTTCAAATTCGTATAAAAATAGCTGCAATTCAAATATGACTAAGTACCTGTCAGTTTAATATTTGCCAGCTTTAATCAAAATGAGATTTCATGAGTATAACTGCATTACATTATATGATAATAGATAGGAGCATCAAACACAGTTACCAGTGTCAGTACTCTTATGTCGCTTAAGCTCTTAGCTATGTTTGGAATGCCATGCTTGTAGGCTTATTATTTTTACAGCATGTGTTCTATGCTATGCATTCACATTTGGCTATGTTGGGAATAATATAATGCTACATTTGTATATTTCTGCTGCATACTGTATATGCTAAATATTATATTTGCCAAAACAGAGCATATTGACTTGACCTTTTGATTTGACCTTCTGTATCCAGGGTGACAAATAGATAAATATCTTATTTTTATCTTTAAAATATTTTTATTTTATTTTGGCATTATAGTAGGCTATGCGGTAAACAGTATGCTCCATATTCCACTTTGTATCAGTAACCAGTAACACCTACTACGTACACATCATTTCCAAACAAAATAATTCACAGGTTCCCACTCACAATATTATTAATAATTTCTTGCAATGAGTATTCATCACCTGTTCCTTGTTCTGTCATTGCTTACATGTTAAATACATTGATTGAACAGTTGATTCTTCCATGACTTACCCTGGTTCTCAGTGTTGTCGTCTGCTATGTTTCTTTTAAATAGGGACACTAGTGAAAAGATCCATCTGTTTACCAGAAAGTGGAAGAGTAAATATTCACAGTAGAGAAATATCCAGTGAACAGCTGGGCTAGGTGCTGCTGAGTAACATAACACTCAAATTAGCGCTGGAATGTGGTCATAAACCCTTGACCCTCTGATTTGCTGATCAGAGACTGCAGATGTCAGAGATCGTTGTAGGCTGTAGAACCCCTTAAATCTATGAAGACTAGACAGGCAAAGCATTATGGTTGTGAATGGTCAGCACTTACAGCTGGGACTGTGGCATAGTGACAACTTGAGCTACCAAGCGAACTGTCCCTCTGTTGACTATTTCTGCTTTAACAGTCTTCAGATGTTTTTTTTGTTTGTTTTTTTTTAAATGTGATGTAATTCCAGCAATTACAGGTGCAAGCCTGTGATTTTATTTGGAAAATTGAGTTTTTCTCAGATCACCCAGGAGAAAATTCATAGCTGAATTACCTGTTTTTAACGAGTTCCAGGATTGTGCAATAATTTAATTCCTATTTGGATTGTCAATGCTGACATGGAGGATATACGTGGTCTATTTGACCACTGCTAAGAGCTGCAGGGCTGCTATTTGACAATTTTGCAGGTAACAAGGACAAAGGTTTGGCATAAAGATGCTTATTTCAGAAAAATTAACTAAAGTTATATGTGGGTCATTGACGAATAAGGTTTTTAAAAGTGTAAAAAAACAATATGGAGAAGTTTTATTAAGTGTTAACAATGAGATTATGTGATTTTTTTTTATAATCAATTAACACTGCTTTTGTCATTTTTTACAAGATGGACAAAATTTGTTATTCGGTTTAACCAAAATTTCGGTTTTACCGAATTACAATTTTGGTTATACCGAATGACAATATTTTCAAACAATGCTAACAGGCTTTATAGCTAGCTAGCGAAAGGACAATCAAACAATTTATATTCAATACACGTTTTTAAAATATTACAACATTTTCCATGTTTTATAGAGGTTGTACCAAATGACTTGATGTTTGAAAACAAGTGAAAACATGAATTTTTCAAATAGTAAAAAGAGAGGTAAATACTTTGCTTCACAACCATGTGGTCCTTTGCAGGTGTCTGAATGATGTCACATGATATTGACCGCATGACTTGATCCAAAATGGTCCCTTTATATTAGTTACTCCGAATGACATCAATGAAATTCATTTTTCCGGACATTCTTTCTTATAACAAAGCAACGACTTCTACACATAATTTTAATACCATTTTGCACTATGTTGATATATGATGTTTTAAAATCATGCCAGAGTTAAATATATATACATTTATTACATTTTAAGATATTTTAATCACAAATGAAATGGCTGTATTGGACTTTGGACAGTTAAACCGAATGACTTTTTGACACTTTAAAATCTTTAAAATACCTTTATATGTAGCAAAATATAATTAAAATCTTTTGGATTCAATAAAAAAGATCTAGTTGTACTACCTTGCATACTTTGGATGTAATATCTTTGTTTTTATTATTATTAAGACCTTTGGACAATAAAATGACCCGTCACTTTTTCAGTGATACTCACAGAGCCAAAGATCATTGGGATATTGAATGCAAGCAATTGTTTTTTTGTATCACCGTTTTTAAGAGAGAATTCTGCTTGCCACTGAATTCTTTTCTGTACCACTCTTAGAAGTATAATTAGCTGCAGTGTGTACGTGTCGTTGCCTATATGAACAAAATTACATCACAACTCCCTCGTCCTTCTGTGTCATCTGAATGCATGAGGATCCATGCAGTTATTCTTTTACAGACATCAGCCGGAGAACCAATTAGTCCGAATAGTGCTTCTGAGTGTAAGCCAGAAGTACAGAGCATAATTCATCCCTAATTAGCATGTTCTCTTGTCTTTCATTTTAAAAAATGTAAGAAGTTGAGTTAATTCACTGAATTTGTTCTGAATTTATTTTGGTCTCTCATGCTCATTAGCTCTAACAGGGATAAACTGATTAAAACAGATTCAGAGCTGGATAATTCTCAGCTGGAGGACTCTTTCACAGAGTTGAAATTGTTCATTGAGCCACTTGTTCTTCCTAAATCGGCATTTGCATGCAGTCTCAGAGCCGAATCAGTGGAATGATGCTATAAATTCATTCAGTGAAAGACTGTACAGATTTAAAAATGGATTAGTTACAGTTTGACTGACTAATAGGGCAAAATGGTTGGTATCATCTGCCCAGCCGTTTATTGATGTAGAGACTGTTGTGCAAGACCTTAGCTCTCATCCATCAGCAAATTGTTTTTCAATCCCACATTCTTTAATGATAACATTTTAGAAAACCGTTCCGTCATTAATGAATAACTACACAGGAAAAAATTTGTAACACAATATTAATATTCTCGTAACTACTATTAACTAACAAGAAACTCTGATTAATGAATTAGAAAGTATTAGCGCTCAGTTGAATGCAGTAGTGGAGATCATGGTAACCCACTATTAATGACTGAAGTCATTGCAAGCATTTGAGGTTTTTGAAAGATTTTGGATAATAATTCAGATTTGGTAACACTTGAGTCATTACTAGTGGGTTACCATGATCTTCACTCTAGAATACCATTCCAAATAATTAGTAATTCCTTTAGTAGGATGCAGTAACACTTGAGTCAATACTATCAAAAACTTTACAAAAACGATGACTTCAGACTTTACAATGACTTCAGTCATTACTAGTGGGTTACCATGATCTTCACTTTAGAATTAATTGTACATTATGCATTTTTCAGATTAATTATGAGCCTATAGTTCTTAGTAGTCCTCCAGCAAGTATGAAAAAAATAGTAGTTATTGATTAGCTGATAATGGACTACATCATTCAACTCTGCGCTATTACTTACCAATTCATTAATCAGAGTTTCTTTTTACTTAATAGTAGTTAATAGAAAGTTAATATTGCATTACTCATGTGTTCCTGTGTAGTTATTCATTAAAGACGGAACAGTATTCTCAAGTGTTACCCCTTAAATAGTTGAATTAGAGCTATGGTGAATGAATCCCCACAGAGAATACGTTAATGCAAAAAGCATCAAATTTCAGCACATTTAATTTTCCTACAGGTGCTTTCATTGAGTTGTTCTGTATTCAGTGATATGTAGAGGTAGTTTGTGTTGAGCGTTCAGTGATGGGAACTCATCAGTAAATATAGAAAATGAGTCTCTTGAGTGGCGGCTCAATCGGGCGAGTGCTGAAACAGGTGATTTGAAGAGATGATCAACATAAAATAATTATACATGAGGTTATCTGACCTTGATTGTGTTACGTTGCGTGGCTTACTCATGGGTATGAAGCATAAAAAATGAAAAGGAATAATAGTGCTAAGATAAATAATGGAGTGTAGGTTTGTGTGTTGGAGGTCATTGTGTCCTTTTAGGATTTGAACAATAGAATCCAGATAAATTATATTCCATTGTTGAGACACAAGCAACCATTGAGACAACAGTGGCTCTTCACACTGTTTTGTCCTTCACAATCTGCAACAATTGAACATTTCTGACCATTTTTGAGAAAACACTTATTTCGAGTAAGCATCAGACAAGGAACTGTTAAATCATTTAATTTTGTACTTCATGTTTCGCTATAATTTCAACCGTTCTTGAGAGATTGACTATAGTCTCTGTTTCAGCTGGATTTATACCACTCAACCTTGGTATATGTGAGTGTTTTTGTGCAGAGATGGACTGGGACTCTGTGTGCTGGCCTAATACAAACCACTGCTCTATTATCAACTTCTTATATATTGATTTTTATTGTATTTCTGAAAACAGCTATTTTTACATTACATTACTTTTTACATAAAGTGGTTGAGGAATATGTAATGCAATATGATCATAGATACCTAAAGCTTCCATTATTAATAAACTAGGTATTGGAGATGCATTTGATTGCATTTATTTTTGATTTTACTGAATTTAATAATTCAGCCTGACTGTAATAGACTGTGCTGAAATTCGGTAAGTGACCATGTTTGACTTCTAGCAGGTGAGGAAATACGGTTAACGTGATTTCACAAAGTACAACATGTTCCATTCATTCCATTTAACAAATCAGATTTGAGGGACAAGTTTGCAGTTTATGTCAAGTTTAGGCTTACAAGCAGGGTTAGGTGCTTCTACATCAGTGTTATTCACCTATCATTTCCCTCTGATTTTAGGGATAAGTTATGGTTAGGGTTAGATTTATGGGTAAGGAAAGGGTTTGGACTATGTTTTCGGATAGGATTGTTCCAGGACCAACAAAATATCTTGATACAGGAACATGTCTTACTTGGCAAAATAACGGCAACAGAGGAAACTTGTGTACAGATACAGAAGCAACAATATTTGGTCGGGACTGCTGGCGGCGAGAAAGAAAGTGCCTAGGGAGCTCCTCGGAAAAAGTTGCTTTTGGACGCAATTTGTTTTAATTGCATGAATGCACAATAGATAAATGAAATGCCTGTTTAAGTGTTGTGCAGTGCATTCAATGCTGCCCTAGAGAGCGTTGTCTGACAGCTGCATCAGGATCTGTCACTTTGGCTTAAATGGTTCCACTTGATGGTGTCGGAACATTTTATTTCTTTAAATTCTTATTTACTTTGTATCCAAATATCTGTGTGTGTTTGTAACCACAGCGTGTTGCCCTTGATTCACCATTTAACCTGTTGCATTACCTGAAAAATGGCTTTTAATGCCTGGAGTCAGCAAGGTAAAAAAAACTAAAAAACACAGCTACTGCATCTTGAAGTCATTTTAATTCCAGCAAACATTGGGTCTCATTCACTAAGCATGCATACACACAAATTTGTGTATGAAATCTGTGTATGAACCTTTTATACAAACAAATCATGATTCACCAAAAACTAAATTACGAAAATTTTTTAAAAAGTCATATTTCATCCTATAAAATGGTTAGTTCCTGTCCTGTCCATTCTGATTCACCCAATGGTTCTGTGTGTCACTACACAACACCCTTAGCAACCACTCTTAGCAATGTAAACTGAATTGAAGCTTAATGTATTATGTAGACCTAGAAGAGTATTTTGAGAAAGAGATCGATTGAGCGAGTTTATTACCTGCATTCAGATTGAGCATTTTCCTTCAGGTCAGTTTTATGTTCACAATAAAACACCTGTTTAAATTTCCAATGTATTATCTTGTCCTTTTAACAGTTAAGGGGTTTTTCCGTGACTGACAGCGCTAGTCAAAGCATTTGTCAGTTGCGTCTTGTTCTGTGTTCACAACAATTCAGTCCTTTCAATGTAAAAGTCTTCGCTACTGACTGACACACTCATAAAGACTTTGCCGCCATCTAATGGCGTAATAATGTAACTTCTGTTGCTGTTCACGGTCAGACTATTTTTTCCAGTGGAAGAAAGGCTTTAAGTTAAAATTTACTTCATGAAAGTTGCACTGATACATATTTTTTGCTTTAAATATTTGTATTGTGTGGTAACCGTTTTATAAAAGCAATAAGGTACAAGAGGCTGTGCTGTATCGTGAATTAGTCACGGCTGAAGGGTGTTGTTAGCGGAGTGCCTGCAACCCCTTCGGCCGTGACTTATTCAGAATACAACACAGCCTCTCGTACCTTATGGCTTACTTAACATGACTATTATAATATAATATAATATATTATAAAATTAATAAATAATACAATTTAATTGAATTTTAAATATATTTAATCATATACAGTAAAAGCTGGGTTATAGCTTCAGCTGCAAGGTTTCTCTGAATAACGCCGATTTACATGTGTCCAGCTAACTAATGAAATCTGCATGCCAAATCAGAGGCTCCATCGTTCGAAGGCCGCAAAGGTTGGACCGAGCATTGTTAAATGGGACAGTCTAGCCTACGGATGATTGTTCTTGTCGCCTAGCAATTATGACAGCTGCCATTGATGAGTGGCAGTAACGTTTGTACTGGACTTTTTTTGAAAGTTACTGTATGACTCTGAAAACAAAACAGGGTTCACAAACTGTCTAAATATGTTCACTATGGTCAATTTCTGTATATAATGAGTATAAACTATATATAATTGCATATTAGTACTCTTACGCAAGATGGCGCCGCGCATGGCAGCTTCAGTGCATAGCTCTTCAGTGTTTGTTGTGTTTTTGTTCGTTTTTCCTGTTTTTTGTTTTTCAAACACCATCAGTTTTACCAGGGATGAACTGCTGAACATTCGACAGTACACACCACAAAATCTTTTACCGGATTTCGATTATTCAGACGTTTTGTTGAACGTTGTAGTCGGCGCAGCGGCAGCGCTGTTAAGACGCTTCAAGACGCGCAGACGGGGGAAGCGCGCCGGTGCGCTCGTGAAACTCAGACAGCGCGGATTAAGAACGGCGCTCCCCAGCATCCATCTGGCAAATCTCCGTTCTCTTCCCAACAAAACAGACGAACTCCTTCTGCTCTCCCGGACAAATAAGGATTTTTCAAACTCTGCTGCTCTGTGCTTCACGGAGACCTGGCTGAACGACGCCATTCCGGACAGCGCGTTAAGTCTGCCGGGCTTTCAGCTGTTCAGATCAGATCGCGACGCAGAATCAACGGGGAAATCACGCGGTGGGGGTACGTGCTTTTACATCAACGAAAGGTGGTGTTCAGATGTAACTGTGTTAAAGAAGACGTGCTGTCCAGATCTTGAAACACTCTTCATTAACTGCAAGCCGTTCTATTCGCCGCGGGAGTTTTGTTCGTTCATTCTGGTGAGTGTCTACATTCCTCCGCAAGCGCACGTGAGCTCAGCTTTACAGATACTCGCTGATATGATCACAGAGAGCGAGCAACAACACCCGGACTCTGTTCTAATCATTCTCGGGGACTTTAATAAAGCCGTTCTCTCACGTGAACTTCCAAAATACAGACAGCATGTTACTTGTCCCACCAGAGACAGTAATACACTGGATCACTGTTACACAGCAATAAGGGATGCATATCACTCTGTCCCACGGGCAGCTTTGGGGCTCTCTGGGGCTCTCTGATCACTGTTTAGTTCATCTCATACCGACCTACAGGCAGAAACTAAAATCAGCTAAACCTGTAGCAAAGACTGTAAAGAGATGGACCACCGAAACAGAGCAGGCTTTACAATCCTGTTTCGAATGGACTGATTGGAGTGTTTTTGAAGCTGCTGCCAGCGATCTGGACGAGCTCACAGAGACTGTTACATCATATATCAGTTTCTGTGAGGATTTGTGCATTCCTACAAAGACTCATTTCACTTACAACAATGACAAACCCTGGTTCACTGCAAAACTCAGCCAGCTCCGTCAGGCCAAAGAAGATGCTCGCAGAAAAGGGGACAGAGTCTTGTACAAACAGGCCAAATACACACTGGAAAAGGAGATTAGAGTGGCAAAGAGGAATTATTCTGATAAACTTCGGAATCAGTTCTCTTCTAATGACACAGCTTCAGTGTGGAAAGGTCTAAAAGACATCACCAATTACAAGACACCATCCCCCAGCTCTGTGGCAAATCAACACCTGGCAGACGATCTGAACGAGTTTTATTGCAGGTTTGAGAAATCATCATCACCATCACCATCATCATCATCATCATCATCATCATCATCATCATCATCATCATCATCATCATCATCATCATCATCATCATCATCATCATCATCATCATCATCATCATCATCATCATCATCATCATCATCATCATCATCATCATCATCATCATCATCATCATCATCATCATCATCATCATCATCATCATCATCATCATCATCATCATCATCATCATCATCATCATCATCATCATCATCATCATCATCATCATCATCATCATCATCATCATCATCATCATCATCATCATCATCATCATCATCATCATCATCATCATCATCATCATCATCATCATCATCACCATCATCATCATCATCATCATCATCATCATCATCATCATCATCATCATCATCATCATCATCATCATCATCATCATCATCATCATCATCATCATCATCATCATCATCATCATCATCATCATCATCATCATCATCATCATCATCATCATCATCATCATCATCATCATCATCATCATCATCATCATCATCATCATCATCATCATCATCATCATCATCATCATCATCATCATCATCATCATCATCATCATCATCATCATCATCATCATCATCATCATCATCATCATCATCATCATCATCATCATCATCATCATCATCATCATCATCATCATCATCATCATCATCATCATCATCATCATCATCATCATCATCATCATCATCATCATCATCATCATCATCATCATCATCATCATCATCATCATCATCATCATCATCATCATCATCATCATCATCATCATCATCATCATCATCATCATCATCATCATCATCATCATCATCATCATCATCATCATCATCATCATCATCATCATCACCATTCACACCTCCAACAACCCCCCTCTCCCCCACACCTACAATTCAGTTCAGTGAAGATGATGTGCGCCAGGTCTTCAGAAAGAACAAGAGAAGAAAGGCACCAGGCCCAGACAGCGTTTCACCAGCCTGTCTGAAAACCTGCGCTGACCAGCTGGCCCCCATCTTCACACAGATCTTCAACAGGTCACTGGAGCTGTGCGAAGTCCCCTCATGCTTCAAACGCTCCACCATCATCCCCGTCCCAAAGAAACCCAAAATTACTGGTCTTAATGACTACAGACCTGTGGCTCTAACGTCTGTGGCCATGAAGTCATTTGAAAGACTGGTTCTGGCTTATCTGAAGGACATCACTGGACCCTTACTGGACCCCCTGCAGTTTGCTTACCGAGCAAACAGGTCTGTGGATGATGCAGTCAATATGGGACTGCATTATGTTCTCCAGCATCTGGACAGACCAGGGACTTATGTGAGGATCCTGTTTGTGGACTTCAGCTCTGCTTTTAACACCATCATCCCATCACTCCTCCAGCCCAAACTAACTCAGCTCTCCGTGCCCACCTCTGTCTGTCAGTGGATCACCAGCTTCCTGACAGACAGGCAGCAGCTAGTGAGGCTGGGAAAATTCTCATCCAGCACCCGCACCATCAGCACCGGCGCCCCTCAGGGCTGTGTCCTCTCCCCACTGCTCTTCTCCCTCTACACCAACGACTGCACCTCTAAAGACCCCTCTGTCAAGCTCCTGAAGTTTGCGGACGACACCACAGTCATCGGCCTCATCCGGGACGGAGACGAGTCTGCTTACAGACTGGAGGTTGAACAGCTGGCTGTCTGGTGCAGTCTTAACAACCTGGAGCTCAACACGCTCAAGACAGTGGAGATGATCGTGGACTTCAGGAGAAACCCCCCTGCTCTCCCCCCACTCACCATCATGAACAGCACTGTGACTGCAGTGGAGTCATTCAGGTTCCTGGGCACCACCATCTCACAGGACCTGAAGTGGGACATTCACATTGACTCCACTGTGAAAAAGGCCCAGCAGAGGTTGTACTTCCTTCGCCAGCTGAGGAAGTTCAACCTGCCACAGGAGCTGCTGAAACAGTTCTACTCTGCCATCATTGAATCCATCCTCTGCACTTCAATTACCGTCTGGTTCAGCTCAGCTACCAAATCTGACCTCAGAAGACTACAGAGGGTAGTCCGGTCTGCTGAGCGAATCATTGGCACAACCCTCCCCACTCTCCAAGAACTGTACTTATCCAGAGTGAGAAAAAGGGCAAAGAAGATCACTCTGGACCCCTCACATCCAGCACACTCCCTCTTTGAACTGTTGCCATCTGGTCGACGCTACAGAGCCCTGAGCACCAGAACGACCAGACACAGGAACAGTTTCTTCCCTCAGGCAATCCATCTCATGAACACTTGACAAACATGGAACACACAACACTATTACACTATTACACATTATTTACTTAAAACACTTACTTATACTTCAAATTTGCACACATAACTGCACATACAATTGTCTATATTATATATTGTTTTTTGCTTTTTTGTTTTGCACTTTGTCTATCTTGTAAATTCGTATATTATTATTTTATTCCTTTTATTATGTGTCTTGTCTTGTCGCTGTCACTCTGTTGCACTGTGGAGCTTCTGTCACTAAAACAAATTCCTAGTATGTGTAAACAACATACCTGGCAATAAAGCTCTTTCTGATTCTGATTCTGATTCTGATATAAGCCAACATTTGAACTGCTTTAAAGTTTTTTTTTATTTTTTTTTATATATTTGTATAATTAGATATTTGAGTAAGCTGAAACCCAATACTTATGTAAGTGTAATTCTGCAATTTCTCATTTGCAGAATTGAGAAAAATCCTGTCATCACCAGCACGCAATGAATTCTGGGGTAGGTGAGGCCCTGAAGGATCCATCTGTTGTATCCTTCATTGCACGGGAAACAAAAGATGCATTTGGAGGCCGCATTTGAAATATCCTTCGAATTGGATTGAATCCTTCGTCTTCATCTGCCTTTGAAGGATGCAGCCTTTGAATTGGGACGCAGCTTTAGAATACTCCAAATTCACTAACATTAGAATGAGATTAAGGGACTGTTTACAAGACAATATTTTCAACTAAAAACAGAAAACTTTTTATGTGTTTTTGCTGTCCATTTACACAAAAACAGCTTTTTTTGGGCATGAAAACACAAGCTTTTGAAAACGGGGTTCAAATTATGTAAGCAAAGAACAAATTCATGTACGTACGCACGTGTTGTGAATTAGGTAGAGATTTTTTGTGAGAAGTTCTCCTGTGTGTACAAATACGAAATAATTCATGCAATTATTAGTGAATGAAACCCATTTACTTTTAGCGGTACAGGTTGAAAAAATGAACTTTGACTAGATTGTGGTTTGTTACTTTTTTCCCTGATGAAATGATGCTGGCTGGATCCCCACTGAGAGCCTATTGAAAAGCACAGAGTGGGAAAAATTACTTTTTCATTTTTGTTTTCTGTGTTTATGGATGTTTGCTTTCACAACACATTAATGTTTGTGTGTGTGGCGAGGGGTTTATCCACAAGTTCATGTGTATAGTAAAGTAAAGATTATGTGTTTGCTGTGGGCACAGAGGACAAATCAATTGAGTAGACATTTAATTGACACAGGCCAGAGTAATGTATTATGACTAATAAGAATGCTTTATAGTTATCAGACTAATTTATTCTTGGCTATAACAATAGTTTATGGAAATCAAGGCATGTTCTGGAGCTCACTGTCCATGAGGCCACCTGCTCCAGCTGATGAATTGGTGCTTGTAAATTCTGTCAGTAAAGAGTTTATGCATCTAGAGGGAGAAATGTTCCCGAATTTATTGCAAAAGAGCTTTGGGCACATTAGAAAGCACAGTTCCACACGTTACATGAGTTTGAATTTAGTTACATGAGTTTTGATTTTAATTTGAAAAGCTTTAGAGGTTCTGTCATATAAGACAGAACCCTTCAGACTAGATTTCAGGTCACCTCAGGAGGTTGAAAACCTCAAATGGTTCACAAATGACTGAGCAACTACAGTTGCATATTTATAAAGACTTTTGCAGCCATGTGACTTGACGCACTCCGTTCTCTATAAAAGCTGAACCTTTTAGTAGACATTTGTTTATTGATATTAATAAACTTTATTATTATTGATGTAGTGTTTCTCTTTATAATAACTGCTTTTGCTTCAGGATTTTTTGGCACAACACAGCACCAAATTAAAAACTGAAATATATTCTACCAATTGATCTTTGAATTTGTGCAAGAATGTCATAGTGTTCGGTATATAGCAAAGATATGGGAAGCGTTTTTTCCTTTCTTTTTAAAACTGTTGCTATGCTATATATGGTATTATTAATTCCATTTAGCATTATTTTATCCTGCAGAACAAACCTTAAAACCCATTTTCAGGTTGTGACCCACCAGTTGAGAATCACTGATCTAATGGACCCTCATTTCACATTTATCTAATCCTAGTAAATGTCCATTTAAATGGAAGGGAACATTATTTGTGCAGTTAAGTGCATTCAAAAGCACAATATTAATATGTAGAGAGAGACATCCTTTTTTGTGCAAATTTTTCCTTTTAATGATGTTTTATTAACAAAGTTCGGGAGGAGCACGTTCAGATAATCAACTCAATTAGCGTGACAAGAGGTATATATACAGCAGACTTACCTGGTTGTTGTTTCAAATTCTGATTTTATTTCTTCTGTAGACAACAAAAATTGGGCAGGATGTTCATTTTTCACCTTCTCCAAACCATGTTAATGGTGTCTTGGGGCCATCAATGAAAAAAAGCATCATAAAAGTTAAAGGGAGTTCTATGGGACAATAAATCGTTGAATCGCGAATCGATAAATTATTCTCGATCAATTCTGTGATTTTTCCGAATACATTGCGATTTCTCCCTCCAATCGAGTCTGAGCTTAGATGGCACTTGTTCATACTTGAACTCGATATATACAGCACTTGAACCTTCTATAAAATAATCATTCATAAAGTTCGAAAAGGTTAAAGCAAATTGCTGTTTACATTGAACTTGTGTCACAAAAGCATTCTGAGGTGCAAGTACATAGCCAAACGCACAAGCATTCTTCTTCGTCAGCATTTGAGCGTGCAGGTAAAAACTAGCCTCGAGCACCATCTGCTGTTAAAAACTAAGCTCAGAATCTATTCAAGAGAGAATGATGTTTTATTAACAAAGTTCAGGAGGAGCACATTCAGATAATCAGCTCAATTAGCATGACAAGAGGTATATCTCAGAATCGATCCACGAATCGAGATGAATCGATTTATTGTCCCAGCCCTATTTAGTTCACCCAAAAATGAAAATTCTGTCTTTAATTACTCACCTTCCTGTCGTTCCAAACCCGTAAGACAAATTAAGATATTTTTTATGAAATCTGAGAGCTTTCTGACTCCTCCATAGACAGCAAATTAACCACAACATTCGAGGTCCAGAAAAGTAGTAAAGACATCATTAAAATAGTCCATGTGACTGCAGTGACGAGAATATATTTTGTGCGCAAAAACAAAACAAAAATAAAGACTTTATTCAACAATATCTAATGTTGTGTCATTCTCATACGTTGTTTACGTTCAGCGCTTCCAGGTTCTACGTCAGAACGTCAACTCAATACTGGCCGACGCTGTTAACGTGAGCAGCGTGACGCATGCGTGTGATGCTGACGCGGGTGCCGGCCAATAAAGAGTCGCTGTTCTGACGTAGAACTTGGAAGCGCTGAATGTAAACAGCGTAGGAGAATGACACAGGTGAACTAACCCTTTTTAGGATACATAATATGCCAATATTAAAGATATGCATGCTCATTTTCCTGATTTATATTTCCCTTTCCATCATAAAAAGGTTACTTAGAGTTAATCTTTAAAAACACAAATCTAATAACACTGGTAAATGTAATCATTAGCAAATCTCGAATATCTATTTTTATAATGTTGTGATGCCTAAATTCACTGGTAGTTTTATTTTTATTTACTTAGATAAAAAACATTATTCACTTAAAACCTCACATAAAGTTATGATATGGCTTTATAAGATGTGCATATATAGCCAGGGGTGCACATAACTTTTTTGGTCTGGTTCTCAAGGGAGCACCTGGAGATGTTGCTCGGTACTCACACTTTACGCGATAACACTTATCCTAAAACTGTAATTATCACTTTCCTCCTGACTGCTCTCCTCACTATCATCTTTTCTCTCGAACATGGTAGATGATGATAATGATTTTTATTTTATTTTACTAACATTATTGACACAGACAACAGCAAGAATATTAGGCTGCTGTCACTTTAAGAAGGAAAGCACGGACTGAATAACTGACACACATCCGGTTTCTTTCTCAACTGTTCACTTATGACATAACTGAGAGAATACTTGCTGTGACAATAATTTTGTGTTTATGTGTCTGTTCAAGCACAAGTTAACAAAAAAAGGGGAATTAATTCTGTGTTTGAGCATTGTCTGACTGTCTCTCTCTCTCTCTCTCTCTCTGCGTGCGCGTGTTTCGGGGGTGTGAGGCTGTGCGCACAGATAACAGCTTGCGAGTCCCGATTTTCGCCTCTTCTGCTTTTAAAATCGTTTGAATGTGATAAATGGCTAGACAAAACACGTCCAAATGATAAACTTTCACTCTATGATGGTTAAATTTAGCAGTTAATCCGCAAATCACATGCGTGCCGAACCGTTGGACCTTATCCGTACGGATCATGGGGTAACTGCGATCCGTTGCACACCTAATAATTAAAGAACACACTTATCATCATGATTGCTATCTTACCAGAGATGGAGAAAAATCCTACTCCAGAAAATAAACGTGTCCCTGTGAACCGGTCCTCAAATGTTGGCACTTAAAAGCGTTTCCCTCCATGTTTTCTGGTGCGCATCGTTTATATTTTTACCACTTTTGTACACCCCTGTATATAGTGCTTAATTTATATTGACAGCCTCTGGTCATGTTTCACTTTCATTGTATAGAAAAGAGCAGTGTGAACATTCTGCTGAACTTCTCTATTTTGTTCTAGAGAAGAAAGAAAGTCATACAGGTTTGGAACAGCATGAGGGTGAGTTAACGATGACAGAATGTTCATTTTTGGGTAAACTGTCCCTTTAAACATATGCAACATAATGAATGAATTATAAAAAAAAAAAGCATGGGGAGAAAATGCTAAAGCCGCTTAGAGATAAATGCGTGTTGTTTGGGAGAAAATGGAGAGACATAATAAAGAGAGTACAGGCTGTAATAAAGCATCAAATGGAGGGACCATCAATCTGCTCCAGCAGTGCTGGCACGTGGGAGCTTTCCCTGGCCCTGCTCCGATTCTGGCAGTGCATCACCTGCTCACTCCCAAGGACAAAAGCTTCTCGCCTGCACAGGGAGAGGGAGTACTGCTCCACTGGACACCATCCTGTACCTGCTGAGAAGGAGGCTTTTGCCTCACCTAGTGTCCATTATTTGTAATTACATCCTCAGGAGGACCATACATCCAGATCAAGAGGACAGTGTGCAAATGAGGGTGTGGATTCTGTCCAGCTGGCATATATTGATTTTGTTGGGCAGTGAGCAGTAGAAGGTCCATGTATTGTACAGCAAACATGACCGTGGCTGGCATTTAAAAAACAAAAAACAAAAACAGTGCATTGTGTCACGGCGTGCCCTTGTTTTCGTTACGGCAAATTTATTTAATCAGTCTGAATAATTGGGCAACATGCAGATAGACGTTTTCATTTACTTGTTTGGTTAAGGTTCAGCTCTCTGGAGACTGGTGGTGTTTCTTCACCTGGACATTGATTTCATTAGGCTATCTATTACTTCACACAGTGAGCAGAAAGGATGGAAAACCATTATGAACGTAAATCAAATTGATTCACCTGTTGTTTTCCATTAATATGAAGGAAGAGATCACTTGTTAACTGATTGTTGGATCGATGCTGCATTGAAAGCATATTGGTTTTTGTTTGGGAGATGCTCGCTTATACAATCGGCCCTGGTGAAAAGAAAAGAAGAGGCATCTGTGGTGAGAGAACATTCATTTTTATCAAAGTACTCTGTACACAAAGACCTAATAAAGAAATAACCTTAAAAAAACATGTCTGGTTGCTGTTTATGTCAGTAAACCTCTGCTTGCAGCTCTCAGAAGGTAATACCGCTTGATATAATGCAACTATATGAAGCAGGTTTCTTTGAGGTGAGTACCATCCTTGTACAGACTTGTAAACACTTATTTTATTCCTTTCAGTCTTGTTGATTTATCTGTTTTATTATATGATATTATGCAGTTCTGTGCTTCCTAGCCATTTTTCATCATTATTGTTGCATTTGCCCTCCGTACTCTGTGCTCTTTTCCCTTTTTAGAGAGGGAGGAGTGGATTGTTTCCAATAAAGAATATTTTCCAGCGCTCTTACTCCCATTCAATACCAGAAGACATTTTCATCCTTCCCTTTTCAAGACAAGATAAGAAGACGTCAAGATAACAGGATGTCAAGATAAGTCCAAAAAGTAAAAAAGCTCAATTTGTGCCATTTTTCACAGCAATCAATTTTGCAAATGATATATATAAAGCCATTTGCAAAAGTTAACTCAAAGTAAAAATTTGTGTAAATTGTGTATTTATAAATTGTTGTATAATTTACCACATTTTCATAATCAGTTCAAGGATATGGTCAAAGTCTCACACATTTTTAGATATTCCAGTCTAAGTTGTTGCTAAAATGGACGAACAAGTAAAGTTCAGTCTTTGTTTTTTCAACAAAGTAGCAGGTGTATGAATATTGAATCAGGAGAATTATTCCTTTGGTATTCACTCCTGAAGAGGAGATATGTTATCTTAAAACGTTTTGCTCTTGTCTTGACATTTTAATCGTTCTCATATGGTTTTGTTTTGCAGTTCTTCATTTTTCACTTAAAATTGCAGGTAGCTTCCTCTTCATTGCCTCCTTGACAATCCAACATACTGGAACGTTTTTCTTCTCCTCCCCACACACCCTTTTAGTTTTAACGTATGCGTTTTAGACAAATCTACAGCAGCCGTAATGCTATTTCCAGCCCGGATCCTTCGATAAAGAGATATAGTGCAACAATCCTGCAACATTGTCTTGAGAAAGCAATTCCTCAGGACGTCACAACAATTCCTAGCCTCATTTTTCAGAGAGAGAGGGAATAGAGGGAGGGTTGGGTTGGGTGGGGTGGGGAGAGGGAGATGATGGCTCCTGAGGTGATGGTACGCATCATAACCCCTCCCCTTTATCTACTCCAAAAAGATATATGCACAAATCTATCCATTTGTATGTGGCTGCAAAGAGTTGTGGGGAGAATATGAATGGATTAAGCAGAGTCTTTCATTATCTTTTAGTCTCGATTCATCTTTTTCCTTCAAGAAATGAAAAAGTTTCTGTTCTTTTGCAGTCAGTCAAAGTTTTAACAGGAACTCTGGTTGGGAATGGCAATGACAGGCAGAGAGAGACTTGATGAAACTGTAACCTTTCGGCCTAATGGGAAACATTTGGTATTTTCTGATTTATCTTTTTTTCTGTTTTTAACATGCCTTTAAAGCCGAATTAATTAACTAAGATGTCTGGATATTGTATAGAGGTCCATGATCTGCAGTTCAGTGTTTGTCTGTGAGCATTTGGCCTCACTGTCTTTCATAACAGGAAGTGTCACGTTCCCTTGACGAGCGTCTAAGACATGTTAATATAACAGGGCCAAAGGAGTGCTCAAAGAAGCATGGCTGTATTCCCATACCAAATATAAATGTGTCTTTCTTTTTGAACGTTTTGGCCTGAAACTCCCGTGATTGTTGGTCAAAGGATATATGTTTGTGCTCTGTGTGGGGTTCGTGGGTCATTATGATGGATCTTTGGACACTTTTTAGTTGTATTTGCCCTCATGACTCAATAGCCCATGTCATGCTTCATGGTACGTAGGGGAAATAACAAATGATGAGTCAAGAGTAAAGTAAACTAATATCCAAGAACAAACTTAAAATGCTAAAAATTCATGTAAATCGTAAGAAGAATTTGAGTTTGAGCTCCTTGCTGGGTTGTTTGTGGGTTGTCCTTGATAAAATACTACTTGTCTGGCACATGAATTATAATATATTTGTTACATATACTATTGTTGGTTATTTTAGCTATTTATTATGTTATAAATAACTTCTTACCATGTGAAATTTTGGAATTTTGGAGCCACTTTGACTCAGATATTCAGATCAGTTCTCACGATTACCTGTGGTCATTTTTGGACAGTGTGTCAGACTGTACTTACTGAGATTTTCATAGATATTCTGTCTTTTCTGAACTCTTATCAGAGTTTTTTTTTTAAAAATTTTTAGCACAGACTGTCCGTACATGACAAGTGACTGAAATACAGTGATTCTGTCAGACATTGACCATGGTCTAAGGAATATTTTCATCATGGGAAAAAAAAATCTTTTATAAAAAAGTTTCTGGTAGACCTTTAAGTCACAGAGAGTTTTGCTGAGTATGATAAAATCCAATAGAGAATGTGAGGTTAGCTGTTGTGTCATTGTCATTCAAGTCAGTCGGTGTGCTGCAGTTTTGAAAGGAAAAATCCAGAAACACAGATACCAATTTAACCCTCATGGTTGCAACAATCAGAACTTCACTGTAGATGCTGTTGTAAAAGTTTAGTGAATTTGTTGTTATAAAGAAAATGACCTTGTATGTCCAGCATCATTTCAAATCATCCTCCAAATTTGAGATTTTCTTTATCAAAATCATGAAACTTTGAGGTTTTTACAATTTTACACTGGGCATCAAGTGCTGCGGACTTCACACTTGAAATGGTTAACCCTGGGTCATTCTAAACCCCGGGTAAACGGAATCCTGGGTTATCTTTATTCACGTTTCACACTGCTCATATACCCGTGGTTAACAGTTAATCCTGGGTTTTCATAAGCTGCCGTTTCACGTTGCACATTCCTAAAAAGTCCTTGTTTGAATATTTGCGGTGTCATTAGTGTTACTGACAGACAAACGCAGCATGTGACCTGTTTACGTAAGGCTCTAGCTCTATTTAAGGCTCTAGCATTGCACGTCCTCATATTACACTTAAAGGTACAATCTGTAATATTTTTTTCCGCTAGAGGTCGCTAGAAGCCTATTCAAAACAAAGGCGTAGTTTGATGACGGCAAGTTTTAGAGCGGAAGCGGAAAATGTGGTCTCCATCTCAACGGACGGTGCAAAAGAATAGGGATTGGAGTCGGGAAGAACTCATGTTCATGGATGCGATTATTAACGTTACTGTAGTATGAAGCAGAGCAGGACCGAGTGTTGCGGGAGCTGAACGAGGCCGCTGGAGCTATTGATCAACACACGCCCCACGAGCAGCGGAACTTTTATTATGTCACAGTCGCCGGCGCCGCTTCCGCTTTTCCGGTCATGAGTATGAGGTTTACGGGAGCTGTCCTTGTCGACAGAACCAGCGGCAGATGGTAAACAGTAATTATGTTCCATAAATAAGTAACACAATCCACCATAAAACGTGCAAGAAGTAAATAAGGAACTGCTTGAAGCAAGCTAGTGGTTTGCTGGACGCTAGAAACTACTTCCGCATTTGTCCACCACGACACTGTTGTCATGTGGTTTCTACGTCAGTAAAGGCGATAACAAAGGGTAACTGACGTCATTGACAGGCGACTGGACTGCCCCGTGTCACTGTTTAGAATGGGAATTTTCTCATGATTTACAAGTAGTTGAAAACATTAGAGATATTGTTAGTAATCAGCTGGACAAAATATATAACACTAGCCTAGTGGTTTTTGGATATTTTACTGCGAATATCTTACAGATTGTACCTTTAATTGAGTGAACTTTTTGAACTATAAAGGTAAGAATGAAACGGTCTCTTCTTCACTCCAGTTGTTGCGTTTTCCATCGCCGTTTGACATTTTTCCTATCATATGCAGAAACTATATATTTAATAAATTTAGTGAATTTAAGGCACGTGATTGGTTGCCGGTTGCTAAGCATCCAGCTGTAACATTCTAACACCGCATCTTTCCACACTGTACAAGTTTGGCACCAATGCGGGGTTAACACCGCAAAAGGGTTTTCATAACCCCTGGTAAAAAGCGGTGCTAACCCCGCATTTAAATTACAAGTGTGAAACGCTCCTTTACCCGGGGTTAAAAGCGGTGTTTAGAACGAAGATAACCCGGGGTTATGCGCAATGTGAAAAGTCCTGATGGATTTCATGCACTTTTTTTTGCATAGTTTTGTTCATAGTTTTTCAAGATGATCGTATATCATGCAACCAATTCATATTTGCCTAGATGTCAATTTTGTATCACTATATCGTAAGTTCCTTAGGGAACTTATGTCTGTATTCTGAAACTATGATTTGATTGACTTACTATTGGAGATTGTTTCTTTATAGCTTTTTAAAATCTCTTTTTTTTTAGCTACACTGACTATGCATGGTTATAGTTGCATTTTATTGTTTGCATATAGGATTTTACCTCATCCCATCCACAACCCAATCATAACAGACCTGTGACCCATATGTCACAACACACCAGCTGATAGTCATTGATCTAGAGCACAGTCTATAAAGTTAAGATTGATGACCAATCATAAACCCTGTCTAAGCAGTTTTTCTCTTATTAAAAAAATTAAGCATGACACATTAAAAGCACAGCAAGCTCCCTTTGGATCTATGCATGTCCCATTATTCTATACTGTTTCCATTAAGTGAGTGAATGTGAAATATACCACCCTATTAAACTACTATCCATTATCTTTCCAAACATAAAGTTTGAAATCAGTGAAAAATAAAGGAATGCAATGCAAAGGTGCTGAGACTATTCCTTGAGCATCAATACGAGCATGTCAGGTTCATGCGAGCGTCAAAGAAGAAACCCCCCCTATAAATCTATTGGTGGTGGACTCCAATGCTCTGCTCACGAGGCTGCAGTTCTATTTGGGAAGTTGGCAGCTCGAGGCAGAGGGGCTTTACTCTCGCGACTCTGGAATTATGAACAGCGCTGGTCCGAGCATCTCGTTTTGAACATTATTCCCACTTATCTGAGACCATGGAGTTCGGAACCCGCATTTTCATCGCATTCCTCGTTTCCCAGGTAGGCGCGAGAGGTTTCATTCGGTTATGTTCAGGAATATCGCTTAAGCGGCTCTTTTTTTTTTTTGCATTACTTTAGTGTAGGAAAAATAGCGAAATTATTTTGTGAGCGCATTGCAATTACAACTCGCTGAGCGGGAGTTGAACTGAGATAATAGTTATAGCTGAATGCCACGACAAAAAGAATAGAGATCAGTGTAATGAAACATGTTATTATTTAGCCTATTTTATTTATTTATCACAGTAGTGATGTCTCTAATGCATTGAACGTTGACGTTAGACGTTTAGTCAAGTCAGTTCGTGAGAATCAGTCTAATGCACTGGGTTGAGATGGGTGCAAATCACGAGCAAACTCAGTCTCAGATCGCATCTATATTCCGCTCAGCTCTGAAGTTGAGCGCTCCTTTGGCTCCCTTCATCAGGAAACATTCACACGACGGGCTGACTCACGGAGCCCTTCTCCATTCACCAAAGACAGCAAAGTCAGTAAATAAGCGAACAAATAAACGATTAAAGTCGATATCTAGTGATTTGAAATCAGTAAAACTAGACTAAATAAATCATTAACGAATAAATCAACTATTAAGATAATACCTTTTCCGTTTACTTCTGAGAGAATTCAAACTAGCAAGATCAACGAATTGTGATCAAACAAATGAAAAAGCGATTAACAGCCGTTTTATTCACTTCAAACGAGACATAAAATGAATACAATAAGTGATCGACTGCGTCCCCATTTAATCGAATAGTTGAAATGAAATTGATAAACGAACTAAACCGACTATTAAAATGAGCTATTAACCATTAAGGAGAAGCGCGCGTTCACTTCAAACAACTGGAATCAAATGGAGCGTGTAAAGAAGTCAGTCGATTCAGTTTAAGATGCAGGTAGCTGTGTTTTGATTTTGAAACATTGAAGCTGGTTTCTAGATGGTCATTTGCTGGATCAAGCTGGTTGTCCATCTTGGATCTGCAACAAACTACAGCTACAAGTGGTCAATTTGGCTATTGGGGCATTTGTAGCTGGTTAACCACCTGTTTGCACCAACTAATAACCAGCTAGAAACCAGCTACCATCTTCAGCAACCAACCGCTTTTACAAACTCTCTCCTTTTGGTTCCAGTTTGTTATTTTTGAGATTTCCTCTCCTAATCAAAGCGATTTAGAACCGCTGTTGCAATAGGTCACCTGAGGTTGTTAATAGTTAATATTGTCTTGTTCTTTGCATTACAGCAGTCAGTGGCATAGCCAGTTGGACATTGTTATGGCCACTTGCATTTAAAATGCTGATGGCTCATTTGTAAGCCACTGCTTAACTGTTAATTCCTTGTACAAGATAATAAACAACAGGTGTCATGGTAGTTGATGGTTTTTCCTCTCACAGATTAAATGCCACTATTTGCACAGAAAATGATTTGTAGTGCTCAAACTCCGTCAATTTATGGTCCCTAAATGTGACCGCTGTGGCCCTTTGAAGATATCATGCATTCGATAGATGTTTTTTGTGTTAGTTAAATGTTTTATTATAGATGTAAGATAATTTGTAACTTAACATGCCCTCAGCATGTGGTACATGCATTATTCACTATTGAATTTAAATACATCTTTACTGTTGTGTATCACACGGAAAGCTCCAGGCTTTGTGTGGAGGTTAAAAAAAGACGCTTTGTTCTTGAGAACTTCATGAAAGCTATCATTTTGCACTTATTATTAATACTTATTAGGCATTAGTCACATTTCAGCTGTTCTTTGGTGCTTCACTGGGCTTTTACATTTATAGCTGTGAATCATCTCAGTGATCTGAATCTTCAGGGAGTCTGCACAGATACACGTTTTTTTCATTGTAAGCAAGATGTTGTCTATGTTTGGCTCCCCCACTTTAAATAGATTATAGCTTCATACAATGCTCTCTACATGGTTGTCTCGCCCTCACCTTCTACCTGGCCAGAGGTGCAAAATCCCTTTTTTCCTCTCTGGCTCCGTGTGTGATCAAGTGAGAAGGATCTTATTTATAGTCGCGCAGGTAGGGTGCCAAGTTTCCCTTGCATATCGGAGCCTGTGAATTTCCCCCTCTATAAATCCCTGTTTCCAAAATGAAACGTTAAGCAGTCGCGAGCCGCTGCAATGATTCAGAATAAGCGTGGCGTACCCGTGAGGTACAGACATTTATCTTTTGCTCTCTCCCCCATTGCTTTTATGTTTTATTTTATTTACTTATCTATTTACCCAGTTTCCCCCAGCACGGCTTTAGAAAATGGGAAAAAGGGAGAGAGAAATGGAAGGGAAAATAATTTCCCTCCCTTGCTGTAAGACCCCTAAGTGGCAAGGATTCTTTGGGACAGAACATGCAGTCCAATATCTCAGGTAATAGATAAGTCAGTGTGGCCATTTAAAGTTTCGAGAGGATGTTGTTTGCTCCAGGATGCTCAAACTGGCTTTAAATCTTGTATAGGCCACACTTAACGCTTTTGAATTTCCATTTGCATCCCTTTCCCCCTTGACGACCTTGTGGTGTGACACGGACGGTGTGCGTTTGATGACTTAGCTGACACTTATGTGTTACTCCGGTGATTCATCAGTCTTAATGAGAGAAAGAGGCGCTGCTTTAGGCTGGTGTCATTTCTATTTATTGCAAGGGTAACAGGTGCACATCGCTTCAGCCAGGGCATAACGCACAAACACACACACACAATCACACTTTCCCTTTAGTCGCAAAGCCTAAAGGCAGTCATGCAGAAGGGCTGGCTTCAGCTGTGTCCACTGTCTGTGTCTAGGGTGCTCATCACCAGCTACGGAGTGTGTGTGTATATATAGCATCCGTCCTCAGCGAATGGCGAGGTGAAGTAGCAACGCTGTTGCTTGATATTTTTACTTCATATTTGCGATTCCAATAAATGATGTCAAAATGCAAAGCATCTTAAATATTAAGAGTTTTCCCATTTACTCTGTTTAGATCCTTTACTTTACATTAGCATTACTATAAATGCATTATGTTGCAGTTTCATGGTTTCCACGCCAAGGAGGTCAATAAATTAGGTAGGGATGGTCAGGAATGCTGTTAAAGCACTTTTAATTCAAAAAGATAAACCCTGCTCTCAAAATATTTTGCAACAATTTGGCTTTCTTCATTAAAGTTTGTTTTGTTGCACAAATTAGGGATGCAACAAAGTAGTTATTGTTAACTAAAGTTAAAACCATTTCAATTAATGAAAAGATTCTAATAAAGCTTAAAGGGTTAGTTCACCCAAAAATGAAAATTCTGTCATTAATTACTCACCCTCAAATCGTTCCACACCCGTAAGACCTTTGTTTATCTTTGGCAGTTTGATACACCTTCCGAACCACTGATTCGAAACAAAAGATTCGTAAAGATTCGAAGCTTCATGAAGCAGTGTTTTGAAATCGCACATCACTAGATATTGATGAACAAAGTCATTATTTTGTTTTTTTGGCGCACTAAAAGTATTATTGTCGCTTCATAACATTAAGGTTGAACCACTGTAGTCACATGAACTGTTTTAAATATGTTTTTAGTAGTTTTCTGGGCATTGAAAGTGGTAATTTTCTTGCTGGCAATGCAGGCCTCACTGAGCCATCGGATTTTATGAAAAATATCTCAATACGGGTGTGGAATGACATGAGGGTGAGTAATTAATGACAGAATTTTTAACACATAAAAATTTAAGCTAATTCAAAATATTAATGAATACTATAGTAGTATTCAAATAATACTAAAATAACACCAGGATGCAACAATATAAGAATTCTGGTTGACACCAATAAGCTAGTGTTATGGTCGATAACCAATAAATAGCAATATTAAAATCTGTACAGTTTTCTCTAAATAAATAAAAATACTGAAAACTAAAATGATGTATTATTTAAATAAAAAAAATATTTTAAATGTTAAAATGGAACTTGGATGTCAAAACATTATAATGTAAAGAATGAAAAATGGATAGCTGAAAAAAATGAAAAATTTTATTATTTGGCTTACAAAATGGTTGTAGTTGCTGCATTCGACAGCAGGGGTTAACAGCCAATACTAGCTTGACCCCTGGTCCTCGCAATGCCCTTGTACTGAAGCACAGAGAGAATTTGGGAGGTCTGGTTTCTCTTTAACCTTGCAGAGGGACTGTACTGTGACTCGTACTTTAATCTCTGAAATGCACCATTAGGAGGAAGCTTGTGTTGAGTGAGAAATCTTGATTAATTCGCACACTAGCTATTGAGCACAATACGCTAAATGAAGGTCTGGTAATGATGGAGATAATGAGAGCACCCAGTCATTAGCACTGCAGTGGATCTGAATGGATCGCTCCCTGTGTCGACCCTCCTTTGTACTCGCTACCCATCCTCTACCAAGGTCACTGCTTTTGCTGCATAGGTTAGGTTTGATTTTTGTCTTAATTGTGCAACTCCTTCATGGCAGATACGTTGTGCGTGCATGTGGGTTATAGTTGATGGTGAAGAATGGGTGATTACAGAACGCTCCTGGTGGGGATGTTGCACTTGTCTACAGTCTCAGAGATCAAGACCCACTGACCTGCAGCATCTCTCTTGGCTCCTGAAGTGGGAGAACAGTGTATGTTGGAGATTTATTGTTAAGGCACAAATTTGTGTGTTTGGCTTATAGTGCGCTCTGAAGTAGGCGCCAAGTCAAAAGGTTTGGGTAATGGAAAGAGATATCAAAGCAGAAAGATTTGTTTAGCTTTTTGGGCGTTAAGCAGCAGGAAGAGACAGGTCAAGAATTATTTGTTTGTAATGGTAAAAACTTTTTAGACTATAAATTCACTAACTACTTAGGCTGTAAATGCTTTGAAGATGCTCATAAATACACACAATCATTCTGAACCCCTTTCCTTTTCCTTTCCTTTCCTTTCCTTTCCTTTCCTTTCCTTTCCTTTCCTTTCCTTTCCTTTCCTTTCCTTTCCTTTCCTTTCCTTTCCTTTCCTTTCCTTTCCCCTTTTTAACATATAACTGTAACATTGTCGTTTTTTGTGTGAGCATAATCTTTCTCAGATAGCTTGTGTCTTCAAATTCACCACCTCTCTGGCCATTTTCTAGCATTTCAAACATCCCTGCAATCAAATATGGCACTGTTACATGTCACATGTCAGGTTTGATGCATCAGTGATATCAGATGTCCATCAAATATCATGTACGTAATCAAATATCACCTTGTACTGCCATATTTCCTTTGATAGCTACAGTGGAGGGTGACTTTTTAGTGACCATAGATTAGATTTTACTTGAAGACATGTAATTTGGTTTATTTTATTATGCTTTTTATTTTATTATGATTTTGGGGCTTGAGCACACCTTTCCCTGTTTACTTGAATTTGATGGCATTTTAATTGTCCAGGATATTCTTTTAAAGTTTCACTTTGTGTTTTTTTGTCGAAAGAATAAAATTAATGGATTTGTAACTGCATGGGGGTGAATAAATGATGACAGAATTTAAATTTTTTGGTATAAAAGATAATATGTCAAAGAGCTGCTCACTCATTTCAACCAAGACCATATCCGCAATTCCAACTCATTATATGAATGTAACTGATTTGGAGACATTGACAGTCTGGGGAAAATTAAAGCTCACTTGTGTTCAAGTTTGCTCCATTTTTGAGTTCCCACGCGTTGATTTTGCAGAATGAGATCTCACATTGTCAGTCCTCTCATTTCACAAGGTTCTATCCATCCCAAGTGCACTTCTTTCCCTCTTTCCCTGTTTATCTTCTCTCTGTTTGCATAGATCATCCCACCGTCAGGCAGATAATTGTGAGAAGAGCCTCAAAAGCCTGGATCTTCTAATCCACTTTTCAAACACCGTGTGGCATGCCAGGCCTGCAAAATGTCCCTGGACCACCTCTTCCCTCAGAGAGAAGTGGAAATTTTATATAATATTCCTGTATTTGCATATTGATTCATAGGCAATTACTGCTGGAATCTTTTCTTTCAGAATATCTAAAACCACCCAGACGGCCTAGTCTGCATTAGCCAATCCAAATATAATTGCAATGACTCATGCTGTAAACATGGACGGCTCTATCTGTGACACTGGATCTCACTAGTTGGAAGCAGAAATTAATTGAATGGTATCCATGTGGCGTTTGTCTAACTATATGTGTTTGTTGTGCACGGTGACCTGTGGAGCCGGAGGCAATATGGGGATTTGTATCAGAGACATGCACACGTACACGAACAGCCGAATGTCACGGTAAACATGATACGTGTTTATCTCTAGATGCTTATGCGGCACAATTCTTGTGTATTAAGGGGAACCAGAGAATACTAATGGTAGGAATAATGGCAGTGTAACAGACTGGTGTTTTCCAATGTGTGTGCGTATTCTTTTAGAAAGATGCATGTTTTTGAGTATGATTGATGACAGGAACAGTGATAAATGGAAGACAGAGATCTGATTTGTGATAAGCAGACAGGATGTGCCCTGCAGTCCTGACCACCGCTGCTCTGATCTTTCCGTCTTTCATAGTTCATACACATAATCATAAATGTGGATCTCATAGTCAAGAAAAAAACTGAAAATATTAGGTGAAAATATGAAATTAAGTCTTAAATGTCCTTGATATTTCCATAGTAAATATTTTTCTAGTTATGCTCTGCTCTAAAATATTTAGACTTGATATGAGCAACTTTTTCCTCTACATATAAGCGATAAGTTGTTATTTTTAGTTTTGATATTTTGTTTGCCAGTTTTGCTTTAGTTTTAATAGCTGGTTGCTCTTTAGAGCTGCACGATTCTGGATAACATGAGAATCAGGATTTTTTTGTTTAAAATAGAGATCATGATTCTCCAATGATTCTGAACAGACAACTAAACAAAATAACATGTAGCAAAATATAAATTACTACAGTCTATTTAAAAATGTTTAATTATTTTGAATTTATGATTATTTTTTAATGTTTTTGAATGAATGATTCATTGACTAATATACTTGTTTCATTACTGGATGAATCAGTGTTTTTGAACAAATCTTCTGAATGAATAATTCAATGACAAACACATTTTTAACAGTCACTTGTCGCCACCTAGTAGCATAACAATGTAATGGTACAATAGTTATTTGAAGTTAGTTTCAAAAGGTGATTTTGAAAAGTGTTGCCAAGTCTGCGGTTTTCCTTTGGAATTGGCATACTTTAACACTGTTGCCACGGGTTGTTTTTCTTGTCCACGGGTGGAAGCTACCCCCAAAAACATGATATTTAGCCCCTGGAATGTGAATTTTACCAGGGAAACACCCCCAAAAACTTGGATTTTACCCCCAGAACACGATTTTTACCCCCCTCGAAATACGTGCTCGGGCTAGTTTTGAGTAGCAATTGGGCAGGTTTTGTTGCGAAAACCTGGCAACCCCGATTATGATCGCTAGTTTTGAGTAGCAATTGGGCAGGTTTTGTTGCGAAAACCTGGCAACCCCGATTATGATCGCTATCATAGACATCAGTGTTTATATCCAAACTATAAACTTTTTAAAGTTTATTACTTCTGTGATAATTTGAATATTTGTAACAGAAATAACTCTTCTGTATGGTTCAAAACTGCTTTCTCTGGATCAGCGGCAGCATGAACTCAGATTTTAATGTTCCGGTATGATTTTGTCAAAGGTTTAATAGACACAGGCGAATCGTTGTCGATAATAAATCGATAATAGATCGCGTGGGTGTTTTAATCGAGTTTGCAATCTTTTTACGATTACGATTACGATTACCCTCTATTGTTGTTTAGCTGTTAGATCGCTTGATTGACCAGGATGCAACAATATAAGAATTCTGGTTGACACCAATAAGCTGGTGTTTTGGTCGATATCCAATAAATAGCAATATTAAAATCTGTACAGTTTTCTCTAAATGAATAATAAAGCAAAATACTGAAAACTAAAATTATGTATTAATTAAATAAAAAAAATATTTTAAATGTTAAAATGGAACTTGGATGTCAAAACATTATATTGTAAAGAATGAAAAAGGGATAACTGAAATTGCTGTCTTTTTACGATTACTCATGCTGCTCTATTGTTGTTTTGCTTTAGCTGTTAGATCGCTTGAAGAGTAAAACCCTCTCAGAAAGGTTGTCTTCAAATTCATCCCCTTTAAAGCACCACCTCTCTGGCCATTTGTTGCATTTTGCCCTTTTTCTTTTAAAACGGCTTGTCAAGTGAAAAATAGTCTAACTTTTAAAATCATGAGAGACCCTTTCTTTCTGGTCCTTTCGATTGTGCTCCATCTAGCTGAACGATGTAAACTGCCAATTGGGGTCAGATGAGCCTAAAGCCAGTCTTATTATTCGGTTTTTCTTTAAGAACGATTAATCGATTACTCATTTAGGCACTGACTAGTTGTTAGGCCGACTGACTAGTCGATTTTGAAAATGTCATTTTACACATCCCCATATGCCCTTAAAAATCTGCTTCATAAAAGTCATCCCCATCTAAAATGATAGACTGCTTTTCCTCCCCACATAATCTAATTGGACGGCGATATTGAGCCTTTTGATCTGCTACATCTTGGCTCGTTGCTGTTTTTGCATTGATTACAGAAGATCAAATCATCCAACTAAACCCTACCTTGGCTGTAATCCTTTATTTTCTTTTTTTGCATTGATCTCTTCTCTATATGGCTCTCACATGCCTGCGGGAGAGCATGAACCTCAGCTGGGCTGTGACTAACACCTTTCTTCCCTTCTCTACAGCCGTGTCTCAGATAGGACTTGGGTAACTGGCAGAGATGTGAAGGGACATCAGGTTCCACATCTCTCTCTCTCTCCCTCTCTTTCCCTAAGTGTGGCTCACTCTGTTTTCTTTAATTTGCCGTGATTCACAGCAGATCGCCCCAGCTAAGTGCCACATCTGAGAGAGGGCAAATCAATCTCTGCCTTGCAATCTCCCCTCCCAACCCCCACTCTCAACACCCGTAGTACCCACTCCCGCCATATAGATGGCGATATAGTGCCAGCAATTCTGAAGGGACACTGCCTGCCACACAAAAAACAACAACAGGTGAGCATGAGCACCTCTGAGTGAGTTTGTTTGCATGCCAAGGTTATGTAAGAATGTAGATTAAACAATCTATTTGTTTAGAAGATCAACAAGTGTTCAGTGCTGCCGACTTGATGGCCTTTGTTAGAGTAACTGTAAGACAGACCTTTGGATTTATTGTACTTGATGGAGCTGTTGAGTAAGAAGAATGTGCTTTTTTCAAGGCTTGGCTTTTCTTCTGAGGGCTAAAGTTTAACTGCCTCACTGTAAAGGCAATCAATGCCTCATTCTTGAGTTTTTTTTCTTCATGGTGGAAGAGAATAGTGTGTGTGCGAGTACAACTTACTAGAACAAATTTAGTCGCCTTGTTAGCTTTATTTGTTCTGCACGGTAAGTCAAGTGTATTTAGACTCACGTTTTGAAATTATTCCACTTTGCGCCACTTAAAGGTGCCCTAGATTCAAAAATTGAATTTACCTCGGCATAGTTAAATAACAAGAGTTCAGTACATGGAAAAGACATACAGTGAGTCTCAAACTCCATTGTTTCCTCCTTCTTATATAAATCTCATTTGTTTAAAAGACCTCCGAAGAACAGGCGAATCTCAACATAACACCGACTGTTACGTAACAGTCGGGGTGTACGCCCCCAATATTTGCATATGCCAGCCCATGTTCCCAACATTATGAAAGGCATTAGACAAGGGCAGAACGTCTGGATGTGCACAGCTGAATCAACAGACTAGGTAAGCAAGCAAGGAAAATAGCAAAAAATGGCAGATGGAGCAATAATAACTGACATGATTCATGATAACATGATATTTTTAGTGATATTTGTAAATTGTCTTTCTAAATGTTTCGTTAGCATGTTGCTAATGTACTGTTAAATGTGGTTAAAGTTACCATCGTTTCTTACTGTATTCACGGAGACAAGAGCCGTCGCTATTTTCATTTTTAAACACTTGCAGTCTGTATAATGCATAAACACAACTTCATTCTTTATAAATCTCTCCAACAGTGTAGCATTAGCCGTTAGCCACGGAGCATAGCCTAGTTTTGGATAGACTAAACGCGTAATACGCATGTGCATGTCGTCACCGTTTTCACAGATTCACATTTTTGCAGTTTACATGGAGGTCATGGATCATTTTCAAAAACTTCCACTTTGAAACATGTTTTCAGGCATAAAAAGTTTTCTGTTTTTAACGGTGTTGTGTAACAACAGCCCATAAAAATGTAACTTTATCCTACTATTTGGTTATGGCCATGGTTGCATAGTATGCAAATACATTAGCAGCGAAAAGGAAAAGAAACATTTCAGGGACATAATTGGAGGGAATGAAACACCATACACTGCTAAGCTCCTCTCTTATAAAGACCCAACCTCCTTTGAAGCATTTCTAAGAAAAGAAGACAAATCCTCTATCCCGAGAAACCTTTTCTGCTCCACTATAAAAACTGGCATGATGCTGATGTGGCAGGGAGCGATTGTTGATTAGCGTATCAGAAATCTCTGTGTTTAAGCTGCTTTGCGGGACTATTTTTGGGAAAGGCTTCTGTTGTTGTGGATGGTTGAAAGGGAACTTACGGACAACGTTTTGAATGTGTATTTCTTTAGTTGGGTGTCAGGCGTATTGGCCCTCATCCTCTTAACCTGTCACCCACATGCACACGCAGCATGGTGCGGTTCTCTCGCGTACTACTTCTCTGTGCATCTGTCTCTTTCTGTCTTCATTCGAGTCACAGAAAGTCCCTAGAGGCACAGATTAGTTTCTGCGAAGGCTTTATAATCAGAACTTTTGAAAGGGTTGACAGCGCTGTGAAGACCTCATTAGACCTTGAAAGAAAGTAGAATGGATGTACTTTAGTAAAAGTATTAAAGTAAGGACTCTCCATACTTCAGAAACATTTCTCAGTTTTTTCTGACGGGTAAACAAGTGACAAGAACAAAGAATCCTTTGTATTCGCTTGATGAATCAGACATCACTACTGAAGTGCAAATTAATATTGTCTGAACTTCACATGTATCTAGTGCAGAAAGCAAATGTTCCTATTAAAAGGCAGCAGAGATTTTTATTGTGAAATATATACATGTAGACTTTTCAAAGCTGGGTTAACTTGTACAGTGGTGATTTGCTTCAAGATTGGACTTGGATTGGATGTCAGTTTTTTTTTTGTATTATATGTAATTCTTGATGCATTTCATTATTTTAGCTAATACAAGTGAATATAATATTTTGCTGTTTTTTTATCTGCTTTAATGTAAATGTGCATTGGATATTTTGGACTAATGATCAATTTAAGTCATATTTAACTAGGAATCTACATACCTGTACTATTGTGACATTTAATGGCCCATATATTGAGATTCATTGACAGTAAACAAATTATTTTGTAAGTCGGACACCATTTAGTGGCGTATGTCTACCCCAAGACGCATACTTACGATTTTAAGCCTTTTATGTAGTGCAAAAGGAGGGGCTGCTAAACATGCTAAAGCTAGTGGCAACACATTAGGTTAGTTTGAAATGTAATTTCTGGAACTGGAAAATGCTTTCATGTAGGCCTAGTAAAAAAAACCTATATGTTCGAATTTTGTCTTTGAACTTCCATTTTTGCGGTAGCTCTGTATATTTCTGTGTTATCACTGTCAAAGAGTAATTAGCTGGTGAAATGGATTTACTTATTGTAGAGTTAACGAAAGTTATCATGAGCATTGTAATGTTTAAAGCGGATGCCTAACAACTGTCAGTAGACCGGGAAGATTTAAAATGAGCGTTTCATTCTTAAATCCTTAAGATCTTATGGCTCGTTTCCAGTGAGCGGTACAGGACAGTTAAGTACAGTTCAGTACGATTCGGGACGTAAACCCTGATCCGGAAAGTAGTGATCAATGTCATTCTCTTGAAAATGAAACCGTAAAAAACAATGGAGGACATACAGCAGATCTTGTTCTTGCTTCTCGGCATGTGGCTGTTTGTCACAAGAAGAAACGGTAATGTGTTTCAACTTGATTAAGAAAATGACACCTCTTGTGTTGTCATTCCCCTTTTAGCACACAAAAGTGATGATTCTCTGTCAATCAATCAACGTTCTTCAGTAAGTCTAGCTCCACCCTTTAGTACCGGACTATTGTTCTAAGTTCCCCAACGGAAGGGTCCCAAAAAAAGTGTTACGGTTCGGAATTAGGGTACCATTCACAACTTCGGAAATGGCAAAAATTGCGTACTGTACTGTACCGCTCGGTGGAAACGATGCCTAATTACATGCTGTGGAAAAGATTATTAGAGTACGTTTTACAAGAAAATACAATTTCAGATTTTTTTACTTCAAAATTTCAATGTGTTACTTGCAGTTTCTTTGTACTTATTTGTGAAATTTACTTGAAATTTCTAGGGCTGGGAGGGACGATACATTGATTCTCGATCGATACAATGAATCTGGATCGATCCTGATATTTTCTCTCTCTAATCGATTCTAAGCTTAGTTTAAACAGCAGATGGCGCTCTAGGCTAGTTTTTAACCGCACACTCTCAAATGCTCATGAAGAAGAGTGCTGGACAGCGCTCGTGCGTTTGGCTGAGTCATGTAAGTGGTTAAATATGTTTGCACCTCGGCTCAGAATGCTTTTATGATGCAAGATTTACAATTCGCTTCAATCTTTTCGAACTTTATGAATGATTATTTTAGGTTTAACTGGTGTGTATAAAGGAACTGGAAGCAGACTGAGTACGTGTGTTTCTAAAGCACATATAGTAGTGCCATTTGCTGTTAAAAACTAAGCTTAGAATCGATTCGAGCAAGAATCGCGATACATCTGAAAATATCAGAATCACTCCAGATTCTTTGTATCGCAAATCGAGATTTGATGTATTGTCCCAGCCCTAGTAATTTCTGAGTGAAAATTGTTTCTACATTTTTTTTTTCACTGTATTTGTAGATATTATTAAAGTACCATTATTTGCTTGGTCAGGTATTTTTAATTCATCAGTTATCAGTTTATTTCATGGGAAGAAGATTTTGGAGTGAATATCATACACACACACATCCCCACAAGGGTTGGTATTACTATTCTTGTGTCCCTAAAAGGATAATATCCACACACAAATAGATCTTAGTACATATTTTGTCATTATTAATTTGACATCTGTGCTTCATCATTCCTTAAAACACACTCTGAATGCATGCATTTACAGTGTAGAATATTTGTTTTTGTGATTTACCTCACTGTTTCCCTTTAGACCCAGAGGCACATGTAATTATCTGGTTTGAGCAAGCCCATCTGCAAAGTTTGGATTGTGTAGGTGGGTTTCCAGAAAATATGTATTGCATTAGATTTGGTTTTCATTAGAATTTCATGTCCTAGCTGTCATATCCTGCACGCTTTGCTGGACGCAATTTTACGCTCCTTTGGACCCACATGGACAGGCTGATCCCCACCTCTCATTTTGCCAGCTATCATACTGTCCAAGCGTCACACGCGCTAGACGGTTAGCAGCATCTCTCCATCTTGCTCCGGCGATACAGATGGCACATGTCACGGCCTCTGTCAACTTTTAAGACTCACAAAATACACAAACCATCAATCTACACAAGCATCCAAGATTGTTTATCCTTCTGCGTGTCGACTGAATCAATGGGAGATAATTTGGCGTGTCATGGTGCTAATAGAATACTAGACGGACAGCGCGGCACAGCATGGAACAAAATATCATCCTCACCCAATCCTCATTGAAATGCCACAGGGTCCTGTTTGCTTAACATGACAAATACAGGCTGATTGTTAGACAGAGTGAAAGTTAACCTTCACAGCACATCTTCAAACAATGAACTCGGTAACTAATTTATAGCCTTGCACATACGGATGTGTGAATTCTTGTGTTGCTGGCAATTAAACTTTGCCAGGTTTGCTGTTGTAACCGTAATGCTCCCTACATTTTTTCACATTTGATCGACGGAGCGTACACATCGGCCGTATGCTTCAGGAACGCAAGCTTCTGTCATCTCAATTTTGCATTAATCTCTTCCAATTAAACCCTGTTTTGCATTCTCTTGTATTTCAGAGACTGTACCGATCTGCAGATTTCTGCATTAGAGACAGACAATCCCCTCTGAGCCATCATACCCTACTGACATCCATTCGCCACGTAAAAGTGAAGGAAGAATAACAGACACTCTGTCTAATTCTGAATCTGCTCAATGAATATTTAGTCCTTTACCAAATAAAGTATCTGGGGGCGACACAGCTGTTGCACCACCTACCGAATGGCTCTGGTGGGGTGTGTTGGCTGTAGGGCTGATGGGCACGTGGTGATTGTGTCCTGAAGTGCCCAAATAATGACACAGCTGTCGCTGTATGCCTTTTTTAAAAATTGAGATTGTGCCAGTGGCATTTTCAGCCGTCATTGTAAGTCCTGTTGTTAGTGACCCTCACCTCCCTCTTGAGTTTTACAGACAGAGCCTGCGTGTGGGAGAATGTGGGCATGTGTTTGTGGCACTTGCATCTGCTGGCTGTGTATTTTTGGTATCACTTAATGAATTTGGATTAAGCTGGGCAACTGCAGAAGCACTTTTATTTGTAATTAGAAAGCAGTAATAATGAGAGACATATTGTATGTCAGGGCTGTTATTATTAAGTCTTTATCTTTGGGATGTTAGACAGGAGATGACATTTAAAAATTTTAAAAGGAGGTGCATAAGGCGAAGTGTGTAATTTCAGCACCACTAGTGACACAAAAATACATGAGGACCTGTACTTCAGTCCAGTTAAATTTCAGAATGGGCTGGGCTATCTGGTGCGACTCATTTATAGTTATTAATGCACTGTAAATTTTGGTATTTCAAACCAATATATACGTATATTTTTAATAGTTTTAATTTTAACTGATCACTCTATCAGAATGTGCCAGTCTTCTTTAATTGGTTTATGCGATAAATGTGCGTTTAGATAAGCATTTTTCCCAGTTTCTTTGGATTTGGGCTAGACCAAGTTGTTGCTTGTGGCATCCATAGTCTCCTAATTGCAGAGGAGACATTTTGGAGCCACTTTAGCCCACATGGCTTAATGCAGCAGAAACAATGGCCATTAAACATGTCCAGGGTGAGAGATTCTCTAGATGTCTATGGCTGTTATTTTTAGGCTTGTGTGAACAGTGTCTGCGACTGCTCCTACTCTGTGGCCATTAATCCCTTGCTCCTGTGCCTGACAGAATGAAGAAAGTAGCTTTATTTTCTTAATGACCTGTTTACTCAGCCATGTTTATGTGCAGCTGAGAGGTCACATTCCTATGTGTTTCATTAAATGCCTCTGGATTCCACTTCGCAATCCCAAGAAACTGAGCCACAGCATCCTTACTCCAAAAAAGAGACTCATTCTTGTGATATTTCTCTTACCTGCTGGTGTAGAAAAAAACATTTAGAACAAAGATGTCTTATATTATAAATTGCATTGTATTTAAAGGTGCAATATGTAATATTTTTGTAGTAAAATATCCAAAAACCACTAGGCCAGTGTTATATATTTTGTTCACTTGAGTACTTACAATATCCCAAATGTTTCCAACTGTTTGTAAATTGTGAGAAAATTGCAATTTTAACCAAGGCTCCGGGAAGTGTGAGGAGTCGCCTGTCAATTGCGTCATACCCGCGTTAACCCTCGGTCTGCCTCGGTTTTCGGTTTTATTTTGTAGAAACCATGGAAACACCAAAGACGCTTTAATATATTACACGTTTTAATAGACAAGGGAACAACTGTTTTGATATATTTATAGACAGAAAACTAATTGTTGTTATGTAGCTCAACATGTTTAGTCTTATTGTTTAAATCTATTTATTAATCTACATTTTTTGCGAGTACCATGCTTTACCATGCCTCAGAGAAAAACACTATTTTGTCAAGTAGCTAACATAGCATAATCAGGTTTTTTTTTATTAACAGTAATACGGCATTTTCTCCATCTTACAATACGTTTTAAAATTAATTGCATGCCATTTATCAACACAAGCCATCCAGTATTTAATATGATATTCTAAAATCGATCTAGCTTACTGCAGTGTGTCTCAAACAAGTGTCTTATAGCAGCCGCCAAGTGAACACAGAGTAACGTTATAACATAATTTTCAACACTCTCAGATGTATCTAATATGATAAACAGAGCTGCATTACCTCATACTCATGACTGGAAAAGCGGAAGCGGCGCCGGCGCCTGTGGCATAATAAAAGTTCCGCTGCTTGTGAGGCTTGTGTTGCGCAATCGCTCCAGCGGCCTCGTTCAGCTCCCACTACACTCGGTTCTGCTCTGCTTCATACTACAATATGAATACAAATTTGGCGTCATCAAGTTACGCCTTTGTTTTGAATAGGCCTCTAGCGACCTCTAGCGGACAAAAATCATACATACTGCACCTTTAAAGTCCCCATGAAATTTAAATTGAAGTTTTTTGGCTTTTAGTATGAAAATGTTAGCCTTACTGTTAACTATAAGCTAGCGTGCTCCAAAATAATGACAAAAAATTTGCATTTAAAAGATAGAAAATGGGTCACTTGTTCACACATTTACTATTTTCTACATGGTGAATGGAACATAGTGGACTGTATAGGAGATACGAAACAATTTAGACAATATAAATATGCTTTCCATTGGGGCGAATGAAGTTTGGTTTCACATTAGTGTCATGCAAACTGCCGCAGCGCGTACACAGTCTGCTCCGGTCCAGAGACACGATAGCGCAGAGCGGATCATATGCATGAGACCAGAAAACATATCGGATCCATTTGAATTCTGCACAGAATGCTATTTTAGAGATTAGGAGTAGAAACGGTTAGAGATTAGAAGGAAACTGAGGCTTTACCGAGCTCAACAGCTCTGGCCGAGCTGTGATATAAACTAAACGCTATTGGCTATTTTTAAAAAGGGGAGGAGCTGTTTGATGTGTCCCGCCCTGTCTTCCTGTTTCAGTGGAAATTACGTCAACACATTGAATAATGCTACGCAGTTCAAGGCACTTCAGTGTGCCTTTAATTTTAATATTAATATTTTATGTATTTAATTTAATTTATATACTGTACCATAAAATACCTCGTACTCCAAGGTATTTCAAATAATTCAGTGGTATTACCATAGTATATATATAAAACATTACCTTGGTATTACTGTGAAGTGAAAATGTACAGAAGGAGAACTAAAGGGATAGAGAAAAAATAAAAAATGGCTGAGGTTATACAGGGGAGAGTATTTCTTCTGTACGACCGCCTGCAGGTGATGGGCGGAAAGCTTGATTGGGAGAAGGTGAATTGTGGCTCTGCAATAAGTCCTGACAGGCACATCTTTCAGCCACAGATTTACCTACCATCTTACCTATGCAGGGTGGAAGACAATCCAGTGGAACCAATGAATATTTATATGGCAGACGATGGGATGTTTGATTAGGGGGGAATGTTGGACTTTCTCTAACTGTTTGAAAGTGAGCTGGAAGGGAAAAGAAATAACCTGACCACTCTTTCATTTTCCTTTTTTTCTTTTTCTTAATTTTTTTTGGAGAAAGGTCATTTATACATGCTGCCTGGAGGCGAGCATACAACTGACAGCATTGAAATAAATCCATGTGCAACTCTTTACCTGTGCACAAAAAATTGCTTAAATAGAAGCATAATGGCCGTGGTGTCAAATAAAAGCTTTAACCTTACACTTTTTTGCCACCTTGCATTAATTTACTGTACATCTCATCCTCCAAGTAATTTACTTGGCTATCTACTTCATTGTTAGCAGAGAGATTAAGATAATTCCTGCACAGATTTTGTATAGCACAGGTGTTTCTGGGAAGGCATCCAAAGCCCAAACGAGACGCACGGCCCTCTCATCGTTATGGTGTAGTAATAAGGCCTCCACATTGATTATTTTTATTCAGCTTTAGTCATGATTTCCACCCATATTTGACCCTTCACCTCTAATGTTGATTACACATTCAAAGTGTTTCGACCGCACATAAGTTGTGAGGAAATGATGCTGGTTCTGTTTCAGATTTCAGAGCCCATTGCATTTTCAAAGCAAGAGCTACATTTTGTCAATACTGCTTTTTTCCTCAGGATTGCTGTTGATTTTTAGGGTTTTATGGTTGACCAACAAGACAAAGATAAAGGATGGATTTTATTTTCAGAGGATATGTTGGGCTGCTAAATCCATACTTTTAACCCTATATAAGGGTTGGGCAAAAGTCAAAATTTATCCATTAAAACTGTCAAACAAGACCTTGTCAAGCCAACATTCAACATTCTTGACAAACTTTTCTTGTATAGTTACTGTTATGATCATTTCTTTGAATTTCAGTTAATTCTACAACCTTTGTACATTCAAATTCGAATTGCAGTTCTGATCCTGTTTAAATTCAGGAATTGATTTGGAATTTAAAAAGCAATCTGAATTAATCCAAAAATTAATCTGAATTAATTCCAAATGGCACACAACCCTGCCTAGTATTGTAAAATTTTGAACCATTTCTGATATGTATTCCTTGCATTCCTTCCTTTCAGATTAATTCTAGTTACTTTCAGTTCCAATTTACACTGAATCTTGATACTTTAAATAATAAGAGAATGTAAGAATTTCTAGAATGATTGACTATGAGAGAGACAACCGTACAATTAATATAATGGGCTTTATTTCTTGTGCTATTACTAATCTCACAGGTGACACAGTGGTTGTACCTAATGCGTTTTTAGTAGAGTGCAAATTTGATGCATTGGATAAAATCACATAAGTGATGCATAACTGAAATGGATTAGCTGGCAATCCAATGGTGTCTTTTTCTGCAGAGTAATGGAATGTAAATGCACTGATTGAGACAGCACCTCTCACTTCTGCCATCTTTTTCCAAATGTTTTTGAAAAGGGAGATTAAAGAAAAAAAAGAGCTGTTGTTTGATGTTCCGCTCTCGTTATTGTTTTCTGTTGTGGTTTTTATCGCAACAACAGGAGCACAGGGCTAATAGTCAGCCCCGCCACAGGGAATAACAAATCACACTCGTGTCTCAGTTGGTGTGTGGCTGCATAAAGACGCAGTATTTTAACAGTTCCAGTGCTGTTAGAAGGGCCTTCATGCTTTAAAGATCCAGGAGTTTGGGCTTAGAGAGAGAGAGAGAGATGTTGTGTACAGCACATTTTATTGAGGACAGATTCCTGAACCTGGGAGTGTACAACGCCGGCTTACACACCTAAATAAATTAGAAATATACATTTACATTTATTAATTTAGCAGACACTTTTATCCAAGTGACTAAGTGACTTATGCTGGGTTCAGACTACACGATATCAGCCCGATTTTGGCGCGTTATAGGAAATTCGTAAACAGCAATGGCCGACGGGAGCAAGAATCAATGGTTTCATCTTGTATATTGTGTCATAGTGGGCGACAACAGATGCTGTGTCTGCGACACTTCACAACAGAAAGACTAGAATGTTTCATTTTTTAATTTCCATCACATCTGTGACGTTGACCAATAGGAGTACAGAAGCTCTTCCATTCACAGATTTCAGACACAGCTTTCAGCTCTTGTGGAGTCGCTAGTTCCGCCTTCTCAATAACATCACACACATCACTAAAGACGGCTAGTGATGATTGGTCGGGATGCTACATGTAGACTTGTTTCTTGTCCACAACGTAACAAGAATTTAAGAGTCAAAATCGTATAATCTGACAAGTGACTATCATAACAGATAAAAAATATTGTGTAGTCTGAACCCGGCATTACAGTTGAGGAATACAACAAGCAATTCATCTTAAGAAAGCAGTAAACATGAGAAGCGCCAGTAATATAAAGTTTCAGTCATCGTTCAAGATAGTACAAGCTAGAACAGGGAGAGATTATGAAAGAGTGAGAGGATAGATGAAGCATATTTTTTTTAAGCAGAATGCAGTTAAGTGCTCACAGAAGAGATGAGTTTTCAGCTGTTTCTTGAAAATTGTGAGGGATTCAGCTGTCTGAATGGGGTTTGGAAGATCATTCCACCAGCAAGGAACAGTGAATGAAAATGTCCTTGAGAGTGATTTTGTGCCTCTCTGCAATTGAAGCATGAGGCGCCGCTCTCTTACCGACCGCTAGCTTCTGGAGGGGATGTAGACTCGTAAGAGAGCATAGGTAGGAGGGTGCAGGGCCCGTGGCTGTTCTGTAGGCAAGCACCAATGTCTTGACCTTAATGCGAGCCACAAATGGAAGCCAGTGCAGAGAGATAAACAGAGATGTGACATGGGCTCTCTTGGGCTTATTGAAGAGAAGACTTGCTGCTGTGTTTTGAATCATTTGCAGAGGTTTTATTGCACATGTTGAAAGTCCAGCCAGAAGAGCATTACAGTAGTCCAGCCTAGAAATGACAAGGGCCTGGGCGAAAAGCTGTGTTGCATGCTTTGGGCCTAATCTTCCTAATGTTTTGTGGTGCAAACCTGCATGATTGTGCTGTTTTTGCATTGTGATCTTTAAAGGTCAGCTGATCATCAAGGATTCACCTAAGATTCCTGGCCGAACTTGATGGGATTATCGTTGATGAAAGCTGGATGGTAAACTAGTGCGAAACTGATGGAGTGGCTGGGAAGATGAGCAGCTCTGTTTTAGCTTTATGTTAATATACACTTAAGTATGTTTTTTTAAAACTGTATTTTATGTTGTAACTGGTATAACATTGTATCTGAAAGGTAAGAGAGTTACAAAAAAACAAAAAAACTTACCATTGTGAAACGTTCTGCTCAAGTCGTGCTTGATCATCTGCATTTTTAGAATCTGACATTGACTCGAACTGATACAGTAATACAGACAACATTTTTAACTGAGAGTTTACAATTGTTTTAGAAGCCTTGGAAGCTAAAACTCGCAATTATGGTAAGGGGTGTTACATTTTCGACACGCTTGAGGTTTTGGCCAATCACAATACACTGGTCACCTGGCCAATCAGAGTACTCTGTGCTTTTCAGAAGGAGTTGCTTTAAATCAGCATGTTTCAGACAGACTGGGAATAGAGGTACTGCAATAATGCACAGAATGTGAAAAAGAGCGTTAAAGCATGTTAACCTGTTCTATTACAATAAATAAACAAAATAATGAACTTTTAAAATAGCATCATATGATCCCTTTACATTTTTGGATGAACTTCCTAAATGCTCCTGAATTGTTCAGAGATATTATCATGATGTTGGCAAAGTTCCATGGTGATATCCAGTAGTATTCACTTTAGGTTTTACTTGTAGCTCTCAGGAGTGTTTTTGGGAAAAGGTTCTTAAGGGATTCTTCAGAGAAATTCCAAAGAGACCCAGTTCAGCGCCCTGTGGCACTCCTTCAAATGGCTGTGTCTGGAACGACGAGAGAGCACATCCAAGAGAAATCCTGGTGTTTGTGAGCAAGAAGACAGGGGCAGAGAGACAGACAGACAGGGTCTCTGAGGTTTGATGAGCCACTTCTAGCCACTGGGAAAGAGCAAGGGAATTCCACGGGGAGGCTGTTGCCATCCTATCTCAGAGAAGAGGTCAGGTAAAGTGAATCTTGTGTGTGTACGTGTTGGGGAAAACATAGTTAGGGCGGTGTGAAAGGACGGTCCAAGGGGATTGCTGATTAGACTGTAAGAGAGTCTGGAGTGTGTCTGGGTTTTTAGCGTCTCTATGCAGCCAAGTTTGAGCTCCAATCCCCTGAGACCCATATTAGGCGGAGAGAGGAATATAAACCAACAACACTTAGCCTCTTCATGGACACTTTACTGTGATGTGTCACATTGTATAGCATAGTTGGACAACTTGTAGGTTATAAGAAATGAATGTGAACGGACGCAGTTGCAGAGTGGACAGCAAATATAAAGCACAGCAGTTGAAGACCTTCCTGAAGGTGACTTTTTTAGGGATATAAGCTCATTACTTTCCAGTAAGCTGTGGAAAAAATACAATAGCAATAAAAACATATATCTATACTGATAAAAGTAACAGGCATGCAGTAACCAAGGTGATGTGTATGTCTTTGGCATGTAAATTATGATTAAAGATTTTCCCTTGAGCTTTTTGCTGTAGCATCTGAACTACATCAAATTTAAAATCACAGATGTGATGCCCTGAAAAGACAACTCCTGAATGTATAGGGACTGTATGCAAAAGTTTAACAACACATCAAATGATGTGACATTAAAGGTACAGTATGTAAAAATTCTGTCTGCTAGAGGTCGCTAGAAGCCTATTCAAAACAAAGGCGTAGCTTGATGATGCCAAGTTTGAGTGCGGAATCTTGGGACATGTGGTCTCCACCTCAACGGACGGTGCAAAAGAATAGGGATAGGACTCGGGAAGAAATCATGTTCATGGATGGGATTATTAACGTTATTGTAGTATGAAGCAGAGCAGGACCAAGTGTTGTGGGATCTGAACGAGGCCGCTGGAGCGATTGCGCAACGCACGCCTCACAAGCAGCGGAACTTTTATTATGACACATTCGCCGGCGCCGCTTTTCATGCAATTCATTTTAAAACGTATTGTATGATGGAGAAAATGCTGTATTACTGTTACTAAAAATAAAGATGCATCTGATTATGCTATGTTAGCTACTTGACAAAATAGTGTTTTTTACTGCAAAATATTACGTATTGCACCTTTAATGTGTTTTTTTCTTTTCTTTTTTTAAAGTGTGAGGAGTTGACACTACTTAGAAAATATCAAAGAAGCTAGCTGAAACACTCACATGCAGAGGGCGTGATTCTGTCATTCATATCAATTTTACAGCTATATAAACTCTTCATGTTTTACACCGTTTTAATAACGGGTCTGTTGTTGTTTGTTGGTTGACGGTTACTCTTGGACTGCTTGCCAATTAGAGTCCATCATCTCTCAAACCGTTACGTGCTACCGGAATGAAATACATATATAAAAATAAAAATGATTATTAATCTCAATTCCTCCTTCAATATTGGTTCCCCTGGCATTTTTATTAAGGCATGTTCTGCCAAAACCACCCACATCAGTGAATGTCCTTAACACTTGCGTCTCACTCTTCATTTTCACTGCCTTTTTTGTTATCCTCCATTCTCTCCGTCCTCCCACTCCAATGTTCCTGCTGACCTCCGTAATCATTGCATCGTGGTGCCACCTGTCCAGTTCAAACGTCGTTCTTATGGATAAGAATATGCACCACACTGTTGGTTACTATGGCAAAAATAAAGCGCTACATTCCTCAGGGAAAAGGCTTCCACTTTGACTTTGAAGCTCTTTTCACTTCATATTTGTGTCTCCAAGCAAACTATACAACATTATACTGAACCGTGAGAGGTAAGAAATTAGAGTCACAAGAGAAAATAGTAGTACTTACCTGCAGGCATATTTTGTTGGAATAAAACTCACTAGTGATCATTAGAATACTTTTATGTCTTCCAAGACATTTAATTTTGAAGGCACTAGACTCTCCTGATGCAATTTCCCATAATTTAGGCAATACCAGAATGCATTGTGATAAGGTAAATATATTTGTTATGTGCATTCTAGATATGCTTATTTCTTTTAGTACAAGTTAAGACATTGATTAAAATTTGTTCAAATGAATAAACATGAAATAATTTTACATGCTATGTTTTTCAATGTTGATTAGAGTCATGCATCATAATATGGAGTCTCTCATGTTCTTCACTTGAGGAGTGCTATTGGTGTGGAATGGATGAGTGAGTATAATAGAATTGCTGCCTATGTAGAGTGTTTCAAATCAGACTCTAATTGGGTTTCATTTCAGTTAGTTTTAAAGACTGTATAAAACATGGATGTTGAGTCTGTGACGTCTGTGACATCACCTGTAAGTTTCTGAAGAGCATTTTTGAAGCCTAAAGTGGGCGGAGCCAGCTGTCACCATCTTGGCGTGTGTCACCGCGCGTCACTCCTGGTTAACTGAAAATGGGCAAAGAGGTGGGACGTGGGTGGAGCAGAGGTGCCTGGTTGCTGAAACCATGCCCGCCTAGCTCGATGTGATTAAGTTAGCTCAGGCTAAGGAGCTATCTATATATCTTAGATACTATATAAAATATTAATAAAGATAACAAATTATACATCATTTGAAAGTTCTAAGGGTTTACTGTCATTGTGCGGTGTCTGTTTTACAATATAGATGCTCCAGCAACAGTAATATTGTAATTTGTGTCGGGTGCGCACTGCGCAAATGACAACACGCAAAATCAAAACAGGACTTCATACATTTGTAATGAAATTGCGGTTACAAGATGAATCCAATCTGTCGCACTTGGGTAAAATGTCCATTATAATCATCCATTGAAAAACATCCAATAGCACTTTTTGTCCACAAAAGGGTCAAATCCATGAAATATTGATATATTGTCCATTGTTTGCGTCATATTTCTTCTGAACGATCTGCTGTCCATCATCGTTCTTCAAGAAATTATGCAATCTGAGCACCGTTTATGTTATAAAACTGAATAGGATCATATACATTAGACTCTCACAAACAAATGAGCCCACTTCCAAAATATATTTTTCAAAATAGTGCAGCAGTTTTAGTTATAATATCCAAGCAATGCTGTCGGATTTTGTGGTGTCTTGATAGGCATATTCTCCAGTCATTGTCATTGTAGTAAATCTGACAGACTCAACTTTTAGCCAATGCCAAGATGATCCAACAACGATGTCAAGTTCAGCAAATGGAATTCGCTGATCTACCTGTCACTCAAGTGGCCACACCCTTAATTATGCAGAACTTTAAGGCGTAATATAATTTAAACAAATGAGTTATACAAAAAATCACCCCCTCACAGTTGTCATGAAGGGGAAAATTAGCTAAATTGACCAAAACCACTTTTTGTACCAAGGTTTAAAAAAAAATTTCTGAATGTAGTGTATGCTCAATTTTTTTCTTTCCCAGTAAATTATATATTTGCCTTTGTCATTATACTAAAGCAAATTATTATAAATAAAAATGAGTTCATGTCTTTGTCTGCCATATTTTTTACTCAAACTTTCAGTCCTTTAGTCCAAACCTTAGACCTTCTGAAGACTCGAGTTTGGTCATCCTGTAGAAGCATGTTAACTTTCTCAGGATAGGTTTGGCTTTTACTTTTTTATGTGCTCGGGTGAGCTAAAACATTTGGAAAGATTCAAAGCATTTCCAGGCTGGCTCAGCTGTATGCTTGCTCTCAGGTGAATGAAACGCAAACTTTCAGTTGACCCCAAAAAGGGACCCATGTTTGAAAACCCCTGGTCAAAAAAAAACTAAAAAACTTTAGAAGCAATTTATTCACAAAAATCAACTTATTAGTCTTGATTGATCAGTCAGTGTCAGTGTATTGATTTCATAAAGTGATGAAAGGCAATTACAATTCTTTAAAGTATCAATATTTTCCACATTCTTTAGTACCCTCTTGGATTCCTAATAGAGTTGAGGATCATCTGTATCTTGCCTGGTTTCATTACGCTGACTTCTGCCCAGCACAGCAGCGGCTACAGTCCTGACTATGATTTAGAGGTATTCAGCGTAATTATTCCCTTTGCTTTTTGGCTGCAAATTTATCTTTGTCTTGGCCTCGTACCTCACAGCCATCCAGTCTCACCAGCTGAGGATAAAAGAACTGCAAAGTACTATTCAACTCTTTTAAATAGATTTCAGGACTGATGGGGGTGAATAGTAAGCTTGAGACTGATGGAATTAACCAGTGCTGGATTACAGAGAAGTTTAGTGGTGTGGGTTGGTGTGATAGATTAACTAAGTTATTGCCATGAGGTTCCAGATTGAACGAAAGCTTGCAACTATAAAAGGAAGTGAGGGTAAGAGGCTGCAGTTGGAAGAAAAGAAGAAGGCTGAGAGGAAGGAGGGGAAAGGAACGGTTTGCTCTGTGTGAGCGATCGAACAATGCACGGCTGGTTGGGAAGATGAAGGCGGCCTCAGTGCTGGAGAAAATGTTGCTGATATGGATGCAGGAAGTAATTTATTCTCCCCATTTTGAGCAAAGCTTACTTCATATCTATTGCCATTTCCAGCTGAAAGTAGATAACAGGGGTGACGGGTTTTCCAATTGACCAAAAGTAGAGGCACACAAATTTCAGAGCTGGACTTCACTGCTGGTGGCTAGACCCATTGATAGAAGATATTTGAAGAGATTTGACGAAATCTCCAGGTGGGTTAAGGCAATTTGACTCTGCATAACACTGATCCATCCATGCAAAACCAGTTTATGTGGTAAAATCGATTTGACTAAACAACGCAGGCCCCAACTTTTTAATACTTTTATTAAGCAAGGATGCATTCATTCGCATTAAAAGTGACAGTAATGTGTTACAAAATTGCTACTTCAAATAAATGCTGTTCTTTTGAACTATTCTATTTATCAAAGAATCCTGTAAATGTATCCACAAATATATGAAGCAGCACAAACATTTTCAACATTGATAATGTTTAGAATGATTTCTGAAAGATCATGACACTGAAGTCTGGAGTAATGGCTGCTGAAAATGGCAACCTTGGGAACCTGAACCTAAATCTTTGATCAGAAGTGTATAAAGTGACATTTTTAGAAATATAAAGACATTTCAAGATATCAAGTATATATATATATTTTAAAAAGTCAGACGCCGACCCCAGTGAGAAAACAAATCCTATGAGCAGATATACAGTATGGCTCATGATAGAGTTCATGGTCTGCTGTGCACAGTCCAGCACAGTCCAGTTTTACCAGGAAACTTTAATCTTTTCCGTAAAGCATAAATGCCTGTTTCCTAGAGAGCAAGGCTTTGAATGAACATTCACAATGTGTAAAGAAGAAACTACCCACACTTATAGCACACACTCAACACTCTTGGAGAGTGTCAGCTGTCCCTCTTCCTCATCCTGTTTTTAAAATTCAGTGGGCGACTAGTGCCTGATAGAACAGTTTCCTATCTTTAATTTGCTTAAAATCCAACACCTTGCTTTCCCAACCTCAGGGTACATCTCTGCTCAATTTCACACTTACAGTCCAGAAGAATGTCCTAATTCAATTTAAGCCTGTTAAAGAAAGCAGGGGCTTTCCGTCTCCGGGGTAAGTTTATCTCAGCAAGAGGCCAGGCATGTCACATCTGAACAATGACACACAGCCATTTCCCATTAGTAGCTAGAATGAAGTATGTAAATCAGTCTTTGGGGCTTGAAACCCATTAGGACGACCCAACAACTCACCCTGCAAGTACCCCGAAACCATCTTTTGCTCTTAGTTACTGCAAGGTCAGCTGTTCTCCGAGCTCATGTTGCTTGTGTGTACTGTCTTTCAGCATTACCTTCAGGCAGATGACAGGATCCTTATAACTTCCCATGGTAATGAGAGCTTCACTCTCTGCAAACTGAATGGTTTTAGCCCTTAACAGCATGAACAGAGAAGCCAAGGATGGTGCAGCTAATCCAAAGAGACTCTCTATAGATCTCTGTTTTATGTTGCTTAAATGAAACGCAACTGCATCTAAACGCACAGTGATACAATTTTTCAGGTTTTCATTGTTGGTCTTTTTGGCTAATCTTGCGTATGACAATCAAACATGAGGCTTACACTAGTACAGACAAAAGTCGGGTGATGTGGTCCTATTGACATTTAGATGTTCATCTGATACCGCCCTTAAGACTTTGAAAGGGGTTTAATTGGGCAGCAGTTGTGGAGTTTTAGTTGCTGTAATTATCCTCATGTTTAAAGACCAGCATGGATTTCCATGTTAGTCCAGGCTGGTTTATTTTGATTAGTGCAGGATTGGTTTTGGTATAGCTGGTGGGTTATGCTGTTTTCTACACCTCTGTAATTACAGTTTAACTTTTACCTTACTAGCATATTAAAAATGATATACTGTTATTCAATGAACATGTATAACATAGTTTGTAGCTAGATGATATTTAGGATATGTGCAATTTTTGTAATGCAAGAGGAGGCTTGGCTTGATCTGATTTTTTTGATCAGTCATTTTCCATGACTTTTCCAGTTGTTTGTGATTTACTAGATATGGATTTTATAGACATCACTCTAATAAAGAGTCATTTAAGCAATTAAATACTTTAGAATTTGGCATAAGTATGAAAAGTGATGTTGACCATATAATTTCTATGATTTTTCAGTGACCTTTTAAGATGATTTTTCAAGATTTCCCAGATATTTTTCCAGGTACCTTGAAAAAATCCTGGTCATCCACCATGGTATTTCTAATGACTTTGTTGAACTGAGATGTTTTGCTTGTTAAGCTAGTAAAAACGATGAAAGGAACACCAGAATTCCTTATTTTTCTTTCTCCACTCTGTCAGCTGTCTATCTCATTGTCTATACAATTGACACTTCAAGTAAATTTCATTGTTACTTCCAATCAATCCCTGTAATGAACAGATGTTGTATAAATGATAAAGGTCAGGTGATGATGATCAATATTCTTTAGGGTAAGTGCATCATAAAGATTGAAACAGTAAGCTTGTACAGTTGTAGACATCGTACACACAATAAACAGTGCTAGATAGTATTACAAATGATGAAGGTTGTGTAAGAATAAGCTCCCTTTCAATTCATGGATTTGAATTTGAATTGAATGAGACACACTAAATTGGAATTTGTATTAGCCTATATTTGTTGTTACGTCCATCCATCCTTCCATTCAGCCATCTAGACATTAAAACTTAGACTTTCTTGTGAAAAATGTGTTATTTTAATTTAATTTTATTTATTTTTCATTTTTATAGATGAACTTTAAAGACTAGAAAAATGTAGCTTTTTTTGTTATTTTTTTATTTGTTTATTTTTTAATTCCTTCTGCACTCTTTTTGCTACTTCTGTTCAAATTCAACTTTGAGTTCAATTCAGTTCAGATGGGTGCTCAACCCTGACTAATACAGTTATAGCATTTATGGTACAGCGCAGTTTAACATTTTGAGAAATTGAATTGACCCCAAACTCTTCCACAGTGTTCTCGTAGTCCCAGTGCACCGGCTTGACCCCGTGTTCGCATTGAAAAATAAATAATTCAAGCTTTAATAGTTGAATGCAAGTAATATAATGATAAAAAAACAAACAAACAAACAAAAAACATTTTCATTTATCAAGCCTCAGCCTGCTTGGCTTGCTATGCTCTGCTTATTCCTCTGACATGATGAAGGTCATAGCTTTGACTGTTTTCTTTCCTCAGTGCATTTTGCTGGCACCCTCAATGGCTGACCTTTGGCTCCTACCTCATTCGCTGCAGAGGTCAGGCTTTGAAATCCTTTAGTGGGCAGCTACATACGGATCCACTCACATGAATGTGACATGCTATTGTCAGGGTTAACCACCAACCTTGCGCAGCTGAAAGCACCTAGAGACCCCAAGCCTGCAATGACATTTCCTCACAGAGCCGGTGCCAGCCTGCATGTCATTTTCTTTTGATACCTCCCCTTCCTCCATTGTGTGGGTGTCTACACGGAAGAGACAGCTTGGCAGGGAGATGGAGACGTGCACATAAAGAGAGGACCACAGGCGTTTGCGCCCGCCTCTGTTGCCTGACTGCCTGGAGAGGTACGCCGGTCTCAGCAGACACCAGGTTTGTTTGCGCCCGTTTATCAGCAAGGTGCAGTCAGTATGTGCCCCGTTTAGCTTCTGCAGATGGCGTCGTGCCTGTGTTTGTGTGGGCGGAAGCCCGTCGATGTCAGTTTGGGGGTCCCTTGGAGGCCCTCCTTCCCTGTCTGTTCTCCATCACAGGCCTCCATTCATTCTCTTCAAGCCGTTTTTGTCCTGAAGAGTGCAGTAGTCAATTCACAGCTCTCACAGTCAGGGTTGTGCACCATTAAGAATAGAATTACATTCCAATTCAAGTAGAATTTGAATTAAAGGTGCATTAGGACATTTTCAGAGAGGCTAGCAATAGTGAGAGCTAGCTTTCAAATCATAACATCCCACCTTCCCTACAGAGTGCTATCCAAAGACATGCCTCCTCCAAAACACATGAATGCACACATAAACACAGCTGCTCTCAGCAAAGTGTCACAAGAGACGGCGTTAAACTACCTCATGTCTAATAGCATATAACATTACAATAATAATGAATGTGAACAACTTAGAGAGCTCGGTTCATTAGAGATTAGAAAGCAGATTCATTTCGGTGTTGATACTGTTGACATGGAAACGCATAATTCCGAGTCTGACTGAACAGCTCCAATTAGAATATCATGAGTTGCCATCTCTTAACTACGGTAGTTATGGCGTGAACGCAGCATAAGCTAGTTGTTTTGATTCGGTAGGAACTGTAAAAGGTGGCTGCTGTTTGTTTGTGGTGCTCTGTAACTGACATCTGTCTACTTGAACTCTGCATAGCATGAAACGTGCTGATGACGTATGATGTCTGTGCGAACAGGGTGCACGAAGGTATCTAAAATCAGAGGTTGACAGGTAGGTAGGACATCGTATTATTTCATTCGGACAGAATATAAGGATTGGATGAACATTTTATGGTCCTGCGCCTTCCACAGATGATAAATATTTATTAAAAATACATATAGACCATTTAGTGATTGCTATCAGGATATGAGACTTTCAAACAGTATAACAAAAAATGTTTCTGTAGAGAATTACTTATTGTACTTTTAATGCAGCAAACAAGATTGAGAATTGTAACTGTATTTCAACCCAATTAAATGACATTCATATTCACAGAAATTCAAATAAGTTTAATTGACAAATTACACTATTATTGTAAAAAATTATTTGAATAAATTAGCTTTACAATTGACTGTTCGACTGAAGATCCATCCCCTTTAGTTACTGTTGCTTTGTCTGACAAGCCATGCCGCTCTCACACCACACATGTTCTCATGCAGTGAAAAATACAACGCAGAGCAAAGAGGAAGCTGACAATGCGTCGACAGACAAGACGGAGCAGGTTACTTTTGATATGAAACAAAGTCTCAAATTTCACATTTTGTAACTTTTAAGGAAATTTAAACAATAAATACCATTTTGTGGCTCTTTAATGTGTCGTGACAGATTACCGTCTTGCCTCAGTTCAAGCAGCTCGTGAACAGATCACCTCTTCCAACTAGTTCATTTATAGCATCAAACAAACATGATTGAACATCAGGTAGAATGTTGTTTTAACCACGGAAAGTAAGTACACATAATTGTTCAAGTTCACGACATTGATAACTCCCCTGACTGCTTTGTTGGACAAAACGGCAGATTCTGCGTTATGATTGGTTAGATCGCCTGTCAATCAAACTTCCGCCGAAGGTCAATTGTCTTGGCATAGCCTGTAAAATGTTCAAAAGTTCTTGAAGTTTGAAAGTTTACAGGTGTTATCTTATTATAAGCTGAATTCAGTTTAAGGTGGCAAACAGTTTGCATAAATGCAATTCATTTTTTATGTAAATTGTTTTTAAAACGGTTTCATTTTTAACAAGAAAATTTTGATAGTTTGTTTGATAGATTTTTGAATTACAAATCAGTAAATTCCTCTTCTTGTCATTACAGTTCAACTTCCCCTGGGATGTGTATGTTTCAGAAATGTCCTGTTCTTTGTTTCTGGATTGTGCTAAACCCTGCTTCCAGCTGAGCTGGTGTTTCACCCAGAACTGTTCTCAGTGGACTATTTTAGAGAAACAAAGACAATAAATGAAGGTCATAATCCGCAGAACTGGTACCAGTATGGTTGGGCGAACACCACAGCGAGCCGGTTATAGAGGCATTAATCCCAAACCAAAAGCTGTGAACCTTCTCAAGACTCGAGTTTGGTCATCCTGTAGAAGCATGGTAACTTTCTCAGGATAGAATTGGCTTTCACTTTTTATGTTACGTGTTCAGGGTGAGCAAAAACTTTGGGAAAAAGTCAAGGCAGCTCACATTTCCAGACTGACTCAGCTATATGCTTTCTCTCAGGTGAGTGAAATGCAAATGCCTGTGGGAAAGTTTTCACCTCCCATCCATGAATATTTACAGCACTTCAGGATGCAGAGGTGAGGCAAAATACAGTTTCATCATTAAATCCAAGCACTGTGGAGCGTTTTGTTTTAGTAATGCTTCTGCTTGAGATCAATTACCAACGTAAATTAATTTTTGCATGGATTAGCTTTCCACGTCAAACGACAGCTCATCACACCTTGCTTATTATACGGCATGGAAATGGGAGATATGGGGCACTACGGAGGTGATGAATAATGTGTGTCAGTGTGTGCGTGATGGATTTTTCACTTTCAGTCCTCTCATATGCAGAGGCGGAACACTTTGCGGATTGAGAGGGAGTTTAGCTTTAACCACAGGTTTAAATGAAGACCTGTTTTCATAGATCAGCCCCACATTTAAATGCATGAAAGAGTAGAAGGGGGGTCATAGATCACAATATGACTTGGAGAGCTCTGGCAGCCCCAGGCGCTGTGACAACCTGATCCTCATTCACGATCACACCAAATTCATGCTATTAGCTTTGGAAATCAGTGGTATGTGGTGTGAAGCTCATACAAAACTACCTTGTATAAAAAAGAGTTCTTGCAGTTTATAAAAAGAAAACTTTACAAAAATAAAAAAATCCTAATAATCCTCATCATTCAAAACCTATATGACTTTGTTTCTTCAATGAAGATTTACATTTACGAAAAGGATTTTTTTTTTAAAGTATCCTGGCAACTCGTAATATAATGAAAACTGGGGCTATAAAACTTAATAGAAGTATCATAATAGTGGTTCATAAGATTTGTACTTTGTATTCCAAGTATTCTAAAATTGTTAAATGGCATTTTTGTGAAATTTCTTATAATGTCTTTATTTATTGATAATGTTCCACTCCAGTAACTGGTGTGACCGAATCATTGATTCATTGAGCAGAATTAATAAATGACTCATTCACATCAGTTCTTTATTTTAATGAATGCTCCAAGAAGTAACTTACATTTTATCGCACAAAGCCATCTTATGGTTTGAGAAAACTTGGAATATAATGCCATTTGAACCACTTCTGTAATCAAGTTATGGTGCTTTTTGGAGCTTGACAACAACTTGGTGTGAGTAAATAACTCAATACATTTTGGGTCAGCAATTTCTTCAACAATATGTTCACTCATCATATATTCCCAGTGCCCATTTTTTGGATGTATACACATTTCTGCCTGGTGAACATTCACCAGTGTGTTCACCATCGGGCATGGATCAGTCATGGAAAAGCTGCAAATAGTTGTGTGCAACCATGCTGATGGTGTGAGATGCAGCAGCAGGCTGTGAAATTGAGAGGATGGTCTGTCAAAGGTGTGGGGATAGCGATGGACCGGAGTTTGGGTGCTGCGGATTGAAGGATTGGAACTGTGGAAAATGTGATTAAATTCCCCTGCTTTTCGTCTGTGGTCTTTATCTTAACCCTACCCGAGGCACACAGGCTGCATACTGAGTGACACATTGATTACTGCTGTTAAATCACCTATATAGGGGCTTGTAAAGCTGGAAATACGTTTTGGTGTAAGTCTTTAGGAAAATGCCTGCGACATACATATACAGCAGGCAAATGGTTAGATAGTATGGGCTATATAACTGGCAGAATAAAAAAAGATGGAGAACAAAATGTAGAAGCAAAATAAATGCATGCATCCATCATCCGTTCAGTGCAGTGCAAGTGTGATGTTTGGTTTTGGGAAGAAATGAACTGTTATGGCCAAAATCTAGCCTGAAGATAGATGCTTGAATGTAGTTTTGGGCGTGCATGCCATTTCTATAATGGAAGGTCTGATTCAAAGTCCAGGAAGTCATGCACATTAGTTGTGTTCTAAATGGACATCTCTGTCAGTTACTATAGCAGAAAACCAATGAATGGCCAGTGCTGTTTTCCCATGATGCCTGAGGGCGTCAGACGTCCACAGCTCTGTTTTGAATCATACAGAAAGAGATGTCCTTTGAAAAATCAATTTCTTGGACATGTCCCACAGACAACTGGACATTTCTACAGTGAGGCAAAATATTCATGTTAACAAACACAGGTGTATAGGCATAGGCACATTTCCCCGCAATATACATTGTTTGAAAGTGTGTGGATTTTATGCATTGCATGCAAGTGTGAGAAACTGGGTGCTTTATGTATGTATATATGTACGAATATTCTTGTTTTTCTTTGTAGATGATGATTTAATTTCTTGACACTTCACAGTTTATTTCATTTAGGTTTGTGACTTTATCATTTTCATATTTTGTGTTGAAACCCCTTCATTTGAAAAGAAGTTTTTAAAACATTTAATTTCCTGAATCATTTCCTGATTTTTTTTGTTTAATAACATTTTAATTTACACATTTAAGGTGGTGACTTTGTCACTTTTATATTTCATATTTTGTGTTGAACACCCACAGCCCCCACCATTCCCCCACAATTGTATATTTGTTTTTTTCAAAATTGTTTTTTATCATTTTCTGTCTTAATATAACCTTTTTGAGTATGAATCTCAGTTTGTCGGCTTGTGAATTATCAGAACTTGCATGCAGCCACCACAAAACTTGTTCATAAGCTTTTAGGGATTTGAATTTGGTTGTTGCGTATTGAAATAAATATGGAAAAAAAACAGTGTTTCGGTGTCTGTCTGCTGAATGTGACCCACAGTCTCTGATTCCCCTCCATGGCCATGGGAAAGTGAATAATTACAATGACAAAAATAAAACTTCAGTTACATTTAAACATTTCCAACAAAGAAATGGATAACATTTTTTCAGCTTGTTAAACACGTTTTTATTTGGACATTTCTACCGTGTGACATATGAAGCAGCAGCGAGCACCAAGCATGTGACACTGTTTTCATGGTTGAAACAACAATGTACAAAGAGAAAATCACTTTTGTGGCTTTAACAAAGATTAATTATATTTAATTGTACATTATTTTACATTAGATTATTCAATTTCTGTACCTGAATACTGTCAGACTTAAGTAAAAAACCTAAAGCACTATTTTATTTGTATCTTTGTTCTTTTGCATTTATCTATGCTTGTAATTTGTTTAGTTTTTTCTATGCAGATTTACTCCCCTACAAAATCACCCCAATCATTCTACAAAGATTAATTCTTTCCATTTCCATTTCCATTTACGCATTTATCCAAAACGACTTACATTGCATTATACTATACATTTGTATCTGAATATGTGCAATCCCTGGGATCGAACCCATGACCTTGGCATTGCTAGTGCCATCCTCTAACCACTGAGCTACAGGAAAGCAACAGAACTGAACTGTTTTTTAAATTGCAATATACATCACAAAATAATGCAATGTCAGTTTTTTCCAACATCTTTCTTTCCTTATTTCTTCTCTTTATTATGTTTGGCAAGTCTGTGTTTTCAGTCTGTTTAATAGTGCAGATATTAATAGTGCAGTATCCCTTTGTTGGCCTGCTTATTTAACACCTTTCCAAACTGAGCATTTCAGACTTGGTACTAGTATAATCGCCACCTCTTTTAGCATCTCTGCATCTCTCTGGCTGTCGGTGTGGGGAATTGCTTTTTTTTTTTTGGACACTTCATGTCTGCCACAGATAAGAACACTTTGATTTCTTGTTTTGCTGTTTGTGCCAGTTGGAATAATGTGTTCTTGTTGGAAATGTGCTATAATGTTTGCTTAGGCGTAATGGCAGCTGTTTCACCTGTCAGTGTTCCTGGCATTGTGCTTCTAGCATGTGCTAATAATGTCTTTGCATGATGACAGTGCAGGCAGAGAGGACCTGCAGGATTTCAGATGGGTGTCTAGTCTGGGTCTCATTTGTCTGTTGTTGCCCATGCTCAGGTATGGCTGTGGAGGGCAAGAACTGTAGTAGGAGACATTGCATCATCATCTTGCAAACTCTGCCAATGCAAACTGGATTATGTTTGTGCTCTCTCTCTCTCTCTTTCTCTTTTTAAAGCCCTTTATACACCTGGTATTAAGATCTGTCTCTGCTGAGCATTCACATGTGGTCAGATGTGACAGTTCTCTATTGTTGGTATTAATTTTTTTCTGCTGTGAAATTAAATTTTTTGTCCCAAATGTACTTGAATTTCAATCTTAGCCCAAATATGATGTTTTGTGAGTTTTCAATTATTTTAGTCAAATGCTAAACTTTTAAAGTGCTTCACATTATTTGTGTCACCACATATTGATATCAAGAATACTGAAGAGGGTTTGTGTAGGTGAAGGTTTTAGTGGAAACCGTGATACTTTGTTTGTTTCATGATTCGTTGAATAGAAAGTTTAAAAGAACAGCATTTATATGAAATAGTTTTTTTTTGTAACAGAGCAAAAGTCCTTTCTGTCACAAGTATTCCTTCAAAACAAATCTTATAAACTCCAAACTTTTGAACGGTAGTGTTAATTGCAATAAAATAACAACATTTAAGTTTAAAAAAACCTTTAAACCGTAAATGTTTTAGAGCAATAGCTATCTACCTGGGATCACATTGTCTGAAAACTGATGTGTAAACATATGATTTCTTTGCAAAATTAAAACTTTTTTTGAACATACCACCTTCACAATTTATCCCTTTAGAGTCAGCTCATCCCACAGATGTATTGTCATACAAGACTTTAATGGTTGTGTTTGGTACACTGATATGATGCATTGAAAAACTGATGCTTTAGATTTGTCAAAATGCTTTAGGCCTCTTGCTTTATCTGTTCTCCCATGGATATTGTCTTGAAATTGGTTCGGCTCAGAATTCACAATAGTAATGTTGTTTTGAATTCCTTATTTTTCTGAACAGGCAAAGAAGGAGCTAGAGAAAGAATGAGAAACTATAACCAATTCGCAAGCCTACGGGTTAGATTGCTGCCTTAAAATAAACACTTACCGTAACTTCTCAATTCTCACGTTATCAAACATTCTCCATATTGACGGATTTGAAATAGAATATTCTTTCACCTGGAACACTATCTCTTCGCCTTACACTCAAGCAGAAAGTTATCTTCAAACATACATCTTTGCTTTGCGACCGCTAGTTGTAGCGCCCAGAGCACCTCGTCACCACGCCTTTCGATAATTAACTTAAAAGAAAATTAAGGCATAATCTTGTGTGCCTTTCTTCTGTTTTCTGACAAGATTATCCCCATTTACAGCCGTGCTTGTGTGGCAGAGGTTGAGTGCTGCGAGAGGGCTGTCGCATTATTGCGTTTATCTCCTCATGGCCTTGTCTATTTAATGAGTCTTTCAGCCTGACAACGTCAAATGTGCTACCACTTCACTTTGAGATGCCTCTCTTCTCCATAAGCTCCTCTAAGTAGACGTTTCAGCTGTAATTTAATGGACCCTTATTGTTGTTAAGTGAAGGTTATTTTAAGTGTTTAATTACTGGTCTTAAATCACTTATTTAAGTGGATGAATGGTGTAAATATCAGCTCTTTTAAACCGCTCCAGTTCATGACCTCCATTCAGAGAGGCCAGATGAAGTGTGAACAACAGATTACATATGGAGTGTCATCGTTAAAGGGTTAGTTCACCCCAAAATGAAAATTCTGTCATTTATTACTCACCCTCATGGCGTTCCACACCCGTAAGACCTTCATTGATCTTCGGAACACAAATTAAGATATTTTGGTTGAAATCCGATGACTTAGTGAGGCCTCCATAGCCAGCAATGACATTTCCTCTGTCAAGATCCATTAATGTACTAAAAACATATTTAAATCAGTTCATGTGAGTAGAGTGGTTCAATATTAATATTATAAAGCAACGAGAATATTTTTGGTGTGCCAAAAAAAACTAAATAACAAATTATTTAGTGATGGCCGATTTCAAAACACTGTTTCAGGAAGCTTCGGAGCATTATGGTGGTCACAAGTACTCAGAAATTAGCGTGAATTGTCTTAAAACTTTCATTTGTAATTTTGGATTAGTTATCCCTGTTCAAAAAAACAGCATATACTGGTTAGGTATGTTTTGAAGCATGGTAGCTGGTTTGAGATGGTTGAAGCTGGTCCTGAGTTGGTCCTGAGTTGGTCATGAGCTGGTTTAAGCTGGTTAAGTGTTTGCCCTAAGCTGGTCTTAAGCAACTAGCTCCAGCTCAGGAGCAGTTTATATCCAGCTCAGGACCAACTAAAGACCATCTTAAACCAGCTCAAGCCAGCTGCCATGCTTCAAAACATACCTAACCAGCATATACTGGTTTTGTGAACAGAGATGATAGTGTTTTGGGTTGTTTCTTGAGGTCTGATTGGTTAGAGTTGAGGCATCAAGTGTAGTTGTGTCTGAAATAAGACTTTCAGAGTATGTACTGTATTCAACAAAGAACTGACTTTTGACAAAGTGGGTTTTATTTAGGCGTGCAGTTGAGAATACATTCCTAGACTTACATTATACGTCATCTTTGCATTGTACTTTTGACCTCACCAACCCCAAACTTTTGAATGGTAGTGTACCTTTACTTTCCTGTTACAGTCATGGTTAGGTTTAGTCTTCAGGGATTGGATTTTATGGTTTGCTTTTGGTTTGAAATGTAAGTTTTTGTATGACTCAATTGTACAATTTTGCCATCCATTAGGAAAAAATTACTCATGAGAACAGGTTTTTCTCCAAAAATGTTTGTTGCTACTTCAATTCTATTTGGCAATTCCTCAGCTCCTGTGGCCTCGTGGGATAGAAAGTAGAACATGAGATAAACACTTCAGAATATTCAATTGGGATATTTTCCACTTACACATTATTGAGTACTCTGATACTATTATTGAAAAATTCAGTTTGTTGAGGGTGTAATTTACATACAGGGTGCTTTCTTATGTTCGAAAAAACAGCACAAATGTTGGAATTAAATGGAGTAAAACTAATTTTTATATACGGTTTTAACAACTGAACTCTTTAAATTTACTAATGCAATGCACATGTTGTGTGAAATTGAGTGAGATGTACGTCTGGTGCATCTGTACCTACACCAATAATTAAGAAATAACAGATGCCTCTTCCCAGCAAGTAAAATGTCCAAAATGCATATCCCTAGTTTTCAAGCATACTTGGGATGATGGACAGTCGATATGGCTTCATTTGTTATGCATATATACTGCCTTTTTACTGTTTACAGCAGTCCTCACAAGGTTAACAGATCACTCCAGTCAGCTCATTCATAAAGCATGTGTTTTGCATTTATGGAATCGAAGGAAAGGTGAGTGGAGAAAAATGAAAGTGTTCGCAGATCCATCACATTGTGATATGCTGTCTTGCCCAACTTTTTTCCCCTAAGCATTCCACTGCATGGACACCCTAAGGTAGGGTTCCGCCTGCCAGCGTGAAGGGCACAGGCGGTCACACTGGGCATCAATCATGCAGCAGGACATAGTGCCAGTGTAAAGCTTTGATAAAGAGTGTCGTTTGAGCTGAAACCCCGTCAAGGACTTATTAAAAGCCTGCCTCACTGTGATTAACGATCCGGTCCGTTCTGCCAAGCCCAGTCTCTCCAGGAGGTGTAGAAGGTGAGGATGTGAAAGGAAAGAGTACAGGTGCACCCTAACTCTCTGAGGGAGAATGTGAGAACACAAATAAGTTCAATACTAGTACAAATGACTTTTAATTATCCTGCTCGCACACAGCCTCACAAGCACATTCTCATGGGTACTGTATATGTTCATCTATTTTTTATTTTTTTCCAGTATCTGTTATAAACTTATCAGTGTTGGGGAACAACAAACTAAAAGTGTTTTTAGCCGTTATCAAACTTGTACAACAAATAGCGGTTTAACAAGATTAAACCCTACAGTGCTGTTTCTGTAATATAGCTTTTTGTAGTATAACATACTGATGTAACAGTCACTAAAATGTTCACTCTTTCTCTAGTCATTTTAGTGAATCCGTTTGCTTAGACAGTTCACTTGCTGTAAATGCACTGGTTTAGTAAAACGATTCACTGATTCATTAGGGTCTACATGCCGTTTACACCACCTTTCTTGTAGAAGTATATACAAAACAATATTTAGTACTTAGTTAAATACTGGTCTTGGACATAATGTTTTATGTAGCTATATTAAAGGTGGTACAGAGGATCTTTTAGTCCACTGAGTTTTTGAAATGAGCGCATGTGTAAGAACAACCCCCCTCCATTTCGAGTTAACCCCTCCCAAAACTCGTGCACGAGTATTGGAACACGAGTGTTTACCACCGGCATTCGCTGTGTTATTAAGCCGGGCACACATTTAACGACTAGCTAAAACATTCTAAGACTGTGCTCAGCATACAGCGATTGTTTCCTGCTCCTGAAGCAGATTTATATACTTTCACATGGAATTTGAACACCGACTGTAATCGCAGACTGAACGCAACTGGCTCTGACTGGACGCGTTTGAGTGGCTTTACTCACTCTCAAGCCATCCTAGGTGTATATGACTTTGTTCTCTCTGATGAACACAAGCTGAAGAAAGTGTCTCCATCCACATCCATCCATCATAAACGTACTCCACACGGCTCCCGGGGGTTAATGAAGGCCTTCTGAAGCGAAGCGATGGGTTTGTGTAAAAAAAAATAAATCCATATTTAACAAGTTATGAAGTAAAATATCTAGCTTCCACCAGACCGCCTTCCGTATTGAAATTACGGAAAAAATGGAACTGGCGTCGCGTCAGTTAGGCTTTTTCCATCAGTTGAATAGGGAAGGTGTAGGACGTAGCGCAAGTTTTACACTTTCTTCGTAAGTTGAATATGGAAGGCGGTCTGGCGGAAGCAAGATATTTTTTACTATTTTAACACTAATTAGTTGTATTTTTTTTTTTTATTGTCTTTTTAAATTGTTCTTGTTGATTGTTACTTTTGTTACTATACTTGTTTCCTAAATGTTTTTATACTCTAAGCTGGATCTCATNATATTATGCAAATAGATTTTTTTAAATTTGTATTACATAAATTGGAGCTCAATGTGTGTGTGTGTGTGTGTGTATATATATATATATATATATGGTATATGATGGTATGTTACACAAAAAAAATTGAGTATCTTGTAGTTTGGCCAGCTAAAGTTTCAAAGTTGCTTCCCAAGTGCTGATTTTATACATATTGTAAGTCCTTTTCCCCTTTTTTTCTCTCTGAGCCACAGAAGGCAGAATAGATCCACAAATATTGCACGAAGTTCCACATGTCACTAGTCCGCACATCTTTCAAATATCAAAGCTGTTTTTTGATGGTGTCTCTTGTATGAAGTGAATTATTAAATTTGCTTTTTCGAGCCCAGCCTTTTCAGCACAAAAGTCAGGCCAGGCTGAGAGAGAAACGGCTCTGAAGGGAACCGCACATGTCCTCCCATGAATGCAGAGAGTCTCTTTGTCAGGCATCACATACTCTACATGCATTCTCATACGTTGAGTGTTATCAGCTAAGCTGTAAGCACACACAAAATACACACATTTGCCATTGTGTACAGCTGTGCGCACTTCACTATGTTAATGTTTCATGGAGGAGCAGAGCTGTACGTCAGCTTCTGCGCTGGCATTTAGAAAGCCTGAGTGCCTAAAGCCCTGTGGGTTTAGCATTTTCAAACATCCATGCGTATTTCCTGCAATTTCCACCTTTTCTCTGAGATTGACAGATGTGAAAAATACACAATATACAGTAGAGGAGCTGTTTGCCCCCTGGTGAAGTTTTCACTATTCTATACATTCTGGGTTTTTTTTTTTTTCAACTTCCTGCATGAGAGTGTAGTTTAAATCCTTGATTGTCAGTTTTCCACTCAGCATGCATTGCATTTTTAACTAGCATTCCAAGGATGTTCCCCCNATTGATTGAGCATGTTTTTTAATTATTTATGATGCTATATATATTGCTCAAATGCTGGCTGGGAGCTATAGCGATGCATACGTATGTGGTTGCAATACTAGAGACTCCCATCATTGTGAAGTGTATGAATGTGAAACAGGAAGCTCTGTTAATGAGCCCTTATTGGCGATTAGCTCTGTTCTGAGTCTAAGCCTCATACTGACAGAGAACAGAGCATTGAACTTGTGTGCTACTTTGTGTTGTATTTTTGGATTTATTACAGTTCCCTTCTAAGAACACCCACCTCTCCCTGTAGGAAAGAGGAATCACAAATGAGATCCCTTTTATATCTCAATTGCTTCTCCTAGACAGCAAAGCAACTAGATGGGTAGCAAATGGAAACTTTTAAAGTTTTAAAGCTTAAAGGGTTAGTTCACCCAAAAATGAAAATTCTGTCATTAATTACTCACCCTCATGTCGTTCCACACCCGTAAGACCTTTGTTCATCTTCAGAACACAAATTAAGATATTTTTCATAAAATCCGATGGCTCAGTGAGGCCTGCATTGCCAGCAAGACAACTAACAATTTCAGTGCCCAGAAAGCTACTAAAGACATATTTAAAAATGTTCATGTGACTACAGTGGTTCAACCTTAATGTTATGAAGCAACGAGAATACTTTTTGTGTGCCAAAAAAACAAAATAACTTTATTCAACAATATCTAGTGATGGGCGATTTCAAAACACTGCTTCATGAAGCTTCGAAGCTTTATGAATCTTTTGTCTCGAATCAGTGGTTCGGAGTGTGTATCAAACTGCCAAAATTAATTGGGCTTTACAATAAGCTTCGGCTTATGAAGCAACCTAAAAATGTTATATGACTCATGAGTTCAGAAGACTTGGAATTTATTACATATAATAATATTGTGTGAGAAACAGGCCATAATTTATGCCAGCATGAAAGTGAGTAAATTATGACAGAATGTTGATTTTTGGGTGAGCTATCTCTTTGTCTCCTGTTTCTATGATTTTTCTCCTGAAAAGACTCTATGGAGATTCAAAAGAGATATCAACATGTGCACAGAACAAATTCTTCCAAGACCAAATTATCTGAGTGGTGCCATTAATATAAATTTTATCGCTCTGTATTTTTATTGTATGTCAACAGTTGTCTCATTTTTTTTAATTTCTCCTAAGGAAATTTAGGAGGCACATCTGAGACAAGTTGATACTTAACATAACTGTGATCTCAATTACATGTAAGTCTCCTGAGCTAAGAAACCGCAACCTCAGAGGCAAAAACCTTTCCTCTGGGTCCAGAGAGACACTCGGGAGACTTCATGCATTGGCATGTCTTTAGTGTGGTGGAGAGTTGCTCCATTGAGACTGTGCCCACATGCTAAACCTTGTAAACAGCATGTTTGTCTATATATAGTGGAGGTGTCCTAGATTGGAAGCTCAAAAACCTGCATGTGGTCTCTATATATCATGGAGCCGTTAGATCTGTTTGGTCTGGGAAAGGCTGTGTTTGTGGAAGTCATCTGATGGATTATTGTAATGAAGTCTGTGTTGTTTACCAGCATCCTCCTGCTGTCTTTTCATTGCCTTTTCTCATATATTTTCCTTCACTCTTTCCCTGTCTCTTTCATTGTAGTGTTTATAGGCTCAGATTAATCCCAGCATGCCTGCATAGAACATCATCAAAACGTCATCACATAATGAAACAGAAGATGTGAAATGCATTTAGATTATACCGAATGAGGATTTATACGAGGAAAGGACAAACATGCTTTTTTGACAGAATTAGTACAGCGTATATACACCATTTTCCCAGCTTTCAGCTCCTCTGGTCGTCCACATTAGTGTGGTTGTCTTGAAACAGCTTACATGAATTATTCAATCAACCAGCTGATTTTCTCAATTAGATATTGCATTGCCTCTTAATCAGTGTTTTGTTAACCAACGCACAATTTCCCCGCTTGTATGCGCAATTTGCAGAATAGTCTGCCCATAGGAATGGAGACAGTTAAAATGTGCAATTTACTTTGACAAATATCACAAATTTGTGCAGTTATATCAAATTAAGCTTCTGTGCAAGACAGCGAGCAAATGTAAGGACACCCATGCATTAAATTCAATTGAGAACGCTGTCAATAATTGAAAACAAATCTATTTATACCAGTATCTGCACATATAATCTTGGTCTGTGATGATGAATGAGGCCAAGGAGAAAAATAGACATTATATTGTAGTAAAACATGTCTGGATAGTGATGTGGAGGAGGAAGACAGGGATCAGGTAGCTCTAGTCATGACTATCTATCTGTCTCTATCTCTATCTCTCTGTATCTCACACTAGACAACAGTAGCAGCATGTACGTTTATATTTATATAAACAGATCAGATCAGCATTTCAAGTAATTTCAAGTTCTTATCGATTCAGACGTGACTGTAAGTGATGATATCTGAGTGGGTGAGTTGTTAAAGAAGTACTGTCACCCTCTGAAACATTATCCACTGGTGTCTGGAGAATTTTAATTTAGAGTTGTTATAATGTATATCTGTACCACTTATTTTTCATAAATTTTTTTTCTCTTTTTCTGCCTCAGAGAAAACACCCCTTTCATCATTCTCTGGACATAATAAAGATGACCGCTCAACAACACGTTTGTTATCAGACTAAAAGCAGTGGGCGATATTTTCAGACAGCCCAGCACAATTGGGAGCTCTCAGATCTGAAAGAAATTAATGAGTCTTCAACTTTCGTTCAAAGCTGTGGCAGGTAACTCAGTGGGGGAGTGGGGCTTTTTTTCTGTTTTTCTGCGCTCTAGCTTTCCACAGAAAGTGTGGCGTTTCAAATTGATATTGCAGACAGTCAACATCGTTCTTGCTCGTTTGCATGAACCACATGTCAGTTTAAACCTGCACTTTATTTGAGCTTCAAAAGCAGCCACTCAGTGTTCGGTTAGAGATAAATCAAAATGTTTCTGGCAGTCCTGGCTCACTTGGTGCTCCAGGCGAGGTGAGATGTATATATATGGGACTCAATGTAGTGTTAGATGTATACAGCTGGTATTCAACCAGAATAACTCTTTTGCCACCGAATATTAATCTCATGATGCAGTTTTTTGTTTATACTCGTCTTATGTGTGTTTTAGAGCAACATGAGGGTGGGTAGTTGAGGAAAGAGTTTTCAGTTAAAGCAGCTGATCTCAAAAAGTGTGACTTGATCTCACCAAATTTATATGTGAATCTCTCTCTCTGTTTTATGCAACTTCTATTTATTTTATTTTATTCTAAAAACCACTTGGTTAAAAAATCTGAGCAGGTACAAACCTTCATATTGGATTGCATTACCTGACTTTAATGCTGATTTTAACCCAGGTTTGCAGTCTATGCTCATCTTGTCCAGTCCAGTCAGAGTTGACTGATTTCACAGAATATTGCATAGTATATGATGGGTACAGACTCTGATTTCTTACCCTCAGACTGTAATTCCATCTAGCCAGAGTATATCAAACGAGTTTGAAATCGAGCAGTATGAAAATCTCCACAACTCAAACTCACAGTAGAGCTTTAGCTAGATAGGTACAGCTTAAATTTAACATAATTTAATGAGTAAACAATTACAATTTGTTAGCTTGCTGCAAGTTACTATATGTAACATCGAATCTCAACAGCATAATTTGTTGTTTTTGTATAGACTTGATAGTTGTGTAGCATGTGTGATCCTCAGTTATATGGTATGTGATGCCTTGGTTGATGTTGTTTTATTTTTGTACTGATATTAATTGATAGGCCCAGCAATCGTCATCAGCCATGAAGTTTGCTCATCTGCGGAAAACCTATTAATTTTATTCTCGGAGCAGTATATTAAGTACCTAATGTTCTCTGGTAAATTACCTGACAAACTCCTGACACCAGCCACCCTTGCTATTTTTCCAAAATGACAATTTCTTGTCAAGATGTATTGTTTTGAATTTACTAGGAGAACTCAATTAACATGGGTTTAATTCTGTTTATTTGGCATATTGGAAACAAATAATTATTTTTTTCTTAGTTCCTGACTCCATGCCAGACAGCTACCCTTCAAGGAAAGAAAATTAACTTACTTTCTGGCAGTTACCAATGGAGACTCTAATAATGAATATGACATCTCTCCGCCTGCCTGTCTGTCTGTCTGTCTGTCTGTTTGTCTCTATTTTTTCAATTTTTTAATTTCAGCATGCTCCCATCTGTGTTTCTTGACTGCTATTTGAAAACCAGCTTTTAATTAGCTGAGGAAATGAAGGAAAGGTTAATGGGTTCACATAGTGGGTGGAGACAACATGCCATACTGGGTGACAGTGCCTGACAGGTGTGTGTGTGTGTGTATGCATGTGTATTTGTTTACCTGTGCAGTTTGGTGTGCCTACGCATCTATCCGTTTCGAACAACTTGCCCTGCAAGCATTTAAAACCCGGGGCATCCTTCATTTTGGTAACGGGCCATGTTTTGAAGAGGTTATTGCATGCACTCCAATACGAATTGAGGCCTATTTATAATTTACAATTCATTTTGCTCTCTCCTTTTTGACCCAGCCTTCCATTTAAACCGCTTTGTTTGCTTTGCGCAGACCCAGGTGAGAGACCTTGAATCAAGGGCACTGAACATCGAGGGAGACTTTCATCCATGTCCTTTCAGAAGAGTTCTACAAATCCCTTCAAAAAAGCTAAACCTCAGCAAAAGCAAGTGTTCTGATTTCTGAGAAGAGCTGGACTGTGTTTTAAAAATCATGAAAGCAAACCAGTGGACAAACTTTTTTTTTTGGTAAAAGGAAAAAAATTCATTTTTGGTCAGTGTACTGTAGGTGCTCAGATGTTTGGAATGGTCCTACCGAAATGATGTTTTATTAACAAAATTCGGGAGGAGCAAGTTCAGATAATTAACCTAATTAGCACAGGTGGAGAGCATTCAGTTAATCAACTCAACCAATGTCAAAAGGTATAAATTCTGCAGACTGACTTCTGTTCATCTGAGAGTTTATCAGCATCCCTCCTCCACCCTATCTCCTCACTTATAGTTCTATCTACTTTTACCACACCGGGGGGGGGGGAGTACTCTGGGTTCGGGCCAAAATTCCGAGCTCGGAGCCCTCTCCCCGGACAGCACGCCAAATACGCACAACTTTACTCTATTTAATTATATGGATATGTGAACTCGTGAATATATAAAGGTTAGAATCATTAATGTGTGTGTGTGTATATGTGTTTCACAGTCACTAATGCTCACCAAGGCTGCATCTATTTTGTTCAAAATACATGAAGTTCTTGTGATGCTGTGAAATATTATTACAATTTAAAATAAGAGTTTTCTGTTTTAACATATAATTTAAAATATAATTTATTCCTGTGATGGCAAAGATTAATTTTTAATGGGCATTACTTCAGTCTTCAGTGTCACATGATCCTTCAGAAATCTTTCTTATTTTATATCTTATTCAGAAATCTCATTCTTATTTGCAGATTTGCTGCTCAGTTTTTATCAATTATTATTGGTGTACACATATTAATAATGGACTTTTATTATTATCAGTGTTGAAAATATTAATATTAATATTTTTGTGAAAACCGTGATAATTTTTTTTCAGGATTCCTGGACTGTATGTTTGATCAAATAAATGCAGCCTTGGTGAGCAAAAATATTCTTTCAAAAAATGTAATTTTTCCAATTATATAATTTTATAATATGTGTATAGTTGTAAACCGCATTGTGCCATATTTTACCAGTTGTTATCAGATCATCCCCATTGGGTTTTATTAGCAGGTGTAAACAGGGCATTGGTGCATTGGTTTCCAGATCCATGACTCTCTGTTTGGTATTTGCACTGCTGGATGTGCGCGTGTGGCTGTGAATATGGTGGAGCAGATCGGACTCTGCCGCTCTGATGGGTCTTTTATTCCAGTCTGTTGCCTACAGTGCATGACATGGCACCATCGCAGCAGTGCCACGCTGTGATGTACGGGTGTGATGGGCGCAAGTCGTTGTGGTCAGCTGTGAAGAAGTTATCCATGCCATCTGTCCTTTATGCCTTCTGCCCCCATCTGCGTGGAGTCCCTCTTGTCACATTCTCTGCACTACGCTATCATATCCTCCCTTGTCCATTTTTTTTTGGTTCTGTCCCTGACAGATTTCAAGGCACCTTCGCATGCTCAGACTTTGTCAAAGACTTCAATGGATTTATATTAAAGTTTTTTGCTGAGGCTAGTTACTGTGCCACTTTTTGGTCTGTTGTCTTTCAAGGTCAGTTTTATGAGGCTAGACCAATCGTATTTTAAAAGAAAATGTCACTATCAAAATGGAAATTTCAATCATTATTTGCTTAACCTCGTGTTGTTTCCAAACCTGTATAGCTTCTTCTTTTATTAATTTTTTTTATTAATAATATCCTAGTCTCTGGATTCAATCTAAATAAACGCATTTTTCCTCTGAAGAAAAACAGGGGGGACTGATATTTAAGATTTAGCAATTCTGTCATCATTTACTCACCCCATGAGCCATTAAAGTTGTTCAGAAAAGTTGGAATACAGTGGACAAATCTTATGAATTCATTCAATGCCTTTGTGTGAGAAACAGAGTTCACCTCCATTAAGCTGCACTGTAAACCCTAACACTCAAAATACTTAATTGGTTTGAGTAGGACAAACTTAAATTAAATAAATTAGTTCAGATAAATTAGTCTCTCTTGTTGCATTCTCTGCTCTATGCTCTCATATCCTCCCTTGTCCATTTTTTTGCTTCTGTCCCTGACAGATTTCAAGGCACCTTCGCATGCTCAGACTTTGTCAAAGACTTCAATGGATTTCCACTGAAGTTTTTTGCTGAGGCTAGTTACTGTGCCACTTTTTGGTCTGTTGTCTTTATGAGGCTAGAACAATCGTATTTTAAAAGAAAACGTCGATATCAAAATGGAAATTTCAATCATTATTTGCTTAACCTCGTGTTGTTTCCAAACCTGTATAGCTTCTTCTTTTTTTTATTTTTTTTATTAATAATATCCTAGTCTCTGGATTCAATCTAAATAAACGCATTTTTCCTCTGAAGAAAAACAGGGGGGACTGATATTTAAGATTTAGCAATTCTGTCATCATTTACTCACCCCATGAGCCATTAAAGTTGTTCAGAAAAGTTGGAATACAGTGGACAAATCTTATGAATTCATTCAATGCCTTTGTGTGAGAAACAGAGTTCACCTCCATTAAGCTGCACTGTAAACCCTAACACTCAAAATACTTAATTGGTTTGAGTAGGACAAACTTAAATTAAATAAATTAGTTCAGATAAATTAGTCTCTCTTGTTGCATTCTCTGCTCTATGCTCTCATATCCTCCCTTGTCCATTTTTTTGCTTCTGTCCCTGACAGATTTCAAGGCACCTTCGCATGCTCAGACTTTGTCAAAGACTTCAATGGATTTCCACTGAAGTTTTTTGCTGAGGCTAGTTACTGTGCCACTTTTTGGTCTGTTGTCTTTCAAGGTCAGTTTTATGAGGCTAGAACAATCGTATTTTAAAAGAAAACGTCAATATCAAAATGGAAATTTCAATCATTATTTGCTTACCCGCATATTGTTTCCAAACCTGTATGGCTTTTAAAAAAAAAATTTTTAATTGGGTCTCTGGTTTCAGTCTAATGAAAGTAAATGATAGCTGTGACTGTCTAGCCAAATCAGAAAGTGGTCTGTATAACTGTATTACAAGTCTTCTAAAACCATGCATGAACAGACCAAAATGTCTGAAATAATTTTTTTAGCAATGTCTATTTCATGAAGAAATTGTTATTTTGATTCAGATCTTTTCAGTTAATTACTTAATACAATTCACAAAACGGTCTGATTGATTTGTTCACAAATTGGATTGGTTCTTGAGTTCTCACTGACTTAAGCAGAGGTTTTCACACTGTAAACCTGAATAAGTTGGGCTAACTCAAAAAATGTATGACGTTCCCAATTTTAAGTAAGCAGTACTATCAAGTTTTGAGTTTGTAGTACACATGCATGTTAATTGCTCCTAACTTGAAGTACTGAGTTAGGTAACTCATACATTTTAAAAGCAATTAATATAAAAAGATTGTTAATTAATTTTTTTTATTTTGAGTTCTTGCAAATCAAATGAGTTATTTACTCACTGTAAACCCTAATAAGTTGTCAGAACTAAAAAAAAAAAGTGAAATGAGAATTTTTTTAGTAAGAAACTGTTTAAGATTTTTATTTTGTAATCATACATTTTTATTGTTCTTAACTTGAAATATTTGAGTACACTAATTTATACATTTAACTTAAAATTATCAGGTTATCTCAACGTAAATATTTTGCTAGCTATAACAAACTAATTCAGAAAATGCCAACTTGCTAATTTGCTAACATGTTAACAATAGCATGGCATAGCACTTACTGAATGAGTACGGGAACTTAAAACATGTAACTTACTTGCCAAGTTTCAGTTAAACTTAAGTTAGTCTAAATTAAAATAAAATTATTTTATTCAACTCAAAACAATGAAACAGTTCAGTTTACTTGAAATATGTCAGTGCTATGAACTAAAAAGAAAAACAAAGTTCTAAATACTCATAACAGTTAATATAACTAAACTAATTGGTTTAATTTAAGTTTTTCCTACTCAAACCAATTAAGTATTTTGAGCTTTAGGATTTACAGTGCAGCTCAATGGAGGTGAACTCTGTTTCTCACACAAAGGCATTTTATGACTTCATAAGATTTGTCCACAGTATTCCGACTCTTCTGAACAACTTTAATGGCTCATGGGGTGAGTAAATGATGGCAGAATTGCTAAATCCTAAATATCAGCCCCCCCTGTTTTTCTTCAGAGGAAAAATGCATTTATGATCCGTAATCTCTGAATCACACTCTTATAAGTTTCGACAACATGTTTATACATACGTTTATAAAAGTTTAAAGCACCACATAAGCTTTGAAATTTCGCCTTGAACATGCTGTAAACACTTACAGACAGGTTTTAGATGTACAGAAATAAACTGATTGAAGCTTGTTGAGACTTGGAATGGACAGAATATAAAAAAATTCCTCAGCAGCACTGCAGAGGGAAGCGAAAAACTGGACAGTATTTCTGCTTAGATCCAGTTGCCAGCTGAGATTCTCTGTTTAGGTTTTCTGCAACCATTTGGGACTTCTGTGATAGACGCTCTTAATGAAGTACGGATGTTTAAACATCTTCGCTAAACGAAAAGACAAATTTAAAGTAGGCAGCTGTGTGTACTTCATCTGTGTATGATTAAGTGTATGTCTGGCAGAGCAGATAACCACACTTCTGCAGGGTCCTTCGCAGAAGTTTAGAAGTCCTTGTCACAGCGTTTGCTTTCCATTTCCTATGTCTTCCAGCATTTTTAATGAGTTTGCCCANATTCAGTAGTGGAGAGTGATTCAATTAAGGTTAATTGAAAAGCTCAGTCCGTCTGGGGCTCTGAAACACTCCCGTCTCCCTTCGGTCTGCCAGCCTGGTGTAGAACACTGCTAAAACTCCTCCTACACTACAACGCTACCTCCTTCTCTGCTTTTTTCACAGCAGTTTCTGTTCGCCCACCCGTCCCTGGATCTTATCTCAGTGGCCAAGCTGGTCTCCAGGGCACTAGCCAACAACGGCCTATTTAAAAAAAGGGATGCTCTCCTTAAAATTTCTCACGATGTGTTCTCCAGCTAAACGTTTTATGTTAGGTGATGTGGTGCCTGCTTTTCTATGGCTAGAAGAATCAGGGCTTTTCCAAGACCTCTGTGAATGCATATGGAGATGTCCTTTAATGCAATGTTATAAATGTTATAATACATATTTTGTAATTATAATAAATGTGACCTGTGCTGTCAAAATGAGTCTGAATGTGCACGGGCTAATTACGAGCTACAGGCAAAACAAGTGAAAAATGTCAATTTTGGTCGAATTTGAGGTTTTCACAAAAATTAGTTCATTATACCCTTGTCTAGTGACCCCAATGCTCCAAATAGCAATTAAACATCTAAAAGTATCCTTATTTTCTGAGGGGCGTACCTTTCCTTTGTCCATAAAAAATTTGATTTTTTTGCTCACTTCTCAATGGCTGGTGCTTCCCTCAGCACAATATTGGTATTGTTGTAAAGCGTAAAGCACAGCATTCCAACTTTGTGAATATTCATAGAGAATTCTTGATGGTATGATTCTGAACCAATGAAATTTAATTTTCAAACTCATGTGGATGTAAACAAAACGATCTTACTCACACTGACTGACAGATCCGAAGCGCACATCCCGATATACACAGGCGCTAACCATATATTACAGTTTTTCCCAAAAAACTAAAACTGTCTTAGCAAGTATTCACGCAAACATTATCTGTTATGTCTCAAGTGAACGTTTGGTTAACTGTTGGGAAATAAACATCTGATGTGTAACAGATTTGTGTGATACAGTAGGTCTTAATACATTGGCTGTCTGTTTCATTAATGTTAATCAAACAATTGTGGAATTATGGAAAAAAAAAGTTTCATATATCTCTTCCTATAGATATGGATTTCGGCTTGGTTTGTGCCAAATTTGGTGTCAGGGATTTTGAAGTATGGTTGCCAGGGGATTTTGTTTTGGAACCTTCAGAAAACTTTAACTCGATTTTTCTCAAAATTGACTCTATTGATTTCAAACAAGTGTAGCTCAGTCACCTTTTTTGTCAGATTCCAACAAATAATACATCATTTTGAAGTTGTTAATAGAGAATGTATATATAACAATAACTCATTTTTGATCATTTGTTCATTGCGACTCATTTTGCCCGCACGGGTCACAAATGTTAAGTTATTTAATCTTTCATTAAGTAAATCTTTACTAAAGCTAAGACTAAAAAGGTTTCAATATCCTAAGTCAGAACCTTAGACCTGCCCAAAAATTACTTTAAAAGCCTAGTGGTTTTTAACAACATGTTTGTTCAGTTGTGCATTGTTTACCAGTACCAGTTTTTTACCAGTCAATGTAGCAGGCTGTTGAAATTAGTGAATCTTTGTCAAAGATTTGCGAAGCCCATGGCATTGTGAGTTTGGTAAAAACTGCACATGCTCGGGCTCTTGTCTTAAAGTTTGCAAATTGCAGTTCATCCTGGAAATAACTAAAAACAACTATATTTTGCTTATTTACAGCTTAAGATATTTGTATATTATTTCTAGAGTGCACAACTCTGACCAAAAAATCCACAAATAGGCTCCTAGTTTCTTCTATGTTGCTCGCAGAACGCAAGTCTCAGCAATACCTGAGCTTTCACTTTGTTGCTGAGTAAACTACAATATGCAGCAAGTTTTATGTGCGACATTACATTTGAATTATAGAGTAAATTATAGCTCTGAACGATTTTATTAGTAGCAAAAGCCACCAGGTGTGAAAAACATTCACCTTGGAATCCCACTTATAGTAACATGGCCTGGCATGTTTATTGATTTGCAGTATTTAGGCATTACATCTGGTTAAACCAATTCTTTTACTCTTTCTAAAGAGTTGAAAAAAGTAATAGAAGCTAAAATGCATCTAAAATGTGAAATAAGAGCATTGAGTACACATTATGATACATAATATATTTCATTTCTTAGATAAGTCATTGATTGGATAGGTCAGAGTTGTGTAGTGTATAAAGGGTCAAAACATTGTCATTAGATCTGACATTTTGGGGAGCATTTTGAAATCATTGCAGTGCATTTTGTTGTTGTGTTCGCCTTTCTAATGGTAAAGCTTGCATAGCATGCTCATTAAGTTAACAAGCATAATGCTTGACTCTGTATTGCTGAGCAGGTGAGATGCTCTTTTTTTAGTGCAGCACTATTCCTGATGAAGCATTTTGGTAAACAAACATCAATTGACCCGTGGATGATGTCGCAGTTGTGGACCCTTCTACACCTGCTCATAAATGGCTAAGTGTTTTTTCAAAAAAATCTCAGTCTGGTAAAATCAGCATAACTTTTGGGTGTCACTATTAACTAATGAATATCCACCCACAGAAAAGTGTCTTTGTTCTGCTTCTTTTCTGAAAAAGCCATCTTGCACCACCAAGATGTCTATTGTTTCTTACTTTAGCCACGTTTAGGAAGGATTAACAAATGTGTCAAGCTTGAAATGGAGATGGACAGGGGCTGACTCCCTGAACTGTATTGAAAGCCATTCGCATGGTGGTGCATATGGAGGAAGATTCACCTTGTCTTCAAGCAGCTGCAGCTTCATTAAGGCCTTGGCGATGAGGCAGGGAGTCCCATCTGCCGCGGCTGATGGTGTTGGCATTAGCGCCTGGACCGTGCACGTTTGAGCTTGGCATGTCTAATTCACCCAGCGTAGCATTACATGAGAGATCCGACTGCGAGCAAGTGTTGGACATTACCTAGCTGCTTCACATGGGCCCTTCTGCCCCTCAGAGTTGGGAGGCCTGCCCCAACTTCATTGTGCTACATTGGTAAGACGTGTTGGGATAAAATATATGAGAAACAGACTAATATTTTGTAATCATTGCACTGTTTCCACTATACATTACATCATTAAGGTTTGGAGCTATGTTTGAGGTCTGAACAGGACAGATGCTTGTTGGCCTCCAGTGAAACTTTTAAGTTCTGTATGCCTACATCTTTTTGGTGATAAGGACTGTTTAAGCAGTAGCTGTCGGGCATGGTTCATTAGGCTGGATAATTTTCAACTGGAAAGCCTGTGCTTTCCAATGAGACAAATTTCAGTGTGTTTAACTTTGCTGTGAGCTTGTTGAGCCTCTTTTTCATTATGGAAAAATGTTGTCAGCATATTTGAGCTGTTTAAGCATAAGCAAAAACTATATTTGAATCTGGTCAGTATTGGTTCGCACTACAGTTTGATCTTGATTGATCAGTTTAGAGCAGGGTTTTTCAAAGGTTGCATTTACTGCAGGTCTTGATGCCCAATTCTGATTTGTTGACTATATCCAATTTTTTTGATGACCAGCTTACATCTTTTTTTAAAAGTGACCCATATCCTATATCCGCATTTATACTATACACTTGGAGAAACAGCCCAAAGTAGACGTACTGTACTAGGCTGAAAAGGTAGTAAAAACGGCGCGATTTGCAATGGATGTAGACAAAATTATATTACAATCTTTCACTTTCTGCATCTTCTTTTAAGGTCAGCAAAACATGGGTCACTTAAGGTTGAGGGAAAAAAGGAAAAGGCCTTGTTGCAGCCTAGGCATTAAAAAGAGTCATGTGATCACAGTTGTGTCCACCTGAGTTGACGTCATTCGCCACCATTGCTTTTTCAATGATGTACAACTCGTATTGATGGGAATATCCGATCTGTCCTACATGGCAGACGCAAATGCACATATCCGATTCATATCAGATTTATTTCCACATACTGTATGTATGAGGCCTGAAACCGATCTGAGAATATCGGAATCCATGTGCTTTTTTCCGGCTTACATGTTCGTGGGTCATATCTAATCTGTGCCACATGGGAGGAAAAAATTGGAATTGGGTCACTTGAACCATGTAATGTAAATGCGGACAAAATTGGGGCCACTGGGGTTGATAGGCGGTCACAGAAAACGATAACGTTATCTTTTATTGAACTTTCCATTCACTAAATACTGGTTTGAACTCTTTAGATACATTTTGATTATTATTATAAAAATATAAATAATTATAAAATATATTAATATTTTGGACATAATTAGTATAGCCTATTGAAATTATAAAAGCCTATTACTTGACCTTCCGAAACATGTTATTTTTTATTTTAGCACTCTTTGTTTTTCTCACACAGAATAAATGTGTCTTTATACATGAAACTATTTGTATATATTAGGAAGGCAAAGATAAATCATATTTGGAGGTTTGTGACATCAAAAAGTTTGAAAACCCATTTTTTCTTCGACTTCTTTTTCTGCTTCTCCTCCTTCTTCTTCTTCTTGCATTCTAGCAAGTATGTAACCGAATATTCAAGATTAAGTCGGCCAAGTGTAAAAGTTTAAGAACTGATAGTGAATATTCTGATTATTGGTGCAGAATATGTTGCCTTCAATGTACAGCCCCATATTCTAGTGAAGTATGCATGAAGTATGATGGCAAATACTATAATATTGTACTTTGGTTGCATTTATTGAAATTGAGCATTTACCCCTGGTTTCACAGACAAGGCTTAAGCTAGTCCTAGACTAAAATGCTTGTTTGAGCTGTTTTAACTGAAAGCAAATTGTACTGACATATCTTAAAATATGTCGGTGCCATTGTTTTGTCTCAAGATGCACACCAGCAAATGTTTTTTTTCTAGGGTACATTTATAGCTACTTAAATATCCTAATTGAACTAAGGCCTAATCCTGGTTTAGCCTAAGCCCTGTCTGTGAAACTGGGCCTTAGAATGTAAATAAATAAAAATAAACTTTCTTTTGTATATACACTTACCCTAGCCATATAAATGGAAATGAGTCCAAATATGCCGATGAAGAGACTCCATTAAGGCAATGACCCATTCAAAAATGATCACTTATTATGTCTACTAAACTGAAAACAGGGCACATTTCCAATAAACTATTAAGTAGTCACTTATTTTAACAAGAGTATTGACTTAGAAATTTATTTAGGGCACTGCTTAAAATGGATGTCTGTTTGATAGTCACTGTCATAGCATGTCACTTCTGTCACAATATTAAAGATGCTTGTGAAATTAACAAAGCAGACAGTTCTGAAAACCTTTGTCAGCTGGTGTCAGTGCTGAATGTGATGCTGGTGAATAGTGTTCATTCAGGACATTTCTTGATAATGTGGCCTTCAGAAACTGATTTTAAGGTGGAGTGAATTAGACGGAGAGTGTATTTTAGTTTTAGTGTGTGAAATGGCACTAAGAGGTTGGTGGTCACGCCGGCGATACCACCTCGGTTTTGTTCTTACCAGTGCGAAAGAGACTAAAAGTACTACGGCAATTTTGGACATACAAATAAGAGTTATATATTATTAAAAACTATGGAATGTCTTCTTTTATTTGTGTACGCTCAGAGTAAAAACAAAACTTTGTGCTTTTTGCTAAATATTTAGTGTTTTGAGGCCTTATTTCAGTGACTTTTTTTTTTTTTCAAAAACCACGCATATACGTAATTCTCTCAAAAATACAAACATGTACGTACTTGTTGCTCACATATTATTGTAGTCTCGTTTGTGCTGAACACAGTGTAATGAGACTTTTGATAGACATTTTTTTTTGCTAATTATAAGCTTAATAATTTAAGTGAAAATTTGAATTGAAAAAATAATTACAAAAATATTATATATTACAAAATAACAATTGTTTGTAATGTTTTACAAACAATATATTTTTGTATATATTTATTAAAGTCTGTTTCTGTCACGTCACGTTTTTGCACCTTGTTCTGTTAGTCACATGTTCTCTTCTGTTCAGTTTCCCGCCACTTGTTTGTATCCATGGTTACCCTCATTAGTTCATTTGTACCAGCTGTGTCTTGTTAATTAGTCTTGTTTGCTCCTGTTTCCTTTTGTATATAAGCACTCAGTTTCAGTTCAGTCTTTGTCCTGTATAGTTTAAGTTACAATGGTGTTTGTAGTTATTTCCTGGTGATTTTCATGTTCCTTGTGCCATTAAATGTTGTTTGAAGATATCTCCTTCGTCGTGCCTTGAATACTACAACCACCCACTGTGACAGTTCCATGCTTTGCTACAATTCAAAATATTTATATATGCAATGATTTGTGATTAATTTGATTTGATTAATCTGTGTTTAATGTAGTGAATCTGAGGAATCGACCAATAGTCCTAAAATAAGTTATATAACCATTCAAACATTCGAAAGCATTCATGCTTCCTTTTTTTCACTCTCTGAAGAACGACTTAAAGAGAATATATTAATGTTTTCAGCAAGTTGTGAAGTGACAGGTGAAATTCCCTGTCCAAATCAGCATTATGGAAGGCTCAAAATAAACTGTAGGCTACAGTGTAGAGAAAAAAAAAAGCAAGAAATTTCCCCCCTGTCTGATTGTTCCTATACGTGGAATGAATTGCAGGGTTCTATAGCATGGCTGACAATCAAGCACTATCATTTGACAAAAAGCACCACCAAAAACCAGAGAGCAAAATCTTCCAAGTAAGTGCCTTTCCAATAAATGGGCCCATTTTTGAGCTAGAGGAGTGATGGGAAAGATGGGAGAGATGGGAAATAATGAAAAAAAGCTGAATGACAGAGGCTGACAGAAGCCACCTGAAATGTTTATCTCACAGTAGCTGTCGTGTAGCGTCGGTGGATTCTGAATCTTTGTTTGTGTGTGTGTTTGGGGGATTGGGGTATTACCTATAGCACACTGGAGTATATATTCGTCTTCCCCTGAGGAGAAAAGGAGGCAGATGTTTTATTGATCAGGTTTGTATTCTTCTTTGTTTCTACCTTCTGCCTCATGCTCTTGTCATTTTCTTGAATGACATTGATTCCTTTTATATCCGTGGTTGTGATCCTACTATTCTTTTGTATCTTTATGGAAATATTTAACTGTTTACATGTGCAGCACAGGTTTCCATCTTTTCAAATAAATTCAACCTGACAGCAGATTCATGATTTTTCTGATTGAGTTATAAGTTGGATTACTAACAGATTACTGGGCTGCATGTAAATGTAGTTAGTGAAATTGCACAAATATGGTGGTTTCTTTCGGACTGGATTAGCTGTTAAAGTTGTTTATCTAACACGGTTCATGTTACTTGGTTTGACAAATGCAGCTCACAGATATGAAAGACAGCAAATACCTCAAACTAATTTACTTCACTTTTATTTCATTTTCACCTCTTTTTCTCAACCATTTGTCATCTACATTGTGAAAAAAATGTATATTTTATTATTTTATCTTGAATGTATTTAGACGGATTTTGATCTGTGAGCATGAACGACTCTGATAGTTGTTTGAGTGTTTGCACATTAAGAACAGAATATATTCTCAGTATATTATGTAGTTCTTTGTGCTCTGCACATTTTCAATAATAGCGAAGTGAACAATAATGGGTTTGACAGGAATAAAATGACAGTTTTGAGTCAACACTCAAAACTGTCAACACAATTTGTCAACTGAAGAGTGTTTGCACAATTTCATCATTTTGATCTATTACATAAATTTGATTTATTTATAATTTTCTGTCTTTCTTTCTCAGCTTCAATCCTTGTCTTCACTCTGGAAACCAAACACTGTTTTCCATCTAGAACATATCTAGTAGTGTAAAAGATCTTTTGGGAGATGATTTACGTTGTCACAATGCTGTCTGTCTCGTTTACATGAACTCCATGTTCTGCAATATGCATGAGGCGGAATTACTTCAAATGAAAATGGAAAGCAACACACGTTTTATATTTCGACATCAATCTGAATGTTTGCTTCACGCTTCTCCGTGACTGGGAGTGGACGCGCATGAGGTACAAGGCTGTGTCATCTGAAATATGACTTTATCCTGTCAGAATGAATCTGCCCCCTTGTAACATTATGTCCATTATTTTGAGATGCATCTTTGGATGTCTTCTGATAGTTTGAGGAGGAAATAGAAACATTTTTGAAAGACTATTAGGGTAGAAGATGATTAGATACGCCTTTCCTTTTTGATCTGACAGGGCTGTGTTTTTGAAGTGGAAGTTGATGGAAAGAGAGATAACAAAAGATTGTAGGCTTGGAACAGAAATGTATTGTAGTCAATCATGGTACTTGTGACAAATTGAAGTAGTAAGCCATTTCTGAAATACAGCCGGAGCTCGTTTTGTGGATAGCTTTGCATTTCTCTCTTGAATATGTTGCTTCTTAGAGTTATTACCAGTGTCATACTTGCTAGGGTTACAGAGTTATTTGTGGCCTATGCATATGGTTTTTTGTCCTGGCATTAATTTACGGACTGACAGGACGTAAACAAATCACAGGTAGCCGCACAACAGCTGTTCTTAAAGGTCTCATGCAATACTCCAGGTGTTTGTTTCAACATGTTCAGCTCTTACAGCTGTCATTTATTTTTTTAAAATTTTTTTTTCAGATTTTCTCACAGATTTTATGATAAGACGTTGTCATTTTTACTCCAGACATGCACTCGCTTTTCCATTGCTTGCTATCAGTCCTAGTGAAATTACAAAACAAAATACAACNCGCACAACAGCTGTTCTTAAAGGTCTCATGCAATACTCCAGGTGTTTGTTTCAACATGTTCAGCTCTTACAGCTGTCATTTATTTTTTTTAAATTTTTTTTTCAGATTTTCTCACAGATTTTATGATAAGACGTTGTGTCATTTTTACTCCAGACATGCACTCGCTTTTCCATTGCTTGCTATCAGTCCTAGTGAAATTACAAAACAAAACTTTTTTTTTCTGAAATCAAAGTTATATTAGGGTGGATAAATTCTTGAAAATCACAAAAGGAATAGTAGATGGGTCATTGACGAATAAGGTCTTTAAAAGTGTAAGAAAAAACATAATGGAGGTATAATTAATTTTTAATTTTATAAATAAATTTATAATTAAAGTTTTGTTAAGTGTTAACAATGAGATTTTGGTTTTTATAATCAATTAACATTGCTTTTGTCTTTTTTTTTACAAGATGGACGAAATTTGTCACCAAAAAATCATTCAGTTTAAACAAAATTTTGGTATAACCAAAATGTCACTTTTGGTTATACTAAATGACGATATTTTCAAACAATGATAACAGGCTGATATCTAATGAGTTAGCTAGCAAAAGGACAATCAAACATTTTATATTTAGTACAAGTTTTTAAAATATTACAACATTTTCCATGTTTTATAGCGGTTGTACCGAATGACCTGATGTTTCGGGACATGCGTATGAGCAAGTGAAAACATGAATTTTTCAAATAGTTAAGAGAGAGTTAGTAACTTTGCTTCATGACCATGTGGTCCTTTGCAGGTATCTGAATTATGTCATATCCTGTCACATGATATTGACCACATGACCTGATCCAAAATGGTCCCTTTATATTGGTTACTCTGAATGACATCAATGAAATTCATTTTTCCAGACATTCTTTCTTATAACAAAGCAACAATTTCTACACATAATTTTAATACCATTTTGCACTACGTTGATATATGATGTTTTAAAATCATGCCAGAATAAATAAATATATACATTTATTACATTTTAATATATTTTAATCACATATGAACTGGCTGTATTGGCCTTTGGACAGTTAAACCAAATTACCTTTTGACACTTCAAAATCTTTAAAATGCCTTTATATGTAGCAAAATATAATTAAAACCTTTTGGATTCGTTAAAAGAGATCTAGGTGTGCTACCTTACATACTTTGAATGTCATATCTTTGTTTTTTATTATTATTAAGGCCTTTGGACAAAAAAATGACCCGTCACATCATTGACCCAGATATAGGAATGAAGCTAACAAAGATCATTTGAGAATTGGCCAGCGAAAATGATTGCTTCCTCAAATCTTTGTGTAATTTGGTGTTTGTCGAAATAGCAACTCAGTGTGCTATTAAATATGTTGTAATGATTTTCAGACTTTTCTAATCTTTGTTATTGCTCACTTTTCAGTTTTCACTTGAAAATAAGCAAATACTCTAGTAGAGACAAATCCAACTACTTTTTTTTTTTCATAACAAAGGGATGCTTATGGTTTCAAGTGTGTCTGATTAAAGGCCCGGAGGCGGTGCGTCCCTGAGCTGACAGTCCTCGGCCTTGCTTTAGTGCGTGTGCGTATTTGTCACCATCTTAAGTGCTCTCATGAACCGTCTCCACCACTATAACTCTGTCTAATGGAAAACAAAGGCACAGCCAAGGGAGTTCAGACACTGCGTCTCTCCTCTGGCACTAATGCACTATCAAAGGGTGCTGTACGCACACCTCTGCTGGTCATAGCTCACACACCTGCCCACCACAGCACAGCTTGCTGCTGTAAGATAGAAGGTGATGAAAAGCATGCAAGGGGTTGCATAGAACTGACTGCCAACATCAAAACACAAAGATGAGAGAGAGAGAGTGAAAGAGAAGATTTAGTACTGAGGTCTATCTTGGGGAATGTAATTTATTCATTCGTGATTAACTGATTTATTGCATGCATGCTTGACTTAATCATATCCTGAAAGCAAAGCAACAGCTTGTAAAGAAGTAATTTTTTTCCTATCTAGAGGACTTTTCATTTACTTCTATTGGGTTTATGCTTAGTTAATGTTTTTTTTTGTTTTTTTGGGGTCTCATACCCCTAAGCCTAACTCACAGAGAACCTGTTTTGCTTATAAGATTTTTATTAAAACATTTGAGTATGTTTATTAAGAAATTTTATTCATTTGGTGGGGATTTGGTGACCCTTTGGCAAAACCTGCCCCAAACACAGATGCTCTCATAATAAAGAATTGATTTACCCTTTTTTTGTGTGCATCTGAGACAAGAAATTAATGCAATACATCATCTTGCATCATTAAATATGATTTATCTCATGGAGCATCCTTCCCTTTTTTATTAGCCACTTTTAATTAGGCAGAAAACTTTATTGTAGCATGAACTGAAAATTAATTTTAGCTTGCTCATTATTTCTTTTAATAAATTGGACTTTTAGTCTACGATACAGAACTCATCCGTGTTCACAGTGTTTGATGCTGAAGATAATTTTAAGCACAATATAAGCTTACAATATTATGACGTTGATGTTAGATAATAGTTTTGTATGAGTCATATACAAGTCTTTATTTATTTATTTATTTACATTGTTTATCATTTGTCATAGAATGAAAGTAGGAAATATAATATTAGTTATAATAAAAGATACATTTGTCAGGGAAGTCTATGAAATAAATTAGATTTTAATCTTAATTGCTGCATAACTTTAACTTTATATGAGAAAAGATTTATAAATATTTGTAAAATCTTGAATAATCGAGACAGATGAAATGTGTCTGCTAACCTTATCTTCTGCCTATACAAGCTGTCAAGATGATGTATTGTTTAAATGCTATTCCTATTTTATAGCGATACTTTCTTTGCTGTGATGCTTCAAACAGACTCTGTTTTGCTTTGTTGCTCTCACCTCCTACAGTCAAATAGCCGATAAAGCATCAGTGTACAAGCTGCCAGGTTCCTGCCTCAGTAGATATTCATTTCTTCTTTTGCTCTTTTAATGGTTTCAATCACCTTCTTTACTGTATATTTTAATCAACAACATTTTTTACTCTCTATTTCTACACACACAGAAACATTAAAACATTTACTTATGTTGTCAAGCACGATAGGACCAAAAGTATGTGACCACCCAAACGGCACATCCATATGTTTTTATCATTTAATTTCAAAACCATTGGCATTAATAGGGAGATGGTCCACTCTTCAACTCTTTGATTGATTGATAATACTTTATTTGTCCCTTTTAAGGAAAATTTGTTTTGGGCAATACAAATGAAGCTGCATGACAAGATAACAGTCCTTTGCACTAGAGTTTAATAGTCTTGTAGCCAATGGAACAAATTAGTTTTTGTAGAGGTTGTATCTAAACCTTGGGATACGGAAACTTCGACCAGATGGAAGTGGTTCGAATTCTGGATAGAGCACATGAGAAGGGTCCAGAGTCATTTTCCTTGCCTGTTTGAAAATAATTTATTAAATATATAGACTGAAGAGGGGGGTAAACCTCCAGACCAACCACCTACATTGCTGCATGTACCAAGTGGTTCAACTGAGATCTTGTGCTTCATTTCCACCGAGCGGTACGGTACAGTTCAGTATGGTACGCAATTTTTGCCGTTTCCATTGTCAGAAGTTGTGAATGGTACCCTAATTCCGAACCGTACCGTACCGTACCAGTTTTTTGGGACCCTTCTGTTGGGGTACTTAGCGCAGTAGTCCGGTACTAAAGCGTGGCGCTAGACTCACTGCAGAACATTGGTTGGTTGACAGAGAATCGTGCACGTACAACAAGGGGAATGACAACACAAGAGGCACAATTTCTTAATAATGTTGAAACATAATAACATTTCTTCTTGTGACAAAAAAGCCACACGCCAAGAAGCAAGAACAAGATATGCTGCATGTCCTCCATTGTTGTTTACAGTGTCGCTTTCTTCTTCGAGCAAGAATGGCGTCGATCGCTACTTTCCAGCATACACCACACCTATCAAGTAAGGGTACTGTTGGCAGTAAAAATGCAAGCCAGATCAGAGTTTACCGTCCTAAATCGTATTGCACTGTACTGTACTGTCCTGTACCGCTTGGTGGAAACGAGGCATAAGGGTATCTGTCAGATTACGAAACCAGGCAACTATAACAGTAGGATGGATTCAATACAGGCATGATAAAACAGCAACATGACCGTCTGAGCAACTCCTTTTGGGAAGGTTTTCTACTTGATGTTGGAACATGGTTGCAGGAATTTGATCCCATTGAGACATGGGCATCAGCAAGGTCAGGTACTGATTCTGGATGAGGTGGCTTGCAGCTGCTGTTACTGTACAATTCATTCCAAACTTGTTCAATAGAGTTCAATTCTGTGCTTTGTGCGGGCCAATCAGGTTGTTCCATACTAGACTCTGTAAATCATTTCAGTATTGACCTCCCTTTGTGTACAGGGGCATTGTCATGCCGAAATAGAAAAGGATTCTTCCCAAACGCTTAGTTTGTAAAAGTTAGATTGTCTCAAATCAGTTTGAATAATTTTAAAGCACTTTTTTCAGCTTTTAAGGATGGGAGATCAGCTGACTAACAACTAAAAAAAAACCTACTCTTACAGGTGCAAGGTGAGGTTTCCGCTTCCTTCTCTTACTACTGTCGTTTTTCGTTTTGATCATAGCTCTGTCATATATGATGCTCATTCAGGGTCAGGCCATGTAAAGCTCAACGTTAAATAGAGGCGTAGCAAGGTGTTCAAAGACAGCTTAAGGTCTCATATGCAACCCTTGCTGTGTAACTAGAAGTGCACCTAGAGAGTCCCTGTTCATCACAATTACCTTTACGGTAGGGCTCTCTTCTCCAGAGAGCAGTAACAAGAGGAAATAAAATCTCACACTGCTTCCTTTTGCACCAGCAGGGATTTAGACGATAAGGCTATTAGAGGAGAGAGAGAGCAGGCCGAAAAGACATTACTCAAAGTGTCCCTCTTTTAAAAGTTTTGTCTATGTGCAGGTGCTCTGTTTTTGGCGTCTGTTTGAGAATGCATTCACCATCTGAACAAGTCTGTGGACAGTTCATCACAACTGAGAGCATTTACATGGTGACACAATTTGTATTCAACTCGAGTGAAAATGCCTTCTCAGGCACGCACACACACATAGATGACTGCTCGGCCTACTTCCACTGTGTATCTGTGTACTGTACAGTATGTGATGAATTATTTCATGGCATAGTGACCTCGTAGCTTAGTATGTTTGATAGCACCTACAGCGCCTGATATTTCAGTCTCACAACACAACAGCAGATAAATAAATTGCAAGTAACCACAGTAAATACTGCAGATGTTTGTTTTTTTCTCCCTCTGGGTTTTTTGGGTTTCATCAAACAAATTCAAAAGACATGAACATGTGTGATGAGATGACAGTGTGGTAGTGTTTTGAGTGTGAAGAGCTTGGTGTGAAGCTAAAGTTGTAGTGTTAGGTATCACAACATATTGAGCAGAGGGGGTTCTCAAGGTTAGATGAAGAGGACAGGCAACATTTTCAAGACGGATCAATATTTTGTACATTCTACGCTCTTTACCGCCAGTGCCTCCTTCGCAAACCCCCTGGGGTGGTGACAGAGGTTTTCAGAACAGCGAGAAGGGTAGAAGAAATAGATTCTTCCATTCCCTGTGGGCTGCATTTGTGCCGCCGCTGTGAGGAAATAGTGAATGTGTAAAACAGCATTGATTGGTGAACTGACTCCTTTTCTTACTTGTGTTATAATCTGAAAAGTTTGAGAGAAAACTAGCCACTGCAGCGTGGTGGTGGTGCTGGTGGGGGCGGTGCATCATTTTTTCTGTAGTCCTTTCATTCATATATTGCTCTCGACATCAATACAGCATCAGTGATTTTTCCAGATTTATTACTCCATACTGCACCTCTGTTCCAGGCAACAAACGAAGAGGACATCAACCCCACGTCCTCCAGCCCAGCAGGGGGCAACTGCACCAGTGAGTGATCCTGGTGTGGAAAGGTGACCTTAAGCATATGCTGCCTTCAAGTGCACCTAGGAAACTTGTACCTCCAAGCCAGGCATTCGTTATTACTACGTCAAGTAGGAAATAACACGGAAATAGCCTAAACAAAGAAAAAATTGTGAACAATAAACCCAAATAACTATATCTGAATTTAAAATGATGAAACATATTTAGCTCTATCACTTATTTATATATCACAGCTAAATGTTTTTGTTACTCACAACACAACCAAATATAGAAATGCACTGCAAATACTCACAACACAACCAAATACTGAAACACACGTCAAATACAATTCAACCAAATACAGAAATGCGCTGCAAATACTCACAACGCAACCAAATACAGAAACACGCTGCAAATACTGACAACGCAACCAAATACAGAAACATGCTGAAAATACAATTCAACCAAATACAGAAACACACTGCAAATACTCACAATGCAACCAAATACAGAAACATGCTAAAAAATACAATTCAACCAAATACAGAAACACACTGCAAATACTCACAACGCAACCAAATACATAAACATGCTGAAAATACAATTCAACCATATACAGAAATGCGCTGCAAATACTCACAATGCAACCAAATACTGAAACACGCTGCAAATACTCACAACACAACCAAATACAGAAACACACTGCAAATACTCACAACGCAACCAAATACTGAAACACGCTGCAAATACTCTCGACACAACCAAATACTGAAACACGCTGCAAATACTCTTGACACAACCAAATACAGAAATACACTGCAAATTCTCACAACACAACCAAATACAGAATTGCACTGCAAATACTCACAACGCAACCAAATACTGAAACACGCTGCAAATACTCTTGACACAACCAAATACAGAAATACGCTGAAAATACTCACAACACAACGAAACACAGAAACTCGCTGCAAATACTCTCAAGGCAACCAAACACAGAAATGCGCTGCAAATACTCTCAATGCAAGCGCACATACAATCAGGATGTTAAGATAGACAAAAAACTCACATTTCATGTCATCAACAACACCACTGATGAGTAGACATCAAACATTAAGTGGTTCCAGCCATTCCAATGTGGTCTGTGCTATTTGCAGCACGTTTCTGTATTTGGTTGTGTTGCAGCACATGTCAAACTGATAAAGATGTTTACTTAATTTGCTGGTGTTTTCTTTAGTTGCAGCACGTTGAGCTCTCTCGGTCACCGTACTATATAGATTATAGATATAAGATATAGATCAGTATTTATGCAGTGTTTGAAATTGACTTGCCCCTTCTAATGTCACAGCTCAGCAACTCTAGAATTCCAAGCTTCCCACTTGTAAAAACTTTGCTTGGTCATTCATGTGCATGTTTTTTTTTTTTTTACAGGATTAATTTCAGTCAGTATTTTGCCATGTTCTATTCATAATTTTTTTGTACAGATGCAAGTTGTAATATTATGTTTATATTGTGTATATTGAAATATTTTACCTGTATCCCTGGACCCCTGCTTCAGGTTTTGTCGTGCACATATTCAACATCAGTCAGCACGCGTTATGGAGCTCGGACCATAATCATGGCCTTGATTGCCTGAATGGCTGTAATTAAGAGTAGTGGAGGGAGACAAGAGTGGAAGGGCTAAGTATTGACATGCTTGTGTTTTCAGTGCTCTTGCAATGAACAGACACAGGAAAGTATGAAGGTCACCATCAGCAGGCCGGCGGAAATCGGTGTTGCTCCCACAATCAGCCCTTTCTCTTGTAACGTGTGCTCGTTCTAATTACTGTCTTCATTCAGAAGGCTGCACTCCTCTAATTACATTTCCCTTTTAGCCCATACTGGGGAGCCCTGTAATTAAGAAATCCCCTCCCCTTGCTAGTGAAAACCCTGGGGCTTCTGTGATTCATGTATTTTTTTGCTCCCCCTCCAGCCAAGCTAGCTGTATAGGAAGGACACTCTTGAGGGTGCCTGGAAACATGGTTCTTCCAGCATTGCAAGTTCAGCATGTGCCTTTTGGCTCAAACTAGCTTGTTTATATCTAAATAAACTTTTTGATAGTGCTATCCAAGCATTTCATGTGCCAGAAAATATCTTCAGAAGGAATAGATTTTGTACTCACTCAACATATAATTCACCCTAAGGCCCGAAACATGCTCTCTGCAAAAATATGAACACAAATGCTTCTACCTACTCAAGCGCAATTACAGGCATCTTTGCGTTCCAAATGTCTTCGCATTTTTAGTGTTGCTACAAGGGACCTTAGCATTAACTGTTCTTCTACAGTCACTTTTCTCTTTCAGGTCGACTTCTGCTAGCTAAGCAACAGTTTAAAAAGTATTTTGTTTAACATGTTAGTTAAAGTTTGTTAAAGTTAATATAAAAAAAAACACTCTTCACCGAGCGCTTACACAGATACACACGGGAGCGTTTGAAAGCAGGCGTCTATCAGCGGATCCCTAATATATCAGTCTATCCCTAATATATCTGCTGATAGATGCCTGCTTTCAAACGCTCCCGTGTGTATCTGTGTAAGCATTCGGTGAAGAGAGTCAAAGATGTCTATTTACAACATGTTTTTGAAGCGTTGATCATTGTAGCCAATTACAGACATATACAGTACATGAACACAATGGCCAATCAGAGACATTATGTTGAGCATGTGAACACAATGCCCATCAGAGACATATATTATTAGGGCCTTTCGCACCAGAGGAACCTTTTCATATGTCCTAGAACTATTGGCCGAAGTACCCGGATTTTGCCATTTTTGCACCACAGGAACTAGGAATGATTTTAGTTCTAGGAGCTCCTTTTGTGGGGGAACTAAATTAGCTCCTACTTCAGAGTAGGGTCTAAACCAGCACTATAGGAACTATCAGTGACGTAAGTGTACGTTGATTGGTCAAACACACCTCAAACACCGGCACCTTTTAAAAAGCCGTGTAAACATATTTACTTCATGAACATGGAAAACAGCGATAACGGCATTTACCTGTTGCCTGCAGGGTTGTGTTCTTTTCTCTGCCTCGATGATATGTAATACTGAAAGTTGTCATAGGAGATTTCGTCTCTTAGCCACACTTTTTGCTCTTTCAGTTTACATTCCAACATTCCATTCCATCTCCATTATCACGAAACCCACGACACACAACAAACACAGCTCCGATCACGGCATCCTCCATTCACCGGTTTGTAAATGCCGCGCTTAAAGACGCCGCTGTTGGCCGCTTCAGAGTTCCTATTCCCGGTGCGAATGCAACCAGGAACATGGCCCGGGGGAGAAATTAGTTCTCGGGGAACTATCCTAGTGGCTAGTTCCTAGAACTGAGTTCCTAGAACTATTCACTGTGAAAGCCCCTATTGTAAAGTGTTTTTTAAGAGAAGGCCTAAAATGGATAAAAAAGCTCTTTTAAACTTTTGACAGAGTAGGTACTTGTTTGCTTCTTGTACTAATGGATCAGACATTTGAACATAATTGTATTTCCCTTGCATAGTTTGTTATTGCCACAGTAATGCTAGACTGCACATTGTTTCTTAGAGTATGTTTCTGTCCTTAGTCATATCTGAGTCCCACAAAAAAACAAAAAAAGCTTGTTTGGACCATCATTTTACTATACTTACTCCAAATCTCTTCTGTTATCGCTCTGTGGCAGCGTCTGCACTTGAGTTCTGAAGTGTAGAGCCCTTATGCACAGCATGCCAGGGCCGGATGACCTCTGTCGGAGATTGCTGCCCGGTTCATTAATCTCCCAAGAGCCCTGTCCTCTCAGCAAGCTAAAACACCCACAACACATAATATGATCATCACGATCATCTGGAGTTGTTCTTCTCTCTCTCTTTAGCTTCTGAAAAGCTAGGACTGATATTTATATATTCCTCAGCAGGTCCAAACAAAGGTCATGGGTTAGAGAGAATGTCCAATATACTTTAGCAGGATTTGCAGGAACTGTATCATTTCTGTGATCATTTTGCCTATTTATGCTTTTATGAAAATGCTGCACTATTGAAAAGACTAGCTTAGACCGGCATGAATTTGTTAGGGTTCGGTTTGTGCTAGTTTCGAGTTCAGTGGATTTTCATGGTGGACACCTACGGTGGGTCTTAAGTTTTACTTTACTTTTTTTAAAAAGAAGTCTGTTAATATATATATATTGTGAAATATTACATATTAAAATGACTTATATATTTTAATATATCAGTGTCACATGATCATTCAGAAATAATTTTTATATGCTAAATTGGTGCTTAAGAAACATTCCTTATTATTATCAATGCTGAAAACAATTGTGCTGCTTAATTTTTTATTTTTTTTTGTGGAAACTGTGATACACTTTTTTTCAGGATTCTTTGATTAATAGAATATTCAAATAAAACAGCATTTATTTTTGTAAATGTGTAAGTTTACTTTTAATTTTAATCAGTTGAATGCATCCTTGCTGAATAAAAGTATTTTTGAACAGTATTGTATCTCTCAGAACAGTATCTCTAGTTTCAGAAGTTGGTGAAGCTGCCTGACCAAGGTATTTTCTTTTAATAATAAGAAGCCTGGTGGGAAAACCAGCATCCGAAAAAAAAAACACAATCCGCTAATGAATTGGTATTCTGGTTCTCCAGGAAGAAGCAGGATGTAGCTTTGACATTGAAACATTTTTTTTTAATTATTACTATTGTTCATTTAGTAAAATGAAATGAATGAAAGTTTTAAGCACAAATTTATCAGAATAAACTCTGGTATTTCTTTTTATAGTTAAAGGCATGTGTATTACATTCATGTGTATTATGATATGAGGCAGGACTGCAGAATATACAGTACTTCAGTCTGTTTAGTCCTAGTGTACTTTACCTCTACATTATGCACACATGAGTTTGCATACTGAAAAGATGCATACAGAACTTAGAATATGACTATATAGATGCTCAAATGCTACAGTTGGATGCCACACAGTTCACTCAATATTCCAAAACAGCATCACAATGATTTTTCCCACTCTTTTCTTAGCAAGACCACAAAGCTGAGTGCTCTTGACGTTCTCCTCCTATAAGAAGATAAATAACATGGGTAGAAAGTGAGGGCATTATCTAACAAGACACAATCTCCATCCACACCTGTGATAATAGAAAGGAGCTGTTCAGCTGCTGAAGACATGCTTTGTCAATTAAACATGCTGTGCATATCCGCAGCTCTCAGTTTGATTGAAGAACCATGTTGGGAAGCACAGTAATTACATGAACCTCACAGGTGGCCTGGTGAATCATTCTTCAGTTACAGAATTCAACATTTATGTGGATCTTTAAAAAAATATATAAATTCTTTTTTCCCCCCATTTATATATAGTAGCAGCCAGAGCTTGCACTTTGGCCCGCTGCCATTATAATGATTTTCTTTCTGACATATGATCACTTGGATTGGCTGATTTTATTGTAAAAAGCAGTTAAAGGATTAGTTCACTTTCAAATAAAAATTACCCCAAGCTTTACTCACCTTCAAGCCATCCTAGGTGTATATGACTATCTTCTTTCTGATAAACACAATTGGAGATATTTTAATAAATATCCTGACACATCTGAGCTTTATAATGGCAGTGAAAGGGACCAACGAGTATGAGCTGAAGAAAGTGCTCCCATCCACATCCATCCACCATAAACGTACTCCACACGGCTGCAGGGGGGGTTAATAAAGTCCTTCTGAAGTGAAACGATGCATTTGTGAAAAAAAAATACCCATATTTACCAAGTTATGAAGTAAAATATTTAGCTTCTGCCAGACCACCGTCCGTATTTAACTTACGAAGAAAGTGTAAAACTCTCACAGTTCAAAAAGCTTACGCTACGTACTATGCCTTCCCTATTCAACTTAAGGAAATAGCTTAACTGAAACTTTATTCATAAGTTGAAAATGGAAGGCGGTCTGGCGGATGCTAGATATTTTACTTCATAACTTGGTAAATATGGATTTTTATTTTACACAGACGTATCACTTCACTTCAGAAGGACTTTATTAACCTCCCCGGAGCCGTGTGGAGTATGTTTATGAAGGATGGATGTGGATGGAGACAATTTCTTCAACTCATACTCGTTGGTATCGCTCACTGCCATTATAAAGCTTGGATGCGTCAGGATATTTATTAATATATCTCAGATTGTGTTCATCAGAAAGAAGAAAGTCATATACACCTAGGATGGCTTGAGGGTGAGTAAACTAATCCTATAAAATCCTATTTGAATCACTATTTGACTTCCAATAAGGTCAAAAGAGCAGGGGTCCAATTACCCTCTTTTCCAGCCATATAAATACCAGGAAATTTGAACAGCACAGCATCTGCCCTCCCATCAAAATTCACTTTTGTGACATGACTAAAAGATTCTGACATTCCACAGACCCCAGTTCAGATTCCCACATGTTCGACACAGACGGTGCTTAACACTTGACTCAACACCCAGGTCCAGGGTCTGTTGTTACAAGCCCTATTGTTAAACACCGGAGCTGCCGTTCATTTCGGTTTGATTAAGAACGGTCTCCGCAGCTGCGTCCCCGCGTCTCTGCCGGGCTCGTCTCTGGAGTACGCCGGCATGTGCCGAGCCGGACGTCTCTATTAAATCCTGTTTGTGCATGCATGGTTTTATTATTCTGATTTAATACAACAATGCCACCAATATCCATTCTGCTTCCTTCACTTCTTATTTATGCCAGTTTCCGCCTGTCTCCATCTCGCCGCTGAGGTTGGTGGGACAATGGATATTAAATCAGATTTATTGTGAGGGTATAGAATAGTGTCTGACCTGCTGCTCTGCCATCTCCTCTCCCTCGGCCCGCGGCTCCCCCTCCTCTCGCAGTGCGCCAGAGGCGACAATGCAGCCCTTCGCACAATTGATGGCTCTTCAATTTGCTCTTGGGAATTGGTTACATTCCGTCTTGGAATGACACCGGGCCAGAAATGGAATTAGGGACAGTCAGCTAAACGTTGCGTTGGAATAATGGTGACCGCGTCTGAAACACACACATGCACACTCACACACACACACACACACACACACACACACACAAAGAGGAATTTTAGAAACACAAAATATAAAAACCTTGACAACTTCTGATTATTGTGCAGTTTATGTGATTTCAGGAGGGGTTTGGGAGAGTGTAATATCGACCCGATCTGCTGTAGTGGGTTTTGTGGAGAGAGCATGTGCAATCTTTCATTCTGATAGATATCTGTATCCAACATGTAGTCAACACGATTACATCAGCCAGAGTATATTAACAATCATTTCTTTAAATATTGAGCTTATGTGAGTTTAAACATTCTGTGGTTGAGCGTGAGTCTTAATTGGAAATTCGAATGAGTTTCCTTGTTCTGTCATATGTTTTTTCACATAAAGTTGAGGAAATCATATAACAGATGAATAACTTATATTTACTTTTTCTCGTTATATGCCTAAATTATGTCTGATACAGTCTCATGCTCAGACAGCACGCCTACGGATCACCCACACTGGCCGACTGATGCACATATTTGCACACAAAAATGGAAAGCAATGTCTCGATATGGCAACTTGTTTGGCTGGCATTGTGAAACTTTTGGAAGCAAGAGAAAACTGTTTTTATTTATTTCTTTTTATTAGTCTGTTGGGAAACAAAGTCAAGTTAAAAAGGTAACAGATTTTGAGGAAGAACTACAGTAAGTCAAATGATCAAATCTTTGAAAAATACTTTTTTTGTTTTAGGTATTAACTTGATATCCTTGAGCAATACTGTATAGTATACATTTTATGCTTGTTATGTGTGATCAACAGAAACTGAAGATTTTATGTTATCTGAACCACACTAATTATTTAAAGCTGCATTCCGTAAGTTTTGCCTCTTTGTCGCCATCTCTGTTTGAAACCTGTAATTGTAGTTATTTGCGGAATTATCATCCTTAAGTGGTTTGTGCATCGGCACGACTCCTCAGCGAGGATGAATCTAATGTTTGCTGTCAGTCATCACACCGGTGTGGATGCTGTACTTCAGAATCACAGATTGTAGTTTTGAAGTATGACCAAAGTAAGAATTTTCACCGGAAAATGCAATCTGAACAAGTAAGTAACATGTCTGCCACTTTTGTTCTGACCAACTGAGGGGGGAAAAAAGCATTACAATAAATCGCACTGCCAATGGTTGGTAAATCTAATGATCGCTTACCTCGGATCACATCAAACCGTGCAAATTATTATTATTGTAATGCTTTGTTCTCAAACTGTTAATGTTAATAACATCAGCATTGGGTGACTGTGTATTTAGTGTTTAGCGTTACCTGTAGATTTCAATTTCTGTAAATCTAATCTCTAATGTTAATTTGTCATACCATACAATCCGCCATCAAAATGATACGTTTAATTATTGCAGCTGCTGTGAGAAAAGGCTATAAATTATCCGCCTCACATATGCGATATAGCCTACTAGTTGTTCATGTAAACAGACGTGACACAATGACGCAAAGACAAACGGTGGCATGCTCGAATTACCCGCGACAACCCACCAGTACCACCTGAATTATAAAACATTATTACAAGCTTACCGTTGTGAATCAGGCTAAGGTAAGGAGATAGTTTTGAACACTGGCTGGTTATGTATTTGCTCAGTAATTGATTTTATCATTTTATCACAACATTTTATCACAATATCACAACATTTTGGATGTTGTGATATTCTTAAAAAGAATAAAAGAATTCTGAAAAAAATGTTTGTTGTTTCCACAAAAATATTAAGCATCACAACCATTTTCAAAATTAATAATTATGTTTCTTGAGCACCAAATCAGCATATTAGAATGTTTGAAAATTCATGTGACAATGAAGACTGGATTAATGATGCTGAAAACTCACAGGAATAAATTACATTTTAAAATATATTTCGATAGAAAACAGTTCTATTACTGTTTTTACTGTGTTTTTGATTAAATTAATTCAGCCTTGGTAAGCACAAGGACACTTCTTTAAAAAAAATAAAAATAACTTCAGATGTATTTGAAAATGAACGAATCAAAGTTTCATGAATTTTTTTATTTTATTTGCATATGCATTAACTAATGTTCTGTTAAGCTTTATATATTATTTAGAAAGTTACTATTTGCCTTTGCACAGACTGTACTTAGTGGTTTGAGGCACAGCATTAGCTTAGAGACCCTGAAAAACAGGCTGACTCTCTTTCTTTCTCCCTGTTTAACATTCTGGCAGCATGTGTGTGTGTAGGGAAGGCTGTCCCAGAGTGGTACCGTGAGGAGTCTCCTCTTGTGATGTCTGTCAGGCTCCGTCCACATGGTGTTTTGGGGGATGGAAAAATGAGATTTCAAAAGAGTTATTTGTATCCCTCACTCTGCGCTCGCAATTGCATTTCTCGTGGGACAAAAACAAACTGGGTCTTACGGATCTTGTATCGTAGCTTGTTTTGCTGCAGGCCAGGCCAGGCCTGCGAGTTAATCGAAAGTGAATGTGAAAGAAGATATGACAGCGATTTATGACTGTGAGAAGTGGACACTTTGTATCTGATTGATATTGATTCAGAGTCTAAATAAAGCTAGTTTATTTTCACAGTTATAGTTGATCTTTGGTCTTGCGCGCTTGAGCTCCAGTTGTTTATGTGTGTAGGTTACTTCAATAATCTATTCCTTTTGGGATGTCTGGGATGTCCTCAACTGGAAAAACATAGTCGCTTTATTGCAAACAGTTTTGTTTTAGGTGTAGGAGTACACTTTGAGGTCTGTCAACAGTAATTAACTTTATATAAAAAATAGCAGTATATTGTAGGAACTTTTTATAAGGGCTTAAGTAACTGTAAGGTTTTGAGTAAAAAGTCCAATTACACACTTGTGTTACTTCTAGCAGTGGTACAAAACGACCTCAAATTAGAGTAATTTTGTGAATTGTACGCTCTAAAGGAGTATCATCATATTTTTGCTTAAGTATTGGGTAGTGAACATGTTTAAACCACACTGACATAGATTCAGACAAATGCCTAACTATAAAATCACCATATTTTCACTAAAAGGTTGAAATATGCTCCTAAAACAATGGTATTTTTTTGAAAAATTTCAGATCAAGGGAAGTTGAGTTTTATATGATGTCATTCCATACAGTTTATTCATAAGAATTTCTGTTGGTCAAAACAACCATTTTAATAAGCTATTTAATGGCTCGATTCCATTGTGACAAATTCCCCAAATAATTTAAGGTTTGTCTCTTTAGAGAAACTGATTTTAAAAGGATAGTTCTTTCAAAAAGGAAAATTCTATGATTATTAACTCACCCTTATATTGTTCCAAACCTGTATGACTTTATTTTCTTTGGAACACTAAAAGAAAGGAAGATACTTTGAAGAATGTTGGTAGCCAAATAGTATTGGTTACTATTGACTTCAATTGTAACCGACAATCAAACATTCTCAAAATATCATCTTCTGTGTTTCACAGAACTTTTGGAATAACAAGAGGGTGAGTACATGATGACAGAATTTTTGAACTATCCCTATTATAAAGGCCAATTCACACAGCGCAGACAAACACAAACAAACACGTTTGTTGGATATTGTCTGATCAGTGTGTTACCCCTGTTGGCATCTGTTGGAGTTTGTTTTCACCTGACTGACCATGTTCAATCAGTGTTTGTTGGTGTCTGTTGAGGCAGTGTGAACATGAAAGTTATTTTTCATAAAATTCTAAATCCAGCTGCCAACTTGTTTGATGGCATTTGTCTGCGCGGTGTGAATTGGCCTTTAAGGTGCTTTCACATTAGCGAAAATTTGCAGGTTAAAAGGTCCATTGTCTATTTTCAGTGGTGTAGTGATGTATGAAGCACAGCTCACACAGCAGTCACGTGACCAAATGAACCCAATGCGAAATCTTTCTGCATGGATACCAATTGGCTGCATTTCGCCTACGAAAATTCTTGTAACAGCGGTAACCTTAGAGGCCGGTTCACACCAAGAACGATAACTATAACAATAACTATATTACAATATTGTTCTGTTTATTATTAGCACTCGCAGCAGTTATTTTGTCTGCCACTTTAAATGCTCAAACTCTTTCAAGAAGGTTGGATTCTGTCAATGTTTTTATTGTTCATCAGCTGTAAAGAAAACTCATTGTGAAAATGATTCCAACTATGTTATTTCTCTCAATATAGTTGTGGTGTGGACTATTCTTTTACATTTAGAATGTTTTTTAAAACTATGTCTTTGTTGTTGTCGTTATAGTTATCATACTTGGTGTGAATGGGCCTTTACTCTGAAAAATATTCACTGTTAAAAGAGAAAACAATATGGCCTACAAGCATGTGTGTTGTGTGCAAGTACTTGTTAGCCCTCACTTTTGCTTTTCATTGTACAGGTCACTGAACATTTTTAGCTCATTGTCTTGCATAGCTCATCTGCAGCATTTATCTAAATGTCTCAATGAACGAAATCCATTATTTCCTTCTATGCGGTTCGCATTCGGTTGGTTCTTGTATTTTTTTTTCACTGCAAAGAGCAGTGCAATTTGTTTTCTTTGTCCATATTTCCCATGGTTCATCATGTATTCCATTAAAGAGAAAATTGTTCAGCTTAATGCACCAAGCTCAGGTACATATGGTGTGTGGTGTCCAGTAAATGGAGGAAGATTAGAGGTATTACGAAGTAAAACTTAACTCATCATAGATGAGTTAAGCATATCTCTATGGAGTTTTACAGTATGATGGATAAGTGGTTTCTGTGGTCTTATGAGCCGGTGTATTTGTGGTTTGGCTGCATGGTACTGCTCGAGACTTTTGTCTTGAGCTGGAGAGATGGTTTAGAAGTAGGTGAAGACATGGCAAAGGGTGCACAGGGACAAATGCATTTCTCTCTTTCAGCACTCCATGAGCCGGCACATTTCAGCAGCTTGAATGAGTAAATATCCAGATCAATCCATCATTTCAATACCCCACACCCAGAAACCTGCATCTGATGCTCATGGATCATTAAACCTTGTGCTTTCACAAACCTATACACAGGCAAGAGAGTTCAAGAGTTCCTCGGAGGCTCGTGGGCGTTCTTGTCGAGATACAATAACCAATCTAACCTAGCAAAGTCAGATTTGGTCAATTTAATGTAGCGTCAAGAAACAGAGCCCGTATTTTACTGCTTTTGGACAGGCTGGTGTTGTAGTAAGGATGGGAGAGTTTTCTGTGCAGTGTCAAATGATGTCTTCCGTCTTATCTGTTGAGAAGGAACATGCTGTTTTCTCACAGTGTTTCTGGTAGAGCAGGGATGAGATTACATACCATCCAATCCATCTTCACAAATCCACAGGACCTTAAAAAATGCTTCCTGGTCACCTTTTTGTTGTTCTGCTATGTTCTTATACCAACTTTTTCTGACCTGTTAAACAGGTCTGCCTCAATAAATTATGCGAGAATATCTACGTTCCTCTTCTGCTCATTCTCAAGTCACTCTTAATCTGCTACGGGTTTTTCAATTTCAGATCACTTTGCTTTGGAACCTAATCTCATGGAAAAACATACCTGTGGGAAAATTTTTGCAAAACGCAAAATACATACAAAACCAACGTAATATAAAATGTACCATATATATTTTCGATTCTAAGATTTTCTGAATGCATCGTGGTTCTCTCTTGAATTGATTTTGAGCTTAGTTTTTAACAGCAGATTGCACTCTAGTCTAGTTTTTAACCACTGTCAAATGCTCATGAAGAAGAGAGCTCATGAAGAAAAGGGCTGTTGCTTTGAATTTGCTCTATAGCAAAATTTGCAAACAGTTATACATGTTCAGTATTTTTTTTTTATATTTAAGTGACGTGACACTCATTTTTTGTTATTTTTTTGTATATTCAAAAATGCAATTTAAACATAAAATGACAAGTTTTTAAAAAAAACCCTTTGAATGGTTTTTTGAACTATTTTTTCCCGTCCTTTTAACCTTTTAAGAAAAAAAGGTCTTTTTTAATTTTTAATTTTTAATTAAGGTCTTTTTAAAAAAATTTTAATTTTCTGTACACTCATATATCATTGACCCATATTATGAAAATTAGAGCACAAAATTAAATCATTTGTGTCTTTTCATTATTTTTGCACAAATTACATATTTATTTCATTCTGACTGCTAGTAGTCTATTTATCTGTGTAACATGATGAATTCTTGCATTATGGGTTGTTAACATGGTATGCTCATAATGGAGTGGTATCAGAGTGATCTTGGAGTGAGAGAAAACACTGATGCTCTGACATGTCTGTCTGTATGTCTACATACAATAGAGTTCTTTCCGCTAAAGGAGAAATGTTTGGTTTCAATGGAGAATTGAATAAAGAACTGAATTGATTAAAATTAACCAAATAACAGGCTATTAATGGCAAGAATTAGCCATTGACTCATTTTATAACTGTGTATCATAAATCCAGCATTAGGCAAGCTATAAACAACACTGTTGCGGAGTCACGTTGAAACTTCCCATGTCTTTTCTTTTTTATTCTCAAAATAATTCACATTGTGCTCCCTGCTTTGTTTTGCTTTGTGTTATTCATGGATGTTTTTTCTTATATAGTGGATTTTCCTAGATATACGGTTTTAAAGGTGTTGTTTCGAAACCTCAATGTTAAAGCAGCTTAAAAAGTGTAAGCGTAACTTCATTCAATAAAGTGTTGACTGCTGCAATAGCACGGCTGCCACACTGAAGGAAAGTTGATTCTGGCATTGCTTTGTGTTCTCATAGCGTAATACTCTCAACCAAATAGCCCAAAATGGTTTTTGCCGGTGCAAGAAATTGAGTTATTTGTCAGAATTGTGAGACTGAATTGTAACATGCTCATGACAGACAGGTAATCAAGCCTTGCGTGATACGAGAGAGACCGCACAATGGCCGAGATAGAAGTCCTGACACCTTTTGAAGCAGCCTAGAAATTTTAAGCTGCCAGCCTGATCTCACTTACCTATCCCTGGCTGACGTTGTATTGAAATTTTCTCCATTTCCTTGGCATCAGTATCACCTTTTTCTTTGTTATGTTTAAATATAACCCTAGACGAGACTGACTCTGTACTCACATCTGCTTGTCTCAACGCTGTTTTTCTTGCATTATCTCAGAACTTCCACCCATCTATCTGTCACTCCTCTCTGCACGGCACATGCAGTAATTGTCAATCTTCCTTGTCGGTTCTCTTGTACTCTGACAAGTGAAATATTGTAAAATTATCTTCCAGGTTTTTTTTTTTTTTTCACTTACCCTGGCAGACTCTATTTTAAATTTCTTTCCGCTAAGAAAAAGCCACTCATGTTGGTAATGATTATCTGGGATTAGAACAAGTTGAAAAGAAGAGGAAGTGACATGCCTGCGGGATGAATTGATTGTAGTTGGAGATAAAGTTTCTCAGTTTTCTCAGTAAGAAATGTTCTACATCATATGATTTAATGCAATTTTATACAATATATTTAATAGCAAACAGGCAGTGAAATAGATTTGCTTATGACTTTTACTGGCTGCATTTACTTGCAATGAGGTCAATGAATCATTTTGGGTTTTAACATTGACAAACTTTGAATTTTGCTATTAATAGTTGAGAATTGTATTAAGGCATTTTGTTTCTTTTTTGTGCTGGTGTGCAGGTGTTTTCCCATTGATTGATAATGGAGTTCTTGCTGCATTGAGCGAGTTTTTAATGTATTCATTTCGTATTATGAGATATATAGTAATATATTCAGAGGGCAATGGAGCAAAAAAGCTTTTGAATGTTTGGTAATAATGAAACAGTATTGCAGTTGTTCTGTTCTACATTATAAACTATTCTGAAATGTTCTGACTTCACAGTTATCAGCATTAAACATGAATGGAACAGGGAGGTTTTCTAACAAACAAGCATTAGCAGAAGGTGCTGTAAGACTGTTAAAGTTTTATACATTATTAACATCAGGGTAAGTAAGTTTAAACGTAGTGCATGATGTACAGAAAGATTGTTTGAAGGTTTGAAACAATGAAGAAGGGTGTTATTGATTATTACAGGCCTATTTACTTTTAGTTGATCTGTATGGAAGTGGGCCAGGCTTCATACTTTGTAAGTAATAGGGTGAAGGTGGTAGCAGACATTACACAAAATGTGGTAGCACTTTATTTTACAGTCCTGTTCCCCATGTAAATACTACGCACTTATTTATTGCAATAACTGGGTAATAACTAGGTACTAATCCTGAACCTACCCCTAACCTTAACCCATGTATTTACATTATATTAACCAGTACTTTCTTAGGTAAGTACATTGTAAGTACATGTAAGCACGTACTTTACAATAAAGTGCAACCCAAAACGTTACATCTGATACTACATGACTTCAGATAGTGATTGGAAATGTTATAACTTTAGTATGTTAATATTTCTAAGACATGTGAATAGGGTTGTGCAACATGAATGTCTAATGAATTCAATGAATTTGAAATTCCAATTTAACTCCTGAAATTAACTTTACTAAATTGAAATATGTGGTGACAAACAGGATGAAGAATTGCAATTTAAATCTGAATGAGTTGAAATGGATTGAAATGTAAAGAAACAAAATGTTAATAAGAAAAGAAACATTGCAAAAGAAAGGCATTTAATGTTTTCAGGTTTTGAAAAAAAGCCTTGAAGATGGATGGATAGATAGATAGATAGATAAGCTTTCATGTTTTCATTTTGATTTTAGTAATGAAGTCGTGTGCTTTTCATTTATTATTATTATATTTATTTATTTAAACTTTATTCCAGTTAACAAAAACTTTTTTTGGATTTTGAAAACAGATAGGCTTTTAACATAATGCCTTGCCATCTACAGAAAAGCAAAGCTCAGGGGATGTTGCGAGAGGAAAACTATAATCATTACCCTTAGTTTTCCTTTTCCCTCTGCTTTTAGAACTACTCTAGTGTGGTAACCTTTAAGTTCCTTTTTACTTTCTTCGAGGGTTGAACAAAAGACCAGCTGTCGATTATTTTGGGAGAAGACAGCATCAGGAGTAAATATTGATTCAGACAAAATGGATTTTTCTGGTTCCCCCTCTGGAGATGATAAAAAAAGAAAACAGAAGGAACCTTTCACAGCCCGTTCAGTGGCCTTTTAACGTGCCTATAAAATGCTATTAAAGAGTTTGATTCTGAGGGAGAAAAAAACACAAGCGCACGGCCTCTGTTGTCATTAATCATGACAGCAGTAGGAGATTTAACAGTAGGAGAACTGTAGACGAATAGATGTGGGGAAATGAAAGGGCCCAGATCAAACGTGCAGATGTATCAAATGATCTGAAAAGACACTTCATTTGCATATCTCTTTTGTACCGCCGGTTGTGTTCCTTTGAGCTTGGCTTAAGCATCTCATTGGCATTGTTGACAGGGAGGAATTTTAGGCTCCTTCAGAACACGTCATTAATTGGAAGGTTTAGAACACAAAAGGAAAGAGATTCAGATGATGAAATCACAGATTGTTACCAGAGAAGGAAAGAGATTTAAAGCCCATAAGTAAGTTTTAAAGCCCAAGGAGTAAGTGCTGTTTACAAGCTAAGATGAGTAGTCAAAATGTTTGACTCGTCTCTGGTAAATTCCTGTGAATCACCTTATGCGGTAGCCAGGGGCAGAACGCTAAAACATTTTCCAGAAAGCATAGATTGCTACAGCCTCCCAGGAAGGGGATAAAGCACATACCATGTCAGCAGCAATGTATTGGGCATGTAGAAAAAAGTAGAAAAAGTAGACGTCCTGTTCGATATCTTTGCAGCTCCCCCATGAATATCACCCAGTAGTTTACTCTGCTCACTCAAAATGTCTGAAGGAATCTTTCTTTTCCACTCTCAATCCACTATTGAATCTCAGTGAAAGGAAGAAGGAGGCCTGCTTCATGGGTTGAAGGGCTTATTGGCAACTTTGCCCTTTAAACTGATGGATGGTGTGACCATGGCTGGATTTGACGGCGAGACTTGAGCAGATAATCAGAAAAAAGGACGCAATCGCTCACGTCGACCGTATCTTGCATTCAGACGCCTCGGTGGAAGGGCTCAGCACTAGCAGAAGGTTGTTTGGGAGTATGTGAGTTATTGCTAGCTTTGCTGGCTAAAGGAAATGAAAACAGAAACTTGACTTTCAGACTCTTTTGTAGTTGCTTATCCCCCGTATTGGATGGCACCCTTTGACCCTTACACATCTTGGTGTGTTGCAATACCACATGAGTTGATGGTACAATTGTTGTGAGTGAATTGTCACCTCCTCAGTTCTGATGTAAAGACCTTATGCAGACCCAAGGCCAGATTCAGAAGGTATCAAAGAAAGTGCACCACCAATATTGAGCCACTGTTGCTGAGCTTGCTTAAATGTCATGGGAAAATATCATTCAGCCATCAGAATCATTTTGATATGTTTTCAGCTCTTTAGCCAGCATGTTCTGATGTGATCACATTACTGCAGTTGTAACATTCTCAGGTGAGCGATCTAAAAGACATTAACCCTTTCAATTTCAAACTATTCCCAGCTAAGCGCATATATTTTACTTTGTGGGTAGCATAATGAAACAAGCTGCGTACATTTAAAAGAAATTGCCCAGTTGCTCAATAAAACCTCACAGAAAGTGGTAAACTCTAAAGTAACATAATATATTTTACTAGCTGGTAATTACGGTGGCCCAGTAGTGCACAACACAACAAAATAAAAAAAAAGCAAACAAAATTTCACAAAAAATCAAGCCACAACACAACGGAAACAAGTCACAACACAACGAAATCGAGCCACAACGCAACGGAAACAAGCCACAACAAAGCAGAAACAAGTCACAAAGCAACGGAAACAAGCCACAGCACAACAGAAACAAGTCACAACATAACGAAATCGAGCCACAACGCAACGGAAACAAGCCACAACAAAGCAGAAACAAGTCACAAAGCAACGGAAACAAGCCACAGCACAACAGAAACAAGTCACAACACAACGAAATCGAGCCACAATGCAACGGAAACAAGCCACAACAAAGCGGAAACAAGTCACAATGCAACGGAAACAAGCCACAACACAACGGAAACAAGCCACAACACAACGGAAACAAGTCACAACACAACGGAAATAAGCCACACCACAACGAAATCGAGCCACAACAGAAATGCTCCCGACCACTAGGGGGCTCTCAGAGCTAGGTAAAGTTAGTTTTCCTTGCCAGTGTTCTATAGAGTCGGCAGTAATATCAATACCACTATTAGTTTTAACAGTATGTAACCACTGTATATCGACATGAATTTTTATTTCAAAATCACCTATATACACAATAGCTTTATATTTATACCTGTGAATGATTTGACGCACTACCATGGCGCATGATGAAGGGAACGTCTGCCAATTCCACCAAGTGGTTAAAACGTATAATTTGTATTCATTGAAATTACTATCTAACATTAAAAAACTGACATGTTCAATTCAAGTCTTTGTAAGACTGTCGACTTTATTGAGAGCCCCCTAGTGTTCGGGAGCATTTCTGTTGTGTTGTGGCTCGATTTCGTTGTGTTGTGGCTTGATTTCATTGTGTTGTGGCTTGTTACCGTTGTGTTGTGGCTTTATTTCGTTGTGTTGTAAACTTATGTTTACTTTTTTAATTTAGTTGTGTTGTGCACTTCTGGGCCACTGTAGTTTGAAAAAAAGGATTAATAAACAATTAATTTTGTTTTGTTGCACTTAATGTACCAAAAGTTTGGTGTCAGTAAGACTA
>RJVU01048406.1:8534447-8581475 GCA_003731715.1 Anabarilius grahami | reverse complement strand
TAATAACATTAACCAATGATTTGCAATAGGACCAGAAATGTGCATTATGGAACGAAATGGTGTCCGTTTTGATTTTATGTTGACCTAAGCAATTCAAAGCCAACTTCACTAATATATCATTGCTAATATATCAAGACTTTCTTAGTCTGTGTTCATTTCTTACTGACTTGAAGTTGCTGATGACTTTAATGAGCTAATTAATTAAAGATGTGATTCTCTGAGCAGCATTAAGGGAGATGATCTATGAAGAATGAATAGCGTACCTTCATTATGGCTGCGTAATAATGTTGATATTAATTTGTTCTGATTTAGTAGTTGAATGACAGTAGAAGGTTTAACTTGGACTCAAGAAGATAGGAGGACACACATAAAGCTGTAAGCTTTCTCTTTTAGCAGAGAATGTAGTGACATCGATCTGATACTCGCTGTATATGTGGTTGTTGCTTTTCTCTCACCCAATAAAGCTGGTGAACTTTATTCACTCTTCTGACATCTTTATTTAAAAGAAAAATCTGTGAGGCACAAAAAAGAATCAGTGAGTTTATGTGCCTCTATAAGTGCCATCAATTGTGTAGAATGCAACTCGACCGCAGAAAGTCTTTACGTTCAGCCATCTGCAGGATTGTTTCTCAACAGTTATTGTAACCTTAAAACCCTTCAATGAAAATCCAGTCTCCCATTTTACTCCATATGGTGTACGACTGAATTTGCTAATGAACCTTTGCAAACTAGGTTGTTCAATTTAGGCAAGCTGTAAAATGTAGAATGGGACATTAAAATTGCTTTGGGTTACCACAGGATCTAAAAGAAATTTAATCTTAGCTCTCACGGCCTGCGTTATGGCTATGTTCTCATCTGTTGCTTTTGTCCTCCAGTAGTTTTGAGGTTAGAAGGTCTAATGAGTAGATTACATGCCTTGGAGAGGGATTACAACACTTTAGACCTGGTAACTATTGCTTTACAGTGCTGTAGTTGCAGGGAAATATGTTGTTTCCAGACTTTCTATGGAAAGAATTAATCCAGGCATTATAGGTAAGCTGAGATTCAGTGCCTTAGACGCTGACCTCATTGATGAAGCCAAAAGAATCCAGCTATCAAGCGTTGGAGGATTTCTAACAAGCTTGAATTGCATGCATAAATTATGGTGTGGGCCTTGGAAAAGTGCTAAAGCTAACGGACTAGAGAGTTTTGTCAGATACTCATCAAGCTGTTTTGCCCAGGCTCAGTGTTAATGTAGTCGGAAGGCAAAGGAAGGCACACTTTTAGATCTTCAGTATCACTCAGGGCTTTATAGCGTGGTTTATGAGCGGAGACGGAGTATGGGTTTGAACTCTGTTTCCCCTCAATGAAGCAATACAAAAAGCCAGACTCTCTCAGGAAGAGCTGAGTAAACTATAACCTCTATATCTCCGCTGAGTCTTAAAGCCATAGCAAAGAAATGACACTCATCTGTTTGGAAGTTTTATTCTTTCACTTTATTTGTCTTGTCTCTGTCACAAGTATCTTTGTTTATAACAAACACGGCACTTGCTGTTGCCTTTTTATAATTTTCCTCAAACTTAAAGGCACCGTTCACCTACAAATGTCAATTCCGTCATTATTTACGCACCCTCATGTCGTTCCAAAACTGTATCACTTGCAGAGATAAATTTAACACTGTTTTTGGGTGCTGTTACAATAAACAGGAACTGAAACTTTCAAGTATCAAAAACAATGCAAAACCACCATAAAAGTATTATGAAGTGCCACATACAACCTTGTCTGCTATATTAAACATTTTCCAAATGAGAGTTCTGCATGAGAAACTCACTGAAATTTAAGTCTATAGCCGCGTTTCCACCGCTTTGGGGTGGTGCTCTGTGTGTTTTGACCGCAGGAAGTAGGGTCTAAATGAAGTTCCGTGTAAAAATTCCCCCCTCAGAAAGTCCCTGCTCACGAGGTAGTACTTTTTTAAAGTTCAGGAACTTTCGAGGGTGGGACTTGGGTGCTGAACATTCTGATTGGTTGAGTTCAGAAAGCATTTTGATTGGTTGACTCCACTCAGGATTCCATTTTTAAAAGTCTGTTGAGGTGCCTGCTGTAAGAGTTGTTTGCTATTCGAATCAACAATGGATTTTAAAAAATACGACAGATGGACCGACAACGAGGTTCAGGCTTTATTAAAGGATTAGTCCACTTTTAAATAAAATTTTCCTGATAATTTACTCACCCACCCCCATGTCATTCAAGATGTTCATATCTTTCTTTCTTCAGTCGAAAAGAAATGAAGGTTTTTGAGGAAAACATTCCAGAATTATTCTCCTGATAGTGGACTTCAAAGGCCTCCAGATGGTTGAAGGTCAAAATTACAGTTTCAGTGCAGCTTCAAAGGGCTTTAAACATACCAGACGAGGAATAAGGGTCTTATCTAGCGAAATGTTCGGTCATTTTCGAAAATAAATACTACTGTATATGCTTTATAAACACTAATTAAAGCCTTGCACGTGCTTCCGCTTTCCGTATTCTCCAAAACGCTTACGCTGTATGTCCTACGCCTTCCCTATTTTACTTACGGAAAAAAACTAAACTGGCACTGCCAGTTTTCATCAAAAACCTTAATTTCTTTTCGACTGACGAAAGAAAGACATGAACATCTTGGATGACATGGGGGTGAGTAAATTATCAGGAAAATTTTATTTAAAAGTCGACTAATCCTTTAAGCTTATATGAGGAGGACGAACTCCAGCGGGAACTGGAAAGTTGTGCACAGTCCTACGCCACCGGACTAATTTGCCTAGTCTTCATGGTACTTTAGACTGTAATGGAAATGCAGACAGCAACAGGTCTGGAGGAAAAAAGTTCCTGGACAAATTGTTCCGGGAAACGCAGCTATAGTCTCTGAAAATTTATAAAGAAACTTCTCTCTTGGCACGTTCAAGAGAGTTGAAGATGTTGATGATCATTTCAATTCATTTATTCAGTTAACAAAAGCAACCTGAATGATTTGTTTATGAAACTCATTGATTCAAAGTAATATAGGCACATGGCTCTCAGCAATCCAGGAGATCTGTATTTCTGGAAAGCAAGTAAATGTACTAATTCTGCGTTTTACATTATATTTTACATTTTTATATGTATTCCGTAACATTAGTTGAATTTTACAAACCTACAATGTGTTGCAGTAGTTAACAGCCCAACGGTGGAGAATATCTACCTGTCGTGTGACTTCATGATATCAGAGTACTTGGAATATACTGCAAAAAGTGACATTTTTATGTGCTTTTATGTGCTTTGTGTGCTTTTTCAAAGCTTAAAAGCTTCATTAATTGCATGGAAAACAGACTTAAATGTTTCCTTTTGTGTTCCACAGAAGAAAAAAAATGTCCCACAAGTTTGTAATGACACAAGGGTGAGGAAATGGTGACAGAATTTTAATTATTGAACAAACTATCCATTTAATTTATCCCCTTTGTCATTCACAAGCAGTATGACCTAAAAGAAAAGAAGAGACTTCTAAAAGCACATTTAAATGTTTTTTCTCTGCACCAGCAGGGAACATTGTCATTTTCTAACCCCTGTCCCCTCGATCACAGCCCACCAGTGTCATCTTCTCTAGTTGTGTTTAATAAGGAAATCATGCTGAGTCAAATTATTAGAAACTAATGAAGTCTCCACACAGCTGTATCACAGAAACGAACTGATAAGGTGACCAACATGCCAAGCAATCAATTACGCTTTCCAGTTCAGACAGAGAAGAAGAAAAGCAAGCGTTATTGAGGAAGGGAGAGAGAGGGAATAAGTCGAGGCCAGGCAGCAGGTGGTGTTCTTGCTTTGGACGCCCGTCTCCCTGTAAGCAGCCAAGCAGTGGAGATAAAGGCAGGCCTGCACAATACCCTTGCGCTTGGCTTTCTTTTGTCACATCAAACACGGCCACACATTTCTGTGGACATGGGCGCACATACGCTCTTTTCCTCTTACCTCATTTCTCTGTCTTCCCATTGGATGTCATCTGCCTTGACACCAACTTAGATACTCGTATACACACACATTGTGACCACTCACACTTTTTTAGCTTTAAAAGTAGTTTGATAGAGTTGAATTTGACAGAAGTGAACAGAAGGCGCATTTATATTGGTGCATTCAGTACACTTGTCTGTATGTAACTTATCCTGACTAATAATGAGAAAATATTAGGGCTGTATCTTAATAGTCGACTAACCGGTAGTCGGCGAGAAGAGGCTTAGTCGACCAAAATTTTAAAGGCTCTCTATTATGATTTATATGGTTTATTAATAAATGTGCGATTAAGTCGACTAATGCTTAAAATGAACGACTACTAGTCGACCAGAAAATCTTTAATCGAGGACAGCCCTAGTAAGTTTCATAAAAAAAAGCAACATTTTAAACAAAAAGCTGAGAGAATTGTGTTTTTGTCAAAGACTATGATCATTCAGAAAAATGATCAAAACCTAGATGTAATAGATCACGTCCATCAACACCTCCAAAGATTGCACAGTCCTATACCTCTTTCTGGGTCGACATTGATGGAGTTAAGCAGTTTTTATTTATATGCTGTTTAATGTTTGATGATCTCGTTATTTTACATGTGCTTAAAGGGTTTTCACCCAAAAATTCAAATTCTGTCATTAATTACTCACCCTCATATTTTTCCAAACCCGTAAGACCTTTGTTTATCTTCGGAACACAAATTAAGATATTTTTGATCAAATCCGATGGCTCAGTGAGGCCTCCATTGACAGCAAGTTAATTTAGACTTTCAAACGCCCAGAAAGGTACTAAATATATATATTTAAAACAGTTCATGTGACTACAGTGGTTCAACCTTAAAGTTATGAAGCGACGAAGATACTTTTTTTATGCACCAAAAAATAAAATAAAGACTTTATTATTATTATTATTACGTTTCAATGGTTCATGTGACTTTGGCAGTTTGATACGTGCTCCGAACCACTGATTAGAAACAAAAGATTCGTAAAGCTTTGAAGTTCCGAAGATGAACGAAGGTGTTATGGGTGTGGAAAGACATAAGGGTGAGTAATTAATGACAGAATTTTAATTTTTGGGTGAACTAACCCTTTAAGCAATAATGTTTCTATCACTTGTTTCTGCTTCTTCACCTGTGTTTTGATCTGGAGATTCTGTACTCTTTCAGAAGATAAGTAATAGCGCCCCCTACCGTATAACTGTGAAAACATGGTTTGCCAGAAAATGTTAATGGTGGGGAAACGTGTCCTAAATGACTGAAAATTCCATCAATGGCATGGAAAGAATTAAGGGATCATCATTTTTGGCGGTCCCTGGCATGAAAAAAAGTTGAAAACCACTGTTTTGCACTGGGCTCATATACCTAGACCAATAATAAAAAAAAAACCAGACAGAATTCAAGATCTGTGTGAATGGCCCTCCAACTTCCTTTTAAATTTTTACAAGGTTTTTTTTTTTGACACTGCCTCGGGCAATTTGAAGGACATAACATAATTAATGTCCAGCCTTTTCTTTTCCCTCTCATCTTTTTTTCTTTTTCTTTTTCACCATATTATTCTCTCTTTTCCGAGAGAGGGCAAACATGTTCACATATGCCCGTGATAATATCTGCTCTGACATTTTTTGTCTGGATGGATGTTCAAATGATGCTTTACCATGCTGATTGGAGAAATTTCTGTCATGCTGTCTTATATGCAATGTTATCTCTGCCCTGCTGAGGCAATTCTAAGAATATTTGCTTCATATGCAGCTAAGAAAAGTCATTGAGTTCCCAAGTAACTAAACTAGATTCTGTTCTCTTATGAGGAACTCCATTAAACAAACTCCTAAAGGACTTCAGAAGCAGTGGGTAGAATAGAAAGAACCATAAAGAGTGATGACCTTGTTTGGAAGCGGCACCCTTAACCCCCTGATGTATTTGTCATTAAATCAGAGATAAAGCAGAGTAGGCCTTTGTGAGTTTAACAAGAGTCGGAATTGTGGTATCCGAGTGTCACTTAGGGCAGTGCTATTTTAGGAGCAAATTAACCTGTAGAACAAGAATGATAGTATTTTTTTCCATTTCAGTAAACACAGCACTTTTTCAGATTTGGCTCATTAAATGTAAAAAATAAGCTAAAATAAGCATTTATTTTCCCCTCAAAATACACAGTGCTGAGATCCTCCATTATTTTTTTTTTTCAGTCTGTGTTGTATCCTAGGGGACACGTCAAAGAGAACTTTGTGCCGTATTGCTGAGTGTGCGATCGTGAATGGCTTTTATTCAGCGGCAGTTTTTCCTTGAAACTCCGAATTGCTGTAGTAATAACATGCTTGAAGCTCCCTAATGCTGAAGTTCCCTGGCATGAATTCTTCTTTCAAGGGATTTTTGAGGTAGTGACAGTGAAGAAGCATACAATCTCACAGTTAGAATGCTCATCTGAACACAGTAAGGTGCAGCAGCTGTTTGAGTGCTGCCCTGTTAATGTGCATCCTCTGTCCCAGCTGGATCCTTACAAGGTCCTTTCCGCCCTGCATTCTTCAACTCACCTCTTCGCAAAGCCAATCAAACCAACACTTTGACATTTTCGTCTGATTTCCTATAATTGACTTGGATAATACCTTCAGTAACAACTAAAGAGACCTTAGTTTGAAAAAAATATATATAGGTATCTAAGGCATCTTATTGAACGCATTGTTTACGTACTTTCTATATTTGATGGTTTCTATATTTAAGTTATGATGGCTTTTATTGCTAGGTTAGGGAACAACAACAGGAAAAGTTAGTAAAATTAGCAGTTTTTTCTGGACTTACTTTTATATTTACGGAGTGTCTATTTACATTAAGTGCAAATAGTGTCCCTTGTTGGCAAATGCTATTGACACTAGCTCCACCCACCAATGTCTGGTTGGGCCACAAGTTTTAAAAAAGACATGCAGAATTCAACATCTTCAGTGGCGCAGCAGTAAGCAAGTAAGGCTCGCAGATTTGGATTTTCACACAATCAATGCGGGTTCGAATCCGCCTTTTGCCACGCTCACATTTATTTTCAATAAAAATGAAAATAATGTTATAAAAGTGGAAATAAACTGTAAACGAGTGTTTTATAATATTAAAAGTAGGGTTAGGGGAAGGTGTAGGGAAGGTTTTTTATTCTTCCAATTAGGCAGCATCCATTTATAATCATTTACACTCTATGATATTTTTGCATCCTGTTAATGTACAGAAATACTGAGGTTCAAATAGTATCTGCCAGTATAAAGTATAGATAGCATTTTTACACTTATAGCAAAGAACAAGTTTATTTTCTTTTTTAAACTACAAGATAACCCTGATTTATGAATCTTGGCTTGCTCTTTACCAGTCTTTCATGTTGCTGTTGGGCGACTTTATGCCACTTCTTGTACACAAATTCAAGCAGTTTGGCTTGCTTTGATGGCTTTTGACCTTCCATCTTCCTCTTGATCACATTCCAGAGGTTTTCAAGGGGGTTCAGGTTGGGCTGGACATGACAGGGTCTTGATCTGGTGGTCCTCCATCCACACCTATATTGGCCTGGATCATTGTCGAAGCAGAGGGAAGCAATATTTCTTCCAGGATAACCTTGTACTTTGCTTCAGTTTTTATTTATCCATAGTTTGATGGATCACATTAGTAAGGAAGGAAAAAAAATGTGTCAATGCTGCTCTACAGAATATAGTGTCATTATTTATTTCAGTTTAGTTCAATGTTGTTTCATATCAGTTCAATAACTGTGTCAGTGTTGCAAAGATCATTAATTATTGAAATGCAATTCAGCTATAAGAAGCTCTACAGATGATACTAGTGTCATCAGCTCAAGTCAATTCAATGTTGATTCAGTTCAGTTCAATAATGTTGATGTTGCAAAGTTAATATCATTATGCAGCTCAATTCAATGTAAATTTTGTTCTAAGTCAGTAGGTTCAGTGCAGTTAACTTGATAATATTACTAAATATTTATTGTCAGTTAATTACCTAGGAGTGATATAGGTATATTGTCAATAGGACACCTGGCCCTATGTGCTCTAATGCTTTTTTTCTTTCAATTTATAAAGAATAGTTTACAAAGCAGCTGTTTGATTGTGCACATCCTTTCATAAGTAAAGTTGTTAAGAAAGCATGGGGTTTTACTAAATCACAAAGGGAGAAAACTAAGTCAAAGCCTTCATTATTCATGAATGGGTTATCTAATCTGAAATATTTACGTTTCAGACAGCGTGGCTGATGATTTATGCTCTGTGTTTCTGATGTATTGAATCTGTGTTGAATGTATTCCCGAGGAAGAAACTATTGAGCAGATCTCTGAAATTCTGTCTGTGTGTCTAGAGTTGTTATGTACTCTAGAACTGAGAGGAGGAACAGGGCTGTATATTCAAGGGCGGCATGCGGGCTGTGACATTGTCAGAAAGAATCCCCGCTTCCCTTCAACTGAAAGGGTGAGTGATGGAGAGCAAAAATAGGTGTGAAAGAGTAATAATGTTGCTGGAAGTAAAAGAGGAAGATGGACAGAAAGGTTGGAACAGCATGGCTCACTGGCCCTTACAAAAGGGAAAAAAGCGATCTTGAAAAACTCTCCATCTACCATTGACCTAAAAGCCACAAAACAGCAATTTCCTCTGAGTTTTAAAAGCTGGATGATTACGTTTAATTCTTAATGAAGACATACTTTGCTTTCCTAAGTGGAAGGCAACCTAAAATTAGTATAATTGACCAGAAAAGCCCTTAGCAGAATCGTTGTGCTCTCACTCGCTGTAAAAGCAGCATTTAGTCATTGCTAGGTTGACAGAAAATGGACTTGTTGATCTATTTGAATTACAATATACTCCAGATTGGTCAGTACACTTGTTTTAGCTGTGCAGTTGAAGCTGTTTTTAACAAAGAACAGGTAAAACACAAGTGTTTTTTTTAGTTTTTTTTAATGTAGAAAACATTGACTGTGTAGTTCAGTTCTGAGAATAAATTGTAAGTCAGAAAAGTGCACTGAATGTTGGCAGTTGGCACTGTGAGAATTTTTTTTTTGTGTAATTAGTATGTATATAATTTGTCACACTTGATTAGTATTGTGGCTAGAGAGAGATCTGTAAAAAAGGAAGACTGGCAATTTTAACAGGGAGCAAAGGTGAATTCATTTCTATTCATACAGATACAACAATGTGGGAGAGCGGAAACTCAAGTACATGCAAAACATTTCTTATTCTCTGTATTAAAGATACATTCCTTTGAATTACATATACGCTAGAATGATGACACTTATTCTTGACATGTTACGTGGAGTTCTCTGTCTGTGAAAAGTGTGAAAACATATTTTGAGGTATAAAATGTTTAATAACTATTTTTCTTTTGCTGTGTAAAGTTTTGATGCTTTTTGAAGCTTTATATTTTTCTTTTACCTCAGGTTTATGGATAAAAGCTAACATGACATGACGTAGCAGATGCCCCAGGTTGGGGAGAATTATAACGTTAGTTGCGTTTACATGAGGAAGTATAATCGCAATATTTCCAAAATCCCATTATAATCGCATTATGAGGGTGCATGTAAACGCACTGAAGGACTGCAGCAGGTTTATTAGGCTGCTGTCACTTTAAAACCTGATACACATGACGCACAGAGCTGCGTAGATTACTTATGGATTGTAATCAGTTACTGATAACAAATTACATGACAAAATTTGTAATCAGTAATATAATCTCTTAGATTACAAATTTTTGGTAACGTAATTTTGGATTGCATTTAGATTACTTTTGTGCTAAACCTTATTTGATGTACTTTTACTATTTTGACAGATACAAAGAAACAAAATATATTCCAAAATAAATATTCTATTCACCAACAAGAGCCTCAACGGATTATTTTTAAAGTGCAATGTATGGACAGTTAATACTTCAAAATACTAACACTAATGTACCTGTTAGTGTTTGCTGAATAAAACAAAATCACATCTTATGATTTTTAAACATATTTAGTTAAAATTAAGTAAATTTAGAAAACAGTAACATTACAAAAACAAATATTCTTGTTGTTGCTGATTTCTGTGCATGATTCTACACCCCTTCTCCTCACTGCCGGAAAAACTCGAAGAATCACGAATGTACATAAGCGGCAGGTTTATTATGAAAAAAAAAAAAATGTAAAAAAAATTATAATTCTGTCATTAATTACTCGCCCTCATGTCGTTCCACACCCGTAAGACCTTCGTTCATCTTCAGAACACAAATTAGGAAATTTTGATAAAATCCGATGAGTGAGGCCTGCATCGCCAGCAATAACACTCCCTTTTTCAATGCCCAGAAAGCTACTAAAAACATATTTAAAACAGTTCATGTGACTACAGTGGTTCAACCTTAATGTTATGAAGTGACGAGAATTCTTTTTGTGTGCCAAAAATAACAAAATAGCGACTTTATTCAACAATATCTAGTGATGGGTGATTTCAAAACACTGCTTCATGAAGCTTCAAAGTTTTATGAATCTTTTATTTCAATTCAATAGTTCGAAGCGCATATCAAACTGCCAAAGTCAAGTGAACTATTGAAGTTTCAAAACACTTATGACGTAACAAAGCCGTGTTTAATGAAGTCATGTGATGTTGGCACTCTGAACCACTGATTCGAAACAAATTATTAGTAAAGCTTCGAAGACTCATGAAGCATTATTTTGAAATCGCCCACCACTAGATATTGTGGAATAAAGTCGCTATTTTTTTATATTCTTTTCACTTTATAATAGTAAGGTTGAACCACTGTACTCACATGAACTGTTTTAAATATGTTTTTAGTAGCTTTCTGTGCATTGAAAAAGGGAGTGTTATTGCTGGCAATGCAGGCCTCACTGAGCCATTGGATTTTATCAAAAATATCTTCATATCTATTCTGAAGATGAACGAAGGTCTTATGGGTGTGGAACGACATGAGGGTGAGTAATAAATTACGTAATTTTCATTTTTGGGTGAACTAACCCTTTAAGCAGACAGTCTACTAATACTCTAATGATTGGTATGACATAGTTGCAAAGTTACTTATAGTTAGTAGAATGTTTAAAGTGGACCATCGAAATAAACGGTTACTAAATATTTATATTAACTGACTTGAGTTACAGCTGCACCAACTGTAAAAGTCAATATATATATAAACCCACTGTATCTCAAATAATTTACTGTAGGTTTATGTGTATATGTATGTTTTGCATAGCACAAAAAAAGTAAAAAAAAAGTTAAAATTGTCCCCTATATTCAGTAATCAAAAGGAAATCTTACTTTCTGTTTTAGGTTGTGTGCACTGGAGCGCAGGAAAAAGAAGAGAAGGCTGAATGTGTACCGGGATTTCAGGAGAAGGAGTACCAGGTGGAGTACAGTGGAGGGTTCCTCAAAGACGTTCCTCTGCTGCAAGGTACGGCAATGATGTCATCAGCGGTGAATAAGAGGGTTCAGGTTTGGTTGGGGAATTGGTGTATTTTTGGCTTTCTCTTGCCTCTTGCTTTCTCTCTTTCACACACTGCGGCTGTCTGAGCCACATGTGCACGCCAGCTGGAGAAAGAACAGTTCTCGAGAGCCTTTGGTGAATGTTGATTGTTCATTATTCTCATTATCATGCACAATACTTTTTCATTTATTAAAAAAAGAGAGGAAATAAAAGCTGCAGTGTCCAAACAAAACATCAAAATGTTCTGGTGCTCATAAATTATTCCGTTTGATTGTGTGGATGTTTACAAAGCCTTTGTGATTCCCGTCTCTTCCAGTGTCTGCTGTTTGTATCCGTTGCAGCGGCGTAGAACTTTCTGCGCAAAGATTCACGTCGAGATTCTGGCAGTCCATGCCACCATCCAGACAGATTCTGTCTGCGTCATATTTTTCAGAGGCAGTTAAGACAGATTTCATCAAAGCACTTTAGAACGGCCAACATGTGAGAATGTGAGAACTGCTAATAATGGAGTCGTTTCCTCACAAGTCTCCACGTTCACATAATAAAACTCTCCCGAGACCCCGAGAATCAGAGTGATTAATGAAATTACAGTCTAATTACACATTAAGCATGTACGTCCCCACAGGATACTAGTTCACTGCCTTGCATGAAAAAGGCATCACCATGAATGTTTTGAGAACAACAACATATTAATCAGTTTTTCAGATAAATCATAAACAATGTGTTGCCTGGTGGAGTTGGAAACCAACCCCAAAAGCATAGCATGAGACATGCAGAAAATAAATGAAAAAATGCAAATGCAATCCACTATGTGGTGTTCACCTCAGAGATGTCCAGAGGTCCTGTACTGCATGTGAATACAAATCAGACAGGGGACCAAACATGCTGCAGAGGTCAGTGCTGCATTGAGAGCAGGTAGACAGTAGCTTCACTCAAGCAGGATGGAGTGTGAGGTGCTTGTATTACACTGATCCCCATTTGTGGAAAACGGTAAAAAGTCATGTGAAATGGTAGTGGAGGAGTACAGCCCAAACTGATATTCATAATCGGCCTGCAAAATAGGCTGAACGGGTCACTGGTTGAAATTGATGGACTAAGCTCAAAGGGTTAGTTCACTCAAAAATGAAAATTCTGTCATTAATTTCTCACCCTCATGTCGTTCCACACCCGTAAGACTTTTGTTCATCTTCGGAACACAAATGAAGATCTTTTTGATGAAATCTGAGAGCTTTCTGTCCCTCTATAGACAGCTACGCAACTGACACTTTGATGCTTCAAAAATGTTATAAAGAGATTGTAAAACTAATCCATATGAATTGATCGGTTTAGTCTAAACTGAGATTGAAATTAGAATCTCAATTGAATTTAGGCTTTTATTCACATATAAACATTCATCAACTCACACATCAGTTGTGGTAAACTCAAACTCAAAAAAAAGCTCAAGCATGTTTGATTGACATGTGAGAACCAATGAGGTTCATTTTTGTGTGTTACACAGCATGTTTGAGCTTACGCATGAGGTTTGTTCTTGCGCGTCAAGCAGGTTTGGTTGAGCTGATCAATGTTTGTTTGAATAAAAGACTAAATTTAACCTATTCATCATATAAAGCGATCGAGTCTCTTCAGAAAATTTGGACTAAACCACTCAATTCGTATGGATTAGTTTTACAATCTCTTTATGAACTTTTTGAAGCGTCAAAATGTCAGTTGCATAGCTGTCTATGGAGGGACAGAAAGTTTCAGATTTCATCAGAAAGATCTTAATTTGTGTTCCGAACATGAACGAAAGTCTTACGGGTTTGGAACGACATGAGGGTGAGTAATTAATGACAGAATTTTCATTTTTGGGTGAACTAGCCCTTTAAACAATTAATCCGCTTGTCCGTCCGTCCGTAAATCCATCCATCCATCCATCCAGATTTTAAACAGCGTATTTGTCAGTGTTGCCCGCTCATTATAAGCGTCTTTGGTGCTGTTGCTTTAAAAATATAAACAATCACGTTGTGTTCTTGGGGCTAATTTTAAGAATGTACTCACATATTTAGCATTATTTTCAAGTCTCTCTTTTTTTTTTTTTTTGCCAGCTCTAACAAGATCGTGGAAGAAAATATGATGGAGAAAATGGTATGATAATGTGTAAATGAGTGAAGACGTTCCTGTTTTAATTTGGATGATTTTTCTAGCACTTCAGACAAGTTGGCAGCACTCATAAGACAGTACTGCATTAACAAGCAGTTGCTTAGATTTTATGTACAATACATGTGGTTGTGACTACCTGAAATTTTCATAAGTTAATTTGGTTATGTCATGTGGTTATGTGTTTATTTTAGACTTTTTATACGTATATAAGTAATGAGGAGAATTTTAGAACATTATTATATTTAAGACCTAATAATAAGCATTTATCAATCTAATTCTAAAGTACACTGAAGGTTATTTAAGGCTGTTAAGTGTCATCTGAAAGATTTGTGTTTTAACAGAAAGGTGTGAAAGGAGTGATTTGATTGGTTAATCAGGCTCTATGGGATCTCTTATGATGATTGTCAGTTCTCGTTCAAAAAACAACAAAAAACAACAACAACTGTTCCTCTTGATTGTCACAATTCACTGGACCGTGTCTCCTCTGAGATGCACAGTAATGTCTTCGAGCTTTTCTTCGACTCCTGTGGGATCAGCAATAATGTCTAGCTGGCACTGCTTTGGGCCCCAGTGGGAATCTAGTATCTCTGCCAAAGTGTCTTTCTTTTCTGTCTCCTCTTCCCAAATTGACAGTCGTGTCAACAGGTTGCACAGCTAAAAGAGGAAGAATGGGCACCATTGTCTGCCAAGACAGTACTGCGGATACTGCAGTTTGCGCGACGATGAGTTTTTTGTGAACGTTTGTGTTTGTGTGTGCGACTGGGCATGACTGTTGAGTTTGCACACAGTCACCGATTTGGAGCCGGTTTGACCGCTGTGTTCCAAGTTTTTGTATTTGGGGGGAGCCATTGATCCATGTAATTAGAACAGTGAGAGTGGTGGCAGTCCTTACAAAAGATTGTTCCCTTTGAATTTCAATTTACTTAAGCTACAGAACATGATTACATTGACATAGAATACCACTCAACACCATTACCCTGACAGACAAAGAAACGAAAGCACAGTCATCAAGCCAAAAATGCAAAGAGAAGTGCCACTTTTTCCAATGGAAAAATATATATTTTATCCCCAATTCAGCAAGATGGCCAATCTTGCCTGGAGTTTCAATCTTTTTATTCTATTCTATTCGATAAGGAAGGTCACTGAGGCATTCTGTCATCTAGGGACCCAGCGATCCATGCACATGGAGACAGAGCTCAGTTCCGCTTTACTGAGTCACCCTGTAACCACTGTGCACTTCTATTACCCTGAATATGCTCCTGTCAGCACAGCACAACACACAAAACGCACTCACTTACATGCACAACTTCGCACATGTGGGCAAATAACTTTCCTAGTAAACCAAAATATAAACTATGGCATTACCATGCTATGTTGTTTGCGAAAGCGTGATCATTCAGTCAGAGAAGTACGCTTGGATTTCATGAAGCTTATTTGTTGCAAGCTCTAGGCTCAAGAACCTTGCAGGAAGTTACACAAGAAAACTGGCCAGGATGTTCTCATTTGTATTTATAGATTCATAGGCATTTGTATGTACAGTGCCCTCCACAATTATTGGCACCCTTAGTAAATATAAGCAAAGGCAGCTGTGAAAATAAATCTGCATTGTTCATCCTTTTGATCTTTTATTAAAAAAATTTAAAAAATTCTAACTTTTCATTGAAGTAAAACAATTGAAAGTGGGGGGAAACTCACATTATGAAATAAATGTTTTTCTCCAATATATGTTGGCCACAATTATTGGCACCCCTAGAAATTCTTATGAGTAAAATATCTCTGAAGTATATTCCCATTCATATTTACAATTTTTAGCACACCAGGGTGACTAGGAGAATGAAATTGTCCAGTCATGACTTCCTGTTCCACAGGAGTACAAATATGTGTAAACACAAAGGCCAAATTCCCTTAATCATTCATCACAATGAGAAAAACCAAAGAATATAGTTCCTGGTGTGCAGCAAAAGATCGTTGAGCTTCACAAAATATAAAGTGGCTGTAAGAAAATAGCTAAAGCATTGAAAATCCCCATTTCCACCATCAGGGCAATAATTAAGAAGTTCCAATCAACTAAAGATGTTACAAATCTGCCTGGAAGAGGATGTGTGTCTAAATCGTCCTAATGCACGGAGAGGAAGAAAGTTTGAGTGTCCAAAGATTCTCCAAGGATCACAGCTGGAAAATTGCAGAGATTAGTTGAGTCTTGAGTTTCAGAAAGCCTAAAAAAATTATCAAACAGAACCTACATCCCCACAAGTTCTGCCGGAGGGTTTCAAGAAAAATACTCTGCTCTCATCCAGAAACAATCTCCAGCATACTCAGTTGTCAGACAAGACTGGAACTTCAAACGGGACCGGCTTCTATGGTCAGATGAAACTAAAAAAAGCGTTTTTTGGCAGCAAACCCACCAGATGGGTTTGGTGCACACATGGATAAAAAGTACCCCATGCCCACAGTTAAATATACTGCTGGATCTTTAATGTTGTGGGCCTATTTTTCTGCTGGAGGTCCTGGACATCTTGTTCAGATACATGGTATTTTGGATTCTAGCAAATACCAACAGAAAAAAAAAATCAAAACCTGACCTTCTGCTAGAAATCCAATAATGGGCCGTGGTTGGATCTTCCATCAGGACAATGATCCAAAACAAACATCAAAACCACCACAAAAATGTGTCAGTGAGCACAAAATGAAGCTTCTGCCATGGTCGTCCCAGTTTCCTGACCTGAACCCTAAAGAAAATTAGTGGAGTGAACTAAAGAGCAAAAGCACCAGCATGGAGCTGGGAATCTGAAGGATCTGGAGAGATTCTGCATGAAGGAATGGTCTCTGATCTCTTGTCAGGTGCTCTCCAAACTCATCAGGCATTATAGGTGAAGACTCAGAGCTGTTATCTTGGCAAAAGGAGGTTGCAAAACGTTTTGAATAAAAGGGTGCCAATAATTGTGGCCAACGTGTTTTGGAGAAAAACATTTATTTCATAATGTGAGTTTCCCCCCACTTTCAATTCTTTTCCTTCAATGAAAGGTTATAATTTTGTGAATTTTTTGAAAGAGAGATCAAAAGGATAAACAATGCAGATTTATTTTCACAGCCGCCTTTGCTCATAATTACTAAGGGTGCCAATAATTGTGGAGGGCACTGTATATGTGTGTATGTGTGGTTCAGGTGTTTCCTGCAAGAATAGTAATACCACACATTTTTTGTTCTTGTGCAGACATTTTTTGTTTTCTGTGAGGGTTGTGTTTAGGGTTAGGGTTAGAGGATATAATATACAGTTTGTACCAGTGTTGGGGAAGGTTTCTTTTAAAAGTAATGTATTACAATATTGCATTACTCCCTATGAATGTAACTAATTTCGTTACTGAGTTACTTTTTATGGAAAGTAATGGGGTACTTTTTCTCACCTGGGCTGGGCTTGCTTGTTTGATTTTTAATAACAAAAACAAACAAATAAGCAAACAAGTTCTATTTTGGGCAAATGTAAAGGCCCTTTACCACTAAAAAATTAATAAGCCTCAGGCTGAAGAAAATGCAAATATACACCTGTACACTATAGGGCACATACAGCTTAAACAAAGTTTCAGCTGTGCTGTCATTCTGGACTGCAAAAGAATAGGACACAGGAGAAGAAAGTTCAACATTCTTACTTCAGCAATAAACCAAATGTGATGGTCATTGAAGGTCAGCACAGCAGCAAAGACATTGGTTAATAAAGTCAGATTAAATACATAAAGTATGTTTGTGTTATTTAACATATTTAATTATTGCAGTTTGTGTAATGTTCTGAATTTGCATTTCACTGTTTTTATTCATTTTGAGGAATACCGAATCTGTTTTTGTGCTAGTGAGATGAGTAAATGCATGTTCACATTTAGTCTAGAACTACAATAACCATCCTGTTTACAGAGAGCCACAAAAAAACATCATTACTACAGTCTTCAGTGTCACATGATCCTTCCATCGATGTTGAAAACAGCTTGTGCAGGTTAAAATTTTTGTAGGAAATGTAAAACTTTTTACTTTGATAAATAGAAAGTTCAAAAGAACAGCATTAATTTGAAATATAAATCTTTTGTAACATTATCAATGTCTTTACTGGCACTTTTGATCAACTGAATGCATCCTTGTTGAATAAAAGTATTAATTTCTTTCTTAAAAAAAAAAAAGGCTATTGCTCAGACATGCAATGCATATTGTTCTGCTGTTGGTTTGATTTTTGCTGATGGAGCAATGACAAAAATTAACTGGCAATATTGTGTATAAAATGCAAGTCACTAAAGAAAGTACATTTCTTATTAACTTCTTGTTTACCAAACATTTGTTTAGAAGCCGTATCATACTCAATCTGTGATTACATGTGAATATGAAAATGTACATTATTAACAGCATGTAAACACCTAAATCCATGTGCACATGTACATAATTTCAGTTTTACAAATTCACTGGTGGAACAGAAACTGGTGGAATGTTTGTGAGGATAATGCTCCAAATTAAAACACTGAATCCACCTGACTTAAAAGAGTTTGATCATTTAAAGTGGTAAGCAACATAACTGCAGCTTGCACTTAAAGGGTTAGTTCACCCAAAAATGAAATTTATGTCACTAATTACTCACCCTCATGTTCTTCCAAACCTGCAAGACCTTCGCTCCTGCGTCAGCATCACACGCATGCATCGTGCTGCTCACGTGACCAGAGCCGGCCAATACTGAGCCGTCGTTTGGACATAAACACGGAAGATCTGCAATGTAAATAGCTTAGCAGAGTGACAGGGGAGAGACGAATTTGTTAAATAAAGTCGTTATTTTAGTTTTGTTTTTGTGCTCAAAAAGTGTTCTTGTCACTTCATAATATTAAGGTTGAACCACTGTAGTCACGTTGACTATTTTAACGATGTTTTTACTACTTTTCTGGAGCTTGAATATGGTAATTTTGTTGCTTTCAATAGAGGATAAAAAAAAAACCTTGGATTTCATCAAAATATCTTAATTTGTGTTCTGAAGATGAACGAAGGTCTTATAGGTGTGGAACATCATGAGTAATTAATGACAGAAATTTCATTTTGGGGTGAACTAACCCTTTAAAACAAACAGAGCATTATCCATTGTTATGGCCGCTAATAGTTACCTTTAATACTTATCGTTCTTTGTGAATGGGCCTTTATTCAGATACAATCCATAGAGGGATTAACTAACGTTACTTTGTCACTAGTTTATACAGATCCCAGTGCTATAGGATTATGAGACAAATTTATATGACTTGTTTACACCATAAAATTGTTGCAGTTTGTAGGGAACATGGGTAAAATAACATCAGCTAAATTCAGTATGGCAGGACACTTCATTAAACCTTTAAAATGAAGCATAATCATTGTGGTACTGATACGAGTGTTGTTGTAAGTGTATCATATAACAGTGATGAGGTTATAATGAGCGCAGTCTTTCTGTGTGCTGAATCCATTTACAGTGTGTGTGCATGTGAGTTTGTGTTTGCAGGTGTGTGGCTGGTGACTCATAGCTGGTGTCAGAGGCAGTCAGCTGTGCTGGTGACATATGCAGATTTATGTAAATAACACTGCTCTCCTCTCCTCCTGTTTGGGCATGCCTGCTTAGTAATTATGCAGATGGAGGCAGTCTCGAGGTGGTCAACGCTAACCACCTGAGAGTCCTAGGTCAACAAAATTAATTAATTAAACTCTCAGAAAGACTGCAAACATGCATAAATGTCTAAATGCATATAAAGGAACACTGTATTTTGGAACGTATGGGTGCAGAATTCTTGCAAATACATCTTTTCGCTACAGTTATGTATACATGTATATAAATGTGTGTGTGTGTGTGTGTATAAATATATATATATATATATTTACAGACATTTGCAAATATATATATAGTATGAATATATGTGTATACAATTCAAGTTTAATTTGAAGATCGGCATGTAAAATGAGAAGTCAGTCCAAAGATGAATCTAAGTGAAATACGATTACTTTTTCTCCCATCCTATCAAATGCTGCACCTAAATTAGGAGTAAAGTCATTTTCAGGAACCCTTGCCAATAAGAACCGGCACTAACAGAAGTGTGGCATTCTCTCGAATGGGATATCGTTTTTATATTACTAAAACGAAAATCAAATAAAGTGGAGTGCTCTCATTTCTCTGGATACTCACCGTATAGGTATCGCCATTCTCCTCGTCCCACACTATAATGAAGAAGGAAAAATGGAATGCAATTTTATGAAAGCCAATGAGATTGATCTTTTCTTCTCCCAGAGCCCCTCACCGTTAATTCAACACCAGCTCCAATTTCACACACTTATTATCCCACAGCTGGTCGCACCAAAAATACAAACTCTGCTCGGCTCGAAACTCCTCCGCCGCTGGGAAATTAGAATATCACCCGACGCAGATCAGAGAGATCACATATCAAAGTAGAAGGTGACACTTTTGAGAATTGAGTCACAGCCTGAAGACCGGACAATTTATCCTTTTCTCAGTGCACTATAAATCGCTTCATCTAAATCTTCTTGCAAAACTTTACCTCTTTGAAAGATTGTCTGATAATCACACAATAAATTATTTTACAGCACAGTTGAGAAAGTAAATTCAATGTGTTTGTGATCAACAGGGCTGTAACGGTACACATATTTGAACCACTTTTAACCACCATTAACCATCAATAATCACAATAAGCTCTGTGTTTTGCTACTTTTGATAAGAAACAAAGCCTCATCCCTCAAGTTCTGTCCATTTTATCACAAAATTCAAACAATAAATGCTGTTTTGTCACTGTTATGGCTTGACAGATTGCTGTATAGACGCCTCAGTTCAAGCGGCAGCACGGAGCGCGAGTGAATGTGATCATCTCTTCCTTAATTTAATAATTTGGGCTCTGTTAATTGTAACCTTTAATATTATGATAATATGAAAGAAAGTGCTCCCTATATATAGTTCACAGCATTAGCAGAGATACATTTTTTGTCCTTAAGAAAATTTTAATTATAGTTGAATTTATTTAAAAACAGAGACACAATTTGTTCAGTAAGCTATTGTTTAATAAAAAAAGAAAAATGCAATTTTATGTTTAGTTTTGTCCTTCCTGCTGTACCGAACCGTGACTTCAATACCGAGGTACGTACTGAACTGTCATTTTTGTGTACCATTACACCCCTAGTGAGCAATGTTCTTTTCTATCAGTTGATTTTGTAATTTGAACCCACCATTTATATAACTTTTATAAAGTCAACTTAAATTTTTAGATGCAACCAGTCACTTTTTTTTTTCTACTTGCCCGGTCGGGTAATAAGTTATACAGTTTCTATACAAGTAGTTTTTTTTCTTCGTCTTTTGTTGTTTGATTAACATTAAAAACACACAGATTTATTAAGCTGCTGTCACTTTAAGACCGAATGCACAGATCCAATATACTGTTACACATGCGTTTTCTTTCTCAACTGTTAACGTTCATTAAGCCATAACCGATTATGTTTGCTTGGATGATCGGCAAGATGGGCATTTTGACATCATTTTGTGTTAATTTGTCCATTTGTGCACAAAAAGAGAACTCAATGAAGTAATCGAGCGCTGTCTGAGAGGCGGCTTTCTGGGCAAGCGCTTCAAATGTGTGCGCAGACAAAACTTCTCACACAGTGCATGAGTACCAAATTGAGTTTTCTTTTTGTGTTGCTTGAATATTTACATTGGCAAAAAAACATGCAAATGACAAACTTTCATGATAATGCTGCACTGGCCCGATGGAGAGCGTCTTTCACGCTGGCCCTGGGCCATCGGCAGTCGTTATGTTCGAGCCCTGCTCTTAAAACTTAAGACCATTTTTTCAGTGTTTACACATGAGGCATGACAACATCGATCACAGCTACTTAAGTTCTTTTTTTCCCTTCTTTTTTTTATGTAAGTGTGCTCGTTGCTTCAGTTTGGGACATTTTCCACCAGATTGTAACTCCCCTTTGGCAGTTCAAACATTTACATCCATCTATCCCTCTTGCTCACCATTACATCATGCAGGCCAAAAACTTTGCACCAGCCTCATTCCTCAGCCCAAATACAGACTGTCACTGTAAGACGCAGTGTGTGATTCATTATCGCCTGTATGGCAGTAAGATTCTGAGTTACAGTCTTGATTGGCCATCATCACAATAGTGTTCAGACACTTCCTCAGCTCTCAGTCCATACAGTAGTGTGTCTGTTCAGGCCTGGCACTGATTATTAGCTCTATAAAGAGTACCTCTTCCCGGAAGGACCTCAGACTTCCTCCACTCTGTTGCGCTTGACTTTATCATTTTTCCATCTTAAGTGCAATCAGCCTTTGTATTGCTTACTGGTTTAAGTAAAGTGAATTGAGGTATAGCCTCAAGAACTTTGAGTTTTACAGGCATAAGTGTTTCCATGTGTTTTGAAGGCACATAAACATGCTTTACAGTAAGCCTGTTTTTGTTTACTGGCTGCAAAATGAAAGTTCACTCCAAGGCCAAATAACATCAATTTATTGAATGTGATCGTAGTGGTAAGAGATGATGACAGTTTACAAGAACCTTTGCTGAAGAAACCTCCAACCTGATGGTATACAGTGCAGTCAGGCCTTGATCTTTTTGACTAACAAAACAATATAACATTTGTTATATTTATCATGAGCTAGTCATTATGAAAGAATACATACATTAAATTACAAAAACATCTTTAAATGAAAAATCATTAGGAAAAAAAGAAAATACATGAATATAGTTTAAGTTTTTTTTTTTTTGTGGTTCAAAAAGTAGCATTTTTTAATGGTAATCTAATCTCTGTTTTACCCATGCAAAGCCCTGTGTCTCTCAACATGGCTTTCTCCAGCTCACGCCACTCTCAAAGCTGTAATTGTACAACATTAATCACACGGCCCACATACAACAGGGCCCACTGCCACTTTTTGGGGTATTTTTAATTGACTATAAATCAGGCACACACTTGACAAATGACGGTAATTACAGTGCAGTTGTTTCAGTGCTAGGGCGAGTGTTTCCCTTCAGTAAAGAGAAGGGTCGGCAAGGTGAGGCAAACACTTGTGCATGTGTGTGTGAGTGAGAGAGAGAGAGAGAGAGAGAGATAGGGACAGAGGATCTCAAGTGAACCGGTTCACACTTGCCGAAATGACCTCCAATGCACGCAGTCCTGATTTTGAACTGAAGTGTAGGGCTGTACTAGGGTGAGGAAATAGGACATCATAAAAAGGTGTGCATTAGGAAATTATCTACTGGTTGGGAAGGGTCAGTCAATGACTAGTGATACCCAAAAATATTAAGCAAATTTTTGGTTTCGGCCAAAACAGTATTGGAGGGCGTTTAATTGCCGCTTCTCCGTTGATACGTTTTGATAGTGTCACTATTATGTACACAAAATGTGGATAAATTTCATTTTTTTATTAACCATTTATCTTAGTTTTCAGTTGATGCCTGAACAAAACGTCATTAAACATTATTATATAGTTCACATACTGTACCATTCCAATAATCTCAATAAGCTTAATGCTTTGTTACTTTTGAGCAGCACAAAGCTCTACTACATTATATAACAAAATAAACATGAATGAACATCATACGGTATGCTGAAAGAAACAATACAACTTACTTAAAAGTATGTCTTATATAAAATCACTCAGTGTTTCAACCGCGTAAAGACTTAAAAAAAACAACTTGTAAACAATGTTACATTTACCTCAGGAAAGCCATTCAGTGCCCATAGCTCATTAGTTTGCTAGAAAAATTATTCATTTTGAAAAGTATATGCACATAGTGTATTCATTATATTTTTACTTAACCTTCATTATTTAATGTATGTTTGAATAAATCTGTCATGAAGACAAGTTATTACAGCCACAGTTTAAATGTTTATGTTTCAACAACAGATTAGAGTAGAAACATAATCATACCATTAAAAAGTTTACCTAAAAACTCAGCTTTTATTTGAGTGTTGATTATTAAATAAATGTGATTAACTATTTTCGGTTTACAGAAATATATATAAATAAAATCATTTTGGTGCATCACCAGTGATGTTGATGAAGCTTGGCCAGGCTCTTGGACCATCTCTCTCTCTCTCTCTCTCTCTCTCTCTTTTTTTTTTTTTTNGTGGTAGCAGGAGTGGTTTAAGATCTTTTTTCTGTAGCTAGGTGTTTGAAAGCTCCATGATATGGCTGCTCTGTGACATTGCCTGTGTGAAAGCCCCCTTGTGAGAACTTGTACTTCTCAGTTGCTTGAAAGTAGTTCCTCCTGGTCTCCGTTCTGAGCACTGACCCATAAATTCCAGTATGTTAGCAATGGCTAGAAATGGAGGGAGGTTATGGGATTGAATTCTAGGACATAACTGAGAAAAAGGTGGCCTAAGGGGAGGGCACCATACTGGCAGCTGCTCCCTGTCTGCTCCGGGCACAGTGACTGCCATTTGATCTATCCTCCACCGAGGCGCAATGCAAAATGGCCTCACTCCACGCGCTAACCTACTTAGTGGAAGATTTTCAATTTCTGAAATCGGCAGTGAATCTGGCTGGACTAACAAATGTCGTTCACAACACTGAATAGAAAAAAACAAACATGTTTAATTCAAATGCGACAGTTCGTCAAAGTGTGTTCATCAATTAGTAACATGATCTTTGCAATTGCAGCTTTGAAGGAGAATTTAAAGAGTGTGATTTACACTGATATAAACTGTCAGAATTAATGCTCTCCAGTGTTCAACAGTCGCCTGTTCAAAATGACTAGAATACCAAACCATTAGAGTAGAATCTGCTCCCTGCTGCCTAAAAGGTCAGCGGCAAACTTATACATTTTAATGAGCTCTTGGAATTTGAAGCTTATTTGCCATAAATTTGAATAAGTGCTGTGCAACAGGAAGCATTGGCTTTTTAGCGCTAAAATTTTAAAATTGTCTGTTACGATCTGATTTTTAAATGAGATATTTTTATATCAGCACCTTCTCATTATACCATATGCTATTTCACCTGAACTAGCGCATATGATTTAATATTAGACTCCACAGTGTACACAAATTATTTCCTTTAAACTGTGAACAACAGCTTTAGTCGATGATCATTAAACCATATGCAGACCTCAGGGTGAAAACTTTATATGTAATTTAATATAAAGAAACCCTTGAGCTTGAGTTAATTGAATATTTTTCTCTTCCTTTTCAGCTGTACAATAAATCCAGAATCTGTTTCATGTTGCTGGCTTCATGTAGAGGAAATTAAGTGTCCTTAAGTATATAACGAATCATATAAAAATGCATTAAATAATTAACATTTTAAAGAAGTTTTTTATTGTAATATATATTAAAATGTAATTTATTCATATGATGGCAAAGCTGAATTTTCAGTAGTCATTACTCCAGTCTTTAGTGTCACATGGTGCTTCAGAAATCATTCTAATATGCTGACTTGCTGCTCAAGAAACATTACTTATAATCAATGTTGAAAAAGATATATTAACTCTAATATAACATTTGTAATATACCAAACCCTAACTCTATAGTAAGTACATGTAGTACTAATATTACTCAGTACTTATTTAAGTACAATGTAACTGTCACCTTAAAATAAAGTGTAACCAATTTCTTTTATTTAATATTATAAAAGTCTTGGTCCCACTCTATATTAGTTGGCCTTAACTACTATGTACTTACATCAAAAAATAAGTACAATGTACTTATTGTGTTCATACTGTATTGCAAAACACTTTTGCTGCTATTGAGGTGAGATATTGGTAAGGTTAGGCACAGGTTTGGTGGTATGGGTAGGTTTAAGGGTGGGTTAAGGTGTAAGGGATGGGTCAACAGTGTAATTATTAATGTAATTGCAGAAAATAATTATAGATGTTATTACATGCAGGTATTTTTAAAAATATAAGTACAATTTAAAAACATGTACATACACAATAAGTGCATTGTATCAAATGATTAATTTAAATGTAATTACATAGTAGTTAAGGCCACCTAATATAAAGTGGGACCAAAATCTTAATTAATTAATCTTAATTAACCCTTAAATGCATGAATGTTTCGCCAATCATTATTACGTATTCGGGTCTTTAGAGACCCGGATCTATATTTAACACGGATGGATCTCCGCCTGTTGCAATAATATAAAACTCTCCTGATATTAGAGTAACAATTACAGAAGAATAAAATAAAGCATATTTTGTTACCTTTTGGAGCTTGGAAGGGTTCAGTTTGAGCAGATGTTTTATACCATCATCACTGTCATAGCTCATTTCCCAGTACATTCAGCATCTAGCTCATATTCACAATCTCAAACATATTCTCAAACTATCATTTTCAACATCTTCATAATCAATATTTTGATCGCTGACAGCGTCTTCACCAGATCCACCATCAAGTGACAGTGCCACTAAAATTTGATTGCGTTCTGTACTTGCTCTGCAGTAAATTGCTGAGTCATTTCAAGTTTTGCTGATGATACTTCCTATTCTTTTGTTTTCTGCCTGCAGTAACTATGAGTGAAACGTCACCTCATCATTGTGTATCAGACATTGCCACCTTGTAGAATAAAGGTGAATTACACTTATTTAGTCATCAAAGATTTAATTATTGATGTGCAGAAAAAAATATACTTAAACTGTTACACACCTCGGGTCGTTAGCGAGCCTATACAATTTTTTTTTTTTTACAAAAAATTAATTGGAAAACAGGTATTCTTTTATAATTTTATTATTTTTACTTTTCATATTGTTTAAAATGAATTGATTGAGGAATACTAAGAAGGTTGATGTCTAACTTTAAACAATGAATGAGGTGGAGGGTAGTGAATGACGTCCCGGGTCACTAAAGACCCGAGGTATGCGTTTAAGGGTTAACCGCTACTAACCGCTACTTTTTTTAACCAGTAGTATATTTTATGTTTTATGATAACATCTGTAGGTTTTTCATATTCATTTTAAACTGAATTGGAATTTAAAAGTAATTTTCAAATAATTTCAAATCTAGCTGGAATTACAGTTATTTTCAAATTCAGTTCTGCCCAATTCTCCCCAGTTCAGTTACCAGAGAACATCTCTGGGTGTATATGAATATTTTAGTTATAGTGTACACAGGTCGGCGCCCACAGGATTAACCCATGCTGCACTTCAGTCTGTAAGTTATTCACAGTTGCTTGTGTCCTGGTTTGCAATGTGTATATGGGTTTGTTTATATCTGCAAGGAGAGGTCAATCTAACATACTAAAAAGAAACGGCAACATAACAAAAGAAACCACAGGAGACTTGGCATACAGACAGCACTTTTTTGGGTAGAAAACTTACTGTTTCCTCTTTCATCTCTGCAAGAAAAGCATCAAAAAGATTCTCAGCAAATCAAAGCTTTTTATCATCACCGTATTATTTCTGTTCAACTCCGGTGGAGGTTTTTTTGCTTCTCAAAATTGCACCGTAGTTGCTGATGATTGTCGAATGGGGCATTTATATGGACAACCATAATAACCTGCTTTTTAGAACTGCCATAACCATCGTTGAGTATCTAGACAGGAACAATCACGGCATCAGAGTATGTGAGGTTCATAATTTTTGAGAAAGCAGTCAGTTCGTAAGTGATTACCTTATTTCATCCATTGTGATAAACGCTCTGCTTTACCACTTTGGCAGATGATAGATCAAAAAATGACTTGAAAATTACAGGAGTTCGATGCTGAGCGCAGTTTCAGAAGCAATCATAGCATGTATGTGTATGTGCGTGTGTGCACTTTTTTTGGGGGGGGAGATTGTGTGCTGTATATGCTGCGGTTTTCTGGTCTTGATGGCTGAGAGGATGTTTGGCCTGGTGCCGCGGGCCTCGGGCAATCGAGTGGCAGTGAGATTCCTGAAGTCTGATCCCTGGCGTCTCTGGCTTCCTGTGCTCAGATCGATCTACCGGTGAGCAAAAGACTGGCCATTCAGCAGTGCGCTGGAGAATAACAGGCCTGCAGCCTCCTCGGTTCCCTCACAGCAGGAAATGTACTCGACGAAAGAAGTCTTTTAAGCCCAAATTGTAAACCACACCAATGGTCATTTGACAGTATAGGTCACTGGGAAAAAAGTGGTAATGTAGTCAATAATGTATAGGTGTATGCAACCCACTCTCACTCCTAAGCCATAAATATTGGCACTTGGACAAGAGCACTGGACTTCAGTATGCAGACACCAAAGGCGCCTCTAGTAATCCTTATAGCAGTGGTTGGTAACCGCATGACTTTTCTGCAAGAAACTTTTGCCATTTATATGCTGACACAAAAAAAAGAAAGAAAAAAAAGAAAAGAAAAAAAAGCATTTTTATTAACATTTTTAATAACCTCTGACAATATTCTCATATTTTTGCAGACTAAAGTGTGTTTACGCTTATAATACTATGTGCATTTCTAAAGATGGGCTATAAATTGAGACATTTTATATTGTAAAACTGTTAGGATTTTATGAGAAAATATTGTTAGTATTGATGATAAAATTTCTGTGCTTTCTGTAAGCTTATTGATGGTTTGACGATGTTTGTTACTGAAAGCAATGTGGTTATTTTAAAGGGGTCATGAAATTAGAACTCAATATTTCCTTGATCTTTTGACATATAAGAGGTCTTTGTACCATTAAAACATCCTACGAATTTCATAGCTTAAAACGTCCTCATTATAATCAAAGCATATATTTATTCAAGCTCCAAAAAAAAAACAGCTCATTTGGACAGTTTTCTGAAAACAGTTTGCAAAGAAACTTTTTCTGAAAGATTAAGAACCCAACTGTATTGGATTTAACAGCAGCAACATCGCAACGCATAAGTAAACAATTTCATAATGCTTTGTCTGTAAATTATGGTTTTATATGGATAATGTTTTCAAAACATATAGCCAATCACAACAGTGGCTGTTTATTGACAAGCCTTAAAGGAGCTGCACTTAAAAATGGATAATTTCAGGCAGAGGGTCAGAATGAGGGTTGAAAATATTTTTCCATATATATTTTTGTAAATATTATAAGTGAACCTCAAGAAACATAAAATGATAATAAAAAAATCCATGTCATTACCTCTTTAAAGACATCTACATAGTAAAATGTACTTGGGAGTGAGAACCAAAGCATTAAACTGACATCTTATTTTTGAGTTTGTTTATGTTACACTAGAAGTACCAGAGGTACATAACAACTTGAGGAACTTTGGATATTTTTTGGACGAAGGGGGGTCCTTAAAGTCAAAAAAGTTGAGAAACACTATTACACTAGATTAGGTGTGCTTAATTGAGGTTGGAGCTAAACTCTGCAGGACAGTGGTCCTCCAGTAAAAGGATTGGACACCCCTGGTATACAGTGATAAGCTTCTTCTAAAGCCCTATTCTACTTTTTTTTCTTTTTTTTTAAAAAATTTAAGCCAGAGGATGTGGAATATAGTGCACAAGAAATATAGTTTTAACAAGTGTCTGTTTAAATTAATTTTGGAGCAGCTTGAATATTCTGCCAAACATCTCCTTTTGGGTTCTACAGAAGAAAAAAAGTCATACAGGTTTGGAATGATATGAGGGTGAAAAAGTGAAGTGAAGTGACATGTGGCCAAGTATGGTGACCCATACTCGGAATTTGTGCTCTGCATTTAACCCATCCAAGTGCTCACACACAGCAGTGAACACACACACCGTGAACACACACCCGGAGCAGTGGGCAGCCATTGCTGCGGCGCCCGGGGAGCAGTTGGGGGTACGGTGCCTTGCTCAAGGGTCTCACCTCAGTCGTGGTATTGAGGGTGGGGAGAGCGCTGGACATTCACTCCCCTCACCGACAATCCCTGCCGGACCTGAGACTCGAACCCATGACCTTTGTGTTACAAGTCCGACTCTCTATCCATTAGGCCACCACTGCCCCTGAGTAAATGATCAATGAATGGCAGAATTGTCTTCTTTCCGTTATACTGATTGCTATGCCTTTAAGGTTACAAACATGACTGGCCTGCATGACTCATCCCTTCCGCAGGGCTGAATGGATTCAGTACAAAGAACAGTCATCATTTTTTTAAAGCATTGTTGTTTTTTTTTTTCTCAACCCCCCCCTTCCTCAGAAAGGAAAGCTGCCAACAGTCATTCACCTGGAGTGTGCTGATGTGAGACGGGTATAAGCACTCTTACGTGAACTGTCAAGAGAGAGCGGCAGCTGTTAAACTGAGAGGTCTTTTTAAGTTTTTTTTTTTTTTTTTTTTTTTTNNGCTGACTGATGACGTTAGATGAAAAAATAGCTCTGACAAAAAGCCATGCTTTTAATAAACCCGTTTTGAAGTTTGTTGTGATGATAAATTAAGATACCAATCCTCTTTGGATTCCTTAAGCAATTCCTTAGATCAAACACAGATGCTTCAGCCCAAACCCCAAAGCTTAAGAAACTTAATGGAAACATACAAATATATAAATAAAAGCTTGGCTCAGAATGCCGTTTCTGAAGTAATGCAACCCTGGTGTAAGAGACTTCAAAAAGCTCTGCCCTTGGCTGAATGAAAGAAAAAGAAGAAGAAAAAAAAGATACTGGTCAGATTGTATATATTGAGCACAAGTTTTACATCAAGCATTTTGTTGTGTCTGAAGGATATTTGAGTGGTTTATTGTTTTAAATGATGACTGGCTGTTTGTCAGACAACAATTATGCACTTTTTGTAATTATCTTTATTCATCACCACAACTTAGTCTGTTTTGTTTATCACAGACTCTTTCATGGTGGCATTTAACTCGAGATTAACTCAATCACAACAAAAAATATTCAAACTAAGGTAATATTTTAAGCACATACAGATTTCAACATGATGAAATATGCAATTTAAATGTTTAATAATAAGATTTAAATGATAGAAATAATACATATTTTACTCTGATCTAATATAATAATTAATATTATTAATGTATGGGTAGTAATCAGAATGAAGGCATGTCTCCCCTATTGCTTGGCATTGTGTGTATGTGTATATATATAAAACAACTTGTTGTTTTTCATTAGTTTAACATTTAATTTGACATTGAAATTACAAGCGTTTAATTTTACATAGTGCTGTGCTTAGGGTTCTTGTTATTTTTATTCTGCTCTTGCAATGTGAAAAATCAACAGACACTTCTATTTAACAGTCTGGTCACTACTTTAATTCCATTTACTTGAAATCACAATTCCTCACTCACAATTTCTCTCCCAGACTCTTTTCACAGGGCATTTTTGAGAATAACGTAAATAGACCAAAATAACTTTTTATGTGTCAAACATTTTAAGGTTTAAAAATGTTTTTTAAAAAAAACCTTTCGATCTCTGATCAATGCAATCTCTGATGTAGTATGTAATTGTTTTAAATTTTGCACAGGTTAGTGATTATATCTCTATCCGATCACATGGAGACGGCTTGAAATGCAAAGTGTAAGTTCAGTCCAGACAACGAATGTCCAGATGCTATGCAGATATGAAACACATGCTAATGCAAGGTACAAGAATCTCAGACAGCCATTAGAATCTACAACAGCCATAGATGCAGATTTGAGTTTGCTGGTACTCAATAAAAATTAGTGAGATAATGCGAGCCAGGACAGTAGCTGTTTCCATATTTTTATGTGTATTTAGGGTTATCAAATAAAAAAAACTCTAAATAGAAATGCCAAGATGCCCATAAATTCTAAAAATATGCATTAAAAAAACCCGTATATACTCAACTGAGGTGAATACATTTTTAATCCGATAAGACGACGTGCATAAGCTATGATGGAAAGACTTTTATCGAATAAATCCCTCAATGCGCAAGAAAAAACTCTTTGACTTTGCCTCAACAGCGGGTGTGATTAGATAACTGGACTAACCAGCGGACCAATTACATTGCACAGCATCTCAAATGTTGGTTTGATCATTCTGAAATGCCTGAGCCAAAGTCGGTCATCGAAATAATTTGTTTTATTGCATTTCGTCTGCAAGATCTGAGACACAAGTCATTTATGATGTAGGAAAAAAGAGCCACAGTGGTTTCCCCAATTGCAAATTTATTTGCAAATGTTTTATGCGATAAATTCACAACTTTAGATGGAAACAGCTAATGACACACCAACTAAAACAGAAACTGAAGAGGCATCATTTAAGGTACTTTTACAGTGAATGGAATAAAATGTCTCTTCTTTTCTTTAAGAACGCTTCACAGCAGGCTCTGCATCTGTCATGACAGCCGTTCCTTCTTTCTTCTCACCTTCCTTGAAAAAAGTCATTTTGCTATCAGCAAGGCAGGCTAATTTTTCCGCTCACTTTTACCTAAGGGCACACAATTTCTCTGCAGGAAAAGTACAAGGAGAGCATCATTTTCCTGTCTGTGAAAAGTTAACTTTCATTGCTTTCATTAGAAATGTAGGCATTCTGTCATAAGAAATCAAATCGCCTGGTATTGCGTTATTGTCAGGAGACCTTATGAAAAATAGAGGCCTTAATGAATCGTTCATAGAAAGAAAATGATGGCGATTCGCTAGGGTTCACTACTGATCAGCTAACTTTGAGAGTACTGTATGTGATATGATGTAGGATGCTGTGACATCTGCCATGGGAAAAATACCTTGACACTGTTATTTCTCATGTGGTCCACCTACCAGCTCAAAGTGATGCAACGTTTGCTGAATATGATCGCGCATAACTCTCAAAGTATTTCAAACTGTTGCTGTTGTGCTGGATTTTGTAGAATCTGGAGTGAATGTGTATTGTGACATCTAGCAGGTACTTTTTTGCAGCCTCTGTAGGTATGTTGCTTTTTTCAGGAAGCAATGTGGCATGTTGATGGTAATTAGGCAATGCAAATATCAACTTAAAGCTTAATTAATGTTTAATTTAATGTTTATTTAAAAAAAAAAAAAGAGAGAATGTATAAGTGAGGCGAAAGTGCGTGTGTGTGAGAGAGAACTGGCTGTGATTTCAACAGCTTTGTGTCGATAACAAACAAGAAGTGGGGTCCCCATAGGGGAAATACACAAAGCAATTACGACGAGGGAAAGTTGCCTGGAGAACCTTATTAAAATTTAATAAGCCCAAGGTTCTTTTCTGGCCGTTGTTCTGTGATGGCAGAACATTATGTTTCCCAATTCTCAAATTAAATCACAGAGTGAGGTGAGAAAAAAAGAAGAAGATGAAAATCAAAACAAAAATAGAGTGAGTTTAGATTGCTTTTCCTCATATTTGTGCCGTATTTAAAAGCTGCTGGAGAGGGAGGATTTTGACATTCTGTGAAGTATTTGTTCACTGTGTATTGTGTATTGTGTATATTTTCTCTGTGCCACTCTCTACTTTTTCTTCAGTGATGTAGTCTCAAGAACCCAGAATTGTTTTACTGATTAGCTTATTTGAATATTTTAGCCTCTATCTATCTATCTATCGATCGATCGTTCGTTCGTTCGTTCGTTCATTTCTGTTGTTTGTTCTATCGTTCGTTCGTTCGTTCGTTCTATCTGTATCTATCGTTTGTTCGTTCTATCTATCTATCTATCTATCTATCTATATCTATCGTTCGTTCTGTCGTTCTAATCTATCTATCGTTCGTTCTATCTATCTATCTATATCCATCGTTTGTTCTGTCGTTCTATCTAGCGTTCTGTCTATCTATTGTTCTATCTATAGTTCGTTCTATCTATCGGTCTATCGTTCTATCGTTCGTTCTATCTATCGTTCTATCTATCTCTATCTATCTATCGTTCGTTCTGTCATTCTATCTTTCTATCTGTTGATCGTTCTATCGTTCTATCTGTCTATCTTTCTGTCTATGGTTGTATCACTTGTTGTATCTATCTATTGTTCGTTCGTTCATTCGTTCTATCTACCGTTCTATTTATCCTTCTCTCTGTCTATTGTTCTATCGGTCTATCGTTCTGTCTATCTATCTGTCTATCTATCTATATTTGTATCATTCGTTGTATCATTCGTTCTATCGTTCTATCGTTCATTCTATCATTCGTTCGATCATTCGTTCTATCATTCTATCGTTCGTTTGTTCTATCTATCATTCTATTTGTCGTTCTGTCTATCTATCATTCTATTTTTCCATCGTTCTGTTGTTCTATCTATCTATCTCTGTCATTCTATCTATCATTCTGTCATTTTATTTATCATTCTATCTGTCGTTTTATGGTTCTATCTATCTATCTATCTATCTATCTATCTATCGTTCTATTTATCATTTTATCTGTCTATCTTTCTATCTATCATTCTATTTATCGTTCTGTCTATCTATCATTCTATCATTCTATCTATCGTGCTATCGTTCGATCATTCATTTATTTGATATGGGATATTAATGTACAAATGGCTTAATTAACGATCAAGACAGTTGAGAGAGACTATATTAGGAAAGTAGTGGCACATTGTGAATTGTCCTTCATATTTGTGTTGTCCTTATATTTTGTGTGGGTGTATACTGGTTAAAACCTGTTGCTCTGGCCTGCTGACTCTCAGAGATAACAAGCAACCGCAGAGGAAAAACATAAGTGCATACTCTCATTATTCCACCATCATTACCATACAGCACATGCACAAACACACACTGTCCTGCAGGTAATCTGCTGTAATACACTGTATGCGCACGGTGAGTCTTGCTATGAAGCTAGCACAGAATGTAGCTGAACTCAGAGGCTACTGCGAGAAAATTTGTGACCTGTAACATTAGAACAGAGAGCTTCAAACACAACAGTTTTTCTGATGGTAAATCCACTGATGTGATTTGTTGGATTCGTCTAGAATTTTTTTTTGAACTGCTGCCCTGGAGCACCCTTAGGGTATTGAGCTGAAATTGGTTCTTATACTTGATGGCATCCAGAACACCGGCCTCTGCTTTTGCAGTTCAGTTCTGGTCACTGTGACAGCTTAAAATATCTGATTTAAGTTTATAGCATCACTGATGTCTTTTTTTTTTCTTTTTTTTACAGTATCCGTAACAATAGCAAAATAAAACAAATTTTCCATTGATCGGGTAGATCCCTTGTGCTGAGCTGCATTACATTATGATTGGCCGCACAAGTTTGATCTCTATTGTTGCAGAATGTACAATGCAGAGAGAGGAAATGACTTTGCTCTGATGTAGACGAACATTCATGTTTGTTCCCAGAAAATGTAATACCTTATATGAGTGTTACACCTTCCATGGTCTTCATCCACTGTTCTGGTATTTGTGACAGTATTTTTTGCAGTAAGCTATTTATCTGTTAAGGACACATTTAACAAGCAATTGTGTTTGTAATTAGGCAATTAGTTTCCTGTCACCTGATATGAATTAAGGTTATGTTGTCTCAGTGCTGTTGTCAGAATACCTTCTGAAATTACTCTAGTAATTTCATTGTGCCCATTGAATATAGATGGGGTAGCCTATTTTCTGAATTTTATACAAGAAAACTTTTATAATATTTTTGGTTTATGTGCTTTATAGTCAGTATTGGCAAGTGTGTGGTTTTCCTGCATAATTGGGCTACTCTTAAAGCTGCAGTCCGTAACATTGTTTTGGTTAAAAATGATCCAAAATAAAATTGAGCAAGTACATAACCAGCCAGTGCTCAAAACGATCTCCTTACCTTAACCCGATTCACAATGGTAAGCTTGTAATAATGTTTTCTAATTCTGGTAGGTTTCCACAGGAAATTCGAGCGTGCCACCTTTCATCTTTGCGTTATTACTGTGAGTTACATTACATTAAGTCTGTTTACTTAAAGGCTGTGTGAGGATGCTGCAGGTGGCAGATCATTTATAGCCTTTTCTCACAGCAGCTGGGGCCCGTTTCAGTAAGGAGGTTCAACCAACTCTGAGTTGAAACTTGAACTCTGAGTTGACTTACTCTGAGATGGGAAACTCTGAGTTTTCGGTTTCAGAACAGCTGAATTGAGTTAGTTCAGTCGACTCTGAGTAGGTTGACTCTGAATTAAGCGCGTGCACCACGACTATGAAAAGCCATCATCAATGGAGCTCTGATATTACGATTCACCATGGCAACAGCACGTGACAAAAGGACATCTGCATACTTCTCAATGCAAGTTTAATTCTTATCACTGTTATAATATCAAAGGTAAAAACTGGTAGAATGGTAAGTTATTGAACTAATATTTATTTTCATGGTATCCCACATGCAAAAAAAGAAGAAAAGAATAATGCAGGATGCAATAATAAGAGTGTAAATGATTTTATAGTTATTAAACATTCGTTAGGCAATTTACTTCCACTTTTAGACAATTTTCTTCATTTTTATTGAAAATAAATGCCTTTCTGATGTGATATGGGATGGGAAAAGGGAGAATAGCGAGCTCGGCAAAAGGCGGATTCGAACCCAGTCAATCACATCACAAGTTAATTCTCCGCACCGAACACACTATTGCCTACACCACTGCAGCCACTAGAATGTGGGTCAATTTTAACGTGGTGTTACATTGGTGGGCGGAACTACTGTAAATTTGCACTTAGTAATACCCAGGTGAAAAAAAAGTATACTTGAGTGCATTAAAAATACTTAAATACAAGCAAGTACATTTATAGTACATTCTTTATTTTAGTGCTAAATAAAAGTGTCAATGTTATACATAAACTATCAATTGTGCTATTTTGAGACACCATGAATTTGAACTAAAATGTGCTTTTAACATACTATCTCTGTATTAAATTTTTTTTACACTTGTAATACACTTGAACCCATCTTTCATACACCTTTAAATGTACTCATCAGACAAAGGAAATACACTTAAGAATTATTCAAAATATAAGAATAATATATGATAAATATATACAAAATGTATTCATAATGTTGAAGGCAATAAATTATAAATACATTTTGTACATATTATATATTAATCATATTTGAAATACATCATAAGTCTATTTTTTAAAAGTAATTGAAAGATGGGTTCAAGTGTACTACAAGTGGTAACTAAATACATTTATTTTTAATACAGAGATAGTCTGTTAAAAGCACATTTTATTTCAAATTCATGGTGTCTCAAAATAGCACAGTTGAGTACACTTAGATGTTCTTAAGATTATCTTAAGAAATACTAAAGAAGAGCTTTTAGTATATTAAGTACAAAATAAGTGCATGAAAATAGAGCACTTCAAGTACATTATGGAAGTGTATTTTACTGCACTTTTTTTTCACCTAGGTAGACACTCCGACACTTTCCGTTTGCATTAAGATCATTTTTATTACCACACTGGCAGATATTGATAATTTTACTTAAGTAAAATGCACTTAATTTAGATCCCCCCCCAGAAAACAAGACTAAATATAATTTTCTTATATAGAAAATCCATCTTGATTTAAGAATTTTTAGATATTTGTACTTGAAATAGGATGAAAAATATTCATTTTTGCAGTGTGAATGAATGAGTGAACTATTTAAACATCACTTGCACTTTAAAAAGGGGGAGGAGACCGAAGGAAACTCTGGGTTTACCCAAGAAAACCTGCTCCTGACCAGGTTAGGTTCACAGAGTAAGTAACCATGGTAACTGACTCGAGTAGAAGTTACCTCTCTTTCAGAAACGGGTTTGACATACCTCCCATTCTGAAACAGAAAACCCAGAGTTTCCCTCATTTCAGGGTTAACATACTCAGAGTTTTCACTTAACCTCCTTTCTGAAACAGGCCCCTGGAATAATTCAATTTGTCATTTTGATGGCGGATTGTAATCCAGAAAAGTCCAAATGACAATCATCAGTGACAACTGATTCACCCGTAATTAAAAGCAAAAGACTTCGGACTGCGGAGTGGCTACAGAAATTGAAATCTACAGGTAACACTAATGCACACTAAATACATGTATTCACACAATGCTGATAACATTAACAATTTGAGAACAAAGTATAACAATAATAATAATTTGCATGGTTTGGCGTGATCCGAGCTTAGCATTCGTTAGATTTAATCACCATTAGTAGCGCAATTTATTGTAATGCTTTTTTCTCAGTTGGTAAGAACAAAAGTGGCAGACTTTGTTACTTATTAAAAAAAATCGTATTTTGGTCATACTTCCAAGATGTAGAATCTATGATTCCGAAGTACAGTATCCACTGGTGCGGTGGGGACTGAGGAGCCGTGCCGATGCACAACCCACGTAAAGATGATAATTCCGCAAATAACTGCAATTGCAGGTTTCAAACAGAGATGGCGACAAAGAGGCAAAACTTACGGAATGCAGCTTTAAGTTATTGCCGCAGGTTTAAATTCAGTACGAGTTCGAAAATCGCATTGGGCTAGTTTTGTTGCGCAGACCTGGCAACCCTGTTCATCGTTAATGAAACCCAGTTTGAGACTTATTGATGCTGTTGTTGCCCAAATATTTATAATTTTTTCCTCATCGATTTTTTTTTAATTTTTTTTGAGATTTATAAAATGATAGATATTTGGCTTTTCTGTTTTTTTCCCTTTCTTTCTTTTTTCTTCTTTTTATTTGTTCTATTTGTATGGAAAATACTTTTTTTCTTTTTGTGAACCTATTATTAAAATCTAAAATACCATCCTACTGATAAAACAAAACAATTAAACTCACCGCCTACTCACCGCAACTGAGAGTATCATGTTTGAGAGCAGCCTTCTCAAAAACACTACATTATGATTATGATCTCAGATAAATGCAGTTAGCAGTCTCAGATGAATACAGATTAATTGGCTAGCTTCTCTTGACTATCATTGTCCATTCACATCAGTTGCATGTATGCTGCAGTAAATGTGTATTTGTGTGTGGGCAGGTGTGTGTGAGTGGCTGAGGTTAGACTCTTGTATATTTCTGCTTTTAACATATTAAGAGAAGTACCCTGTAACTATACATCTAACTTCTGAAGAAACTTTGAAAGTTTGGATGCTTTTTTTTTTCCCCAGTTATTTTTATTACCATTTTCCTGGATGCTTTTAATAAAGATTTTAGTATAATTTTAGAATAACATATGGTGTTTACTTATCTTACTAAACAATTTAATATCATCTCTAGTCGTAATTGTTGAAAAAAAAAAAAATCACTACTTGCATAAAAAATACATACTAATACAGTTTGTACAGTATGTTTATTTCATTTTAGTTTTTTGTTTTAAGTGTAGTAGTAAGTAATTAGAATTAAACATCTTCAAGTACTTCAAAATACTGTGAATAATTATTTATTATGAATTATTCCGATTTTAGAGTGCATTTTAAGAATACTTTACCCATCAACCATTTAAAATGCACAACACCATGCTTCGTCAAAGAGGCACGCGCACTGATGTAAACAAACCCAACTTGCAAAATGCACTTTCACTCTCTGACAGCAGATGGCACTGATCGAACAGCAGAAATGCTGTGGTTACCCCGGTAACCCACGTAAACAAAGCAGCTGTGCTACAGCTACTACAGTATAAATGTTATAAACAGCCATACAAATTTTTGTATTCAATATTGTTCATCACAGTACCAAATACAACCTACTTCAAAGCTTTACGAATCTTTTGTTTCGAATCAGTGTTTCAGAGCCCCAAAGTCACGTGATTTCAGTAAAAAGCAGTGAATTAGTGTAGCACCATATTTAATTTTTGACAAGAATGAAAACGAGGCTGTGAGGGATAGAAGTACGGTGCGCTCAATGGATTGGACTGTTGTTTAATAACACACCGATTGTTCAGATCTTAGGATCTTTGTAGGCCTTACTGTGGCATTGTCGTTTTCATCTGCATTAAATTCAATATGGTGTCCAACCTGACTAAAGTCTAAACGTCACTACTTTTAGCACTGCTAATCATTCACTGTGATTTATACATAGATTTTGCACCTTACAAAGTACCAATAACTTTTCCCCCCTGTGTTAGAGATAGCATGTGTGCTAGACAGTGGGTGGCATGTGTTTGTGGGCAAATATATTTATTCTAGATTTTGAGCTACGGTGCGCATTGACTTTGCAATTGAAAGACTCACCCGGGGGTACTTCACTATATGAAATGTTCTGTATAAAAAGACGAGATAATCTGTCTGTCTACGGGTCTTTTTTACTTTGCCCACTTCAAAAACTCATCGTGGTTACTTCCACCACATGCTTTTAGCCAAATGTAAGTATTCATTCATGTATCTTCTTGGAATATATGTTTATCATGTATGAATGCGTACAAATACATCTTTGAAAAGCCTGAATTGTCGCAATTCAGATCTTACTATCTACCTGAAAAGATACAGGGATGGCTGCTATGGATAACCCAACAGATCCAACAGAAAAAAAGCTTGAGTAGGCGTTTGAATCACTACAGTGATGTCCTTTACTCAACCCCATTTACACAGATCATCCAAACCCTCATGTTTAATAGCAGAGAGAGCAAACTCCTCCATCCCTCCATCCATTCATCCATCCATCCGTCTGTCGTGTTTCAGTATATTTTTTGTCCTGCCATGAGCATTGTGTTTTAAAGATAGACTGTTAAATTAAAGACAAGTAAATATGGTTTTGTTGACTGGCTGATTTTGAAAATGCATCCCTAGCTAGTTATGCAATGCATTATTCCAGGTCTGTTTAATACCCTTCCTGCTATTGCACACTTAAAATCCAATTAGTGATACCTATTGACTGAGTGACTGGTCCAGGGGCCACACAGCTAAATCAGCTGGATACCCTTGGATAGGCTTAAGGAACAGCAGGGGAACAAAGTGCTTGGCTTAGGCCAAGGTTGCTCAGCCATCAAGCAGAGCTGAATACGGTTGGCACTAGCTCAGTGATTACCCACCAGCCTAGAGAGATCAATTCACTGAACTTCCCTCATCCGAGCAACTGTGAATGTCAATGGATTCCTGCAAAAAAGCTCAGATGTAAGTCTGTAGCAATTCCAGTGGGTTTGTCTTTCCGGTCCAGACTGAGGTGCAATATTTAACTATCCTTTTCAAGACACCGCGATCTAACCGAGTGAGTGCTCGTGAGCCATTGTGAGAGAAAAGCAGGCCAGGATGATGAGGACGGTCAGTTCTGCAGGATCAGGCTGCTCTTGTTAAGAGAGCCCTTGAGACCAACGCCAACCAAAGAGGTGAGTAGGTGGAGGTGAGCGGAGAACGTGTGGGATTACTGAGCTGGTTTAGAGCCTTACCTTCAATTACATTTGACATCTTTGTAGTCCGCTGACCTGTCTGTAACTCCCAAAAGGGCGAATGCGGACACAAGCTAGTGTTTCGATACATCAGACGAAAATATGGTTGGTTGGCCAAGGGTGGTAATCTCAGCAAAGTGTAAGAACAGCTTTTACCCAAGGATTGATGTCTTTATAAAGCTGTGCAGACCATATAGTCATTGAGTAGACATTTTTTCGTTGCTGCTCTTTTGCTTTTGAGCTTCAGATGTTGACTTTTAAAGGTTGCTTGTATCTTTACAGTATTAATATGTCAAAACTCAGTGCACTGCATGGAAAATGGGCTTTTGGCCCACCCATGGAGCAGAAAGCCATGTTTGTGACTTCTAAAGTGAATGTTAGATCAGCCCTTTAATGGTCTTTATCTGAGAATCTCAACATGAAAGGCTTGAGTTAGACGGAGGCTTCAGTTGAAGAGCCCACAGCTGGAGAAGAACCCAACCACAGAGAGATGAAGCTGGATTGGCTAGTGCTATGAGATCAAATGCTGGTCGTTTCACCTCTGATCAGGAGTACGGGCCACTAAAATGTCATCCCAGTCGTTGCCTCCCACTGAGCCAAATGTTGTGTGAGACTGTTTACTCGACTGCAGATAAACATCCTCAGATTCTAATAAGCTAGTTAAAGGTGATTAAACCATCAGCCATTAAAAATAGAGTGGGCATTTTAATGGACAAAAGCAATGATGTCTCCTTTATCTGACACACCCATTTCAGGTCTTGGAGTCTTGACTAATGAGCTGATGATATGAATCAGGTGTGTTTGATTAAGGACATGGAAAACATGCAGTGTTGGGGAGACTCCAGGGGTGCTTCTCAATATCCCTCCTCGTCTCCTCGCTCCTCCGTCCTCCATCCTATGACCCGGAAACCGTTTGAGCTCAGCCATCTTGAAGGACATCTCAATTCTCTAATTGCACCGCGAGGAGGTGAAGATCGAGGAGTGAGGAGGCTTCTTGAGGAGTCTTGAGCGAGGATACACAGGTGCATCCTTTGCGGAAGTCTTTCTCGTTGAGAAACCTGACGCACAAATACATTCTCCTCCCCCTTCATATCTGTCGCAATAATTTAAATGTATTCTTTACTTTTACAGTTTAAATAAACTTTATATATCATACATTTCAACGGGGCATCTTGCTTTATTAATATTTATTATATATATTTTTAAATAACCAAACTTTAACAACATATGGGTAGATCCCTCGAGCGCAGCTGATGACGCTTTGAAGTGACGCTAAAGGGAGCGAGGATATCATTTCACTTGATTCAATTCCTCCGTCCTCGCGTCTTTTCCTTGCGTCCTTCCCTCGCATCCTGAAAGGGTGGAGCTAAGACGTGAGGAAAGGAAGCGAGGAGAGGAAACGAGGATGCACAAATAAGAATTGAGAAGCACCCCAGGAATGTGTTTGGGAACCCTGGCCCTAAAAATTGGAATTAATATCACACACTTTTAACGTGAGGCAGTATATGCTTTTACACTTACAGTTTTAGACAATTTACTTTACCTCAGATGATTTGTGTAGGTTTTCCTGCCCAGGCTTTTTAGAAAAAATGCATCTGTGTCAACATTATGTAAAATGCAAAATATGTTGCTTTGTGCACATTTTGTGAAATGTCCAGTGAGTGGTATTAAAACCATGTTTAGTTTTTTCTGGAACAGAACATGAATATGGCAACGTTTTATTATGTTGGAGTTTGTACGTATCACCGCAGTTCTGAATTGAAATGTCCGGCGAGTGGCGCTAAAAGCTTAATTCTCCATCGTGTACACCTACACTAAACCCTAAACCTACCCGATAGTGTTAACAAAAGCAAATGTGACATAAAAACACAACCGTAACCATGGTATTTTTGCTTGTTTTTGAACTCTTGTCTTTGAGCTCTTTTACCATGACTCGTCTTTCACGGGATTTCTACCCGAGCTCTTTGCATCACCAGTACAATTCTGTACTGAGCAAGCTTGTTACATCAGTAAAACTGAACATCTGGAGCTGGGTAAGTGATGCAAACTCCAGAATATATTAATTTACAAATCATGCACTATGGTAAAAAGTGCTTTGAGGTCATAACATTATTGTGCAAGGAGCTGCGTGAAAGTCTTTATTAATCCATAATCTAGCCCTGTAATCATAATTGTGTATGAAAATGATTAAAAGTGCTTGCTGTTTTACTGCCTCTAGTGTTCATTTCTTCTAGAAACTGCAGTGAAATGTACGTATTAGTACATATTTTGTGTTTTGCAAAAATGTTGACACAGGTACGTTTTTCCAATGAGCCTGTGTTGAGGTTTTCAGTGGTTTTGTTTCCGGAAGTATTTTTCCCATTCATTTGCCCCTATTGAATTCCTTAATAATGAGATATTTGAGATAAATCATTGAATCACATAAATCACAAACTTGAAAATCTGAGGGGGAAAAAAATGAAGTAGTCTTCATTGCATCTCGTGAAGCATTGTGAATATCGCAATCATATCAAAAATGTCAGTTCAATATAAAACTATTGATTTGAGTTATTAATTCTAAGTATAAAACAATATATTTGTTTATTGCAAAAATATTTAGGTATATACAAATATGTAGAATGTAGAGATTAAGGAGACAAACAGTTACAATGAGTCATGTGCAATGCTTCATTGAAGTTTGCTGCTGAACTTATTTGGCATAGTTTAAATTTCCATGCTAACAGTGACTTTTCAGATTTTTTTTATTATTATTAATAAATCTAAGAAGAAATCATTTTGATTTGGCTTCTACAAACATAAATCATCACTTAAGAACCTCAGTGCTTATGGTATGGTCTGTCTGGAAAGGTTTATATGTTATTGTTAAAAATCAATTACTCTGTAGACAAAGTTAATGAGATTTTTACTACCGGAACTACTGTTGCGCTCTGTTGCGGTTTATCTTTATCAGTTGTTGACACAGCTTTAATAAGTAAATGAAATGCTGTTAGCAATTATCAGATCTGGGCTTTATTGTTATGTAATGTGCATATCATTGATAAAATGTTTGCTTGTGTATAAGCAAGTTCATGTGTGTATTTGAATCCTGACAAGGCTCATCGCACAACTCCCGCAAGCTAATCCTCGTTGCACGATGCAATTTGAGCTCAACAACACTCGTTTTAAGACGAAAGGGGTCTGCTATTGACAGCTAACATCAAAGTGGCCCATAGCTATACGCTCTCCAAAACACTCCTGTCCTCTACAGCAACAAACAGACAATACCATCAAACACTCACTGCTCTGCTTTTGAAATACCTGACACTGTTTGCTTTGCTACTGGCACACTATAAAGAGCTTACCCTTCTCATTGAAACCAATCTAAAATGGGGTAATGGAAAGGGAAATGAGCAGATACATGGTGCTTGAGAGATTTACTATGTCTTTGCTTGATTCGGTTTTTCCCGTAGAATAATCTTTTGACTTTGCTATTTGTTAAGAACAAATGGTTGTTTTCCTGGCCGTCCTCAATTATGCCAGCAAGCGGGGATGTTTGACGATGCTTTTGTGTGTGTTGGTGTATGCATTTTTTGTTAAAAATAGCCCTGAAAGCTTTTGTGTTGAGAGATATAAAAGAACTAACAGCAGAGTTGAAAAGGTTAAGTGCTCAAAGAGGAAACTTCAGTGGATTTGATTTGTATTGATTTTGGTAGACACTGCACTAACCAGTTACCCTCCTTGCACCTAACAAACAGAGCTGAAGTGAAAGCAAAACAGCTGGAGATGGAGAGGTGATCACTCATGTCATGCCGATTTTTTTTTATTTTTTTTATTTTTTTCTCGGTTTAAAAAAAAAGAAGAAAGAAACACACTCAAGCCGAAATTTTGTTTTTATTTGAGCATTTGAATTTCACAGATAAAAGTAAGCATTTTTAATTCCAGGGGGCGCTGTTACACATCATCTGAAAGAGTACAGCATCTCTGGATCCATGCGAAGAAAAATATCTGTGTATACCAAGGCTGCGTCTGAAATCGCCCTCATACACGTAAATACGGCACTATTTGAGGGAACAGCTTTGTAGTGGTGTCCGAAACCATAGTGCACTCATTCAATCCCATAATTCACCGCAATAACGAGTGTACAACCAATGCACGCTTGAAAAAGCCCATAATGCACTGTGAGGGTCGTGCCAAATGAATTCCAGCGTCTGACCAGAAGATGGCGCCCGCAGCTGAATCACCCATCCATTTTCCAAACCACTGGTCCAATGTGGGTACAGCGTAATATCATACAGGAATAAATTCCTTTTTAATTGATTATTAAATTATTTAATTAAGGCTTATACATGTTTTTCATTACTACTAGAGCTGCCAGTTTGCTAAGTTTGTGAATATTTACATATTCATATACAGTTTTGGGTGTAATTAAATTACTTATCCACTGAAAAAAGTAAAGTAAGGGATTACTGTTTATTTTTAGGTAATTTAATTACAGTTACATATAATGTACTTGAGGTACATACTGTAAATTAGTTAAACAGCTCTGTTTAAATCAATATTGAATTTAAATTCTAAATTTGTCGTCTAAAGGTAAAAGTGAACGCTGCCTCTTTAAGATCGTTTGCTGTAGTGCAGTTGCGCGTGAGTTCGCAACTTCGAATCAGTTGGCTGCGTAGTCGCTGTCTGAAGATGTCGGCAGAAGCTAGTGGCTGTTTTGCAGAATGGAAAATTCCAATTACTTCACTTTTTTGACACAGGTAGGTATGAACGTTACAGTAAAATAAAATGTAAGCTACTATGTCCTAGGGTGAAAAAACTGTGCGCGCTCTCTGAGAGTCGGTCTTCGGTCAGTGCTCTCTCAACCAAAACGTACACAGATTTTCACGGTTTATTACACATAAACGTTCAAATACACACACAGTTATGTCAAAATGCCCATCTTGGCGTATCTTCGCGTTGGTTATGTGAATGTGAACAGCATGTGTAACAGCATGTCCATTCTTAGTTACAGCAGCTTTTAAAACATGCTACTGCCTACTATTGACTGTCTGTATTATAAATGATAATCAAACAACAAAAGAAAAGCTTTAATAAGGATTAATTTATATTTAATTTATACAGTTATGACTATGCAGAATTATTTTATATTTGATTATTCAATTTCTGTGGTATTTTTACTTACTACTATTAGACCTAACTGAAAAAAAAAATAGCATTGTTTTATTTGTATCTTTATATATTTTTACCGTGGTATCAACTTTGGTATTGAGTATTGTGCACTTTTGATGGTATCGGTACCGACTACAAGATTTTTGGTACCATGACATCCCTATTCGTACTAAAAATCTTGTAAGTATTATAGTATGTTTTAATAAAGCTAAAATGTTTTAAAAAGCTGTAAAAGGCTAAACTATTCCATGTTTGACACATATTTAAATTATTAAAAGAGTTTCCTTTCTATTGTCTATCCGGTCAAGGTTTATAGGGATTTTAAGAAGTAATTAGTAATGAGTTGAAGTAACTTACCCAACACGCTGGCAGGGAAAGAGTTAAGTAACTGATATTCTTTTGGGTAGAATGGTGTAATGACTAAACAAGTCTACTGATTTCACTCTTTTTGCTCTGTCAAATGTTGTGTTCTCTTGGGAAGTTCCTACTTACATATTTGGATATCGTAATGACAACGTGATGTGCGCTCAAGTGATTTCTGGACAATTTTGTAGTTCCCTCTAATGTTTTCAGTTCCCGACAAAAACAGGAAGCTTTTTAGCTCTAATGCAATGTAATGAAGAGAGAAGGATGCACATTAGGTGTGTAATTGCCGTATTTTATCATTCTTGTGCTGCCTCAGAGAGTGATGGGAAATGTTTGTTGAACAAGTTGCTGTTTTGGGTACCAGCATGTGTCTACATGCAACATCATGCATCATGTTGCAACATGCATATTTTAACATCTTTTATCTTGTTGGAAAATGTAGTTCCTGTATGTAGTTTATATTGGATGCCTGATTTTTGCCCCTCCCGATCTCCATGAAGCAACATATGGGTAGTTGACATGAAATTTGAAGCAGTTTCAACAGTGTCTTGTTGGTGTGACATAATTCACCTGAAACATTTTAAACATTTTTTATTTTTTTCTAAAATTGCTATACACTCAGATTTTATGTGCTCATCTTAATTGATAATATTTTTGCCACCTGCAGGACCATTTAAAATGAGCAAAGAAAAAAAGTGATTAAAATGGCAGAAATTGAAAATGAAGACCTTATGTATACATTTGAAGACTTAAAGTATATATTTCTTACAGGACCTACAGTAATGCATACAAAAGATATATATATATATATATATATATATGAGAGATTTACTCATGGAGTTTGGGTTCCTTGCCGCTGTCGCCTTTGGCTTGCTTAGTTGGGGACACTTGACATTTGACTTGACACATGA
>RJVU01048406.1:8491241-8523903 GCA_003731715.1 Anabarilius grahami | reverse complement strand
TATTTTTTATTTTATTTATTCATTTTTTATTTTATTTATTTATTTGTTTTTTATTTTATTTTATATTTTTTTTATTGTTTTATTTTATTAAATTTTTTTGGTCAGTGAAATGGAAACAGGGATGAAGTGGTGAGAGAGGGAGAATTAGATTGGGACATGACCCATGACCTGAGTTCCCATAAGCCAGCAGCTCATTTTGTAATGTAGAATTTGCTTGCATTGCAGTTTTGACCAGAAAAGGCAGGTGGTGCACTGTAATGGTTGAGGCTCAGAGCTGTTAACCTAAAATTAGCTGGTTCAGTTCCATGCAAGGAGGTAACCATGAGCCGTCGGATGATTGCAGGGATTGAAAACAAGCTAAAACATAATAAAACTGCTTAACACACATAATTTATTTGCTAAATGGTGGGAATAATTTCAAAAAACCTAATCCTCAATGCAGCTCAGCAGTGCAATGTACTCTACGGCTGGGATTCGTATGCCACTAATCTTTAAGCCCCCCTGTTTCAGTTATTAATGAGAGCTCAAACTAGCTCACAGAGCGGAGAAAGCCGAAGCGAGGATGATTGTACCTCTGTAATTTATGAACAGGAAACATTAAAGATTCATGACTATCTTCTTTTCAGCTTGTCAGCACGCTCCAGCCAACAGTGTTCATCACTGGCAGAGGGAAGGTGTAGCAAATGCATACAACAGGCCTTGCGCTCTGTTCTCAGAGCGATGCGGTGCGTTATTCTGTCCTTGAGAATGTGGAGGGGGAAGAGTGGCAAAGGAGTTCATCAATAACCTCAATGCAGACCTTCATTTTTCCAACAGAGAAGGATCTTAAAGTTCCATCAGTTTCTCTCGTTCTCTCTATCGCTCACCGCGGAGAGCTGATGAGTTGGCGGAGATGTTTCATCTTCACCGTAATACCCGTCACTCTGTCACTTATGCCTCTTATGTAGTGGATGAGAATAACATAAACTCCCCTTATTATGAGAGGACATATTGCTTACTTTCTCTTGTAAATGTGCTCTCAGCCAAGGTGAACTTCACAAAGGGACTGATATGACGCTGTTCTGGGATGTTATAGATGTCAGTAAAGTGGCTGAAGGACACATAGTAACTTTAAAGCAATTTCTGGAGGTGATGCAGGTTTGATTATGAGTTTGAATCCTTATACCAAATATAATATTGCATCTGAAAGATTTAATGCTACAATAAGCACCTTTTAGTTCACCCAAAAATGAAATTTCTGCCATTATTTACTCACCCTCATGACGTTCCAAACCTGTAAGACATTTGTTCATCTTTGGAACACAAATTAAGATTTTTTTTATCCCCCATAGAAAGTAACATAATTTCCTCATTCACGGTCCAGAAAAGTAGTAAAGACGTCGTTAAAATAGTCAACGAGACTACAGTGGTTCAACCTTAAAGTTATGAAGTGACAGAATGCCGACTTATTATTGGCCGGCTCCTGCGTCAACATCACACGCATGCATCGTGGTGCTCACGTGAACAGCGTCTGCCAATACTGAGTCGGCGTTCTGACGTAGAACTTGGAAGCTTACACTGTCTATACAATGTAAACAACATAGGAGACTGTGGCCCTGTTTACATTAGTGCGTTTTTGTTTTAAAACGGCATTTTAAAATGAAAACAATCCTCGTCTACACTGCCGTTTCCACAGCGTTTCAGAAACAATCTCCGTCTACACTACATGACCGAAAACGCATGTCACATGACTGTTCATGCACACTGGGCATGCGCGTACAAGTGTAAACAGTTACCTCTTGCGCTTGTAGGTAGCTGAAGTATTAAAAACATGCAGAGTTTCACTGCACAATGGCTGCTAAAAATGACAACAAAGCCAGGAAAGATTGCAGTTCAGTCTTCATGTTATTGTTTACACCGTCGTCAAGGATACGCAGAGCGAACGTGGGCAGCCACACCATCGTTTTAAAAAGTCTCCGTAACCCTAGTGTTTTCAAACTAAAACGGGCTCTGCAGCGTTTGCGAAAGTTTTAGTTTTTGAGAGTCGAAAATGCCGGAGTAGTGAAACAACAGGCGTAACTGTAGCAAAAGTTAGTTGTTTTAAAACAAAATGCATTAGTGTAAACCGGGTCTGACAGGGGAGAGACGAAATTGTTGAATAAAGTCGTTATTTTTGTTTTCTTTTTGCGCACAGAAAGTATTCTTGTCCTTTCATGACATTAAGGTTGAACCACTGTAGTCACGTTGACTATTTTAATAAAGTCTTTACTACTTTTCTGGACCTTGAATGTGGTAATTGTTGCTTTTATGGGGATGAAAAAAAAAACTCTCGGATTTCATCAAAAATATTTTAATTTGTGTTCTGGTCTTACAACTTGAAACGACATGAGGGTGAGTAATTAATGACAAAAAAAAACATTTTTGGGTGAACTAACCCTTTAATTGAATATTTTAGCCATTATTTACCCCATTTTTTTCTTTGGAACTCAAAAGAAGTTATTTTGAAGAAATAAATATTTTCCCATTTTTATTGTTCCAAAGGAAAAACAGTCATTTGAAATGACATGAAGCTGAGTAAATATGACCCCAAATTTAAAGTAAACAAAAGAAGTTCTTACTTCATAACTTACTTTTGTTTACTTTAAATTTGGGGTCCACATCTTATTTTGTGTTTTACAGTAGAAAGAAAGCTATACAAGTTTGGAACAACATGAGGCTGAGTAAATTATGACAGAATTTCTCTTCTGGGTGAACTGTCCCTTTAAGGAGCATGACATTTACGATTGTTCAGTGCAATAAACAAGTGGTTAATATCAAAACTGACATTTTAGACACAATCCTGCAAGTTACTTTGTCTATTTTTGTTCCACTAATAAAAAAAAAAAAAGCAGCAGCAGAGCCATTGCATGCCTCTGAGCAACACTCAAGTTGCTGAATGAATCATTTGAGTAAATGATTTAATGACTCACTGAGTCAATTAGTATTTTTAAAGATATTAAATGAAAGATTCAGTGACTCACTCATAAAGACTTGTTGCCACTTTTATGAAAATCCAGTTAATTGCATACCAATAGAAGGTAATTCTTCTCATTTGATTATTATTTTTATTTTTTGATTGGTGTTTTTATGTTTTGATTGATAAAGTTAATAAATGTAAACCAAAATATAAGATTCAAAAAATGAGTGATAAGTCTCACAATGAACTTCCTTCAATAACAAAAGACTTAAAACAAATATATACTAAATTGCACAGATTCTGATTGGATGAATCACATTCAAAGGTGCACAATATATACATAAACAGATTAGTTTGCTCCATCTCTGAGTGTGGGTATCAAATATGGCCAGGTTACGATGATGTGTTGCATTACCTAACAAACGCAAACAAATGACTTCATTCCGTTCGTTCCATTCCACCTTTTTAATCTCCGTCATCCTGACAGCCTTTGGGCTCCAGCAGCACCGAATCTCCAACCTCTCACATTCCCCCATCATTCCACTGCTGCTACGCCTGACCAAAGACATCCAGCAAGGACAGAACGCTCTGTGCTTCCGATGTAAATGGAAAGTTTGTGACCGCACCCCAACCATTTCCAGCAAAAAATGACATACGAGTAGGACACAATAAATAGCTTGTCAAGGGTATCTCTCTTTCTGTGGAGAACTTGTTTAGTGGGTTGGACTTTGGAGGAGAGGAGCAAAAGAGGCAGAGAGATAAACAAACAAAAATAGATAGAAATGGAAATAGAAGCATAAAAATGGCTGGATTGGCACAAAGTGCCTCTGTTTTGCTTTTTCAGCCTTGACAAACTATGTAGTCACTGTAGCTGCTGTTTGCCAGTTGCTACTAGGTGACATTCTTTTTTGCCCTCCCTCTTTCTCCCTCCCCCTCGTTCTGTCTTGTAATGCAGCTCAGATAGGTTCACTGTTGTAATGAGTTCAGATGCATGCTGGGATCTGTGTAGCAGCAAGCTGTCGCCGTGTCCTTAGCTTCAAGTCAGCTGAAAGGCTGATTATGTGCAGCAAAAAAAGGTTTCTAAAGCCTTACCAGGATTTCTTTTAATTCTGTTTACTATAAAGCAAATTATGACTATTAATACCGCATTTGCTCTGATAATAGAATTCATCTCTGTGTTTAATGGCCTTTTTTTGATGACAGCAGGATGGTGAAAGTAATTCTCTCAATAAAGGGAGTTTTTGGAGAGAAACATTGGTGTGTTTTTGCTAGAATGACATCAAAACAATAGGAGTTTGTAATAATTAATTTCGAGAACAGATTTTTATTACTAAAATGAAATACTATTAAGACTGATCCTTTGGGATTCATGATAAATGTTTAATTTTTGCAGGGAAATATCCTGAAAAACGTCACCCATCAATCTTGATATCAGGCTTCTTCCTCACATTAATAGCCCAGGCTGTGCCCAGAGATGGTGGTGTGATGTATCCATTTCGCAAATGGAATCTTCTGTCCGGTCAGATCAAGATGGGCCATTTAGGTTCTAATGTACTTTTGCTATTGTACTTTTATTTTATCTCTGCATTTGGCTATTGATATTTGCTGCTGTACTGTAGTCAGCTGAAATTGTATTTGATTTTTTGTGATACCAAAACGTTGAAATGTTTATGAATCCTGACTGGTTTCCTCTTTGTTGGGAACAAGGTGGTCTGTAATGCCTTGGGAAAGCTATCCGATAGCATTCCCATTCATATCAACGGCAGTTGCTTGTTTGACTAGCACATCCAATAACTTGAGCCACTCTGGGGGAAAAAAAAAAGTATTTTTGTCTATTTTTCAAGTTAAATGTCAAAAAATAATAAATTTAAATTTACTTGAAAAGCAACACTGCATAAAATATTAAGAATTGTTTTCAGAAAATGTATCTTTAATATGAATGTTTCCCCTTATTGTAAGAACAAACAAGTTATAATTTACATTTATTGATTTAGCAGACAAAATGCACTTATATTCAAGATGCAACTTAAGAAAAGTCTTAATATCTCATGCAAGTGCATTTATTATTTAATTTTTAGATATTTTCCCAGAAATTAAAAAAAAAAGGCTAATTAAGAAGTATTTTTTATCCTGAGCTGATGTTAAAAGCAAAATATATGTAATATTTTACAAAGTCTTAAGTATTTTTATTTAATTATTTATATGAGATACTCTACCATTCAAAAAATTGGGGTCAGTAAGTTTTTTTTTTTTTTTTTTTTTTCAAAAATAGATTTCTTTTTAAAAATATGACAATAAAGACATTTACTTTTTTTGCAACTTTATTCATCAGCGAATCCTGGAAAAAAAAAAGCAGCACAACGGTTTTCAACTTTGCTGACCACAAAGAAATGTTTCTCAAGCACCAAATCAGCATATTAGAATGATTTCTGAAGGATCAGGTGACACTGAAGACTGGAGTAATGATGGTGATAACAGGAATAAATTACATTTTTTTTATGTTTTAAAATAGAAACCATTTTAAATCATCTTATTATTTCACAATATTACTGTTTTTGCTGTAATTTTGAACAAATAAATGCAGTCTTGGTGAGCATGAGAGAATTATTTCAAAAACATTAAAAAAATCTTACCAACCCCAAAATTTTGAACAATAGTGTATATACAATTTGGAACAATAGTGTATATATAGTGTATATGTTTTTTTTTAGTCCATGTGATGCAGTTCCAGCAGGGAAGACACTAAGGGCTACCATGCTTACCAGCTAAGCCTTGACCCATTGGTTTGCAGAAAGCATTTTGAGCCAGGTCATCAAAAGACATTATAGGGGCATTTACTCGTGCCACATGGCGTCTAGGGCCAGCGGGATCTTGCATGGGTCGATGCCACCGTGCTAATATATTCCGTTTCACCCTGCTGTCAATGCTGAGTGACAAATATAATTTGTGCTGCCGTCTAATTGCCCTTAGGGGCTCTAATTGCACCAGTGTTGACAAAGGAAAGAGAATAGAACAAAATGGCGAGGAAGAAAGAACGGATCAGAGCCTGTAACATGAGAGAGGCTGATTAGCTGGTTTATTGAATTGAGATGCTAATAAACTTCATATGGAAGCCTGATCCCAAGTAAAACCAAACACATTTACTGCATTTATATACCTTAGGTAGAATGAGATCTGTGGCTTAGATTGCACGTTCTGTATCTTTAAATCTGTACTTTATAGAATACTTTATTCTGATTGGTCAGTTGTGATATTCTGTGGTCATATGTTTTTCCACTAAATTATATAATTGATAATTACTCATGGCAACAGATCTCCTACACGGTTCTAATTTAGTGTCTCTCATATCACTCTGTTCTCCTAAAAGAATTTAAACTTAAATCAGTATTTCATGTTCATGTATTTACTTATTTGGTGAGTAGCCGCATAATAAGCCGGATAATGTGCATTTATGCAGTCATTATCACAAAATAAACCCCATCAGGCTGACACACAAGAGCAATATTTTGCGATAATGACCAGCTGACTGTAAACTGTCCCTTACACAATATAATGTCTCTCTTTCTGTCACTGTTTTTCTTTTTATGGTTCAGTCTCAATCCATTTTAGAGCCAAAGAATGAATTCTTGTGACATTATTTGCTTAGTTTAAGTTTCTGAAATGGGACATGGATTTCAATTAAGCATCTATCTATATAAGGGAAGCACTGGCAGGAAAGGTGGGAAACCACATAACTGCCATAATGACCACTTTTAATGACTTTGGTAAGAGCAGAGTGTGGCTCATTTGTATCGATGTGCTCGCCAGAGTTTTCAATTAGTGCTGTCAGATGTGTGCAAATCTCCTGAATGCAATAGGATGTATTGTGGCTGTTTTTCTATCCATTTGAAAAACATTATTTGGAAGTATCCAGTGAAGTGTTTGTTGCGTCCTTCATGAAGGGATATACATTGATTTTATGAAGCATTCATAACATTATGGGACTAATGTGGTGTATAATAGCGCAGTGGTTAAAGAGCTGGGGTGGCAACTGAAATGTTGTAGGTTAAAACTCTACAATGGGTGATTTAAGATCCAGCACCATTTTCCCCTTGAGCAAAATTCTTAGCATAACTGATGTTCCTGTAGTAAGTGTCCTGAACAAAGCAATCAGCTAAATGTCCTTTTTAGCAAAAAGGTTTACATAATATGTGTTATATTTGGCATAAAAGTAGAGTAGCACATACTTCAACAACTGTATTTCTTAACTTTTTTTTACTTCTTATCTGTGCTGTGATTTAGGAGATCCTGGGTCTGTCAGACATAATGCCATACCGATCCAAAAGATCCCTGCTGGTGCCCCCCATGTTTGTCCCAGAGAACCAGCGAGCCCCCTTTCCCAGGTCTATTGGAAAGGTAAGACCTTGCATTTGTAATTCTCTTTCACGTTAACTTAGTGATATTCATGTTCATTGCCAACATGATCTAGGTCAACCATAGTTTTGCAGTGTGGACACTATCAGTGTGACAGTGCTACTTGATGGTTTAGATAACCCATTCTTCAGTTCTTTGGTTTTCAGGCTCACTTAGCTCTGATTCCAAGAAGTCAGATGAAATTAGCAGAGAAATAATGCATGGGGTGATGTATTTTCATAGGCCAACCTGGAAGTTCACCCTGTTAAAAAAAAAAAAAAAGCCAAAAGAATGTTTCCATTAGCTTTTGGATTATTTCAGAAAATAAGCTCTGTGACAAAGGAAGGTTTATGATTCTTACATGTTAAGGTAATCTTCACAAATAATTTTTTTTTTATTATTATTAATTTTTAAGTCTAAAAATAATCCTCAGAAAGAAAAAAAAACTAAAGTTAGAGGTAGGCTATAAATTAACTACATTATGGTCACATGACTTTAACTTCCCCACCACTAAGCTTCCAAAAAGTCTTTCAATCTTCAAATAAAACAAACAAGTTGGAAAGTTTGTGATCTTTGATGCCAAAAATCATTAGGGTATTAAGTAAAGATCATGTTCCATGAAGAGAATTTCCTACCGTAAAAATATCAAAAAAAAAAATGTTGTGAGTGGATATGCATTGCCAATGACTTCATTTAGACAACTTTAAAGGTGATTTTCTCAATATTTAGATTTTTTGCACCCTCAGATTCCAGATTTTCAAATAGTTGTATCTCTGCCAAATATTATCCTATCCTAACAAACCATACATCAATGGAAATCTTTTTTTTTTTTTTCAGATTTCAGATGATGTATAAATCTCAATTTTAAAAATACTGACCCTTATGACCGGTTTTGTGGTCCAGGGTCACAATTGTGTTACTTAGTTATTTTTTATGGAAAGTAATGTGTTATGTTACTTTTGTGTTAGAAACTAGACACGGATGTGTAGAAAGTAATTCTACTAAACTCAACTGTTTTTTGCTGTTTTAATGAACATACAGTATTTAATATGCTTTGAAATACTGCTATTGAAAATACCTAAAATTTGTTAAATCGTGTCATCGTTTCGGTTCAGATTTGTGTATTCTGGTTTCTTTGTTTAGCACTTTTTTTCTTTTCTTCTTTGTTTTTTCAGGGCTCTGTATTTTCAAACACATCTAAGACCAAAAATAAGGCAGAAAAGAAAGAAAACATGCAGGAAAAGACAACACAAACCAAGCTTTGCACATCATATTTGATTTGCAAGCTTGAGATATGGAGTTTTGCCCTAGTTGTGCCCCTGCCCATTTTTTTATCACCATACCAGCTTTGTATATGAATGTCCCAGGGGAGATTCTGCAGATTTTTGCAGAATATCTCTGTTTGAGCGGTTGGAGGTGATGCCATCGGTTCAGCCCTGGTTTTTAATACAATAGTCGAGTGTTGTTTTACCATTCAGGGTGAAAGATAAAAGAAAATGGAAATGAAATGTTGGAGGAAAATAATTTGTTTTGGAGATGCGTGTTTACAACAGGAAACTACGAGGTAGAATCAAATGTTTTCGGCACTTCCTGTTCACTTTCTTTTTGTGGCTGTGTCTCAGCGTGGGCTGGGGTTATTCCTTAGCAAAATAAAAATGCTAGATTACTGTGGCACAGCGAGTAAACCACAGTGAATGCCATTTTTTATGGTGTCGAATGCAAGGACTGAATCGTATTGCAATTTCTCCCACCGACAGAAATCCCCTCCATACTGCACATAGATTACTATACTTCAGCAAGTGGTAGAAAATACAGAGAGGTCCATTAAGAGTCTGAGGAGGCTGACCTCCACCAGACTCTTACTATATACATCTACAGTACATATGTCTACGCTCTCTCAATCTACAGGACCTCTCAGCAGTTTCGCAATGGCGAAACACAAAAGGGGACTGGCTACTGTGACCCATTTCATTTGATAGCACTGCTGTATATTGGAAACCAGGCAAAATGGATTTTCCACATGGATAAATCTTGTTTCCTTTGCGCTGTTTATCTACCATATGGCGTACATTCATTTTTCATAATTTTCACTGAATGGAAAGGCTGAAAGAAAATTGGGAATTGCCTCATAGGATGATGGAAGTTCGAAGAGAAACAGAGGGGTTTCCCAGATGTTTTGTCATGGGAAATGCAGTAAACATGTTGGGTGTTTGGGAAAGCCTTCTGTTTCTTTATAAATTTCCATCATTCAAGTGGGACATTGTTTATTTTTATTATTGTCGTACAAAGATGATGAATCACGCTGCCACTGATTGTTTGCTCACAATTTTAGAAAAGCCACTAACTAAATAAGAGATACTATGATAGATTTGCCATCACAATTCTTCTAAGCTCATTAGATTATAAAATGTAATTGTATACTGACTCCTACTGGTGTGGATGCATGAATATATAACAGCTATATATTCTATATATAATATATTGTTGGAACTAACAGAACTACTTGTCATTTCTTGAAATATTTTCTAGTGTCGTAAAAAAAAAATTCTAAGAAGGTTTATTTAAAAGTAATTTTTATTTAATCTTTGCACACTTTGTGCGCTTTAAACAGTTCTAAGTTGTTTCTTCTATCTTTTTATTATAGTTTATAGTTCTAAAGATATGTTGACCCCTGTGCGAAGAAATTGTGATACATTTATTTGGAAGAGTTTTATTTGATAAGTCCTACTCTGTCCATCCATGTTCTGTGTTTCCACAAGTTAAATCATACAATGGGGCAAGTGGTTTTACTCCATCCCTTTCTTTAGAGATGAGTTCTATTGGATGGTGTTGACTTGAGATCCACTCTCAGTTAAGGGGGCTTGAAGTATTGGAAAAGTAATAAAGAACAGATTTGCCCTGATTCCTGTTCTGGCTTTGACATCAGTCTGCTGTGGGATTATGGGGGATTTATTATGGTGGAGTGTTCACCTGTAGCACTGCAATCTCACAAATGGGAAAAAGTCCAGAGGTTCCCTCTCGGACCTGCCTGTAATTGTCCCTGGGCTGGTTTTTATGGGCAGTGGTGTCTTTCTGTTCTATAATGTCCTGGACAAAACCTCCCCACGGTGATTGAATTGCTCAGTTTATGTGTACTTTTTGGCACCCGGAGCTGAAACACTTTCCATATTTTGTGGCTTCACAGTCTCGCTCTTTCTCACTATCTGCAATGGTTTTCACCAATCAGTGGGAATATTTGTGCCATAATGTCTCACCCTGAAGTGCTGATGGGTGGTGTTGGATATGTGTTTATTTGTCTGTATGTCTGTGCATCATTAATACTGGTGGGTGCTGATTGTCTTTCATTCTGCTTTGACCTTGCGTTAACAAACACAAGTCTCATGTGGAAAGAGAGAGAGTTCCTGTGCTCTAGAGTTAGTTAAGTGCTCTTTGAAGATATCTTTGTGCTGCTTGTTTTGCACTTTAAAGAGGGTATGACCCCTTCTCTCTCTGTCTTACCACTCTGTTTCCCTATGTCTTTATTTCTTCCCTCACACTGAAAGCCATTTGTCAGCAAAAGACATAAGAGCTGAAATATTTGTTTTGAAAGAAATTAATACTTTTATTCAGCAAGGATGTATTAAATTGTGACAAAAGTGGCAGGAAAGACTTTGACATTGTAACAAAAAAAAATCTATTTCAAATAAATACTGTTTTTTTGAACTTTCCATTAATCAACGAATCCTAAAATCCTATTTTTGATCAAATAGATGCAGTATTGGTATTATTTTATTTTATTTTTAGAACAAAATGTGGAAGTCTCTGTCAGTAATGTCAACCACAGACCTTATTTTCCTCATAAAACATAAACTGACATTTTAAAAACCCAGTAAAACTTAATGTGAGAAGCCATTACAAATTACAAATTGAGCAACTCTGTTTTGGTTCTTAGATGGCCCAGTCTGTTCGCTTAGAAAAGTATTAGCACACTTTTTCTCAGCATCTTTCATGTCCAAAGCACAAGCATTGTGGGGCTTTTTATGCAGAGTTAAATATTTAGGGTTAGGGGGTTTGTACAAATCCGTAACCCGAAATTTGAGCAATAGTAATAGTGATGCTTCCCTTAGCAAGCACCACTTAGTTCCTGCTTTTTGGGTTGTTTTCAAAGGGAAAGTTAAGTACACTGCGTCTAATACACAGTCCCTTTGACATCAATTTCCATTCAAAGTCAAGCATCCGTAATTCGAGGGAAATTATACACCACTGCAGTGCTCATAAAGCCGAAAGCTATCACAGTAGAAAGACAGAGCGAAAGAATAAGAAAGTGAGGACATATCCTCTCCTCCCCTTCAGTGCTGTATTGTCAGAGAAGTTCGAGTCGGGTCCCTCCTTCTTGTCATATACATGCTGTGGCAAGAAACAGCTGCTCTTTCATGTCCTCCCTGCTCCTAATGAGAGCTGATAGAAATAGGTGAGCGTCTCCCCCAGGGCTGTTCGCAGACATCTAATGACTGAGAAGAAAGCCAGGGAGACTGTGTAGGATTGTGTATGTTTGTGTACATGTATTTGTTTGTACTTTCAAATAAACCACCACCGGTGAGCACGTTGTAAACAGCGAGGCAGCGCCTGCAATCTGTTTCCATGGCCTCTATCGCCACACCACACTAGTAGCTCTGATCATTCTAAACTTGTCTCGTCACTTTCAGAGAGTTCCTTGTATTCCACTGAAAGTTTGACTGCAACGATCACGCCACACATTGGATGAATTTCGCTTGAAAGTGAGCATCAGTATGCCCTTCTAACTCCGAAGGGCACATGAAGGGTGCAGGATGATAAATAAATAAATAAATATTTAACTACTGTTTAAAAGTTTAGGGTTGGTAAGATTTTTTTATGCTTTTGTAAGAAGTCCCAAAACTGCATTTAATTGATCAAATATACATTAAAAACAGTAACACTGTGAAATATTATTACAATTTAAAGTAACACTTTTCTATTTTAATATATTTTCAAATGTAATTTATTCCTGTTATGGCAAAGTGGCTATTCCTCCAGACGTCAGATTATCCTTCAAAAATCGTTGTAATAAGCTGACTTGGTGCATTTTTTCATGAATCTTTGATGAATAGATGAATGTTGATAAAAATGGCATTTATTTGAAATATATATTTTTAACAATGTAAACATTTGTAAAAATGTAAAAAAAGAAAAGAAAAAAAAGAAGTCACTTTTGATCAATTAAATGCGTACTTGCTGGATAAAAGAATTAATTTCTTTCAAGAAGAGACAAAAAAAATTCTAACTTACCCCAAACTTTTGAATAGTGTATGTTTAGAACATCATACAAGATATAATGTTACCTTGATATCATAAGTATCAGCAAAATTTGTTCATAACTGTTGATATTGCTTACTCAAACAAAATATTTTGTTTCTGTAATGATGAATTACATTTACATTTATGCATTTGGCAGACGCTTTTATCCAAAGCGACTTACATTGCATTATACTATACATTTGTATCTGTGTATGTGCAATCCCTGGGATCGAACCCATGAACTTGGCATTGCTAGTGCCACGCTCTAACCACTGAGCTACAGGAAAGCTACACGAGGCGTTGACGTTAATGCTTCTCATTTACTTTGAATGGGTGACATCATGCGTTGCGAACTGAATTGTGGGTTCCGTTACGCTGCTTCACTCGCGTTGCTCTCAGCAGAAGTTGAAAATTTCCAACCCGATCTCACGGCAATTCCATTTCACTCGTACGAATTCATATGTTTTTTGCTAAATCGTACGTATTTTACAAGTTGACAAATTCGTATGAATTCATACGAATGACCTACCCCAAACCCCGCCCCTAAACCTACCCGTCACTGGGGTTTAAACAAATCGAACGAATTCGTATGAGTGAGGTCGTATGAATTCATACGAATTTGCCACCTCGTAAAATCCATAAGAATTGGTCATGAGATAGCGTTGAAATTTCTCAATTTTTCAAGCGCCAACGCAGGCGTCAGTTAATCAGATCACCTTATGCAAATACCCTAGCGCAGACGCTAGCCAATTGCGTTAATGCAACTCCAGAAAGTAATGCGATTGGCTGTTGTCCATCAAGCATCGACGCCCCGTGTGAATGCAGCGTAAGCATTTATTTCAAATTGTGTAAATCCATGGCATTTGGCAAGAAACATGCTATTTTCCACTAGGGATGTACAAATTGGTACCATACTGGTCATTGCCTACTATTAGCAATTATAGATTGATACTGGCAATTCAGTAGTTCATGCTCATTTGCTACGATATTTTACATTTAGATGACCTTTTCTGTCATCTAATGTGTGAGCTTATTCTTTAAAAACACAAATAATTGATTAAATCTTCAGCCAATCTCAAAATGAATATCCATTTTTCATACTGTACTTTATAATGTTGTCAAGTCACCTTTATTTCTATAGCGCTTTATAGAATACAGATTGCTTCAAAGCAGCTTTACAGTGCTAAACAGGAAAATAATGATCAAGATGATCATGTTGTGATGGTAAAATTCACATAATGGCATTTAAAACCACTATTATAGTTTATAGTGTTGTTTTATTTATTTAGATAAAGTAATATAGAATTTTAAAGTCTGACCTTTTTAACATGAAAACAATGCTTTTAATGTCAGTCTATCTCTATTTTCCTCTGATAGTCCCTGAGGACATACAAGCAAGTGAGCACTGTAAAATCTCAAGTATAATTTCACAATTTATAGCCACTATTTGCCGTCTTTTCCCCCTGTCAATTTCCACCCTCTTCCATTCATTTTGTCTCATGTGTCATAACTCCTCTGGAGCCATGGCTCCTTTCTGTTTTTTATGTTCCCTTCTAATTCTCTCTCATGCTGAAGGTGACCATCGCACCTTTAATAAAGTACCTCTGAAGTACATAGAGAAAAGTTGTGTTTTATTTTTCTATCAGATCAATATCGCAGCTGTGTGTGCAGCATACAGCAGAATGAAAACAAGCTCCATAGCAACCACTCACAAGACATTCGTTAAGGAGTTCTTCACAAGACCGAAAGCAGTGTGGGAGGAAAACAGACACGACTCAGAGACGAGAGAAAGAAGAACTGAGCCTGACGGACTGTTGTGGCGTGGGACTGCTGTAAACAGGCGACACTGCAGTTTGTTCGGGTGTCTTTTGGCTGAAAATGGGCAGAAGAGTTATTTTACAGATGACCTGCGGTGGGATTCAATCAATGTGTAGCAGGTGTAGGCTACCTGCTCTAAAGTATATGCTGGGCTTCCTGCCTGGGGTTTTTGGGATGAAACTGCAACCTTGCTGAAAAGAAAACAGCTTAAACCAACTGTTTTGCTGGTCTAAGCTGATTGTTAAGCTGGTTTCCCAGTCTGACAGATGTCTAAAACCCCGTTAAACCCAGCAAAGCAGAACAGACTTGAAAACAACTGGCCATCCTTTCTGGCTCCTCTGTAAACACATACATTTAAGGACAAATGGCTTATGTTACATGAATTTTTTAAAGCAATTATGTTAATTTATTTTATAATGGAGGCATTTAGGGAGATTGCTGTACAGGTGCTGTGTACATGTTTTTAGCCTGCAGCTAATCTACCTACAATTTGGGGACAAATCCACTAAAAGTTTCCAGTAGTTTGCAAAATAACACAATATTTAAAAAAAAAAGAAAAAGTTTTTAAAGGGAAAATTGGATCACAACGCTTTCTTTTTGCAAAATGTGTTCCATTTTAGAAAAAAAAAAAGATTAAATGATGCTAAGCTACATATGCTAGGCTAAGTTAGCCGTGAACACCTTAGTCCCTTTACAAAAAAATTAATTTAAGTATGCTATTAGTATACTTATTTAAAACTAAAAATAAAGTGTATTTTCTGTGTACTTTTTATCTCAGAAATTTACTTTTTAGAAATACTTCAATTAAACTTTAGTTTACTTGACATACTGATAGAAAAGTCTAAGTATATTTGGCTTATACTTTTCAATATTTTGATTGAGATACTTAAAAGTACAATTAATTACTCTATGCTTGTAGTTGTGTTTACGCTTTTGATTGAGTAGCCTATTAAATACTTTTATCATATAGTTTTACATACTGTCTTATAAACTTACATTGTTTGTAAATATTGATTTATAAAGAAAACAGATATGTTCCTTATTCTGAGTATGTGAATTTTTGTGTAGTCCACTGGTAATGTACATAGGAATTTACTTCATATGTACTCAACTCTTCCCCCACCATGATTTCACTGTTATGCGATAGAGGGCGCTATTACACATCTTCTGAAAGAGTGCAGAATCTCTGGATCAAAACACAGGCAAAGAAGAAGCAAAAACAAGCGATAAAAGCATTACTTGTGCACATGAAAATAACGCAATCATCAAACATTAAACAGCATATCAAATCAAAACTGCCTAACGTTATCGAATGAAATGTCAACCCAGGAAGAGGTAACAACTGTGAAGCTTTGTGGGTGTTGATGGGCACAATCTACTTCATTTTTTATTTTATGATATTTAAATTTTTTTAGCATTGTTCACTTAAGGCGAGACACCCCAGGTGAATAGGGTAAAAAAATTAACTAATAGATATCACCATACTACCCCAGCTGATTGATTACATTAAAAATTGCAAAAAAAATTTGTATTACAAGTTTTCTAAAATCTTATGTTTAAATATGCAAATGAGCCGTTGTCTAATTAAATATGCGCTAATTTGCATACAATTCTAGAACAAAAATCTGAATATTGGGTGACGTCAAGTTCAAAATTCTTGTTTAATTTTTGGGACATATTAAATTCAAAGGCTTTTACAGAGGAAATTTTGTATATCTCTTTGTATCACTCCATAAATCAGAAAATACTATCAACAGCCAGAAAAAAAATTATTTTCACCATTTTTTTAGGAATAAAATGTTGTATAAAATCAGGCAAATTATATATCAACAAATCACTCTGTAAAAACCTTCAGAATATAGATAGGAATAAAACTGTAAAGTTTGGTGTATGTAAGTTCTGGTGAAGTGGAGATTTCTGACTCAGAGCAGGAGAAAAAACTTGTTTTGAGAAAACGGCCTTTAAAGATATTTACTGTAATTGAAATCTATAGACGCAAATAGTTAAAGTGCTATAAAATATACACTTAAAAGTGTATTTTGGATGTTTTCTTTCCACCAGTCTGAAAAAACACTTTATAAAAAGCCAAAAAGTGCAAGATCTCAAAATTGACAGGTGCCTGAAAAAACTGTTTTTGCCTGTAGTGTCTCCCCTTAAAGAAAACAGTATAAAACTACTCAACTAGTAGTTTACTGAGAGTATACTTCAAAGTGTACTTTCATAAACTAAAAAATGTTCTAGTAAACTATCAGTTTACCTATAAGTTCACAGACCGGCTGAATGAATTCGAAAACGAATTGGGGGGAGTTGGAAAATTAGCCTATTTTCAAAAAAAGTGGAGTATTCCTTTAAAGCTTAGGGGGGCACTATTTTGTGTTTCATTTACACTGAACTTAGGTGTGTCAGACCCAGTAAATTTGAGGTCTTCTTTTATGTGGCATTGCATATCTACACAGAATTTTGAACAGGCACAGAGCCGGCTTAACTAGATGCCTATATACTTAAAAGTGTACATTTATACACTAAAAAGTGGGCCAATATAGTCCCAAGTAGTGTCGAAATACAATTACACTACTAGTACATTGATATTAGTATACTCACTGCATAAAGTATACTTAAAATCTTACTTGATCTTTACTTAAGTATACTTAAAATGAACTTGAAATATGCTTATTTTTTGTAAGGGCTATCATTATTCACAGAGAGAAATGATTCTCTCTATAAAAAGTAGAAAAAAAAAGTCTGATGGTCTACATTTGTTTTTAGCAATACTATCTAGCTTTATTTGAAACAATAATTTTATATCAAGAAAATGTGAGCGTATACTGTACTGTATGTGTGTGCTTTTGTTTCTGTCAGCATGACTGCTTGATTTGTTGTTTTCGCGATTTTCTTTAGTCCATGTTACAGTCGTGTACATTAACAGCCCGTCCACTAAACAAGATAGCTTTCATTGTGCTATAAAATTCTGCAATTTCATAGCTGTTTGCCGGCCACAGTAAATACACCAGGATTTGAAGGCCTCCTTCGGTGAAGCCTGCATTTGTGTTCACCAGAGTCTTAGAGAAACTACTCGGTGCATTTCTCAGAATAATAATGTTCCCTGAGTTAACAGAGCCTGTAATTATAAAGGAGAAAAACAGTATTAGTGTATGATCTAGCAGAAAGGATCTGTGTGGGGAAGATAAATAAAGCTAACAGGGGCTTTTCGTGTGGACAATTACTTTGCTTGGATTCATTTTCTAAATGGAATATTTCGTCTTAAGCTTAATTACAAGATACAGGAGAGTTCAAGGTGGGTGGGTTTATTGCTCTGATAAAAACAACTTTTAGAAAGGTTCTTTTACACAAAAAGGGGTTCATAAAAAGGGGCTGTTCATTTTTATTTAAAGTCATTAGGTAATAACTGAGCCTTCATTAGCGAGGGAAGTTGCTGCAATCTAATTTGCACAAAAATATACTTTACAAAAAAGCCAGATGAACTGCAGGTGGTAGCACTGGTCACACTATAGCCAATAAAGGATGTTTTTAATGAACAAATAGATCACAATTACAAGCTTCAGCTACTATATTCAGTAATTATTTCAAATGATTTAAAATGTGAGAGCAAGCAAATGAAAGTAGAGCATGTGTGCATGTTATATTCACACATAACTGTGTTTGTCTGTGAGTGTGTGCCTGTGTAATTAACGTTTCTTGTTTTCTTTGCTTCTAACTTGCAACACTGATGAAACACAATGGACTTTGCTGCATTGATCCAGTCGCATGTGAGTACTGCTGACAAACTTGAACGAATGAAAAATCTACACACCAACTGTCTGTATTGTGGTTCATTGTTGATGATTGATTGACCGACAATATCAGATATGTGCAGCTGCTTATTGGTTGTGTGTGTGTGTGTGTATATATAATATATATATATATATATATATGAGCAATACCACACGAGTAGCCATGCGATTTGGCTGTATAGGCAATATATAGGCAATCACAGCGTGCTGATATACAGCCATATCGCACGGCTATGAGTGTGATATTGTTTTTATACAACAGTTCGATAGCACGAGTGTGTAAATAAATAAGAAATAAGAATGGAGTGTCTTTAAAATCCTCTTTTGTGCAGAACCACCACGGATTCAAATCTCAAGTTGACAGTTTGAACAAGCCTTCGTTACTAATTCTAAAACGTCACTTTAGTGAACTAGTAACGAAGGAATGTTGAGTCCCTCCATTGAAATACGTTGTATTTTCTACAGTATTATTGAGAGGGAGAGATTGCCTGAGCGAGCATTACCTGTGTCTGATATAACATTCATTCTTCAGGTCGATGTCAAAAATATTATATCCAATATAAAAAAACGGTTTGAATGTCTGCTGAGGAAAGCAATGTTTGTACTTGTCCTTTTTTACAGTTAAGGGAATTTCCCATAACAGCACTAAAACAATGTTCTTTATTTACAAAAAGTCCCTTTCAATTTAATAGTCTCTTGTCACTGACTGACTGACTGACTCATTCACATGTAAAGTTTGCCGCCATCTTATGGCGTATTAATGTAACTTTCACTCAATCCATACTACACACTAATGGACCCTTTCTCAATAGCAAATACGACATATAATTTATATAAAATAATATTTATTAACAACAATAGCTATTATAAGTGGCAACAGGAAATAAACACAATTGTACAATTCAGTGAAACGTACAAAAGCAGTGCTCTACAGGATGTGAGTTATAGTCTCAATAGTAAATTATTAAATTTAACATAGCCCAATTCGATTTGCTTAGGAACAAGTAATAGATTATGTACCCAAAATGAATTATATCTCATGTTTAAACACTATAAGAGCCAGCAGCAAATCCTCAAAGCACTGGTCGAGATGAAGCTGTTCTCGGCGGGTACACGAGCACTGAACGGCCGCTAAAAGCCTGGTGCTCGCATCTCCGAAAATGTCTAAACAAATTGTAAAATAGGCACTATGATTAAATATGAGTCACATATTTTAGGTCTAAACAACTACATTTTCACCTTAAAAACTCTTAAAACTACAGTTCGTGGTACAAGTTACAAGTGTAGTATTTGTAAAAAATACAGTGGATTTGCTCGGCCGCCATGACAGTCGATTCAAGCGGAGTGATACAGACGGTGAAAAGGTAGGAGTGCCGTTATCACTAGAATATTCCACGGCTCTCAGCCAATCAGATTCGAGAACCAGAAAGAACTGTTGTATAAACATATATAAATATGAACATATATATGAAATTTGAACATTATTGTTCAATTCAGTCATAAGAAAAAAAATAGTTATTAATATTCAGGTTAACAACAGATTATCTGTTTTTATTTGTATTGTTTAGTTTTAGTGGTTTGTAACTTTTGTTTTTTATTAACATGTTTATGGGTACAATCCTGTGACCCAGGTGATCTCATCTGACATGAAGGAAGACCACATCTTCCGTCTGACGGGAAGGGGAGCAGATCAAGACCCTAAGGGTGTGTTCAGTATCAACCGACTGACGGGAGAGGTGGCGGTTAGCCGAGCCCTGGATCGAGAGGCCATCGCGTACTACCATGTGAGTGCAATATTAAATCTGTTATCTACTGCGTTCTGTTTCCCCCACTGCATACTGTCAGTGAGTGTGTAGAAGTTCAGTTAAAGAGCTCCACATGAAATCTGCAGGTTTATTTAAGTCATATTAGACTGTTGCACGAATAACCAAACGTCCCTAATCGAAAAGAAAATATGTTTTTGCTTCACTCCATGTATCAAGGCGATTAATGGCTGTAATGACTCGTGTCTCTTCCGAAGCCAGCTAGCAGCTCAGTGAAGGAAAGCCGACTGCTGTACAGGATGTGGGACTACAGTTTGAGGAGGCAGTTATTCTACACAACGTGTGTGAGATCAATGATGCAGCTGTCAGCTGGCCTGTCAGACTGTCTGCTAATGTGGGTTGCGAGTTTGTGTGTGCGAACACGGTGGTCTGACGGTGACTTACTTTGGTTTATTTGATAGCTTTGTAGAAGACGAAAAAAAAAACTCTTTAAAGACCTCAACGATGAAAATTAGAGTTGTATGGCTTGTAGTCCATGTGTGTTATACTACTGCTCAAAAGCCTGTGTTCAGTACAATTTTTTTTAAATAAAATTAATACTTTTATTCAAAAAAGGATGCATTAAATTGATCAAACGTGACAGTAAAGACATGTATAATGTTACAAAAGATTTCTATTTTAAATAAATTGTGTTCTTTTTTACTTTTTAAATAAATCTTGGGGAAAAAATCACAATTTCCACAACAAATATTAAGTAGCACAACCTTTTTCATCATTGATTAGAAATGTACAAAATCAGCATATTAGAATGATTTCTGAAGGATCATGTGACATTGAAGAGAAGACTAAAGTAATGACTGCTGAAAATTCAGCTTTGCCATCACAAGAATAATTTACATTTTAAAATATATTAAATTAGAAAAGTTATTTCAAATCATAATAGTATTTCCCAATATTACCGTATTTACTGTATTTTTGACCAAATAAATGCAGCCTTGATGAGCATAAAATAATTAAAAAATAATAATAATAAATCTTAAAAATGGCAGTGTAACTTTGAGACCATTTATATTGTCTTGTAAAAGGTGACTATTTACTTTTAGCCGATTTACACATTGAGAATTTATTGATGACTTTCACGTTAAGTTTTGTCCAGTCAGATGCTCTCTAGAATAAATATTTCCCTCCCCCTGCCTATATTGGTATCTGCAACCATAAAATAAGGTCTGCAATACCCAGAAAAAGCAACCTGCAATCCATTTATCTTGTCAGCTGGTGCAGGACTAAAGCTTATTGGCTAGCCCTTCGATAAATCCCACCCCCTTCTTATTTTAATAGGCAATACATCAAAACATGAAAGACATTTCTTGGTGTCTTTAACCGGAAAAGGTGAGACCCTTCAATATGTAGAGCTTTGCCAAAAGAAAGGACCACCCTGTGGAAACTCCAGATAACAAGATAGACAATACAATTCCTTTGAATTGTTTGCTCGGTTGAGCGAGCTGTTACTTTGATTCAAGAATTCAAGAGCTCTTGTTCTCTTTCTCTTTGTGTCCTCTGTCGTTTGACAGATAAAGAAGGGTTTACCTGGTTTTCTATCCCCCTGTAGAGGAGAACTAAAGCGGCACTGCTTAGTTTGATATCCACCTGTCTGGCTAACAGCTTTAATAAAATAATAGTTGCTCTTCTTCCACCCTCGTTTTGTTGTGCCCCACTGGTATGCTCCGATAAAGTGTTCTTAGCAAGGTTTTTGAAAATTCTCTATCAGCCTGATGCCTTCGGCTTGTCTTTTCAATGAAAAAAGTCTTCTTTTTTAATAAGAGATGATTCTTTATATTATTGCCTCTTCTGTGGAGCCATATAGAACACACACTGTTCTTGCTTAGGGCACTTCAAACTTTAAGTCGGGGTGTGCTTGGGCCCAAAAGTTCTGTGAGGAAAGGTGGCAGATTTCAAATCACTTACTTGCGGGGGTCCTCCACCTGCTGAGGAAATGTGCTCGAGTTGGAAGGGAATGCTAACATATTTTAGGAAGCAACTGACTAAAAGTAGTGACTTAAGTTTTCAGCTGTTTTCAAAGTAGTGTAGTGTAGGGCTGGGCGATAAAACGATAACGATATTTATCGCGATAGACACGTGATCGATATCAATAAAAAATGTGTTCGATAAAACGTTCAATATTTTTTATTCTTCGTCGGAAGAAAACAGGTTGCGAAGCAAGTTTGGTTGCATTAACAAAGGCACTCGCTCTCTGGTAACCTAGCAACGTAGTGAGTGACACGCTAACAGCCAGTCATGTAACACATTCCGACTTACCTCAGCGCCAGGCGCAAGTCAAATGAGCGCGGAAAAGGTGCAGGTGACGACGGGGAGCTTCAGTTGAACAACAGTGAACTGCGGTCAGATGAGATGTTGTCAGGCTATGTTATTAAAACTCAAAAAAGTTAACATGACTGTCCAATCAGCCGTTAATGTGCTCGTGGTGCGCACTCAAGAACTGCATGCGCAAATGCGCCGGCGCACGCTGCATTACTTTATTATAGCTTAAATAAAGCGCAAAAGAAACTACAAGCAATGACTGTCGTTGTTCTGTTGTAAGTTAAGTCATGAAATTACCAAACATGCGATTAAAGCTGCCTCATTTGTTCACATGGTTTTAAATTGTTATCCAATTTGTTGGCCTTAAAACGTCTTAAAAATGCACATATGTACACCAGCGAAATCTACATTTCCTAGGGGACTATGCCCCCGTACTACCCTACCAAACAGCATTTTCTGTCCTCTGTAATTATGAAACCCTGCGTACGGCCCATCTTATATTCTATCTAATGAACTCTGAGGTAAACGTGTATTTCTACAAATGTGCGCACTTTTGGACTAAAAGTTTGCATGTGTATGCACTGTGATCAAACATAAATAGGAGCAAACGCGACTGAATGTAAAGGTTTGTGTCTATTAATAACTACCGATTGATTTTGCATTTCTATCAGAAATTAAGAATTATTAGTGTCATTGTAGTGGTGCAAATATCTAAGCTATCTAATACTTCAAATCTCAAGGTTAAATCAGAAGATTTTTTTGTAAAAATGTTTCTGTAACAGCTGCCAAAAATAGTATAGCTCTACTGTGGTTTTTAACAAATNAAAAAAAAAAAAAAAAAAACTTTTCAAAACATCCCCCCCCTCTGTTTTTTTCACAAATGGCACCCTGTTTATATTTAACACTTTGCACTATTTTATTACACTTTATTAAGCATTTCTTACATTTTCTTTCATTTTGCACCTTAAATGTTAAGAGATAATTGTTAAGTTCATTGTGACTTTAGACTTATGTTTACATTTTAATTATTTGAGTTTTCCATGGTTGTTGACATTTCTGTCTTAATAGCTGAGGGGATTATGATCAGATGAAGGTTAAGTGTAAAATAAAAATGTTTAAATGTAATATATTTTTCTCCTGGTCCTTATTTTAAATGGGTCATAAGAAATATCAATAATTATCGATATCGACCGATATGAAACACTGATATCGTGATACAGTTTTCAGCCATATCGCCCAGCCCTAGTGTAGTGCTTGTGGTAGTCATGAATTGAGAAATCAACTTTTCCTTGAGCTTTTGATACATAAGAGGTCATCGTACTATAAGAATATCCTGTAAGTTTCAGAACTGAAAACTTCCTTGTTAGTCCAATAAACGCTTTTATTGACACAAGGCCCATCGAACAACTGATCCTGGAATGTGCCTATCTATTACATAGATAGGTGAAACGCCGCCTCTGCAGAAGAAATTAATGCCCACTTCATCATTGCAGCGTTAGCCCCGCCCACTGGCGTGTTAGTGAGATGAGGAGGAGAGAAGAGCGATACAGGACAAAAATAACAATACTTTTCAAAGGATCCTAATGCTAGATATATGGTTATTTATTTTCACCAATGTCTCAGTTAAGCTTTATTTATTTGTATTCGCGATTTCACTGTGGATTCTTTAGTAAATCAATCGCATTTCAGTGCAGGCTTTGCAAACAGACTTTTATGATATGGACTAGACAGTAATGCAACAACATGTAACTAACTGTGTTTATGCCTGATCTGATATGTAATGATTCATGTACAGTCAGATGTTCTCTGTCTATGTGTCAGTAAATCAAACCAGTGACTAAACGGTCAACTTCACATTGTTTCTCCTAGTAGGATGAAATAATCTGTTTAAACGGTGATTAAATTATATAAAGAAAGCTATCAAAAAACGCTCCCTTTGCAATCGCTGGAGCTGTCAATCAAACAGCGCGAGTTTATCAGTGACTGAGTTCTGGACATACGCCAAAATCTCTTAGTTACAATGCGTTTGCACTGTTAGTTACGATGAAAGCATACGTTAGTGTACAGAAATTGAGTTGCAATGACAAGATCACTACTTTCATGCACTCAACAACATGTCTGTGATTGTCTACAATCTTCATCACTGCAACCTTTCATGCCACGATCTAAATATAATGCCATAGATCTAAATGTAATGCAACACTTTTCACAATTAGTTAACCTTGAGAGCTGTAATAGTAAAAATGAGCTAAACGTTTTTGAGAGAGTAATACTTAGTTATTTCAAATGGAAAGATGTTAGCTAATCACAGCAGTGGGCGATTACACTGAAGTCTCACAGCAGACACGGCCCTTAAAACAGAGCGTTCAAATAAGAGAGCTAAAATCAGGGTAGGAAAAATGCCTTTTATTTCTAAATTATGACATTTTTTGATGTGAAAAGCATATTAACATTATAAGTGCACCCCAGGAAACATTATAAAACAATAAAACAACGCAGTTCATGACCCCTTTAAATCATACATTATGTCATGGGAAACTACCTTTTTTTCAAACAGTAGCTTGACTGTGGTTTAACAGCTTTAAGCTACAGTTCTAATGTAGCTGCCCCAAAACTGCGGATAGCTTTCTATTTTATATACCACTTTGGTTTAGGCCTGGTGGTCATGGCAGAGCGGTTGTGTGCTCTGAAGAGGAGGGTAATCTCAGGTACACAGACCCCAGTTGGGATCAAAGCCCTCACTCTGCAGAGCACTTGACATTTACATCTCCTTATCTCCCTTTCTCTCACATCCACACCACCCGCAATCTCAAAAGCATGCGATGAACGCATGCACATCAAAGCTTGACATTTTACAGCACTAATGCTCACACACTCCTATCTTGATGAAGAAATGATGCTAACCGCAGCTGTTTTTACATCTGTTGGCTGTCTTTGTGATAATGTTAACTCTTACTGTTAGTGATTGACCAAAATTAATTTTTTACTGAAACATCGAAACTGAAATTAAAGTTTTCATTTAGCTGAAAACCATTACTGAAAATAAGATTTTGGTCATTTAATTTAGGTAATTGTACTTGGTATGCTGTTCGAGATAAGCTGTAAGCTGTGTTCTCGGGTAATAAATGAAACTTTTATGATATAAACTCGACAGTAATGCAGCAACATTAAGTAACTGTGTTTATGCCTGATCTGATATGTAATGATTCATGTACAGTCAGATGTTCTCTATCTAAAACCATAACTGAAAATAAGGTTTTGGTAATTTAATTTAGGTAACTGAACTTGGTATGCTGTTCGAGATGCCGTGTTCTTCAAAGAGCGCCTTTTGATATTTCAGCAGAACAAATTTGACATACTACTCTAGCATAATTTTTGGGCATGTTAAAGTGCCTCCACACTGTTGGCATGTTTACCTGTTGTAGCTAATCTGTGTTGTGTGCACGAAAACAGCCAAAATCCATTATCGGAGGAGCACTAATTAGACGTCACTGTTTCGACCTCCTAAAACTATTTTGTCAGAAACTGAAAACCATTTTATTTTGATTTGTTTTGTTTTGTTTTGTTTTGTTTTGTTTGATTTTCGGCCAAATATTTTCAGTTGTCGTAATATCGGTTTATCACTACTTAGGGTCCATTCACACAGTATATAATTTTGCATCCCACTGCGCTGAGTTTCCATTGTTTTTCTATGTAAACATAGGCTAGATCAGGGGTACTCAGGTTCAGAGGCCAAGAGGGTCACATAAACCACATAAATGCAAAGGACCACAAATTACAACTTGCATTGTAAGACTTTATTTAAGGCCTTGTTTACACCTGGTATTAAGATCTGTTTTGGTCGATAGGATCACAAGTGGACAACGCTAAATACAGATGTAAACAGGGTGTAAAACTTTTTGAGCTTGTCCACTTTCATCCACTTCCAGAGGTAGTCGAAAACACATTTGACCGGATTGCTTTAGTAGTGTAAACTCTTATGTGTTCAAATGCATTCGAACAGCCACAAAAGACCACCTTCTCTCCGCCTACTGACCTAATGCATACATTTTATGGGAAGCACGCTAGCCAGACAGGATTTAAAAGTTTAAAAGCATTAAAGTTTGGTTTGAAGACGCACAAGCACAATGTTCTCTCACAATTATTGATTTCTAACACACACTCAGAGCGTTTGGCATGGTCTTGCGGCTGCAGAAACAAAAGCTGATGTTCCATATATTTTTCTCGTCGTCACCGGCCACATTCAAATGTAAATTGCGCAAACTTATTTTGTCCATTAGATCAAAAGATCTGAAAAAGCCCATACATTTACTTGTCCATAGACCCTCCCCTCGAAGATATCAGGACAAAAGTGGTTGAAAGCGGACAAAAGAGACATATTAAAACACCAGGTGTAAATAGGTATGTGTCTCCCTCGTCCACTTGTGATCCGATTGACCAAAATGTATCTTAATACCAGGTGTAAACAGGGCCAAAGACAGAATTTGTAGTTTTACTAAGTATTTACAAATCGTCCCCTTGGAATTAAGGTTCTATCTGCTTTCTGAGCAGTTTTGAGATATTGAGCTTCAAAGTTTTTGCACTCCATATAGCAAAAACTATATGGGGAAAAGTTTCTTTCAAACATGAAAATGACAGGGACCCTAAATGTATTCTAAATATACAATATCAAATTCCTTTCAAATTTGTAAATGGGGATTTTTGGATCGGGTCAAATGCAGATAGAAACTTCTAATTCTAAAAAAACACTTTATGGCATTTATTTCATATTCTAAATGAATAGTTTTTTCTTGTTCAAGTTGAGCATAAAAGGCAGTGCTAAATCTTTTATCCAGTGCAGATGTTAAATTTAGGTAGGAATATGATATAATATAATATTTAACACATCATTGCAGGAACCATTTAAGTTTAAGTTTCCTCTTCTTAAGACAGAAAGCAGCTACTGTTATACATCTGAGCAGGACTTTATTCCACAGAAAGTGAGAGATGTAAAACGGCTTTCTCTCTAGACAGCAGTATGGCTGAAATAACATGCTAACGTTTACTGTTATAATCAAGACACCATCAATTAAAGGGTTAGTTCACCCAAAAATGAAAATTCTGTCATTAATTACTCACCCTCATGCCGTTCCACACCCGTAAGACCTTCGTTAATCTTCGGAACACAAATTAAGATATTTTAGTTGGAATCCGATGGCTCCGTGAGGCTTGCATAGGAAGCAATGACATTTCCTCTCTCAAGATCCATAAAGGTACTAAAAACATATTTAAATCAGTTCATGTGAGTACAGTGGTTCAATATTAATATTATAAAACGACAAGAATATTTTTGGAGCGCCAAAAAAACAAAATAACGACTTATTTAGTGATGGCCGATTTCAAAACACTGCTTCAGGAAGCATCGGAGCACAAATGAATCAGTGTGTCGAATCATGATTCAGATCGCGTGTCAAACTGCCAACGGCTGAAATCACGTGACTTTGGCGCTCTGAACCGCTGATTCGATACACTGATTCATTTGTGCTCCGATGCTTCCTGAAGCAGTGTTTTGAAATCGGCCATCACTAAATAAGTCGTTATTTTGTAATTCATGAACTGATTTAAATATGTTTTTATTACCTTTATGGATCTTGAGAGAGGAAGTGTCATTGCTTCCTATGCAATGCCATCGGATTTCAGTTAAAATATCTTAATTTGTGTTCCGAAGATTAACGAAGGTCTTACGGGTGTGGAACGGCATGAGGGTAAGTAATAAATGACAGAATTTTCATTTTTGGGTGAACTAACCCTTTAAATGGTTGACTATTTTACCTTTAAGGCTTAATATTGTAAAATTTAAGACATTTTAAGACTAAAAAGACTGCAAGAAAACAGACAATGCTTCAGCAAAGGTGTTTAACAAAGTGTAATAAACATTGAAAAATGTTTCACTGACTATAATTAAAAATATTTCACATTTAAAATATTTAAATTACTTAAACTGTGCAACAACTCAGTTTTTACCAACAATGTAAAATGTAACATTTCATCTCACTTAATCTGGTATACATTTTAATCCTGTATGCCATAGCGTAGAGCTTTATAGCTATACAGCTCAATTCAAGCACACAGGATGGATCAAGGTTAAAACATAACCTAATATATACATAATTTTCCCTCGTATGACAATGACATGACTGAAATAAGCAAATAGACTACAAAACCCGAACCTATCCTCTTAATAGCGCTACTGGCTAACGTTAGCATGGTGTCTAACTGAAAATAACTCCTCAGCAACAGATATAGCAAAACACACAAAAAGACTGTAATTCCCTGGAATTTGGGCTGCTGTCATTGAAAAGATCATAAATAAAATAGTCGATCATGAGGTTTCTAATAAACATCGCGTTGTGTGAAATTATTTAGTCTTCTCTTCACCGATTTACCGTTTTCGTGTGCTCTCTTCTGCTATCGCAGCGACATGACAAAGAACGCTAGTCCTTTAGATGTCACATCTTTTGCAGTGTCTTGTGCATGACATGCAGTATTCAAGTTAAAAGGAAAAAAAGCTTCTCAAAAAGCGACCTTGGTTCCACTGACCTGCGTATTGTGTTTTAACAACAAAAACGCATTCTGTGTTAATGGCCCCTTACTTTATATTTCACGTTTCTTGCCTGTGTTGGTCTTTTGCTAGCTTATTACTCCGACGTTGTCATTTTCACACTTCCTCTCTTGGCATTCCAATAAAGGTATTGGGAACGAGTCACATTAGATTAGCGGGCATTTCAGAATTTTAATAATCCACTAGCTCACCTGCTATGGCTGAGAGCCTTGGAGCCCCTGACCTCTAATGGCATGTTGTTCTCCATCTAATCACTCATATGGGCCAGTTCCCTCTCGCCTCAACCACCTCACTCACACATATGTAGTGCAACACCTCCGTGCCGCAACACTTCACTTAATTCCCATGCCACACTGGTGGGAATACCGCATTTTCCAGCTGATCCCTCTGCAGCACATCAGGAGTAATTACACCACAGCTAATTCCAGCCAATCTCACACTAGGAGTAATCACAGGTGTGCGGGAGCCAGTGCGGCCCAGTGCAGTGCATATGGGGAGGGGGGATCCAGGCCAGAGACTGTTTTCACAGGCGGTGCCGCATCACTACTGTGTATCTTAGGCATCGGCTCTCCAGAAATCAACTCGCAGCAGTTCCTGGCAGCAACTTTTTACTCTCTGCTGTTTATTTCTCCCCATTGGCATGAGTATGTGCATTAGTTGCCTTATAAGCCATGTGAACAAATAGCATTTTTACTTTTCTAAAACAAAAAATAGATTTTATATTTTAATTTTACTTAGCAAATAGGAGCCAAAACTAGCACTCTGCAAAGGTGCCACTGTGATGTGGTTTTTGGTTGACACGGTGTTGCAGTACGGTCGCTAAAGTTTTGTGAAGTGTTTTGTATGTTTTAGCGTGTCATTGTGTAGTTGATAGTTTGTTGTTGGTGGTTGTTATGGTGTTACAGTGAGGTTGTTAATATTTTTAGCATGTTGATAAGTGGTTGCAAGGGTATTTTGGGTGGTTGCCGAGTAGAGTGGTTGTTTCTAAGTAGAGTGCATTAGGCCGTGTGTCCACCAAAACGTTTTTTCTGAGGCTAGCGTATTTTTCCTTTTTTTTTTCAATGGATGCACCACGTTTTTGAAAAGGCCAGGAATGTAACTAAGCACTAAGCGTCTATTTCACACTAAAGCGCTAGGCATTTTTTACCTGTCGCTGAAAGTTGAAGAATGCTCAACTTTGGGTAAAACGCAGCGCTCATCGCTGTCACTTTGTACCCAGCCGTCCAATCAGTGGAGGAAGGGCGGGACAAATACAACACCGACCAACCACCACATTCTGCTTGTACAACGTCAACAGATGACAACAATCATAATAACTGAACAAAATAATTTAAAACATGAGCCAGAGCAAATACCTTACATTGTATCAACCTTTTTTTTTAGAAACAGTACAGAAACAAACTATCTGTGAATTGAGATACTAGTAACACTTCCGTGGAAATTCCGTATCATAGCAAGCAAAAACAACAACAACAAAAAAATGCTGCACTGCCATAGCGCTCTCAAGCGCTCATAGCTAGGCGTTTTCGGCAGAGCGCCTAGCATTTTCAGCTGGCTAAAAATGCTTTGGTGGACACATAGCCTTAGCAGCCACCCCCTTTCTAGCAGCGCCGGTTCCAGAAGTAATTTTCATTCAGTTTTCCCATAGGAATTTTAAAGAATTCTTCACAACACCGTCGGTTTTCACCGCCGCTAGTTCTTTGAAGTCGGCTTGGTGTGTCCCAGGCTTAAAGAGTTATAAGCCATGAACCAAGACAATCAGCTACGAGGTGAATCACTACAAACTTTGATTTGAAGCAAAAAGTATTTGGAAATCAGACAAAAATGCAAAGGTACAAGACTTTAGTGATAGAAAGAACTACAATCCCATGAAGCACTGCGGACAGCATAATTGAATAAAAAAACGATGGAGAAATATAAAACTACTCATTGTTGATTATTTAAGTATTTTGAGAACGTAGAGAGATCGATTTGATTGCGTAATTTGCGGTGCCTCATGGGAGTGGGCGGGGCTAACGAGATATTTTGGCGCGTGTTGCTTTTTTCAACTCTGTTTGGTGTAAATTTCTGTACAGCATCATGGGTAATGTAGTTTTTCACCAGAAAAAAAATCTGCTGTTACAATTATTTAAAAAATTAAGCTGAAATAATGTGGGCTGACGTCTTTAGCAGAAGCAAATACAGTACCGTGGATTAACAACCTCGTAGCTCACAGTAGGGCTGTCTTTAAAGGTTTATAAGTTATCGTTCAAAATCAGTTTCCCTATGGAGAAAATGAATAAAGTTCTTACTTAAGGAACCTGACTGTTGCACTCTGTTGTTTTGAGTGTTTTAGTATGTTGCTATGTGGTTGCTATAGGGGTGTTGTTGGTGCTTGCTAGGTTGTTGCATTAGGGTTGTTAAAGTTTTTTTTGCATGCTATTAAGTGGTTGCTAGGGTGTTTTGGGTGGTTGCCAAGGTGTTGCAGGTGTTTTGATTGTTTTAGCATGTTTCTATGAGGTTGATAGGGTGCAACTTTTGGGTTGTTATGGTTTTTAGCATGTTTCTAGCTGGTTGCTAGAGTGTTTAGGTAGTTGCCAATGTGCTGTATTGCTCCTTTCTAAAGCATATTGAGTGTTTTAGCATGTTGCTATGCATTTGCCAGGATGCTTTTGGTGGTTGCTAAGGTGTTGCAGTGGGGTTGTTCGTGGTTGCTATGGTTTTCTGGGTGTCTCTTTGACATTGGTTCCTAAAAATAAATGGTCGTTGAGAAGGACTTAAAAGAGAACAGACAAATTATAAGAGGCTGATGAATAGAGACCAGTTATTTATTCTCACATTACAGCAATCTATTGAAACTGTTTAATTCCCACTGTTTAAATTTATATCCCACAGATCCAACTTGTTGGGAATAGGCACACATAGGCACCAAGAGGCAGGCAGATACACACTGTCACACGCCGCATGAATATACAGAGTCCCACTGACTCTCATTCACACATACATGCAAACACAGAAGTGCCCACACAGTGTATCACACATGTGTACACACACACACACACACTAGCACACGCTAATCCCCCGAGCGATTCTTTCGTATTTAGGAAGCGTAGCATTTCCCCAGACCGACTAACTAACCATGCAATTGACATCTTAGAAGCTCTTTCTCTCTGCGAGCACCACAAAGTGACTCCTTAATTACGTTCCTCTCTGTGGCGTTCATGGCCAGACTGCTGCAAAACACAAGGCCATGATAAAGGCTCTATTATTGGACCGGAATCAGGCTTCCGTGTCATGCCTTGTTAATATCCTCAGAGTCTTCTTACCACAGGGAAATCGCACTGTAAAATGTTGAGCATGAAGGACCTCTGATGAAGGACTGAAAGTTGTGATCGCTGCATGAACTGATTCCAGAGCAGCTTCTAAACGGAAAGATTAAAAGGTCATGATTCTGTTTTACAACAAGACGACAGATCAGACAAGTGAGAATAATAATAAGAAGAAATATTGTAGTTTAAGCTGTGGTTTAGTATAAGCAAGCACAAATACTCTAGATATGGTATCAGCCTTCCAGGCATGTATTAAGAGGATCTGTGTTTATTTTGGATGCACTTCCATGGATCAATTTTCTTAACATAACATAACATAACATAACATAACATAACATAACATAACATAACATAACATAACATAACATAACATAACATAACATAATAAAGTAGATTTATATAGTATATAAATTAACATAACATAACATAACATAACATAA
>RJVU01048406.1:8470407-8491110 GCA_003731715.1 Anabarilius grahami | reverse complement strand
TATAGATATATCATTTAAAAATATTAATACATATTAAATATTACAAATATTTAATACAATTTAAATATGTTAATAATAATACTTATTATTATTATTGCTTGTATTTTATGGAAAACATTGCATCCATTTTACAGAAAAGGGCAGATTAGACAATTTGTAAGATCACTTTTTGTGTTCCACAGAAAACAATTGTGTTTTTGAGTGACATAAGGGTGATTAGATTCTTATTCATTTAAAGAACATGCTGCTCATCTCTGTACATAACTCTACTCTCAGAAACCATTTCTCATTGTCAGTCACATGAATAAAACAGCAGAGAAACACCTAGTCAGGGAAAGAAATAGAAAGCGAAAAGATGAAGCCACCCATGCATTAATACAGAACATATGGATGAAGTTTTTTCCTGTGTAGCTGCAGCCAAATGACAGTGCCGCTCCACTGCCTGCAGAAGAGTCACATGATGATGTGTCGAGGGGTATTTTGGTGCCTTGTCTCAGGTAGACAGACTCTTTGCTCGCCCACAGCAGGTTGGCACTGAGATATCATGATGGGATGATCGTCTCTCACAGATAACTTCCACTGTAGGGCTGGAACAAGACCTGTGTGTCCACCAGCTGTTTGTTTGCCATGGACCTGACACACACCCTGATCCGCGGGGCACTGACATGCTGCGTTTGATGGCTGGGGAATGGCGGCATCTGTGCGTGTGTGTTTTTTCTGTGCGTTTATTTGTGTGTGGGTGCGTGCCATCTGTCCACCGAGTAATTGCTGGTATTTATATGGTCTTAATTGTATATTGAGCACTGTGTGCTTTCAAAGCTAGTTTAAATTGAACTGTTTTAAGAGATATTAGATGCTAAACACGAGAGATCTGTGCACGGCAACCAATCAGCTAACCATCTGTGTCGGCTTGTAGTGTTTTATATGCTTTTTGAACTTATTGCTTCCCACATCCGTCACTAAAAGGACCGTTTGTCCTCTATCACATCGCAAAAACTGTCCTTTTGAGTGCAAAACCCGGACTATTAGGTTAGCTGGAAGTGGCCTGAGGTAATATCCCATTGTAACATCAATTAGAGTTCTCATTATGTGTGGCCTTACACTAATTACTGCAATTATTTCCTGCTAACAGTTATGATCCCTGTAGTGGTGTACGCTGAGATGGCCTCTCATTTTTTTAAGCGTTTGGGAAATGCCACTTTTGGTCCACCATGGCTTACTGTTTCCCCCTGCTGGGGTTCATCCATTGGGGACATCCAGGCACTTCCTTGCGCATTACAGTAATGACCTTCACGTTTTTCACAACTGTGAGACCGGCGGCTTCAGATTGTACTTGTGATACCTAAAACCAGGCCAGTGGTTGCATTTAATGGCACCCGCTGGTATTGCTGTCTAATCAGCCCCCTCCGTACCTCACCAGTCACGGCTGTGGAAATGAAACATTAAACATTTAATGGGAGATTAAAACCTCCATTAGTCTGAAGAGTGCTAAAATGCTGGGGGAAAGTGGTCAGGTTTCCAGATTTTACAGTGTCCTAGTTTATCACGCGAAGGTCAGAGCCAATCAACGTGTGTCAGCAAATAACGATAAGAAGTGAAGCCAGCTCTGCATAGATTTGGTGATAACTGAAGGCTGAATGGATTTTTTTAATTTTAGTGCTTGCATACAGTATTGATATTCCTGAAATTTTGATCTGAGCTGTCCCTCATCAGACTGTCAATCCATCCATCCATCCATTCATCCATCCAGTATTGATATTCCTGAAATTTTGATCTGAGCTGTCCCTCATCAGACTGTCCATCCATCCATCTATCCATCCATCCATCCATTCATCCATCCAGTATTGATATTCCTGAAATTTTGATCTGAGCTGTCCCTCATCAGACTGTCCATCCATCCATCCATCCAGTATTGATATTCCTGAAATTTTGATCTGAGCTGTCCCTCATCAGATTGTCCATCCATCCATCCATCCATCCATCCATCCATCCATCCATTCATCCATCCAGTATTGATATTCCTGAAATTTTGATCTGAGCTGTCCCTCATCAGACTGTCGATCCATCCATCCATCCATCCATCCATCCATCCATCCATCCATCCATTCATCCATCCAGTATTGATATTCCTGAAATTTTGATCTGAGCTGTCCCTCATCAGACTGTCGATCCATCCATCCATCCATCCATCCATCCATCCATCCATCCATCCATCCATCCATCCAGTATTGATATTCCTGAAATTTTGATCTGAGCTGTCCCTCATCAGACTGTCGATCCATCCATCCATCCATCCATCCATCCATCCATCCATCCATCCATTCATCCATCCAGTATTGATATTCCTGAAATTTTGATCTGAGCTGTCCCTCATCAGACTGTCGATCCATCCATCCATCCATCCATCCATCCATCCATCCATCCATCCATTCATCCATCCAGTATTGATATTCCTGAAATTTTGATCTGAGCTGTCCCTCATCAGACTGTCGATCCATCCATCCATCCATCCATCCATCCATCCATCCATCCATCCATCCATCCATCCAGTATTGATATTCCTGAAATTTTGATCTGAGCTGTCCCTCATCAGACTGTCGATCCATCCATCCATCGATCCATCCATCCATATATCCATATATATATATAAACTATAGTACTTTTTAAGAAATTTAAAATTAAAAACCCCTTTCACTTAAATTGCTGGATTTTAACAGACAATGACGTTATCATAATATATGCATACTGAAACTGACTTTGTCTCCCTTCTTTCTTCCAATTGCTCACCAGATTGTAATTGGGTTTGTCTTCCTTGCATAGTGTAAGAGTTGCCTTTATAGAGTGTCTAGGTTTTGATAATTGTGAACTGACTGAAAACAGTGTCATGACAACAGCAAAGCAGCTCTGATTCAGAATTTCATTTAAGCTGAACCGAAGCCTAAAACCCAAGCTTAGCTAAATTTTTAACACTATTAATTCGCTGCCTTGCAAGTGCTGATACTTTCAAAAAATGCAAATCTAGTTGAACATCCCTGAAAAGAATATGTTGTGTGTTTAGATGCTGATGTGCCGGTGTTCCAGAATGCTTCTTAACTAGCACTAGCATCAGACCATGCTAATCGATCTGCCCTACCAGCTGAAATCCATATGGACCAGCACCTAACCAGCTTTTTCATCAGAAATAACAGTCATTCCTTCTTCAATGTGCCTTTTAAAAACAATGATCAAGCTTGTGTTTTCCCAACCAGTAACATACACGTGATCCCAAACAACCAGCCAATCAGATCCAATGTTCCTTGAATGTTACATTACTATGTAAGTGAGGTTTTGTTCAGAGAGATGCTTCATGAAGTGTGATGTGTCAGTGCTTAGTTGGAAGTAGCACTGGAGGCCTTCTGGCCAGTGGTTGAAGGCTTTATCTCAGTGGCTTAACTATGATGGATTCCTGCAAGGTCACTCTGTAAATTGGCATAATAACCACAGTGCTTGTGAGGATAAAATCGATACAGACTGAAATGCTGTGCGTACGCAGCAGGTGTTTACGAAAATCTGTCCAAGCAGAGAAACGCTGTTGACTTGCTGTAGTTGTGTGCAATGTCTGATGAGTTTAACTGAAGCTGAGGGACAAATTGTGGTCCGTTTCAGAGATATTTTTTAATAATAATGTATTTTAATCTTTTTTTTTTCAGCGCTACTCAAAGGGCACTTCACAATGCTTTTTAAAATTCAATATGTTATCATGCCTTTATCTACATAATCAATTGATATTCTATCAGTTTTGAAAAAAGTTTCCATTAATATGTAGTAATACTGTCATTCTGTGGAGCAGGGAAACCAACATTAGTCATTTTTGAGCTTAGTTTTGTGACCTTAAGTAAAACACGAGGTAATTTCAGATGACTTTGCTTACAATTAGTGTACGTTACTTTAGAGATAGAATGGCTTTTAAATTATGTTTAATGGACTTGAACAAAAGTTTAAGTTTAAGAATTAATGCATCTGTGTGTGAGAGAGCAAAATGTGTTTTGATGACACATTTAAGTTAGAACAATATGAAAGAAGTGAAAGCTATTATTGCCATCTTACAACAGCTGAGCAGAAGCACTTTGCATTGGAAAAAAGTTTAAAGATGAAATACATTTCAGAAATGTAAAAAATGCAGGAAAAGAAAAGGAACTTGAACAAATATTTTCTCAAGAAGAAAAAAGTAATTTGACTCAAATCAGCAGGACAAAGGAAAAAGATTTTGAGGATCAAAGGGAAACAACATAAATAAGAGCATTTTTTTTGTAACTTCTTATCAATTTAATGCATCCTTGCTGAATAAGTGTAAGATTATTAAAAGAAATCTAAAAAAAAAAAAACAGTAGAGTACTTTGTATGTGTGTGTGTGTGTGTGCCCTTTTATTAAAGGATTAGTTCACTTTCAAATGAAAATTAGCCCAAGCTTTACTCACCCTCAATCCATTCTAGGTGTATATGACTTTCTTCTTTCTGATGAACACAATTTGAGAAATATTAATAAATATCCTGACGCATCCAAGCTTTATAATGGCAGTGAACGGGACCAATGAGTATGAGCTGAAGAAAGTGTCTCCATCCACATCCATCCATCATAAACGTACTCCACACGGCTCCGGGTGGTTAATAAAGACCTTCTGAAGCAAATCGATGCATTTGTGTAAAAAACAAAAAAACAAATCTATATTTAACAAGTTATACAATTTCTAGCTTCTGCCAGACCGCCTTCCGTATTCAAGTTATGAAGAAAGTGTAAACTGGCATCATGTCAGTTAGACTTTTTCCGTAAGTTGAATAGGAAAGGCGTAGGACGTAGCTTTGTGAACTGCAAGAGTTTTCCACTTTCTTTGTACGTTGAATACGGAAGGCAGTCTGGCGAAAGCTAGATATTTTACTTCATAACTTGTTTAAATATGGATATTTATTTACACAAACGCATCGCTTCGCTTCAGAAGGCCTTTATTTACCCCCCGAAGCACACGTTTATAATCAGAATCAGAATCAGAAAGAGCTTTATTGCCAGGTATGTTGTTTACACATATAGGAATTTGTTTTAGTGACAGAGGCTCCACAGTGCAACAGAGTAACAGCGACAAGACACGACACATAATAAAAAGAATAAAATAATAATATACAAATTTACAAGATAGACAAAGTGCAAAAAAAAGAGAAAAAAACAATATATAATATAGACAATTGTATGTACAGTTATGTGTGCAAATTTGAAATATAAGTAAGTGTTTTAAGTAAATAATGTGTAATAGTGTTGTGTGTTCCATGTTTGTCAAGTGTTCATGAGATGGATTGCCTGAGGGAAGAAACTGTTCCTGTGTCTGGTCGTTCTGGTGCTCAGGGCTCTGTAGCGTCGACCAGATGGCAACAGTTCAAAGAGGGAGTGTGCTGGATGTGAGGGGTCCAGAGTGATCTTCTTTGCCCTTTTTCTCACTCTGGATAAGTACAGTTCTTGGAGAGTGGGGAGGGTTGTGCCAATGATTCGCTCAGCAGACCGGACTACCCTCTGTAGTCTTCTGAGGTCAGATTTGGTAGCTGAGCTGAACCAGACGGTAATTGAAGTGCAGAGGATGGATTCAATGATGGCAGAGTAGAACTGTTGCAGCAGCTCCTGTGGCAGGTTGAACTTCCTCAGCTGGACGAAGGAAGTACAACCTCTGCTGGGCCTTTTTCACAATGGACTAGATGTGGTTGTCCCACTTCAGGTCCTGAGAGATGGTGGTGCCCAGGAACCTGAATGACTCCACTGCAGTCACAGTGCTGTTCATGATGGTGAGTGGGGGGAGAGCAGGGGGGTTTCTCCTGAAGTCCACGATCATCTCCACTGTCTTGAGCGTGTTGAGCTCCAGGTTGTTAAGACTGCACCAGACAGCCAGCTGTTCAGTAAGCAGACTCGTCTCCGTCCCGGATGAGGCCGATGACTGTAGTGTCGTCCGCAATCTTCAGGAGCTTGACAGAGGGGTCTTTAGAGGTGCAGTCGTTGGTGTAGAGGGAGAAGAGCAGTGGGGAGAGGACACAGCCCTGAGGGGCGCCAGTGCTGATGGTGCGGGTGCTGGATGAGAATTTTCCCAGCCTCACTAGCTGCTGCCTGTCTGTCAGGAGGCTGGTGATCCACTGACAGACAGAGGTGGGCACGGAGAGCTGAGTTAGTTTGGGCTGGAGGAGTGATGGGATGATGGTGTTAAAAGCAGAGCTGAAGTCCACAAACAGGATCCTAATATAAGTCCCTGGTCTGTCCAGATGCTGGAGAACATAATGTAGTCCCATATTGACTGCATCATCCACAGACCTGTTTGCTCGATAAGCAAACTGCAGGGGGTCCAGTAAGGGTCCAGTGATGTCCTTCAGATAAGCCAGAACCAGTCTTTCAAATGACTTCATGGCCACAGACGTTAGAGCCACAGGTCTGTAGTCATTAAGACCAGTAATTTTGGGTTTCTTTGGGACGGGGATGATGGTGGAGCGTTTGAAGCACGAGGGGACTTCGCACAGCTCCAGTGATCTGTTGAAGATCTGTGTGAAGATGGGGGCCAGCTGGTCAGCGCAGGTTTTCAGACAGGCTGGTGAAACGCTGTCTGGGCCTGGTGCCTTTCTTCTCTTGTTCTTTCTGAAGACATAGCGCACATCATCTTCACTGAACTGAATTGTAGGTGTGGGGGAGAGGGGGGTTGTTGGAGGTGTTAATGGTGATTTCTCAAACCTGCAATAAGGTGTTGATTTGCCACAGAGCTGGGGGATGGTGTCTTGTAATTGGTGATGTCTTTCAGACCTTTCCACACTGAAGCTGTGTCATTAGAAGAGAACTGATTCCAAAGTTTATCAGAATAATTCTTCTTTGCCACTCTAATCTCCTTTTCCAGTGTGTATTTGGCCTGTTTGTACAAGACTCTGTCCCCTTTTCTGCGAGCATGGATGGAGGCACTTTCTTCAGCTCATACTTATTGATTCCGTTCATTGCCATTATAATGCTTGGATGCGTCAGGATATTTATTAATATTTCTCAGATTATGTCATCAGAAAGAAGAAAGTCATATACACCTAGGATGGCTTGAGGGTGAGTAAAGCTTGGGCAAATTTTCATTTGAAAGTGAACTAATCCTTTAAGTAGCTCTACTTCATGGGTTTTTATTGCGATAATATCTGACTGTATGTTATCCCTACTGTATATATGTAACATGTGAGTTGATATAAATAGAATTGTGCTCCTTTTTACCTTTGTATCAAGCCTGTGCCCGTATGTGTTATGTTTAATGCAAATCTGATGGCGTCAATAGATTTCTACAACCACTTATTACCTGTAAAGCAATTAAAACAATGAATTCCTGTCTTAAATGCTTTGCACTGTTTGGAAGGAAAGAAAATCTGTTGCTGACCTGCACTCTTTCCGTAGCGTTAAAGGATTAGTTCACTTTAAAATGAAAATTACCCCAAGCTTTACTCACCCTCAAGCCATCCTAGGTGTATATGACTTTCTTCTTTCTGATGAACACAATCGGAGATATATTAATAAATATCCTGACACATCCAAGCTTTATAATGGCAGTGAATGGGACCAACGAGTCTGAAGCTGAAGAAAGTGCATCCATCCATCATAAATGTACTCCACACGGCTCCGGGGGGCTAATAAAAGCCTTTTGAAGTGAAACGATGCGTTTGTGTATGAAAAATATCCAAATATCCATAGTTATAAAGTAAAATATCTAGCTTCCGCCAGACCGCCTTCCGTATTCAACTTACGAAGAAAGTGTAAAATTCTCTCAGTTCAAAACGCTTACGTCCTACGCCTTCCCTATTCAACTTACGAAAAAAGTGTAACTGACGTGATATCAGTAAGGCTTTTTTCGTAAGTGGAATATGGAAGACAGTCTGGTGGAAGCTAGATATTTTACTTGCACTTTCTTGGGCTTCATACTAATTGGTCCCGTTCACTGCCATTATAAAGCTACAATGCATCATGATATGTATTAATATAACTCTGATTGTGTTCATCAGAAAGTCATATACACCAAGGATGGCTTGAGGGTGAGTAAACCTAGGGGTAATTTTCATTCGAAAGTTAAATAATCCTTTAAGTTACAAGATCCATTATCTCTGGCCTAAATACATCATCATTTTGTCAAATGATGATGGAACCTCTCTTGAAATTAGTGGATCATCATGTCACTTAGAAGGTTCTTGGGGAAGTGATGATTTGATGAGTAAGAAAAAAGATGAATAGAGAGGAGAGGAGGGATAAGTGTCTCTAGACAGCTCTTCTGTAGATTCTAGATCTTAAGATGTCTCTCCACTGGTAGAGCCACATGTTTCAAGTATCTCTCTGGAGACTCACGTCTCAACACACACACACACACACACATGCATGCACACACCTGGTGAAGAGGGTCTCGTGGGAGCCCATCTGGGCTGACAACAGAACACACACACATACCACATGATAACTTTTTATAAAATTATAATTGGAAATGTCTAAAATGTGCTGCTTCCACACATTTTAGATTAGGTGACTAATAGCTGTGGATTGAAATAGAGGTGTGATTTTTATACAGCGTTAAGATGTTCCAACAGAGCAAACAAGGCTATTTCATCTCTGTTTTTTGTGTGTGTGTGTGTGTATGCTACTTATTTTTAAATTACATATGTCTTTCTATTAGTTATGTCTATATATTTCCGGCAGCAGAATCGCATGGCCTGTGGCTGAGCTGCCATTTCACAGTTTCACGTTAACGGATCGATGAGCTTTTTTGGTAACCAGCTTTCTTGGCATGAGGATAAAGGGGTGGTACTTTCGGGGAGATTTCCGATTAATCTGAGAGGCAGGTGGAAGGCTCAGCAGAAGAAAAAAAAGTTTGATTGCAGTGCAAAGGCAGCCTTGAATTCCTCCGATGGAGTGCGCCCGTGCGAGAAGAATAACCAGACAGTTGTCCACTTCATTTACGACTGGCTTTGGAGATATGTCCAGAGACAGGTGATGTTCACCTCCGAATCTCTCTCCTCTTTTCTGCTTGGCTGGCCAGTAATTTACTGGGCATTGGTGAGCAAGGCACGCTGCCCTGCACACAGGAAACTGACAGTTTTATTTTTCACCTTTTCTTTTTTCACCTTTTCTCTCTGTTTTTCTATCTGAAGATAACACCTCTTCCTCAGCCTTTCAAGTAAAACTCAATATGTGCCAACAGATACTTGTAAATATTGTATGATGAAAAGCAGCTCTTGTGTTTTAGAAATACACTTTTGTCTTCAATGCTTCTTTCAAGAATCTACTTATTTGAGGCTTTGAGAACTGAATAGTTTTTTTGAAGAGTTGCCGAGCAACAAATTCCAAAATGTGTAGCTTGTGTGAATGTATTTGCCATTTTATTTTTTCTTAATGTCTCTTATGCTTTAGTGCCATACTTGCAAGGAGTTTCTTTTTTTGTACAGACTCAAACTAAGAGGATACAGCAATTCTCTTTATACTACGGGGATGTTGAATGCTTGAATCTGACTGGTTGATGAAGATATTAAGGTGTGTAATTACTTTAAGGGAAACGCATGGCTAAAGTAGCTCCAGGCAGGTCTTGACCACATTACATGTCCATATCACTTCGTCATATGATTTCAGTTATTTAAAAGGTCCTTACAGCCTAGAACAGAAAAAGAACCAAAACACACAAGGACACTGACCAAGCAAATAAATATAGTAGACAATAGGATAAAACCGACAAATTATCTCCAGTGGGATGAGATGCGTAAGAAATTAGTCCTACACACAAGAGCGTTTTAAAGGGTTTGTTCACCCAAAAATGAAACTTGTGTCATTAAGTACTCACCCACATGTCGTCCCAAATCCGTAAGACCTTTGTTCATCTTGGGAACACAAATTAAGATATTTTTGATGAAATCCAAGGGTATTTGAACCACACATAGCCAGCAATGTCATTGCACCTTTTGAGCTACAGAAAGGTATTAAACACATTGTTAAAATAGTCCATGTTCAACCTTAATGTTATAAAGCGACGAGGATACATTTTGTGCGCAAAAACAAAACAAAAATTATGACTTTATTTAACAATTTGAAGTGTTGTCATACGCAGTTGATGTAGTGAACGCAGTGCAGGTTTACATCCGAACGCCAGCTCATTGTTGGCCTTCGTTAATCTTTGGAACAGAAATTAAAATATTTTTGATGAAATCCGGGGGTTTCTAAAGCACACATAGGCAGAAACGTCATTGCAGCTTTTGAAGTCCAGAAAGGTAGTAAAGACATTGCTGAAATAGTCAACATGACTACAGTGGTTCAACCTAAATGTTATGAATTGGTTAATGTTAAGTGCTTCAGAAACCCTCGGATGACATGAGGATGAGGGTGAGTACTTCATGACAGAAATTTCATTTTTGGGTGAACTAACCCTTTAATGACAGAAATTTTTTGACAAAATGACAAACTTTTTTGGGTGAACTAACCCTTAAAGGACAAAAACCTGACCTTGAAATAAAACATCTGAACAATGTCTTGAGGTGTGGTAAACGTGGTATTAGCGGAATAATTTACGACTGGCTGTTGAATTATTAGAAAATAATGCACACCTGAGGTGTAACGGCCACTCCGCTCCACATTACCACCTGGGTGTGCATTATTGTCTAATAATTCAATTGGCGATTGTACATTTTTCCTTGCTTATTTTTGGGTTTATTTTATAAATGTAATTTACCGAATATTTTGTTATCGATTAGTGAGCTAATCAATACCAAAATATACTGTACATTTGTTTCCATTATCCAGAAAAATGTTCCTGCAAAAACATTTATTGTTAAAATTACCTACTTACTACATTGTGTTAACAATTTTTAATGGTCTGATGTAGCCAGATTCCCAGTATTTGCATAAAGCTTGTCACTCATTTTAGCCATCTTATTTTTGTGTGTAATATGCATCAGACCTTCTGAGCCTGGGACTATAGTTCTGCATCATTTGCCCTTATTAGTTTATTTATGGAAGATTCTGATTAAGAGCTCTCTCAAAAAAATGTATTTCTGTTTCTGCTGTGTTTGCGTCTTTTACAACATGTGTGCCTTTACTTCGGGGAGTGATTCCCTAAATGAAGATGTATTCATGCACACTTCCAGAGTGGATTGTTTTGTCATTCCCTCTTTAAAAGTGGAAAAATGGCACTCTTCCATCTCACTTGCCCCACAGGTCTCTAAATGAGTTGTGTTATTGGAAAAGGGAACTGCTGCTCGCATATCAAGGGACTTGCAGGGGCGAGATCTGAGCTGGTCTTTGAGGCTTTCTCGGGCAACGGCATCCACCACACAAATGTGAATGAATAATGCCTTTAGAGAGCCATTGCTCTAGTATGAAACACCTTCTAAAAGCCCTGGTGACTTTTTTCAACGCATTTCAGCAAGCAATTATTTTTATCTGGCTGCTTTTATAAAGGATCTTCCTCTACTCTCATTTTCACTTTTTGTTCATTTATTCCATCACCTCTCTCACTACTTCTTTTTCTTTTAAAGTCACGCAATTTATACCTCAGCGAATCAGTATTTTGTGAAAAGAGAGATTCAGAAGCATTGGTGTTTTTTCCCCCATCTCTTTTCTTGATTTTTTTTTTTTCTCAGAACCCTCAAGCATAAGCTCTAAGGGGAGTGTTTATGGTCATGGAAAAATGCTAATGTTTTTTCTCTGTTTTTACTCTCACTAATTATGTGCACTTCATACATAATTAATGAAGATTAATGAGCCTTTTGAAATACAGGTAGTAATCTAATCAATAAGTGTTCAATCATTATGCTTTCGGCATTACAAAGATCCCCACAGTACACAGGAAAGTGAGGTTACGTTGAAAACCCACTCAGTCTTGACTTATGGATGGATGCCAGATTGCAAATCAGTTATTGTGACTGGGTCAAGGTTTATAATTTATCACATAGATTTCGGATGATCAGTAAATGAACTGTTTAAGATGTTGGCATAAGTATCCGCATTAGTTGTGTAAGGTTGTGCATTCTAGTTGGGAACCTGCTACACCAGCACACTTTTGCCACATTGTAAATTGTAAAATAAGAGCAAGCATGACAGTAGAATACATTAACATAGAAGTTACAATAAATTGCGTATGGTGAAAAAATCCAAAACTTGTTTCCAAATGGCAGTGGCTTGTGTTCGCACATCAGGGCTGTTCCCTCAGGTCTGTTTCCTCATGTTTCCATATGCGGCTTTGATAATGGATGTAGTTCCTAAAATCTCCAATGTACAAAGAGACCCGCAGTTTGCAGCACTTGCACCTGGACTGTATTTGTAGCAAAATAAGATGCATGGTTGCTTCATAACCCAGCAAATGTGCTCTGTGCAAAGTAATAGTGTGCTGCAATGAGTTTCAAACTCCTCAGAGTGTTTTGCTGTTTCAATATACCTTTTGCTTTCACTTTTTATCGTCCCATAAGCATCTCTCCTCTTCACTCAGCAATGAGCAACAGAAACAGACAGGAAATGAGTTTAGCACTCTGGCTAGCTCAGCTGCTCTTCGGTGCCTCTTTGAAATATTTAAAGTCTATGCAGACACACAGCAGATGTGAACAGGAATTGTGGATTAGAGATCGTCTCACAGGAGTTCCCTGGCAAGATGTCCCAAGTCCACTTTCCTTTAACCCTCAGTGTACATAAAAACCTTATGATGTCTGCATAGTAATGGAAAAAAACTTACATACAAGATCATTTCATTTAGCTTTCAAATTAACTTTTATTCTCTGTTGGAGGCATGAAGCATGACTTCATTATCTTACTGTATCTGTTCTCCCAAGAGCAGCTTAAGCCACTAAACATTGAGGTCTAAGATATGCATTACAGTTGTATATGGATGAGCATGTAGCAAGTGCCTCAAACTGTAGGTCTCTTTATTCTATACATTAAAAACTGTAGGAACTACTTCCATTATCATAATCACAAACAGAAATATTAAGAACCAGACCTGAGGGATCAGCCCTGATGTGTACAACTACACGCCACTGCCATTTGGAAACAGGATTTGGATCTTTTCACCATACACAACATATTGTAACTTCTATTTTAATGTATTCTACTCATGTTTGCGCTTATTTTAGTCATCCATCCTTCTCTTTCTCTCAAAAGTTTTTGAACAAACCTTGATCTGAATGTGGAGACCTTGCATGAAGGTTTTTTTGTTTCTTTGTTTCCAGCTGTCTTCATAAGAAGTTTGTCTTACTAGCCGGTTCTTTGTATTTGAAGGTCAACAAGTGCTTTTCCCATATGGCTCTTTTATTCATCAAGGCTTACCATTCTGGACAAATATTAACAGCATAATTCCTTATAAAATGGTTATTTCTGTCTTTTGAGATTTATTGTTAGATTCAACCAGAGTTTCCCATTCATTTTTCTATAGCTGTTTTGTATTCTTTATAGGTCTCTGTTATTTGTACAGCTTTTTTTTCTGACCATAAAATCTCAAAACAGATAAATATTGCTGGGGGTCTATCGTGAGGAAATGTCACCTTCAGACCCATTTCCTGAAGATTTCTATTGGGAGAACCTTTCAAAATCCTCCAGCCCCAGAGGACCGGAGTCTCAGAGTAGATGAGTAACTCTCCAGAGAAGACATTTCGAACTCCTTCCATATGTGTAGCTTTATTTACTTATGTACTACCTCTTTTAATAGAATGTTACAACACCAAGTCCAGCAGTTTGTGTGCCACTAAAAGAGCTTAAATTCAATAGAGCTCCAGTCTTGAAGGGACATTGTCTCCTGGATGTTAATTAATTCTTTTTCTCTGTTGTTACTACAGGTGAGATGTAAATATACCCTTGATGTTCTTGTTAGAATATAGTTGAAAAATCTAGTGGAACAGAATATGGGTGAATATTAAGACTGGAATACACTACATTTACTACTACTTTTGCACTGATTTTCAATCTGAACGGGCTGATACTAATTGCCAAAATTCAGTTTATTGCAGATATTGGGCAGTCAGAGTTGACAAATGTTACAGAAAATCAGGTTGTGCATGATGGGCACATTTTTTAGCTTCAGACTTTGAGTCCATACAGTCGGAGGATTTGAAACACGTTTGATATTTTGAGCCGTTTTTAGAACACAGGCAAGAGGACATAGTCTGAATGCCTTTAAAAATTTATATTTTACTGTATCCAGCTTTTATTCTGGTATACATATGGTATCTATGATCAGAAACATTAGCCGCTTTTCCACTGTCGGGCCAAACGGTTCTTAGAATGGTTCCAGTTGTGTTTACACTTGAGCCTGATACGGCACGGCATGGCACGATTAAAAAACGTTCTCTGCCCGGAATTGTCTAACCGTGCAGAATCGTGTTGGTAGAATTCGTGAAGTGACGTCACCACTCAGGATTGGCCATTTGTCTGTTTCTCTGTAGCTGGCTAAGCGTTCTATTTGAGCGACGTAAACAAATTAATAATAAAATTAAAAGAAATATCTGATCATCCTCCATAACACGGTTGTTATTTACATCTCATATCATTAGTAAACCGTTGCATTACCAAGGCAACGACTGACGCTTTTGTATTACTTTCCAAAGAGAGTGGCAGTTATCGGCCCCACAGTGGAAAATGAAACCGTAACCGTACCAGATGGCCTGGATCTGCACGGAATGGAACGTTTACGCAATAAGAACCGTTCGGCCCGACTGTGGAAAAGCGGCTATTGTTCAGGCCACTCAACGGATATGTTCATAGAAAACATGAGACTATCATATTCTGTGCAGAGAAAAATAGGAAGGGAGGACTGTAGCCATATGAATTCTGTTTTACAAAGACATAATGAGCTAATGAACATGACGTAATAGTGTCTAGGAGCTAATTTTGGCTATAGAAGCCATTGATGTGAACTTCTATAATTTTCACTGTTGTGAAGACCCAAATTTTCTCATTCACTCTCTTCCTTCACATTTAATAAGTAATTTTCATCCAAATGAAATGACTGTCTGCTTATACACAGCAATTTTCTCTTGGGAAAATTTCTATGAATGCTAGCAGAAACCACTACCTCGCTGGTATTCAAACAACTGGGCTGAAATGAGGAGGAATATATCTTCAGGCATACTGTGCTGTGGCGCTGCCTATTGCTGTGACCCTGTCAGGAGAATTTAACCTTACCGGGAGGCTTTAACATGAACATCGATCTTTATAATCTTTTGTACCACATCTGTGGCAAAATGTCATGAAGATGTTCATCATGATACAAAGCACTGTGCACAGCAGTCTGAAAAATTAAATCATGCAAAGATAAGAGTCATTCACAAACATATCAAGAGTGTAACGGTTCAGTGTTTTTTGTGCTGAATGAGATTTATAACCTTTGAAACTGAAGTTTACATTCTGAATGGTGCAGAAAATGTTTAAGTTGGAGCTGTAGAATCTGTGATTCCTCAGGAATGAATATTTAAAGGATTAGTTCACCCTAAAATGAAAATTCTGTCATTAATTACCTACCCTCATGTCGTTCCACACCCGTAAGACCTTTGTTCATCTTCAGAATACAAATTAAGATATTTTTGATTAAATCCGAGAGGTATATGACTCGTCCATAGACAGCAATTTAACGACACTTTCAAGGTCCAGAAAGGTACTAAAGACATTGTTAAAACCGTCGACGTGACTACAGTGGTTCAACCTTAATTTTATGAAGTGAGGAGAATACTTTTTGTGCGCAAAAACAAAACAAAAATAATGACTTTATTCAACAATATCTTCATGGGAATTTTGTCTAAGCTGCCATTTTTACATTTTAGCATCTATAGTATTTAATTATATATTTTGTAGTTTGCGAAGGACATGCATTCCCATGTGGTTTGATGCCACAAAATGAAGTGAAAACTTTAATAGAGAGTCATACAGTAGTCAGAGTAAATTGTTTATATCCGTAATAATCAGTAAAACTGGAAACTCAGCATGTCTTAAATATACTCATGTTTATTTCAAATCTGTAATTATTCATATTAAGGTAATTGAAAATTGCTGTTTACATGGCAACTTGTTCATATACTTGTCTTTGTGAAAACTGTAGCCCTAATAGAAAAAAACAGCTAATGAGGTATAGTAAGACAAATGCAGTACTTTCAATTGTTTGTTTGTACTGTATGCGTGACCAGATTTCTTAATTGCATCATTGTGTCATGACTCAGTCACTACAGGTATATTTAAAGCCCCTGTAGCAGTGTAATGGTGTCTGTGGTGTGCACTGGACAGCTGACAATCATTTCCATCCATCAGACCAGATAACAACCTTCCTAGCATGATAAGTTCAGCTACACGTGCTGCACACACGCCCACAACACAAGTCTCATTGATTTCTTAGTGATGTTCTAGTAGTGAATAATAAATAAGGTTACTGAGTTGCATAATTAAAAGCCAAATAGTTGCATGTGGCCTTTGATGTTGTACTTACAATATTTATTTTATAGTACATAGTAGAGGTTATATGTTTGTAGATAAACCATGATACAATTCCAGACGATTAGTATCACTGTTTCATATTTTAATTAACATTAAAAACGTATTTTATTACTGCAATTTGAAAACCTCACAGTAAATACTGTTCAGCATTAAGCAATGTTACCAACTGTCTCATGCACAGCATGCAGCATATATTTGCTTGTGAAAACATGGTGGAAAGCAGTGAGAGGTTTACTACCTCTAAAACCTAGAACCGAGTGCGGAGGGAAATCGAGTGCTAAGGGAATTTACATTTTACATTTTGCCTGTCTGCTGTTTTTTTCTCAGACCATTGAAAATCTGACTGAATTTTTATACACTGTTGTAAATTTTAACCGGTTGATGGAAGGTAAGTTAATGTGCATTTTAAAAATCTAAACAATTTTGTTAATAAGGTATCTAGAACTGTTGACAGAGCAGATAAAACACCTATAACCATTTATCATTTTGACTAATCACTTTTAAAAAAGACTAAAGACTAAAATGTGAGGTTTTATAAAATGTTTTTGTCAAAACTTTATATATATATATATATATTTCCATCATGACAACTCTCAGAAGATTTTTAGCCTGGTAATGGATATGACAACATTAATGTTTTTGGTCTTGGTGGAATAGATCTGCTGTGCTGCTGCTGAATTGCTGCTGCTGTAGATTATTGCTGTTGTTGTAGATTATTGCTGCTGCTGTTTATTGAGACAGCTGCGAGTAAGACATAGTGCTGCTGCACAAATAGCATATATCAATAACCCAGCAGATCTATACAGGTGGAGCTGGGGAATGTGGAGGTTTTTAGAGGAACACTGAAGCGCGCTGCAAACTGCTATAGTGAATGTAACCAGCCATTTAAATGTGTGAGCAACACGCTCATTGGCTGGAGAAGTGACATGGACCAGTCAGCTTGTGCCAAGTAGTTAATGCTGTAATTATCATCAGCTTGCATCAAGGACCCATCAGCCTGTGTCATCTAGAGTTTCATGACTGAACTATGTGTATATATGTATTGGATAAGGCATGAATGTGACACATGTGAAGAAGGTTTCTTGAATAATTGTTTTAAATAATTGAAATACCCCATTGTTGTAGAGATGAAACCTAGGTTTGTTACTTACCTCTACTTTCACTCGCACTCTAACACTCTTTTATTTAATATATATATTCTGTTAGATTCGGTGAAACTCCCACCTCAGGTGAGACAGTTGACATTGCCGTTAATTAATCCCCTTTCCCTTGTGATGTTATAGATGTGGTTACAGATTTAAAGGGATAGTTCACCCAAAAATAAAATTCTGTCATTAATTACACAATCTCATGTTGTTCACTGAAAATCTTACCTTAAATATCTAGCTTGAGAGGTATTGTCTCTATTCACTTTCATTGTATGCAAAAGATCAGCTTGGAGAATCTGCAAGCAAATAAGTGTTCAATGTAAGAAAGATTTTCATTTTCAGGTAAACTATCCCTTTAAATATTACCATGTTGCTATTGAAAGAAACCTTCACTTCATATTGATGCAAGAGCAATGAATATATAGTAGAAAGCTCCAGTGGGAAAGAATATGGGTGAATATTATTTGCATAGTATTGGCCAATAATGTGACCACTGTGATCCTTTTTTTGCGGTAATCAGGAACGGAGTGCAGACATAAAGAGAGCAGGAAGTGAGATTGGGAGGAAGATAAATTCACAAGGCTGTAAATTCACACAGAAGAAGTGTGGACAGATGTGGTCTAAGCAAAACAGACAGACTGACACTGGCTGCGTAACATCCAGACTGCATGACAGTGGCCGGATTCCTGCTCTGAATGTAAAGTGATGCATCTCACCAGCACAGGCTAAGCACTACAGCACTAAAAGACCAGGGTTGTGCGCCAATTGACAAATTCTTTAAAATTCTAATTCTGTCCAAAGAAGATGCAGAATTGCAATTTGAAATTGATACTAATATGAAATTTTTCTTAAGCACCAAATATGTTGCAGCTAGCATATTAGAATGATTTCTGATGGATTATGTGAATCTGAACACTGGAGTAATGATGCTGAAAATTCAGCTTTGCCATAAGAGGAATAAATTACATTTTAAAGGTGCCCTAGAACCCTATTTCACAAGGTGTAATATAAGTCTAAGGTGTCCCCAGAATGTGTCTGTGAAGTTTCAGCTCAAAATACCCCATAGATGTTTTATTATACAATGTTTTAACTGCCTATTTTGGGGCATAATCTAATCAATTCTGTGCATGTCCCCTTTAAATGCTCGTGATCCCCGCCCCCAAGCTCGCAACTCTATAATACATTGCATAAACAAAGTTCACACAGCTAATATAACCCTCAAAATGGATCTTTATAAAGTCTTTGTGATGCAGCATATCAGATCATGTAAGTATGGTATTTATTTTGCAGATGTTTACATGTGATTCTGAATGAGTTTGATAGTATGCTGCGGCTAACGGGGCTAAAGCTAACGTTTCACACTGTTGGAGAGATTAATAAAGAATGAAGATGCATTTATGAATTACACAGACTGTAAGCATTTAAAAATGAAAATAACGACATGGCTCTGGTCTCCGTGAATACAGTAAGAAACAATGGTAACTTTAATCACATTTAACAGTACATTTGCAACATGCTAACGAAACATTTATAAAGACAATTTACAAATATCACTAAATATATCATGATATCATGGATCATGAACAGTTATTATCGATCCATCTGCCATTTTCACTATTGTCCTTGCTTGCTTTACAATAGCCTACCTGCATAACGTCTGATGATTCGGCTGTGCAGCTCCAGACGTTAATGCTGCCTTGACTAATGCCTTGAACATGGGCTATATGCAAAAGTTGGGGGCGTACATATTAATGATCCCGACTGTTGCGTCACAGTCGGTGTTATGTTGAGATTCGCCTGTTTTTCAGTGGATTTTTGCACAAATCAAATTTACATAAGAAGGAGGAAACAATGGTTTTTGAGACTCACTGTATGTCATTTCCATGTACAGAACTCTAATTATTTAACTAAGCCAAGGTAAATTCAATTTTAAATTCTAGGGCACCTTTAACTGTATTTTGATCAAATAAAAAGGTGAGCATAAGAGACTTTTTTTCAGTAACAAACATTTGGATTCAATAAAGTATTTCTCCATGAGTCGGTTCTGAAGCTTCTGATAATTTTCAGAACAGAACTAAACCTTTATATTGTCAAAAATTTAATAAACACATTAACATTCCAGTAATCGCATTTTTACCTCTACTGCCCTAGTAATCCAGGGACTGCCCCTGTCAGTCCGTTATTGTTCTCACAATAGAATGATTTCAGTGTGTTTGTGCCATTTGTTTTGTAGAGGATAACCTGAGGACGTTTTGACTGTGATGAGAGGAGAGAGAGCACTTGTCCGTCTCCCGTTTCTCAGGGTTCACAGGGGCTGTGTGAAGACCAGCGGGGTATAAGTGCACTTGACAGGGATGTAAACACCCCTCAGATGAGAGTCAGAAAGAGCAGGCAGCAGAAATGAAGGGCAATAGGATGAAAACAACAGCAGCAAGAATGGCAAATACTGCCAGTTAAAGATGGTGCCTCTGTGGGAAGACAGACTAGGATATCAAAGGTGCTTTTAAGGGAATGAGGCTTCTGGATATGCGAAGGGTAATACTTTTTGAAGTCGGTTTATGTAAGTTTTGTCCTGCTCCCGTATGCATGATGATACAATGGATGCCCGTGTGCATACTTCTCCAGAAAATGAGGCCCAGAACTCTGTAGCGAGCTCCTGTAGTGCGCTGACACGTCTGTTTTACAGAAAATGAGCCACACCAGGGGGTCTGACGGGGTGTAATGATGTTTGATGTCTGCTGTAATGTGTGCAGCATACTTGCTGTAGCTTAAATCTCAATGAATGTTGTTTAGCTTTGGATTTAATGGGCATACATATATAAAAGATTTAAAAGGCATACATGTCTTTTTTGACACTTCATGCTGACAAGATTTACATAGGAATCTGAGGGAAGTGAGGAAGGCACTGATCACTTTCCTTTAAAAATGCAATTTCATTTCTGTCATGAAAATCTAATTTCCCTGGATCTTTGGATGTTAAAAGGACATTTAGCTTAAAAAAAAAAAAAGATCATTTACTCATCCTCATGTTGTTACAAAATTGTATGACTTTATTTCTTCTGTGAACAACAAGATATTTTGAGACATATCAGCGTG
>RJVU01048406.1:8457724-8470385 GCA_003731715.1 Anabarilius grahami | reverse complement strand
GTTTTTTTTTTTTGGGATGAATTTCCCCTTTAAATAGTTTAATTTAGTGTAAATTCTGTAAATGTCACAACTCTGTTTATAAAACCTAACATGCAAAAACAGCTTCCAGACTTCTACAACTTTTGATGTTTGCTTGCTTTACAGTAAAAAAAAAACAAAAAAACAACAACAACAAATAACTTTACTTATAATTTCAACTTTTTTTCTTGGATTTGTAATTTTTTATCTTACATTTGCTACTTTATTTCTCCCAGTTGCAGCTTTATTACCCATTTGTGAAATTATGACTCACATTTGACAATATTTTGCAGTTGCAACCTTTCTCATAATTTTGACTTTGTATCATAATTGTCTCACATATTTGTCTTGATTACAACTTTATCTATCTATCTATCTATCTATCTATCTATCTATCTATCTATCTATCTATCTATCTATCTATCTATCTATCTATCTATCNATTTTGACTTTGTATCATAATTGTCTCACATATTTGTCTTGATTACAACTTTATTATCTATCTATCTATCTATCTATCTATCTATCTATCTATCTATCTATCATCTATCTATCTATCTATCTATCTATCTATCTATCTATCTATCTATCTATCTATCTATCTATCTATCTATCTATCTATCTATCTATCTATCATCAATGTGGAAAGTACAGTATGGAAGCTTCTTTCTGCCATGGAATAAAAAATACAAAAGGTAATTGCAACATTTTATCTCACAATTTTGACATTTTTTCTCTCAATTGCGAGTTTACATCTCACAATACTTACTTTTTTTCCTCAGAAATGCAGGATATAAAGTCGCAATTGCGAGAAAAAAAGTAATTTATATCTCACAATTCTGACATTATAACTCACAATGGTGACTATATCACACAATTCTGAGAAAATGCTGTGGTGGAAACAAGTTTCCATAGGAAACAGACTTCCTTATATATAAAAAAATCTTACAACAGATTTTGAATGTGTTTTCTCAGAATTTTTGACTCCAGTGCAAGAGAGTCCTTCTAAGGAATCCCTGCATTAGGATAGAGTGGAGTATGTATTATATACAAGATCCCTGACCTAACAGTTACTCATTTAAGATGCGTGGAGGGTGTTTACACACTCTTAAAAGCACAACCAAAATGGCAACTAGTGGCAGAACTAATCGACTAGTCTGTGTGAACCCTAGTAAATGGTCTCTCTCTGTACAGCAGCAGGCTGCGATGATGTATCGAAACCATTAGTGCTATAAACTCTGATGTGGGCAGTCTGTATCATTACAAGCATGATATCTGTTGAGCGGACTCATGACTGCACTGGTTGCGGCCAGACAAAGAGACTGACCTATGCCTCCACGAGAGACAGAGAGAGCAGATGAGAGTGATGTCATGCATTACTGGCAACGATCGCAACGCTCGGGTAATGTGCTGGCAGAGAGAGGAACTCCCCTGTTTTGGCCACTCTGCGTAATGGATCATTCCTGATGGGCTCTTAGGGTAATGCAAAATGGCAAGTGCTATCATTGGTCATTTCCACTGGGGTGAGAAGGGAGGGGAGACTCATCATCCGTTAACATAGCTAGGAGTTATGAGACGCTAATTTGAGCTCTTAATGTTTCCTCTCTGAGCCAGGGAAGTTGAGTCTCGTTATGAAGCCGGTGCCTTTCCAGGAGCTTTTGAAAATAGATTTTATTATGCTATGAAGATTGACGGCTCTGTGACAAATAGCTTATGTTTCGCTGTTGACATTTTTTTTTTTTTACATTTTGTAATATTTTAAACATTCTGTCAGGCAAACCAACCATTGCTTAGATAGATCTATATATAAATAGATATATATGCTGCATTAATTTGATAAAAAAAAATTCAGTAAAACAGTAACACTTATAGTGTGAAATTTTATTTTTAATTAGATAGATAGATAGATAGATAGATAGATAGATAGATAGATAGATAGATAGATAGATAGATAGATAGATAGATAGATAGATAGATAGATAGATAGATAGATAGATAGATAGATAGATAGATAGATAGATAGATAGATAGATAGATAGATAGATAGATAGATAGATAGATAGTAGGGGTGTAACGGTTCATGACGACGAATTCAGTCAGTCACAGGCGATCCACACTACGATCCAGAAGGGGGCGCGCACAGTAATGCTTTTTATCCTAACCTATTTTAACCAGCATTAACCACCAATAATCGCAATAAGCTCGTTTTTTGTTACTTTAGATACGAAACAAAGTGCCATCTTTCAAATTCTGTCCGTTTTATCAGGAAGTTCAAACAACAAATGCCGTTTTGGCGCTTTGGTGTGACAGATCGCTGTATAGGCGCCTCAGTTCAAACGGCAGCGTGATCATCTCTTCCTCTTCACTACTACAGAATGAACATGAATGAACATGAAGGTATGTTGAAAGATACAGTACAACTTACTGAAACGTATCATATCTCATTTAATCGCTTAATCAGTGTTTCAACCGTTGAAAGAGGCCTATAAAACAGCTTGTTAACAATGTCATGTAGTATTACATTCACCTCAGAAAAGCCATTCGGTGTCAACAGCTTGTTAGTTCGCTAGAGAAATGCACTGTTTTTGCTTAATATATGCACTATATTAACCTATATATTAATTATTTTTTACTTAACCTGTTAGTTAATGTAAGGCCTAAATAAATCCGTCATGAAAACAAGTTATGACAGCCACTGTGTAAATGATTATATTTCAAAGTTAATGCAAAATCTGCCTTATGTGTAATTTTCATGTTAACGATACATAAATGTATTATTATATTTGAGAGTTGTTGATTATATCTAAAAATAAATAGCAACTGAATTTAATAATTTGGGCTCTGTTGTCAATTGTAACCTTTATTATAGTAATGTGCAAGTTTACAGCATTTAGCAGAGATAGATTTTTTTTTATCCTTAAGAAAATTGTAATTATAATTGAATACATTTAAAGACAGAGAAACAGGTGGATCAGTAAAATATTGTTTAATAAAAAATTGAGAAAAAATTGTTTTGTTCGCATACCGAACCGTGACTTTAAAACCGAGGTACGTACCAAACCGTTATTTTTGTGTACCGTTACACCCCTAATAGATAGATAGATCGATAGATAGATAGATATAGATAGATTTTTGTTGTTTTTAGAAAAAAAATGCTTATATTAACACATAGGAAAAGATTCCATCATATATTCATCACTAAAGTATTTTTTTTTTTTACTTATTGGATGTACTATACAGTCAAACCAAAATTTATTCAGACACCTTGAACATTACATTCATTAATATGGTTTATTTAATATAGTTGAAAATAATGGCAATAAAATATGACAACATCTCAGAGTTAAACTGTGTCAGAAATTTTTTTATCTTAATTATATCAGATAACACTTAAGCAAAACATGGTCAGGTCAAAGTGNTTTGTTGTTTTTAGAAAAAAAATGCTTATATTAACACATAGGAAAAGATTCCATCATATATTCATCACTAAAGTATTTTTTTTTTTTACTTATTGGATGTACTATACAGTCAAACCAAAATGTATTCAGACACCTTGAACATTACATTCATTAATATGGTTTATTTCATATAGTTGAAAATAATGGCAATAAAATATGACATCTCAGAGTTAGACTGTGTCAGAAATTTTTTTATCTTAATTATATCAGATAACACTTAAGCAAAACATGGTCAGGTCAAAGTGTCTGAATAATTTTTGGTTCCAAATTTTTATTAAAAAAATTGTAATAAAATTTATTTTATTAAATAATATTTATTACATAAATAAACTATAGTGTCCTGGACCCACTAGTAAAAATATATCAAAAATATCTGAATAATTTTTTGTTTGACTGTATATGAGGGACACAAGTGGCATCTGTTTTGTAGAATGATGCTTCTATAGTGAAAACTTTGTAAGTCTGTCGGCACAAGCTCTTTATATCTCCCCTTCCCACCAAAATCTGGTACATAAAGTTCAAAGCGTTGCGTCACCATAGTTTACAGGTGCGCAAATAAAACATAACTCTACAGGGTAGAGTTAGAGATGCCCAGTATGGGAGTTCTGAGCTCTTTTATCAGACATTGATTTGCGTCAGTTTAACGTGTTTCACAGGCCAATTGCTCAGGAGCGTCGAGTAAGCAGTAACATGTCTGGCCTGGGGTATTATGTTTGGCGTACAAGTGTGCGTGTTTGTGTTTGAGGCAGAGAGACAGGACGTGCTGTGCGTTAAGCCTTTTTTGCTTTGAGATGCACACCTCCCGGGGGTGTGGAACGCACACAGTTACGGCAGCGCTAGGAGATGTGAGGAATGAATAAGTGATGTGGGCTTTGGGGAGGCCCGGCTCTGAGGCGGTGGGGCTGAGAGATTGAGGCACAGAAGCGAGGCAGATGCTAGCGCCTCAGCCATCACTGCACTCTCAGGTGGGCCCTTGTGAAACTTCACACTGTGAAAAGCAGATAAATCTTCTTTCTCTCCTTTTCTTCTTGCGAACCCCTCCCGTCACACTTCTAAACATGTCCCTGCACTGTTGTTATTTTTTCATATGCATTCTCATTTTCCCCACACGACTCGCTGTTTTGTCTACCTGTTTTTAAGGATGAGTACAGCTTCCCATCTCTCCATTCCTTTTTGTCTCTTTATGAATCCATTCTCCCCAACAGTTTTACCTTTTTTTCAGTCACACTGGAGTCTGTGGTTTGGCTCTCTGCACTTCTTAGTGAGGATTTTTGGTCCATTTAGGCTCAAATAAGTGGAGAAAATGGGATATTGAGGGAAAGCTGTGGAAAAACAAAGTTTAAAGGATTAGTCCACTTTTAAATAAACTTTTCCTGATAATTTACTCCCCCCCATGTCATCATAGATGTCCATGTCTTTCTTTCTTCAGTCGAAAAGAAATTAAAGTTTTTGATGAAAACATTCCAGGATTTTTCTCCTTATAGTAGACTTGAATGGGCACCAAACAGTTGAAGGTCATTATTAGTTTCACTGCAGCTTCAAATTGTTCAACACGATCCCAGATAAGAAATAAGGGTCTTATCTAGTGAAACCATCGCTCATTTTCTGAAAAAAATGGAAAATTATATAAGTTTTAACCTTAAATGCTCATCTTGAACTTGCTCTCTTCTTCTTCTCCTCTATTAGAATTCCAGCAGTGTAGACGCTGCTAAGCGTATTACTGCCCTCCACAGGCCAAAGTTTGAACTAATTGTTATATACTATTGAACTAGCATATTGCTTCAGATCATTTTGAACAATTTGAAGCTGCAGTGAAACTAATTTTGACCTTCAACCGTTTGGTGCCCAATGAAGTCTACTGTAAGGAGAAAAATCCTGGAATGTTTTCATCAAATTTAATTTCTTTTCGACTGAAGAAAGAAAGACATTAACATCTTGGATGACATGGGGGTGACTAAATTATCAGGAAAAGTTTATTTAAAAATGGACTAATCCTTTAAAGGGTTAGTTCACTCAAAAATGAAAATTCTTTCATTAATTACTCACCCTCATATCGTTCCACACCCGTAAGACCTTTGTTCATCTTCGGAACACAAATTAAGATATTTAAGGAGCGTGTATGAAACTGCCAAAGTCACGCCCCCCAGTGGTGAACCATTGAAATTTCGAAACAATTATGACGTAACGAAGCCTCGTTTACTGAAATCACGTGACTTTGGCAGTTTGATACACGCTCCGAACCACTGATTTGAAACAAGAGATTCGTAAAGCTTCGAAGCTTCATGCGGTGTTTTGAAATTGCCCATCACTAGATATTGTTGAATAAAGTTATATTTATTTATTTTTTGGCACACAAGAATTATTCTCGTCGCTTCATAACATTAAGGTTGAACCACTGTAGTCACATGAACTGTTTTAAATATGTTTTTAGTAGCTTTCTGGGCATTGAAAGTGTTAATGTTCTTGCTAGCAATGCAGGCCTCATTGAGCCATCGGATTTTATGAAAAAAGATCTTAATTTGTGTTCCGAAGATTTTTACGGTCTTACGGGTGTGGAACGACATGAGGGTGAGTAATTAATGACAGAATTTTCATTTTTGGGTGAACTAACCCTTTAAAGGGGTAGTTTTATCAAATTACTGGCACCATTTACTCACCCTCATGTCATTGCCAGAACTCTATGACATTCTACAAAATATCTTTTTTGTGCTCAGCAGAAAAAAGCGAGTTATACAGTTGAGAAAATGATAAAAAAAATTATTTTGGGGGGAACTGTCCCTTTAAGTCCAATCACAGCAGTCTGTATTCACATAGAACCTGAAAATTGACTTTAAAACACTGAATTTAGCCGAGGATATATGGGTTGGGCTCATCACAGAAATGATTTGTCAGTATTTTTCAGTGTTTTGATTATATTTATTTCAATAGTTTTTTTCCCAACAGTTCTTGTCTTCAAGCAGATTCAAAATATTCATTGTAAGAAGTAAAATACAGTAAAATCAAAAAGTACAATATGCAATAAAGTAATTCAGCAATGCTGATCGATTGTATTTAATAATTTCATTTAATAATTCATAAGCCAATATGGTAATAAACAGCAAAATTTACCTAGATACAGTACCAGTCAAAGGTTTGGGGTCAGGAAGATTTTTTTGATGTTTTTTTTTTTTCTCAATAAGTCTCTCATTTTCACCAAGGCTGCATTTATTTGACCAAATATACAGTAAAATAGTAATATTGTGAAGTCTTAATACAATTTAAAATAACTGTTTTCTATTTTGTTACATTTATTTTTAAAATGTAATATATTCCTGTGACAGCAAAGCTATATTTCAGAAGCTTCTTAGGAAGGAAACTTTCAAAGTTTTCAGTGTCACATGATCATCCTTCAGAAATCATTTTAATATATTTTGAGCTCAAGAAACATTTCCTACTATTGAACAGTCAGGTCAACTTTTCATTTGAATAAATCATTTGAAAGCTCTATTGAAAGCTTTAAAACTGAATCAATTCATTTAAATGAGCAGTTTGATCTGATTCAGAAAAAGAGTCAAAGTTGTAATTTAAGTAATTTCTGTAGCACTAGTATCACCAAATTTCAGTGATATATTTCTGCCTTAATGCCCTCATGCTTGCAGGACAGGGACGGATTGAAAAACCAGTCTAATGTCACAGTCTTTACTTAATGGTGAAATAAAAATTGCATTAAAGTTATACTTAATCAAACATTGCTTTTGATTAATCACACATATGTCATGAATATTCAATATATAAGCCAGTTTTATCATCAGACAAGCAAGAAGCAGTGCAATTTAATCAAATTGTGCAGTGCCTTCAAAAAATGTGTGTATTTCTGAGAGCTAGTAGTCTGTTCTTCCTCTGTATCTCTTCTCCTCAGCACCATTACAGCAGGCAGGCTCTCATACTGCAGATCAGCCGCAATCACAGACAAACACTCATCTCCACTCAGATCCTTCAATAATTGCTGACCACAGGCAACATAGGTAGCCATTACCCATGAGTCAATCCTAAAGACCTTTTTTTTTTTTTTTTTTGCAACATCATCCAAAGTATTTTTCATCACTAACTATGAGAGACTCAGGCTAGTGAACAGTAGGATTAGTCTTGTTTTTGCGAAATGAAATAATGGTCATGACAGTACTTTAGAAGAAATTAGTTGTTTGTTCCGCACACGTGTTGGTCCGTTATAGTCACTTTTATGTCACAGCGGTTGATTCCATTAACATTTTTATTTATAGACTGCAATTTGTCTTTTGTTTGTACAAAAATGATAAAGAAAAGTCTAAACTATATCTTTTTAAAATGCTTCATTGTGCAGATTTCATTTCAACCGCAGATCCACACTTTTACGTATTCAAATATGACAAACCTCTAAAAGTATTGTTAAAGACTTTGATAATCTAGATAAAGAGAGCAGTAATCATAAGCCATTTCAGTAGGTACTATTTATATAAATTTTCACAGAAAAAGAATTCAGTCTTACAGATTTAATCTTCTTACTACAATGAAAATATGTTACACAGAGACATTTTTATTGTGCATCAGATTCAGTCAAATTTTATCAAAGATGTAATTTTTTTGTAATAAATATTCTTTAATTGTCTGTATTTAGGATAAAAGCAATGCTAGGTATGAAATTAATCGTAAAAAAATGTGTGTATTTTTTTTATTTTTTTTTATTTAAATTTAATTTCCACCACTAATGTGTGATTTGAGTTGATGTGGAAATGACATTTGTTCATGGTGGTTCTGGGGATATTTATAGTATGTAAATTATATAAAAAGTGTCCAAATGTGTCCAGTTTCTGTGTCACATTGGTGAGCAAATGGTGAAAGAAAAAGGAACAATGTGAAGTGTAAAACGTCTCTGGATGTTATTTCTTGTTTTCTGTATACATGATTATTCTTAAATATGAAAAATTTGCATTTCTTCAGCTGACAACACAAAATGTTAATGTTCCTTTTTACAAAAATCCTGTCACCTATCTAAAGTTTTCTTCATACTTCTCTTTAAGATGTGAATCGTCTCACATCACATGTGTGAAATCTCAACTGCCTGACAGTGAAAGCAACTGAAGAAACACTTTACAGACAGTTGCTGCCAGAAACTGAGTTTTTCTTTTTTGTCTTTCTCTCTCCTATAGCTCCAGGTATCCACCACTGACCTAAGTGGCAAGTTAGTAGAGGGACCAGTAGACTTGGACGTGTCTGTTATTGACCAGAATGATAACAGACCAGTCTTCAAGGAGCCACGCTACTCTGGGGAGGTTCTGGAGGGCTCCCCCACAGGTACTGTACCCTGAAATGACAGTGTTTGTGTTCTTGTGGTTGAAATGAATGTTTCTAGGGAACTGGAAGAATAAAGTTGAGACCAGAGTTTTCTAAGGGTCTACATATCTTTGATAATAGTGGTTGGAGAGAAAACATTGGTTCAGTTTGATGGACCACAGCCTGTGCAAGATAAGGACTATAACTTGTTGGTTTTCATTAGTTGTGTTTGCATCTTCATTATTAAGGTGCATACTAAAGGTTAATGGCTTGTAGAAACTCATTCCGCTTTTATGCTATAGACATGAATGTTACCTCAAATCATGTGGCTTGTTGAATAGCGTGTGCTGTTACTTGACTATGTTATTGAACTTATGATTTTCAACTGGCAGAACTAAACTTATTGAAGTATAAAGACCCGAGCAATATCAAAGTCAGTAGTTTTCAACAAGGTTTCATTTGCAACAAAGATAAACATGGTTTGTGTCGATCACAATGTTGTGAATGAATTGTTGCCATGAGCCAGCCAGTGGTCCCCACAAGGGAAATGAATGAATAAACGTACAAAAAGATGTAATATTTGAAAATGTAAAAATTCAGAAAGTTTTCTGTGATGGGTAGGTTTAGTGTAGGTTTGTACAGTATAAAAGTCATTATGTCTATGGAGAGTCCCCACAAAGACAGCAAAACCTAATGTGTGTGTGTGTGTGTGTGTGTGAGAGAGAGTGATAGAGAGAGTACATAAATGAATACTTTAAAGCCCAAAGTATACTTCAGTTTTTATGCATACGCGAGGGTCAGTGTACAGTGCGCGTGGCGTGAATTTCATCATCAGAAGAGTACGTGCGTACTGTACATGCACCAGCAGATTTTATGCGCAGGTCGCACATGCGCATTTAATATTTTTTGCACTAATTATTTTATCCACAAAGTGGCAACCGTGCCCTGGGGGCGTCGATTCACAAGGTAGTCAAAGAAAAACTGCATAAACAGAACAGACCGGAACACATGCAAGCTACAGACAATTGACGCCTATATAAACGACAGATTATGCGAAGAGTTTAGAACGTACCCTCACTTGTACAACTCTAGCATGAAAAAATACAAATATATTTACATGGATTGTAACTCGTGGCGAGAGATTGCTCAAAGCTGCGCATGTGTTGAATGCCTGTGTATGCGGAAGAGTCAACTGACCTATACTCTGGCTGTTTATTCAACTGTGCACGTACGTTAGCGTACATGTAAAAAAAAACTAAGTATACCCAGGGCTTTATTCGGCAAGTATGCATTAAATGTCCCCTAGAACATGTTTTTAAAAGATGTAATATAAGTCTAAGGTGTCCCCTGAATGTGTCTGTGAAGTTTCAGCTCAAAATACCCCATAGATTTTTTTTTATAAATTTTTTTAACTGCCTATTTTGGGGCATCATTATAAACACGCCGATTTATTCTGTGCGGCCCCTTTAAATCTCGTGCTCCACGCCCACGGAGCTCGCGCTTGCCTTAAACAGCGCCTATACAAAGTTTACACAGCTAATATAACCCTCATCTTTACAAAGTGTTCGTCATGCATGCGGCATGCATGCGTCGGATTATGTGTGAGTATTGTATACTGTTATATTGTTTACATATGATTCTGAATGAATTTGAGGCTGTGCTCCGTGGCTAACGGCTAATGCTACACTGTTGGAGAGATTTATAAAGAATGAAGTTGTGTTTATGCATTATACAGACTGCAAGTGTTTAAAAATGAAAATAGCGACGGCTCTTGTCTCCGTGAATACAGTAAGAAACGATGGTAACTTTAACCACATTTAACAGTACATTAGCAACATGCTAACGAAACATTTAGAAAGACAGTTTACAAATATCGCTAAAAATATCATGATATCATGGATCATGTCAGTTATTATTGCTCCATCTGCCATTTTTCGCTATTGTTCTTGCTTGCTTACCTAGTCTGATGATTCGGCTGTGCACAGATCCAGACGTTCTGCCCTTGTCTAATGCCTTTCGTAATGTTGGGAACATGGGCTGGCATATGCAAATATTGGGGGCGTACACCCCGACTGTTAGGTAACAGTCGGGGTGTACGGTGTTACCTAACAGTCGGTGTTAGGTAACACCGACTGTTAGGTAACAGTCGGTGTTATGTTGAGATTCGCCTGTTCTTCGGAGGTCTTTTAAACAAATGAGATTTATGTAAGAAGGAGGAAACAATGGAGTTTGAGACTCACTGTATGTCATTTCCATGTACTGAACACTTGTTAATTAACTATGCCAAGGTAAATTAAATTTTTCATTCGAGGGCACCTTTAAATTGATTAAAAAGTTGCAGTAGTCTTTTACAATGTTACAAAAAAATCTATTTCAAATTAATGCTGATGTGGCACGGAAAAATATATATTAAAACATATTAAAATAATATAGAAGTATAAAGAAATATATTAAAATAAATAGCATTTTTCTAAATTATAATTTTTGTTTTTACTGTATTTTTGGTCCAAAAAAAAAGAAAAAAAGATTTATATATATATAGTTTAATTTTGACTTCGATCAGTTTGCAACTACCTAGCAACCTGTTAGCTAAAGCCTAGAAACCACCCAAAACACCATAGCAAAATTCTTGAATAATGCATCTAGTTTTGCATTGGCGAACATCACTCAGTTTTCTTCAGAAAAAGTAAAAATCTTTTTTTCAAAAAGCAATTTATTCTTACAGATTTCATCATCATACTGAAGCAAGAATGTTACAGAAATAATGTATTTTACATCATAGTGTCTAAAGTATTTGCAAAGGGTTACACATGATCTCTTTTGTTTCCTTTCTGCATAGCTATAAAGCAAAGACTACATGTTTTATTTTTTTTAAAAAAAGTACACTTTTCAAGTCATCCCTAATGAGCAAACACATTATCTCCAAGCGTGTATGTTCACACGGTGCACCGCTGAGATAGCTTCGTAGAGTTAATCGTGAACATCCCTCACAAATGGCAGCCTACGTTTATCTCGCCACCAGAGAATGCTACATTGTTTTCATGATGTGTCTGATAAATCATAAAAGAATTGGACCATTGACAAACTGCATGACACTTTCTTCAGTCCCTTGCCCTCCAGAAATAAGAAATTCATTGAGACAACTCCGTCCTCAAAGGTCCCAGTACTGCACTTCCATTTCACAATCCTTCCATCATTTTTCCCACAATTCTTCAGCAATTTCATCACTTCGCTTTGCCTCTTTCTTTTTTATACTTACTCGGTTTTTGTGGCATGGAAACCCCAAAACACAAGGAACATGGTTTTAGTGTGTTAAAAAGGAGGTATTTCGTGAACCTTCATCACCCACACACTCACCAAAAATGCACATAACAAACAATTAAACACTCTATCGAGCATGTGAACTTTACCTCAGTGAGCACGGCGAGCATAATAGGATGGGAGAGATCATATCAAATTCTTTTCTCTGTGAAGAGTGGGCTGCGCTGCTTTCATTACTGCATAAACAAACAGACGTCAGCCTCAAACATCAGTGATAAGGGCAGGATGAACTGATCCAGGTAGAGTAGGCGAATACAGTGTGCCTGCTTGTACATACATTTAGCACAATGAATGGTAATGTGTGCTCTGTCAGGAGTGAGTTAGGGTGGAAGGAGATGAGAGTCCCTAACAGTGGGAAACGTTCCGCCCGCTTCCAGAGTTGCTGTAACTTAGTTAAGCAAAGTGGGTTTATCTAATCGCCAAAAGAGGAATGAAATTTGGCTGAAAGACTTAATGAAATTAAACCAAGACCTTCATGCAACCAGGGAGAACATAAACACCCACAGGCCAAGCACTGTTCACTCAGAAATTGTTTCTATATATAGAAAAGAAATGTTTTATCTTGTATAATAATA
>RJVU01048406.1:8386611-8454328 GCA_003731715.1 Anabarilius grahami | reverse complement strand
AAAAAAAAAAAAAAAAAGGGACTGAGTGCTTCTTTTAAATGAATTTATATTTTGGCTCTTATTCCATGCTACATTTCCATTGCCATGTCTCTCATCTTTTAAGATACCTTAATGGGGAAGATGCATGATTTATGGAGAGTAGATCTATTTCAATGTCTATTGCCTCTCAATTATAACCATTTTCCATGGAATAAATTTTAAGTTGATCATTTGAAAAGCCTCAAACCATTCACCAATAAAAGAGATGCTTTTTAGGGTTTCCTCATCTTTCATATTAATCAAATGAGTTGCTTTTATCATTTTCATAGCATCTTGTCCTGACCAGTTGTTCAGAGGTGCAGAGTTCCTGTTCAGATTGCCATTGTCACTGCTCTACTCAAGGAGCATGTGTGCAGTGCATTGTGGGTGCAGGTGTGCGCTGCAGGGGCCAGGATTTTTCTTGAGTGACTTCCTCTCTCCTCTTTAGGCTTGTGTATGTACTGGTGCAGATGTGCACAGCGTGCCTCCTCCGCTATGTCTCCTGAGCGCATGGCAAAGGAAGGATGAATCTGTATTGCTTTTTAACACCTCTTTTCAGAGGCCCCGTTAAGCAGAAGAGTATGCCAGTGTGTGTCCGGAGAGGAAATGAAAAATGGGAATTGAGAGCATTTTAAAGAAGCCTACATTAATCAGCACTGGAACCAACAGTCACGGGCCTCCCACTCGGGTCTTGGGTTTAAGATATTCTGCCCCTACCCCCCGCCTGCTTTAATCAGCATGACTGCTGGCACAGGTTAGAAATTAAAGGGCTCAGCACGGTGCCTGATTAGTGAAGGTTTCTGCAAGCTGCCTTTTCAACAAGTCGCAAGGCTGTGCGACTATATGCATGTGTGTACACGTGTTTACTTCTGGCAGTCTTATGAAGTGCCAAGTCAAGATAAACTACTGAGTGAAATGACATTTAAGGAGAGCAAAATTTAGGGCAAGACTTAACTTTATTCATTGGGATATGTTTGGATCATGAACAGTGGGCTCTATATGACAGATAGTTGGAAGGGAGGTTTTTTTAAAAAAAAAGAGTGATTGGTGACATCATCCAAGTGAAGTCATGAACAAGAGTGTGTATGGACGTCACGGTTCGGTTCATGCAGTTAGACGACCAATACAGTCAGTCACAGACGAGCAACACTCCAATCCAGAAGGGGGCGCATGGGGAAATGCAACACTAGCTGCGTTTCCATTACAGATTTGTGCAAAAAAAATCGATAAAAACTATTGCGAAATGATGGCGTTTCCATTTACCGGTGTTATGTGACTAAAATGTATTTTTTTCCTCTCGCGATAAGTCATTCTAAAAATCATGGCCACGGATGTTGGTAGGTTTGCATATATATTGGCATATATACCAGCCACTGCACTAGCCATTATTTTTAATCAAAGAAGACGTAGGCATGTTAAGCATTAATGGCAAGGAAAGCCCCTTATACGTGGGAGCGGCCACGTATGATGTGTTTCTGGGTGTTTCTTCTATCTGCTTCAAGGTCCTGATTAATTCAAATTGTGGCATTTCTTTGTTGTTTTGAATCTAGTAGTCCCATAATACTTTTGTCTCTTATGAGTTTAAGGAAGAACTCGCAATTCAATTTGCAATTTCAATTTGTGCAATTAAAAGGGTAATGGAAACGCGGCTACTCTGTTTGCTAACCGCCACAACAACAAAAAGAGCAGAAGAAGAACAGCGCATGTGCGAATAACTGCTTGAAAACAAGTCAAATCCGTCTTTCTGTGCTCACGGACAAAGGAGAATACTTTAAAAAAGGCTTGCGATTTCAACTGTGTGCGAAAAGAAGCAGAACGCGGAAAATTAAGTATTGGAGGGTTGGTCTTAAGCTTTGAATGTTTAAATATAGTTTAGGTGGAGCAAATTGTAACACTACAAATGTGCAGGTTTTATTTTTCATTATTCTGTTTATTTTGTACTTTTATAACATGAGATGCTTTTCAGTTTTGCTTTTTCAGTTTGTAGCTGATTGCGACCAAATACCTTTTGTTTTTATCAGCCGTGCAAAAAAATATGACCCATGCACGAGTGCATTCTGTTTACTGCTTAGTGCTGTATTCTGTACAGCCACTAAAGGAGGCTGTACTGTACCAGTACTGTACTGTACCAACTACCTCAGGGGGGACTAAATCCCGCTAGATGGAACAAGCGGATTTGTGGATTTGTTGCTTTTTCCGGTAACACTTTTGTTTAGGGTCCAATTCTCACTATTAACTAGTTGCTGATTAGCATATTAATAGGAAATTGGCTGTTTATTAGAACTTATTAAGCACATATTAATGCCTTATTCTGCATGACCATATTCTACATCTCTTAATCCTACCCAATACCTAAACCTAACAACCTTACTAACTAGTAAGTCTAATTTTCTTGATTTTTTGCGAGTACCATGCTTTACCATGCCTCAGAGAAAAACACTATTTTGTGAAGTAGCTAACATAGCATAATTAGATGCAGCTTTATTTTTAGTAACAGTAATACATCATTTATCATACAATACGTTTTAAAATGAATTGCATGCCATTTATCAACACAAGCCATCCAGTATTTAATATGATATTCTAAAATCGATCTAGCTTACTGCAGTGTGTCTCAAACAAGTGTCTCACCTCCACCACTGAGCGAACGCACAGAGTAACGTTATAACGTAATTTTCAACACTCTCAAATGTATCTAATATGATAAACAGAGCTGCGTTACCTCATACTCATGACCGGAAAAGCGGCGCCGGCGACTGTGGCATAATAAAAGTTCCGCTGCTCGTGAGGCGTTTGTTGCACAATCGCTCCAGCGGCCTCATTCAGCTCTCACAACACTCGGTCCTGCTCTGCTTCATACTACAATAACGTTAATAATCGCATCCATGAACATGATTTCTTCCCGAGTCCTATCCCTATTCTTTTGCACCGTCCGTTGAGGTGAAGACCACAACTTGGTGTCATTGTTTTGCATAGGCCTCTAGCAACCTCTAGCGGACAGAAATCCTACATACTGCACCATTTAATAGTTAGTTAAAGTGAGAATTGGACCCTAAAACTAAAGTTTGTCCATTTTTCCTATTGTACCGAAATCTAATAATCTTTTATGTTTACTCCAATTACTGTTACTGTTGTTACATTTACTGTGGTTGACACAAGAATAGTAAAGGGGCTTGACTTCTGCAATCTCATGCAGACATTCGATCAGTTTTAGAGTCCCGATCTGATACTCCCACCTGTTTGTATATGTGCTTGTTGTATAAATGTTGCCAACATGACCAGGAATGCCATTAGGAAAGTAAATTGGTCCAATGTTGATGGCGGTAGTAATGAACATGTGGCTTGAACGTATCATTCTTTCTTTCTTTCTCCGCAGGCTCCTCCCCACCTCCCTTCTCACACTTTTGCGTGTTGTTTGAAATGTTTATTTTGTTCTGAATTGGGAGGACAGTTGCCTATAGGGGGAAACACAGCAGCACTCTGACATTTCTGTGTGTGGTGATAACTGAGCAAACAGTTAGACTTCTGGCAGGCCTTTATTCACTCTCTCTCTTTCTCTCTTTTGTTTCCCTCTCTCTCTGTTTCTACAGGCTATTTTTGTTGGGGAAAATATCTTCATTTCTCAGTTGCCTTTCCTCTTGTCTGCTCTTTGGTTTTTCTATTTTTGAAGTATAAAAGGCTTCCTGGCCTCTTCATTGCACCTGTGATTTTCAGCAGCTCAAAGGAGTGTTCCAGGTTCAATACAAGTTAAGATGTATCCACAGCATAGTTGGCATTGTGTTGATTACTACGGAAATTAAATTTTGACTCGTCCCTCTCATTTTTAACACATAAATAATGTAGCCTTATTAGCTAAGATGGATGGATGGATGGCTTAAAGACACAACTAGCACTGAGGTATAATTGTGTGGGTTGTGCCATAGCTCAGGTGGTCTGTCAACACCACTGACCCGTTCAGCACAGTGTAATCAGTGATGTCCAGCTCTGTGGCAGAGGTTGGTGACTACCTGCTGCTCTGCCTGTATATTCTCACCTTCTGACAGGACTGTTCGCCATCTCAGCTGTGTCGCAGCCTCCGGCCTGATGTGGCAGCTCTGAGAAAGTGGCATGGAGCTGGCGGAGCGTCGGCCTCAGAAAATAAAAGGCTAAAAAAATCAATAGCTAATTGCCAGGACAGGCCCCCGAGGAGGGCCGGCTAGACCCTAGCTCGGATTGATCTTGGCTAGAAAATGATTGGGCTGAGGGTGACACTAATGCCGGCAGGTAATTTGTAGCATAATGGCATGATGTCTGTGCCATTAGGATTTCCCAGCGCCAATGTCTCCCTCACAGAGCTCTCACAGGATGACCCCTGCTCCCTGCTGCAGAGCAGTTTTTCAATCCTACAATGCCTCATTATCTGTCGATCAATCCCATGCTGACTGCCATATTATGGACTAATACTGAACTATGCTCTGAATTGTTTGTGTTGAAGTAAAACTCCAGTTTTAGACAAAGAAAGAAATGGATAAATCAGTTATTGAACACTTTTGTGGCCATATACAATATTTAATTCTGGTCCTCGAATTTGATTTGCTGAGCGACATTCCAAATGTGCAGATATTTAGAATAACATTATATTGTCATTTCGTTCATACATGCTCTTCCCCAACTGGCTGTCAGTACATTTAATCTATATATCTAGAGTATATATTATATGAACTGTTGTATTAAAGCAATATCACACTTATATTAATTCAGAATTGCAACACGGCTGTGATTACCTATGGCCAAATCAGTACAGTACATTGGCATGAATGCAAGTGATACTGCTTGTCACCTGACTTGTTTATTCACTCTCACCTGTGGTTTTGTCCCAGGTTGCAGCTGTCTCTTTCACATGAGAGTTCCTTTCCATCTGTTTTACACAAATATACCCCATGAGGGATGACACAGGTGTTCAGGGCGGCATCTGCATCCCACACAATCACAGCTGGATTAGCTGTCACTCAGAACGAGATAGAGAGTATGAGAGTTTACTTAGTTTACGTTTCACTTCATGCTGCGCTCTCAAATACAAAATTAGCAAATTACCACTGAACTATTCATCTATTTTTAGATTTCTTCTATTTTTAATCTGTGATTCATTTGAAATCAAATGTATTACCTTAAAAGAATCACTTTTCCAAATATACCATTTTTTCCCCTCTCTCTTCCCTGCTGGAAATATGAAGCTTAAGATTGTGTTTTGGAACACTGTAGCTGGTTCTAGCTGGTCGAAGCCACTTACAGTAGAAGCTGGGCCATTCTTAATTTGTGATTGTGTGCACATTTGTATTGTGGACTGTGGACGAAAATTGTGCATTGCCAAAAGTTGTTATATTGTTATTTTCTTCATTTATCTCTTGATGATTACCTGATGCTCTGCCTGTATATCTTCAAAGTTCTTTCATTACTCATGTTCCAAAATTCCATTAACAGAATTTTCAGTCATTTATGACACAACGCTTCCCCGCCATTGAAGAATTTTCCGGCACTCCATGTTTTCACTGTTATATGGTAGGGGTCGCTATTACACATCTTCTGTAAGAATACAGGATCTCTGGATCAAAACACAGGCAAAGAAGCAGCAGAAACAAGGTGTAACGTACGGGATGGGGCAACGGAGTTGGAGATCCACAAGCAGGCTTTAATTACAGGAGAGCGTAGTCGTACAGGCAGTAGGTCATACACCAGCAAACAGATACAGTAAAAGGCAAGGCAAAAGAGTAATCCAAACACAGGCTATGGTCAAGGCAGGCAGCAAATGATCATCAAACAAGGAAACAGTCCAGGGTCAAAACACAGGCAAGGCAAGGTGAAGACAAGGAACACGGAGACAAGGTAGAATAAAGGCTAAACAATACTCAGCAATGTATGTGTGTTTGAGTGCAGCTTATAAAGGGTCACTGATGGGAAACAGGTGTGAGTGCATGATTGGTTCCTAGGTGAGGAATTGTGGGAAATGGAGTCCATATAATGAAAATAGAGCACGGACCCAGGGCACATGTAACACAAGGGATAAAAGCATTGCTTATGCACATGTAAAATAACGTGATCATCAAACATTAAACAGCATATAAATCAAAATCAGCTAACGTTACCGAATGAAATGTCGAAGAGGAATAGGTCTGTGCAAGCTTTAGGGGTGTTGATGGATGTGATCTACTCCATCAGATATACTGTATGTGACCTGTGCTGGCAAAATGAGTCGCAATGAGCACATTTTCAAAAACGAGTTGTTATTATTTTCACATTCTCTATTAAAAAACCTTCAAAATGATGTATGATTTGTTGGAATCAGACAAAAGCTTCACCTGTTTGAAGTTGATAGAGTCAGCAAAGTCAATTTTGACAAAAAAAACGAGTTAAAGTTTTCCGAAGGTTCCAAAACAAAATCACCTTGCAACCATACCTTAAAATCTCTGGTAATACCACCAAATTTGGCACAAACCAAGTCGAAACCAAATATCTATAGGAAAAATATATATTCAACTTTTTTTTCTCCATGATACAACAATTGTTTGATTAACATTAATGAAACCGACAGCCTATATATTAAGACCTACTGTACCGCACGGATATAAGACATAACAGATAACGTTTGCGTGAATACTCGCCAAGACAGATATTTTAATAATGAACTATAATATATACTGTATATATAACATTTTGAGCCTTGAATCTATCATAAAAAACATAGCCTCCAGACATAAGTAATTCAGTATTTCATTACAATTATTTAAAAATTTAAATGTTAAGCTTATACATTTTACTGGATAGCATTTTTAGATTAATGTACATTATTGCATTCTGCCTCATTTGCCCCTGCAATTAAAAATGACCCAGCTAAGCCAAGCTGGTTGTTAGCAGATACAGTACAAGACTGAGTCGTCAACAAGGCTACCATGTTCCAAAAACCAGCTAATGAGGAGCTTGGATTAGATAGAAACCAGTTAGCATGTTTCAAAACACAGTTACCAACTTAAGCTGGATTTTCCAGAAGAGTCTCCTTGAGTTTATGATTCGATACCCTCCAAACATCATTTGAATATATTTCATGAATTCAGTGTAAATCACATCAGCTCACTTGAACTCCGTGTGCTAGCCTGCATCATTTCAAAGCTAAATTGCATCATTACGTGCCATTCAAATGGATTTTTTTCCCCTTTATTCTCTCATTCACTCTCGCCTCTTTGCTTGTTTATAGTCCTGGGGGTTGCGATGCAAATGGCGAAGACACTCTTGGAGTTTCAGGGCCCTGTGAAAGGACAGGGAGCTGCCCCAGACATGAGTGGCGGGTTGGCCGTGGGCTCCCTGTGGGGGTTCCGCTACACGAGCGCTTCTAATCTATTAAAGAGCTTCTGCTCTTTTCTCTACCCACAATCCACCAGCTCTCTGCACGCTCGCACTTGATTATCTGTCCCTCACTCTTTCTGTTACTTCTCCCAGTGAGGAATAGAAGCAGACAGAGCGTGCAAGACACAAGAAAACCAATCTCGGCCCATCTCCCTGTCTCGTTGTCCCTTGTCTTTGATGGCCGATGCTATTTTAAAGCCCCGGGACTCCCAGAGCTCCAGGACTGGTTATCTTCCTTTCACTCTTCTGCTGGTACATTTCCAGATGAGATAATTGTTTTAGAAGCACTGGCTTTAAAAGCACTTCGGAAAAAAATTGAAGGCGAACAGCGGGTTCCGAGAACATAGTGTTCGTAAATAACATTTTTTTTTTTTTTTTTTCTAGATGTGTTTGAACTAAAGTAGGGAGTAATCTTGTTATCATGGCAGGGCAGTAATAAGGTAAATGTAGCATCTTCTGAAGCCAGTTACTGAAGTACAGCCATAGTTTGTTCAATGTAGGAAGGATTGACATCCACTTTGCTTTCCCTAGTTGTGTCTGAAACGCAAGTCAGGGGTTTAACATAAAGATAACCGGCTTCTAATTATTTAATATCAGATGATATAGAACTAATTCAGTGCAGTGGTTCTCAATGAAGGGCATTGGCAAACTTCCAGTGGGTCCCCAATAAGTCTTAAATTACTTGAATGTTGTTTTATTAAACCTGTTAATCCTTGTCATGTTTTGATGCTGTGCTAAGCTAACGCTAGCGCTTATCAGGAGTGATTATGTTTTATGAAGGCCATTTGATACAAAGTCAAATAAGGTGCAGTGAGAAGTTTGAAATTAGAAATTAAAACAGTGTGAATGGAAAGGCATCAGTTAATATAATAAAGACAAAAGAATAATAATTAGAGCCTTATCCCGGCTGGAGAGGTGTGAATGTGTGCAGGAGACGCACAGAACATGAATGGGGCAGTTTGCACCACAAAACAAAAGAGATAATAGATCAGTTGCCATTTTATAGTCTCGTCTGAATAAATTCACATGACATGGTCTTAAAAATATTTAATTAAACTCAGTTTGAGTAATCGTCTTCAGATTTGAAGTAGAGCATTAAAAGACATGTGGCTTTATTTACATTTCTAGACTAGTCTTTTTTTTTCAGAAAGATATTTCATAAATAAATTTGTAATAGCTTCAAAATACATTTAAGCTCTTTATAGCTAGTTTTCTTTATAACAATAATTACTTCCAACTTGACAACAAACTGCCAAGGGTCTGCTTCCAAATGAGACCACACTTAAAGGCTTCATGATCTGTATCTATTTTAGTTTAGGTTTGCCCACTAAAAAAATGACTAAAAATAAAGTGTACAACATGAAACATCATATTTTTTAGTTCCTTTTTTATTATTATTATTAAAACAGAATACCATTGAATATTGTCTTAGACAAAATGGGGGCCTTGGAGTCCAAAAAAAAGAAGCAGCTTATTTTCAGTAGAAAAACACTTTTTTTCTTCTTTTGGTTTTACAGTCAACACACAATTCAACATCTTTGACATGTAAATATGGCCATAGTAATAAATACATGAAAGAGAAGACTAATTATGATACAATGTGCAAATATATAGAAATAAGGAAAACGTGTATGCAAATATTATGACAACAATAGCGACTATCACTGTTGGTTTCAACCTCTATGTCAGATCCCTAATAGAGATTGAAACAATAATTTATATATGTATGGTATGTTGCTATGTTTCTTTTTTCTTTTCCTTTTTTTTTTCTTTTTATAATGGAAATCGCCTGCTGAATTGCATGCAGAGGATTGTAGGTGCCTGTGCTAATGTAGATGGGCGAATATTAAGTCTCAGGATTAAGGACCAAGTGTCTTTCCGAATCGAATTATCTGTCAGTGACTTAATGTCACCTAAGAAGCAGAATAGTGACACTTTCTTCAAGTGTCATTTCAGATGCTAGTTGCAAAACACAGCGGAGAGAACAGCTTTTGACGCTTCTAATCCTCTAGTCCATGATTTCCGCATCACGACCAAGTCTTCCATGTCCTGCAGGTGCCTCCCCTCTTTCTATCTATTACTATTACCTGTCACTATTCAGTGTGACGGGCCATGTAAAGATAAGCACTAAAGGAAAGACTGGAGTTTGTTTAGTGTCAGGAACCAGCTGCCTCCTAGTCTTGCTTATTTTAAAATATACCGGACAGGCTTGTCTGAACAAAAAGGTGGATATTAATATCCCAAACTAATGTTCTTTTTGTTCTTGGCCTGATGTGTTCCTGTCTCACATTCTTTTTTATTATTTGTTTCCCACTTTAGCTGCATATGTGCATAGCTGGGAGGATTGCTGCCTGAGTGCGCATTTGCTTTAGGGCCTGAACGCTTTGATTGGATATTGATCTCAGATCCTAGCAGGTTTGGGGAGCGTTGCACCACCTGGGCTTGTGGGAGCACTTTTCTGACCACACTATCACCCTTATCATCTGTCCCATTGCTGTATAAATTTGGCATGGTAAGATAGTGTCAGACGACTGATTGACTCATTACAAGCAGTTGAAATCTGTTTCTGTTCATATGGTTGCAAATTAGGGGGGTTTTTCGGTAGGTGAAGGATCTAGTATCAGCCTTAATAAATAATATGCTTGTTTATTGAGGAATGAATAATGGTGAATAAAATAACAAAGTCACCACAAAAGTTTGAATACAAATCACTTGAGAATGCGTATGACAACTGTTCACAGACTATCCTGAAAATTTGCCAGAAAAATTGTTAATTATTATATATTATGAAACATCAGATGGTGTAAGCACAAAACGGTAGAAAAAAATAAAATGTAGTGTTCATGTTTTCTTTTAATTATACAGAAGGAACAGAGAACAAGATCACACAATTAGAGAGGTGAGACAGAGAGGTGGTGCTTTTTTAATATATGATATAGTATTCAGTGAAAGCTCTCAGAAGCTTTTGTGACATCCTACTTTTCCCACTTTGTGTCAACACAAAATAGATTTTTTTTCCATCTTTTTTTTTTTCCATTTTAATGTTCTTATTTGGTGATCCGTATTTTAAAATATTAATGATGAAAATAGTAGTGTTGCTTAACATTTTTTGCAGAAACTGAGATAAATTTTTTTCAGGATTCTTTGAGTAATAGAATGTTAAAAAGAGACACATTTATTTGAATTAAATATCAAATAAATCTTTTCTGTATAAATGTATTTATTTGGTTACATTTATTTGTCTTTATTTTGATGGTCCCCTTTAGACATTCAGTTGACTATAAGTACATTGCACATACATGTCAACTAACTCTCATGAGAGTATTAGTTGAGTATAAGTAGACTTTTAGGGGTAGGGGTAAGATTAGTGGAATAATGGGTTAGGGTTAATATAATAAGTTGACATGTACTTGCAAAGTTACTTATAGTCAGTAGAATGCAGAGATGGGCACTTGAGTTAGTGACTCAGACTCGAGTCGCATTTTAATCGACTATGCCTTGGACTCGACCTAAAATGTTTTCAGACTTGACTTAACAAAAAAGACTCATGAATATTTTAAAAAACAACTCAAGACTTTTATCCTTAACTACTGATATCATAAAGAAAGAATTTGTGTTTTATTTGAATTGTTTTATATTGTCTGTGTCACATATATTTCCCTAAATGTCATGGTAGATCGGACCCTTGTCATGGAATTTGATAACGTATATTTGTGTATTGCGTGTAAACTCTGAAATGTCATAAGAATCCAATGAAACATAATGGAAACCACCGTGCCATATGTTCTCACATTTGGGTTTATTAACATGTCAGATCGGCAAGATGCAAAGAATGTGGGAAAACAAATTAAAGACACTGGAACGACAACATCAAATTTTATGAGACATCGCATCCACAAAGGTTAGTTACATAGCTAACTGTTAGGCTATAGGTGTAGCTGCATGGCTCCTCTGGATTGCCAGCCTGTTAAAACATGAAAGAAAGAAAAAAAATCTAGCTTTTAAACATAGCACCACGTTTTATCAATCTTTTCATAGTATATGCCGCTTTTCTCTCTTAATGTGTGTCCATGAGAGAGAGTTAGAAAGAGATGTTAATCCATTTACTCCTTAAAGCTCATATTTTAACGAATCGCAATCAGCATGCTTACAGTTTTCTATTGACTTAAAAATTCAGAGGTTTGATATTTTCTGATAATGACTGTTGTCAATAACAAATGCCACTGTATAACAAATTGCTGAATAACAAACTGTGACTAGCACCATATTGCGTCCTCTTAGTGACTGTATTTAAAATGACTACTCATGTTGCCAGGACGCTTGTTTTGTACATTGTAAAGGATTGTAATGGACTTGGACTCATGACATACGAATCCAGACTTGACTCAGACGCCAGTGATAGACTTCAGGCTTGACTATCTTCTCTTCCAGTGAAGACTTCAGGCTTGACTCGGACCTCAGATGAAAGACTTGTAAACATCTCTGGTAGAATGTCTGTTGGGGGGACCATCAAAATAAAGTATTAGTAAGCAGTCAGTAAGCAGACAGTTTACTAATACTCTAATGAGAGTTAGTTAACATGTAGGTGCAACATTACTTATCAATAGAATGTCTAATATGGACAATCAAAATAAAGTGTTAAAGTGAGGTCCCATGTTGTTTTAAGCCCCATTTAATTTAATTATATGTACAAAAACACATTCAGCATTCTTTGTAATGTTGTCTTTACTAGCCTTTCACACAAATCCTGTATTTGAAAATTGCCTCTTTTTTTTCCTCTGCCAGTAAAACTCAGGGTTGTAGTCTTTGAGGGACTTGATCCCATCCGTGTTCAAGTCTAATAATATTGCATGAAATGCATTATGTCTTGTAAACTCAGGTTTAAAGCCGAGAGGGGAAGTCCATAAGCCGTCTGGTAAAATCTCACAACATTCCCGCTCAGTAAAAGAGGTTTTATAGAGGCATACGTGCATTGCATTGATAAAAGAAGGAATAAGGTCATGGCAGCCTCTTTTGAGTCGAGAAATGAAGGAAAGAAATCAATAGCAGAATGTCTTAGAGGCGAACGGACTGGGTTTGACATTTATGAGGTGGCAGGTGTAGAGGTGGCGTATGAAAGGAGGGAACAGCAAGAACGAACTGTGCACATACAGACCACCATGCAGTGTAATCAATAGGCCTCTCGGTCCCACCTGGGCGGCCTCAATCCCTTAGATTTAGATATTAGAAGAAAGCCAAGTCTAAATGTATTGTAAATTAAGTGTGCTTCATTGTCTTATTTTCATCCCGAGTTCCCAGACGCTTTGACAGACATCGGAATAGAGTTTCAAAAAGCGCTATGAAACTAATAAAGCAGGCAAAATAAAAAGCGGAAGGCTGGTTATATTTCCCTGACGTTTTTCATCAAATGACTTTGAATTGCTTTCCACCCTTGCATTTGTCAAGATGCATTCAGGTTTACTCGGTCCCCTGGGGTAAACACAAGCATGGCATTTATAGCTCCACAAGTGAAAAAGCTTCTTAATTACTTCGTAGGCCTTTTTAGTTTCACGCATCATAGTTTTGAACATCAAAAGTGATTTCCAGACAGCACTCAGGAGATCTGGATGGCTTAGCTCGAGCCACAGAGCGACTGAAGAAAGTCTGATGGAGTGGGAGGAGGAACAGCAACTGTATCAGCTCAACTGACAAGAGAAAATGACTGGGTGAACTTGTAATTCTTTTTAAGTAACTGGTTATCTAAGGACAAAAGATTGCCTATTACTGTACTGATGTCTTTGTAAGGTCCAGTGATGATTCTGATGAGTTTAAAGTAGGGGTCTCAAACTCAAATTGGCTGGGGGCCGTTTCTGTGATTGACACCTTATAGGAGAGCCATTTTAACATTCGAGCACAAGAAAGCGCAGCATTTCTGAAAATTTACTTTCCTTTACATTATTTCTCATTTACTTTTAGTTTCATTACTAAAATATTTTTGCCTTACTTAACAAAAAATGTAAATAGCAGTGTCTCTATCATTGTTACATACAGTATAAGTTTTTAACAGTTTCAAATATTTTCCCTTACTTTATTTTAGCTTAAATAACATCAAAATCTTGCACTGTAAAACACTGTACTGAACAAATGCAATCCCTGAATAAATTTTTACACTATTCCATTTCTTTCCAGACACCTGGCAGTGCTTCTGCTCACAAAGCTGAGCCACATTTGTCCAAGATGCCGTTTGAGCATCGGTAAGGTTTATTGGTAGCATTGGACGCGTTTTGGTGGTTTAAATCGATGCTCGCGACTTGCGCGAGTGCTATGTAATTTAGGCAAGCACGCTCATAATAGAAGCGATGTGGTTGCGACGCGCACGCGGTGCGGCACGCTTGTTTTTCTATGCTGCAGCAAGGTGAAAACATTCTTGTTATTAGAGTGCAGTTCATGGTTGCATAGCAATGACAGACGCCACAGGAGCGAAAGCGCTTTGTAAAGAAGGAGAAAGCGGTGCGGCCGCTTATGTGACGCGATATGTGAATGGCCCTTGAAACTGTCTGTTTCTCATCCACTTTCCTTTTCGGTTTGTGTGTTGTTGTTTTTTTATAGAATCATGTCATTCTTTTGAATATGGAATATGGTATGAGACAACTAGAGAATAATAATAATAATAATTTAGTGGGCTGGATTATGTTTTATTTTTGAAAAATAACTCTTTAAAAACGACTTTATTAAAAAATGTGAACTGTTGTCATACGTAGTGAACTCAGGGCAGGCTTCCTTTTTATGTCTGAATGCCGGCTCATTATTGGACCTCTTTGGACGTCAAAAGGTGCAATGATGTTGCTGCCAATTTGTGGATCAGATACCCATGGATTTCATCAAAAATATCTTAATTTAATATCTTAAAATGATCTACTTGTCCATGCTCCCATCACTAAATGAATTTAATTATGTTTCTGTTTTATCCTTTGGTAAATTGTTGTTGTGATTCCTGGTTGTATTGTAGTGTACTGTGAATTGCGGTTATTATTTTTGTTGAAGTTATTTGTTGCTGCCATCTTGGCCAGGTCACTCTTGTAAAATAGATTTCGTTACACTTTATTTTAGTGACGTAGTTACATTGCAATTACTCAAATAAGTACTGAGTACTATTAATTAACTACATGTACTTACTATAGAGTTACAGTTAGGATTAGGGTTTGGTTTAGGGTTAGTTACTTGTAATTATGCATAAGTGTTACCAGAGATTTTGTATTTCAATGAGTTATTAACCTGGTTAAATAAAGGAATGAATGAATAGTTCTAGGTTTGACAAGCCTTTTTATGCCAAGAATGACAATAATGACAACTGTTAGCATCCTCACCAACTAACATTCTGCATTATGAGCGTGGTATGAGCCTGGTATGCTGCCTGCCACTTTAAATGCTCAACTTTTCAGTTGGGTGGATTATGATTGGCTGTCAATGTTTTTTATCCTTACAGCGATATAGTTCCCCTGTGTTATTATCATTATAGCTGTGGTGTGGACTTCCCTATTCTCATAGAATGTCAGGAAATGAACACAGAGAGAGGATCCAAGTGCAAGTAAAACAATATTTATTGACAGAATACGCTGTACAATAACTTCACTCCAAATGGGCAGTCGTTGCAGTGACTGAGGCGTGCTGAAGCAATGGCGTGCAGAGGCAGATGAACAGGGTGGCGCAGGGCTGCAACGGGTATCAGAAACCAAGGATAATCCAACCCAGACGTGGGTACAAGACAATAGTCCAGAAAGCCAGGAAACAGGAAGTGAAACACGGAACACACGACACCGGGACAGCCTGCAACGAACTGACAAAGACACCATGTAGACACGCACATTAAATAGCAAACACAGAACAAGACACGGCTGGCAGCACATCACAATCAGACAGGTGGGTGATGCCCACACAATCACTCACAGGCAACACACACCACAACCACACGAGGGCGAGTAAGTGAACCCATGAACCGTGACAGTACCCCCTCTCCTACAAGCGCCTCCTGGCGCTCCCAGGAGAGCCTACCTGTCGATTGTAATCATCATTGAGAGAGTGATTCAGGATGTCCCTGGCAGGAACCCAACTCCTCTCCTCCGGGCCGTAACCTTCCCAGTCCACCAAGTACTGGAATCCGCGTCCCCTCCGCCTAGCGTCCAAGATACGACGGACCGAATAAGTAGGTTCCCCATCTACGAGTCGCGGCGGAGGAGGAACCGGAACAGGCGGATTAATGTTGGAATGAAAAACCGGTTTGATATTAGACACGTGAAAGACGGGATGAATTCTGCGGTACGCTGGGGGAAATTTGAGGCGGACAGTCACCGGGCTAAGAATTTTGGTGACCGTAAACGGGCCAACGAATTTGGGTGCTAACTTATTACTCACGGAGCGGAGCGGAATGTTCTTGGATGAAAGCCACACCTTTTGACCAACGACGTATACGGGAGGCTTCAGCCGGTGGTGATCGGCCTGGGCCTTGGTGCGCGCTCCCACCTGAAGAAGAGTCTCTCGGGCTCTTCTCCATGTGTGACGACACCTCTGGACGAAGGCGTGAGCGGAGGGGACCGCGACTTCGGATTCCAGACTAGGAAAGACTGGTAACCTAGACTACACTGAAAAGGCGACAGGCCCGTAGCCGACACTGGTAACGAGTTGTGCGCGTACTCCACCCAAGGAAGCTGCTGACTCCAGGAGGAAGGATTCTGAGCTACCCGACATCGCAACGTTCTCTCCAAATCCTGGTTGGCCCTCTCAGCTTGCCCGTTCGTCTGGGGATGGAACCCAGACGACAAACTAACAGTCGCCCCCAGTAACCGACAAAACTCATTCCAGAATTTGGAAGTAAATTGGGATACTCTGTCAGAAACCACGTCTACCGGGAGGCCATGAATATGGAAGACGTGATTAATGACAGCAACCGCTGTCTCCTTGGCAGTGGGTAATTTGGGCAAGGGAATGAAATGCGCCGCCTTCGAGAATCGGTCCACTACGGTCAAAATCACCGTATTGCCCTGTGAAGGAGGGAGGCCTGTAATGAAATCTAGCGCTATGTGGGACCAGGGTCTCGAAGGGACAGCGGTTGAAGGAGCCCCTCTGGGGGACGATTGGAAGTCTTATCACGAGCGCAGACTGAGCAAGCCAAAACAAAATTGCGAACGTCGCGAGCCATGCAGGGCCACCAGAATCGTTGTTTAACTAAAAAATTGGTACGACTAACCCCTGGATGACAAGCCAGATTGGAATCGTGGCCCCATCGGATAACGTCTGAACGTAACCCCTCTGGCACAAATAACCGACTCGGTGGGCACCCGGGCGGAGGCGTTACCCCTTCTAAGGCCGTGCGAACCTTCAACTCGACCTCCCATGTGAGTGAAGAGACAATAAGTCTCTCAGGAAGAATACACTCGGGAGTGGACGGGCGCTCGGAACGATCAAAAACACAAGATAATGCATCGGGCTTGATGTTCTTGGACCCGGGATGGTAAGATAGAGAAAAATCAAAACGACCGAAAAACAGAGCCCACCGAGCCTGCCTAGAGTTTAGTCGTTTAGCGGATCTGATGTATTCAAGGTTCTTATGATCAGTCCAGACGATGAAAGGTACCCCCGAACCCTCCAACCAGTGACGCCACTCTTCCAAAGCTAATTTGACCGTCAGCAGCTCCCTGTTACCAATGTCGTAGTTGCGTTCGGCAGCGGTTAAACGATTTGAAAAAAACGCGCAAGGATGCATCTTATCGTCCGCTGCGGAGCGCTGGGATAGAACTGCTCCTACCCCCACCTCTGACGCATCAACCTCCACCAAAAAACTAACGTGAAGGATCAGGGGCGACAAGAATGGGAGCTGAAACGAAGCAGCTTTTGAGGTTGGAGAATGCAGCCTCAGCTGCATCTGACCACCTGAACGTCGTTGCGGGGGAGGTCAAGGCAGTCACAGGAAATTGCGAATAAAACGCCGGTAAAAATTGGCGAATCCCAAAAACCTCTGCAGGGCCTTGCGAGAATCTGGAATTGGCCAATCCACCACAGCCTTAACCTTGTCAGGATCCATGCGCACCCCCTCGGACGACATGATGTACCCCTCCGGTGTGTCCTCTCCTCCCGGGAGAGCCGAGCTCTCTCTCCACCTGCATGGGCTCAAGATCGAACGGGGTACCGACCGTGTTCTCACCGCTGACTCCCACAGCATCCAGTTTCTCGAGGCGCGCTACAGGCTTCCTGCGTTCAGCACGTTCGTGCAAACGGCCATCCACTCGCAGCGCGAGCTCAGTCCGTTAAGAGTGGTGGGAAGATCCAGTGAGTAGATTTCCTGTAGAACACGGTCGGCCAGCCCATGCAGGAACATATTCCACTGCGCCTCCTCGTTCCATTTACACTCCGCTGCCAGGTTGCGAAACTCAATGGCGTAGTCGGAAACAGATCGAACTCCCTGCCGCAGGTCCGCGAGCTTGCGAGCAGCTTCCCGTCCCACCACCGAACGGTCGAACACTCGCCTCATCTCCTGCGACAGGGACTGGAACGAGGCGCAGCATGGGCGGTTGTTCTCCCACACCACTGTTCCCCATAACGCCGCTTGTCCAGTCAATAACGTCATAACCAACGCTACTTTAGACTCCTCTAAAGAAAATGTGTTAGGTTGCAGAGAGAAATAAATAGAGCACTTAGACAAAAAAGCTCTACAAGCATCAGGTTCTCCACCATACCTCTCAGGTGCAGGAATACGTGGTTCTTGTTGCGTGCTGGCGAATAAGTGGGGAACGGACGGTGGGGCTGGCGCAGTGGGAGACGAAAGATGTAATACCTGAGTCGAGAGCTCGGCCACCTGCGCCACCAACGCTTGCACGGCACGAGCAGTGGCCATCACCTGCTCGTCCTGCTGATCCATCCGTTGAGCGCTCTTGCTCAAATACTCCTGAAGATCCGACGACCTTGCTGGATCCATCTTGGTCAGTTCGTTCTGTCAGGAAATGAACACAGAGAGAGGATCCAAGTGCAAGTAAAACAATATTTATTGACAGAATACTTCACTCCAAATGGGCAGTCGTTGCAGTGACTGAGGTGTGCTGAAGCAATGGCGTGCAGAGGCAGATGAACAGGGTGGCGCAGGGCTGCAACGGGTATCAGAAACCAAGAATAATCCAACCCAGACGCGGGCACAAGACAATAGTCCAGAAATCCAGGAAACAGGAAGTGAAACACGGAACACACGACACCGGGACAGCCTGCAACGAACTGACAAAGACACCATGTAGACACGCACATTAAATAGCAAAAACAGAACAAGACACGGGTGGCAGCACATCACAATCAGACAAGTGGGTGACGCCAACACAATCACTCACTCACAGGCAACACACACCACAACCACACGAGGGCGAGTAAGTGAACCCATGAACCGTGACATAGAATTAAGACTCCCACCAACAATAATACCAATAAAGATAACTGTAACAATAACTATCTTAGCATCCACACCAACAGATAATAACATTCTGTTTATACCAGCACTTATGGTAAGACATTATTTTATAGTGTCTTTGCATAATTACATACAGCTAACCCTGAACCTAATCCTAACCCTATATTAAGTACATCTTGTTAACTAATATTGCTCATTACTTAAAAAAATAATTGCTCTGTAATAAGGAAAGTGTAACCACACTTATAATGTCTGACACTTTAAATTGTTCTAATTTAAAAAAGATTCTAATTACCTGTTAGTGTTTTAATCATTCATCAACTGGAAAAAGTTGCTCTAAAAGTGATTCCATATCATTGATCTGTTTCATTATCATTATAGCTGTGGTGTGAACTCTGTTGTTTCTTAATTAATTTAGAATGATTATTTAAATTTGATTGTTATAGTTACCATTATAGTCTTATATGTGAACAGGCCTTTAATGAGGAAAGGAAACCGTACAATCTTACAATATAACCTCTTCTTACAACTTTTTCTTACTAGAATCATCTTTTTTTTCTTTTTTTTTAACCTCCTCTAATGTGCATATTTATTCTTATTTTGTTTTGTAATGTGTGCATGAATTAGCACAAGCATATAATGCTAGCCACAGGAAGTGGGTTAAAACATTAGCACAGCCTCAGGTAATAAAAAAAGCAGATGCTGCATTAATGTTATTTAGAGTGTACAACAGTCAACATTAATCGTGGAAATTAGCATGATGATTTCCCCAGCTCTATACCTTTTCCATTCCATCTTAAATCATTTGTTCATAGGTTGATTTTTGCACCTTGTGATGTGTCCTCCAGAGCTTTACTTAAGGGCTTTGAGAGCTCCTGGGCTTTTGAACTCTCAACTTGTACTATTTTTTCTCAGGATTTGATAAAAGAGATAGAATAATACATAGTCAAGTGTCAGCAACTTGAGAGGATTTCAGCTCAGCGCTGACTCAGCCATGACTTCTGTGAACTTGTGAGCAAGGAATATTTTAGAGATCGGGACCAAGGCAGCCCGCTGTGAACTTTGTGATTGTCTCATTCCATCATATTATTTGTGATTTTTGGATTTATGATGGCATTAAAGGAATAGTTCACCCAAAAATGAAAATTCTGTTATCATTTTCGCACCACTATATTTAACAAACATTTCACGTCTTTTTTTTTTCTTTGTATGGCAAAAATAACAACAAGCTTTTTGATAATAACTTCTAAATAATGTTCCAAATATAAATATACAGGTTTGGAATGAGGGTGAAAATGACTTTTTTGTGAACTTTTCCTTTAATGATTTCATTTGAGCAGTATAAATGTGTCAGATGTCTGTCAGCCAGTAAAAAGACAGCATTTTTTTGGCTCTGAATGAAGAGAAATCTGCTGCTCCTCAGAAATTTTCAAAATGAGCCAGATCTTACCAGCATCTATGTTCCTCTCTCAAGCACTACTTCTTAAATGTGTGAGATCACAGCTTCATCTCTCAAGGTGAAACAGGGATCACAAGCTGTTCAATCCACAGGGTTCCTTGTGCCTAAAGCTCTGATCCTGCCATTCAGACTTGTGAGATGCGCAGACACAACAAAAAACGCTTTTACCAAGCCTTCAAATGCCATGTTAGCAAGAATACAAAGCCCTGCCCCACTTTTCTGTGCATTTTAGTCTTTCTGCTGATTGCATCAGTAGGGGAGAAATTGTTGCCTTTTGTAGGAGAGAAAAAGACAGAAAAGCAAAGAGGCAGCTAAAGTTTACTACTTTTTTAAATGCAATGATGACCATTTTGTTCTTTTCGGTTTTGAAAGAGAATGAAGACAGTGCTTGAATAAGAGTTTTCTGCTGTTATCCTGCCATTTATGGTGAGTGAAGTTTGTTACGAAACTTTTTTTTTTTCTTTTCATTTTGGATGATATCAAATTCCTAATAAAACCCTGAAGATGCTGTGTGTCAAATTTGGATTGCGCACAATTTTAACTCTCCAAAAGAACATTTATTTGCATCAAATGAAACAATGTCCAAGATCAGACAGTTCAATTGCTTGTGTATTACGTATTCTTATGAGACTACTAATATGACATTGACACATTAGACCTTGTTTCCATGGCATCTGTCGTCAGGGAGACCTGGCAAGCTGTTACTTTGATGTGCTCCTTGTGTGTATAAATATCCAAGTTTGTGGAACAAACTTCTAAGAGCTGTAATGTGTGGGTAGGTGAGTAGGTGTCTTTGGATGTGATGATGTCTATCGTGGGGGTTCAAGAGTGCTTCATTTAAAAATTATCACTCATGTCTGAGGCCGTTCTGTGTCTTGCTCCATGTACATTACCATTGTAAGAAAGAGAAAAGGTCCTTGAAGGACACAACATTCTCTCATCACAGACAAAGCGTCAATGCCCGTTTATGTATAATGATGCTAGAGTGTTACATCAGTGATGTGCTCCATGTAAAACAATGTAAATGTGCTGTGTTTGTCATGGAAATTGATTTCTTATTTTTTCACACTGCTTATAGAAGCACTATAGGTCCTTATTGACCTCCATCTTGGGGGATCCGATCCCAATTGGAATTCATTGTATTCGCTGAAGTCACTTATTATATAAGTACACTGCCCTTCAAAAGTTTGGGATCGGTAAGATAAAGTAATATTGTGAAATATTGCAATTCAAAATAACTTTTCTATTTGAATATATTTTAAACTGTAATTTATTCCTGTGTTGACAAAGCTGAATTTTCAGCATCATTACTCTGTCTTCAGTGTCACATGATCCTTCAGAAATCATTCTGATATCCTGATTTGGTGCTCAAGAAACATTAATTATTATTATCAATGTTGAAAACAGTTGTGTACATTTTTTTTCAGGATTCTTTGGAAAGTTCAAAATAACAGCATTTATTTGAAATAGAATCTTTTGAACTTTTATGGGCACTATATTACATTTTGAACTTTGTTTACTTTTGCATTGCTGTTTATTCGTAATCGGATCACCTGAGAAGAATGTTGATAAGAATATCATCTTATATATAAAAAAACATATACTATATCTGTCTGTACCAGGGGTCGGCAACCCAAAATGGTCAAAGAGCCATATTGGACCAAAAAAACAAAAAACAAATCTGTCTGGAGCCGCAAAAAATTAAAAGCCTTATATAAGCCTTATATGAAGGCAACACAGGCTGTAAGTGTATATTAGCTATATTAGCCTACTATCAAAATGACTAAGTAGGCTACAAATACGTAATGAGGTATTCCCGAGGTATATATTTAAAAACTGCTGAAAGCTACAGAAAAAATAAACAAATGGATCACTGCAATTCACAGAAACAGCTGGACTCCAGGCAGAGAAACGGATTGGCAGTTATCATTTTGTGTCATATTGTTGGATTTTGAGGTAAAATCATTCCATATATATTGTATTGTTATATATTATGTTGACAAATCATCAATTAAATATTTTCCATCTTATATTCTGCATAATTTTGTGTTTTAAAATAAACACTGACAAAAACTATACTATAAAACAGGGGCAGTCGTGGCCTTATGGATAGAGAGTCGGACTTGTAACCCGAAGGTCATGGGTTCGAGTCTCAGGTCCGGCAGGGATTGTCAATATCCCTGCCGGACCTGGTGAGACCCTTGAGCAAGGCACCGTACCCCCAACTGCTCCCTGGGCGCCACATGGCTGCCCACTGCTCCGGGTGTGTGTTCACGGTGTGTGTGTTCACTGCTGTGTGTGTGCACAACATTTTTGAAAAAGCTCCAGTGAGCCACTAGGGGGGCGCTAAAGAGCCGCGTGTTGCCGACCTCCGGTCTATACTGTAGATCTTTCTTGTAACATTTATTTATATTACACTATAAGTTCAGATTAGGGCTGGACGATTATGGCCTTAAATCAAAACCTCGATTAATTGAACATTTTACCTCGATTATGATTAATGAGCAATTATTTTTTTTTTGGCTCTTATAGTTCATTGACAAGGTTTGTACTGTAAATTTGATTGACTGATTGATATGATTGAAGGTGGGATATTTTTTCCTAATGAAAGAGTGATCTGACATGACATATCAGCAGTCATTTTATCTATGGTTCGTAACATTTCTTACAGATTTCTGCTCGTTGTAAATCATATAATGATAAATTAGTACAGTACCAGTACTTAATGAGAGTGATTGCATGTGTGAATTAGTCATACAGTCTCTCTATTAATTGTGAAGCTGTGGGTTGTAAATAGTTCCTTCAAAAGTAGAAAAATATATGCTATAATAAGTTGAGTTTCTAAGCTACTTTAGTGATAAATCACAGGACAGCGCTGACAACTAGTTTCTGCGTTCCTCTCTGTGTGTGCGATCTTCACGTTTTGTGAAGCTACTGTTTGTATGAGTGTTCGTGCCACAATGCAGCTGCGCCAGCACGGTAGCTCAAAATAGTATACATCCAATCGTCTAAAATCGCTTGAATGTCCAAACTGGCAAACCTTAAAAGAAATACAACTGACAAAGTTTAGTGAAGACGCAAGGCTCACCGCTCGCGCGCCATCACTATGTGTTGACTCTGCGTTCACCTCCGTGTTGCTTTCATACCACTGACTGGACGGGGCGGAGTCATGTGGCTACACACGCGGTAGTATGTTTTTAAGGGGGAAGTATTAACAGGATTAAAAAAACTAAATAACCGACATGGGAAAATTACGTCAGTTAGAGGTTCTCAATTTCGGTTTTGATTATACTTTGATTAATCGTCCAGCCCTAGTTCAGATAAATGTACAGTATTTACCTGTATTAATTAAGCAGGGTTTGTATACTCCAGGAGGTATTTCAGAGCAAGATTTCGATTGTACTTTAGTAAACCCGTAAGTCTTTGTTACCTGAAAGTCATAACTTCTCATTAAAAGTTGTGCAAACAACAGTGTATTCGCATCTGGGTGATATTTCACACTGGTTAAGCTTCTATGATATTTAAGTACCCCCATAAAAAGTGCAAATTACTTTTGTTAAACATCCCATCTGGATTTCATTTATAAATAAATTTGCTGTTAGGTCTTTTATAGATAAAGTTTCTTTATGATTGCCCCAGAACTGTTTGTGCAAGACAAACAAGCTCAGGTGTCTTATTAAGAATCATCTTGAGGTTTGAAAACACTGATGTAAAGCATCATTACAGTCGGTTTTCTAAAGAACCAAAGAGTTGAAAAAGTCTTTGTGGATTTTATAATGGTTCTTCTATGGCATAAGTCTGCGAAACTGGATGGTTTCTGTTTGTGCGTATGTGTGATATGGAGTAAGAGAGTAATTTGGAAGCATCATAAAGGCATTCATTAGAGATGAGCCTCTTTGTTTCTCTCACTCAGCTTCTGATAAAGTTGTACGCTTTTTTGTCTCTCAGCTGGAGTTGTGTGTGACTTGCCGTAGGCTGTAAACCAGAGCAAAGATGACTTTCATGTAAAACATAGCCATTTCTCCTTGGAGATCCACAATAAAGCCAATAGCTCAACAGGGACGAGGAGAAAGAACTTTATTTCATCCTTGTGCTTCATTTATGTGGACGCCCGAGTCCATTTCGCATTCATCAAGTACTCATCCTTAATGTATGTAAGAACTGTCTGTCCTTGTATGTACTGCAAGATGAAGAAACAGGTTCTTAGGACTAGAAAACAACATTTCATTTATACTCAACATTTGCATTGCTATCAGGGGACATTGTCTACATCATGCTTTGAATTTGAGGGACAAAGCTGAGACCTGAATACAGTAGAAGCAAAAAGATTTAGAGCTAAGCTTCAGAGGCAATAATGGCAAGACTACTTCTGTCTTAAACTCCCCAGGTCTCCTCTGAAAATACTCTAATCATACAAGACCAGAGGTTTAAAGGAATAGTTCACCTAAAAATGAACATTTTGTCATCATTTGCTCACCCCTATGACTTTTTTCTTCAGTGAAACACAGTAGGAGATGTTCAAGGAACTATTTTCTATACAATTAAAGCATACAGTGTCTTGTAAAGCTCCAAAAGGACAAAATATTAAGGCCCTATTAAGTTATCCTCATATATACTCATATATATATATATACAGCTCTGAAAAAAATTAAGAGACAAGTTCAGAAATCAATGTTAAGTGGTCTCTTAATTTTTTCCAGAGCTGTATTTAACTCATACATAGTTCATAAGGTATATTCCAATCCTTCTGAAGCTGTTATAATAGATTTGTGTGAGGAACATATTTACTCTACATTTCAATAGTAACTAATACTTTTATTCAGCAAGGATGCATTAAAGTGGTAAAAAGTGACACTGAAAACATTTATGTTGTTACAAAAGAGTCTACATCAAATAAATACTGGTTTTGAACTTTCTATTTATCAAATAACATTGAAAAATATGAGTTTTCACAAAAATATTGGGCAGCACAACTGTTTTTAGCATAGGCAATACAAACAAATGTCTTTTGATCACCGAATCAGCATATTAGAAGGATTTCTGAAGAATCATGTGACACTGAAGATTGGAGTAATGGCTGCTGAAAATTCTTTGCCATCACAGTAGTTAGATTTCAAAATATATTAAAATAGAAAACAATAATAAAAAAAATAAAAAATAATAATATGTTACAATGTTACTGTATTTTTTTCAAATAAGTACAGCCTTGGTGAGCAAAAGAATTCTTGAAAAAAAACAAAAAAAAAAAAAACCTATAGTAATACTTTTTGATGATCAACTTTAGACATTCTATTGACTATAAGTAATGTTGCACCTACATGTCAACTAACTCTCATTATGGTATTAATAGACTGTCTACTTAATATCTGCTAAGACTTTATTGTGATGGTCCCCCAACAGACATTCTACTGACTATAAGTAACTTTGCAAGTACAAGAACATATTCTACTAACCCAAACCCCTTATTCTACTAACACTAAACCTACCCCTAACAGTCTACTAATACTCTAATGAGAGTTAGTTGACATGTAGGTGCAACGCTGCTTATAGTCAACAAAATGTATAAAAGGAACGATGAAAATAAAGTGTAACCAAACATATTATCTGACCCCAAGGGTAAGATGTTTGCAGAGGGGAAGATAAGACCCTTTATCTTCCCCTCTGCAACCTTAGAATCTAATTTGCATATGCACAAGTTTAAACTTGGCCAGGCAAGTTTGATGTGAATGACACTGAGCGACATTTATTCCCACATGTTTCATAATGGAATGCATCCTGCCAAGTTTGAAAATGCAAATGAGAGAAAGGGTCAACTTTATATTAAGCTGCTGCTTTTGGTTCCACAAAAGTCTGATGACAACATTTTCATTGTCAGGTGAACTAACACATTGTCACATAAGGACTAAAGACTATAGCGCTGGATTTCACATCAGTCCCTATGGGCCTGTTTATACTTGGTTGCTTTATGCTTTTTCTCAGATTGGATAGCTATCCGATTGTGAAAAGACCAGGTGTAAATACCCTTCGAAACGCTTTCGAAATCCGATCACTCAAACCACTTCAGGTGGTGGTTTGAGACGCATTCTGGTTGTTAAAGCCACATATGTAAATTTTAAAAGATATCAACAGATGTATTGTCCTCTTGTGATCTGCTATTGGTCAGTAGCTACCCTTATCTTTTTGAAGATTCAGATGTCAAATAATATAGATTTTAATATAAATACTTGCACTTTGTTCACCCTAGCGAAGTGGTGATGAAAAAGCACAAGCATGTTTTCTCATTTAGCTCACTCATCATTATCTGTTCTGTTGCCAGAAGGTGGAACTGCCTACAGGACTGCAAGTCAACAAGTTTCAATATACGATATCGATTTAAAGGGCTGATAATGTATTAATAAAGATGTTCAGCGAAATTGATACCATTCTTAATAACTGCACACTTTACAATGTGGCCTTGTAAATGTATAATTTAAGGTAAAATGGAAAATTAAACCAGAACAATTCAAGAAATGCAGGGTATTGAAGTTATTAATGCACCTTTTTTTTTTTTATTATTATTTTTTTTTAGCACTCCCAAGAAAAAAATCCTGGAGACGCCAATGGATCATGTTGATTGACAGCAGAGTGTTCGCAAAGTTTTCTATTCGCTCTCCAATTAAACACCTCTTCCCATGGCTTCATGTTAATGAGTTTTCCCCCCTTCTTTCTCATAAAAGAAATGTCTCCCATAATTTCTAGCTTGCAGGTAGAATTCAATCTTAAATGTAAGTTGGACCGCCCTCATTGCGAGATATGAGAATGTTACTGAATGCTGGGTGTCGGCTACAGCTCGGATCTCTGAGGAACCATATTGGTTTCTCAATTACTGACCCGAGGCACTCGTCGCCTGGTGTACGCTTGGAGAATGCGATTGAGATAAACACAACACAGTTTATGCTGCTTTTGCATGTATAACGCCCTTAATCAAATTCTCCCTCTCAATTTTTTATTCCCCCGTTTTTTTGGCATATCTCATTTAGCACCACCTGCCTTAAACTCTGCTCATCAACACCTTCTTTTTTTCTGTTCTTTTTTGATCTTCATCTGTTTCCCTCCTTCCTTTCCAGGTTTCCTCATTTTCTGTTTTCATCTCTTTTCTCATATCTTTGGTCTGTTGGTTGCTTTGAGTATGTTTTAACAAACACAAGCTAATAGGTTTTCTGTTTCATTTGCAGTCTTGTGAAATAGATGGACCGTCCCTAATAATTAATAGACCTGTCTGTTGAAAGGACTCGCTTCTTTTGAATTGATTCAGACCAGGGAAGAAAAGTTGATGAAAATGCATTTCACATGGCTCATGTTTAGTTAAATAAAGAGGCATTTTAAATGCCAAAATGTTGTATAACGTTGCCCCCAAGAAATTCATTCAGCTAAACCTGTTTGTATCTCTTGCTTTAGTTTTGAGTGGCATTTTCCTAAATGCAAATGTTTGGGATTTGAAATGTCAAATTCAGAGCTCTTTGTATTGTTTTCTACTGTCCTTTTGGCTGGCTGCCGCCCATCAAAGCAGAAAATACAGCGGAGATGTCAGATCTGTGTGAGTCGCCTTAATGATGTTTAGCTCGCTAGCAGATGTTGCGTTGAAAGGCCCGTCAGTTTTGCACCATCAGCTACTGTCTCTCAGTATAACTTGAGTTGAGTGCAAAGTCTGAATGCTCACACATGCACATGACACATATCTTCCTGTCTCTGCTGCCATTCGAACTGGCCTGGCATGACTGCACATCTTTAAATCTTATGATATATAGTTTCAATTTTTTTCCTTTTGCGTATTTGGTTGTCTTATCCATCCTAGCCTAACAATTTAAGTCCACTTGTGTTTCTGCCTGATGTGTGTTGTTGGAGACAGTATAAAATGCCTGTGCTCAGGGTGTTATCAGATAAAGTGTAGCTCATCACAAGGCTTTGGTGATAGAACCATGTCAAATCCTAGTATGAATTTTCCTTAACAAGGGAACATGCCACTGCAAAGCAGCTTGTTTTGATAGATCTCCAATTCCCATGCCCAAATCATGGCCTGGCTGGTGCCTATGTATTCATTCATTGGCCATCACTCTGCACAGAGTAAGTTCTTCCTCTGCTGAATTTTAATGCTTGACATGTCAGCAGACTATAGTCTATGTTATGTAAAATCATTGCGAAGGTAATGTAAACTTGTCAGTGCTGATAGACGAGGCAAGATGTGTGGTGGACATTGGCAAACAAAGATTTTATTACAGTTAAAGTCTGGTATTATCATTTTCCCACTGCTAGGCTGATAAAAATCTCCTTGTAGTCAAAGAAGCACAAAATTTGTGAAACATTAAAGAGCACTTTTAGTGTTTATTATTTTATTTTTTTTATTAACTGATTGAAATCACTATAGACTTTAAAATGCAGCAGAAGACAAGCAGCGGTTTGTGATTTAATCTGTCTGCTGATACAGACCAGAATGATTAATTAGACTTTGTGGGACTAAAGAAGAATTCCACCACATCCCTCAGTAGATTAATGGACTTGTTGTAAAACACCAAGACTACTTGGTTTAGTACTTTTTTTTTATTAAGTGTATCATAGATCATGAACAGATTTAATTAATTGTTAAGCTAATTGTGTTTTATTCCCCCTCACAACACTGTTGCAGTCATTGTTTTTATTTTGGATGGTTCATTATTTTAAAAAAAAAAACATCCTGAATGTGCTCTTTTAAAGTTACAGATTTTCAGATATTTACTATGAAAAAATATATATATGCACTTCTGTTTAAATCTTTTGAGTTTGTAAGATTTTTTTAAACATTTTTAATTATCTTATGCTCACCAATGCAGCGTTTATTTGATCAAAAATAAAGTAATATTATGAAATATTATTAGAGTTTAAAATAACTTTTCTATTTTAATATATTTTAAAATGTAATGTATTTATAATTATTCAAGGCTGAATTTTCAGCTGCCATAATAGCAGTCTTCAGTGTCACATGACCTTCAGAAATCATTCTGATATGCTGATTTGATGCTAAAGAAACATTTCAGATTTTTTTTTTTGGAAAATACAAAGATTTTCTGATGAATCGAAAGTTCAAAAGAACAGCATTTATTTGAAATATAAATTTTTTAATATTTAATATATTTACTGTCACTTTTGATCAATTTAATGTGTCATTGCTTAATAAAATTAATTTCTAAAAAAAAAATGAAAATCTTACACCGTGTCTACAGCGGACGCGAGCAGCACAACGTGACGCGTCAAAAGACAATAGAACCCATTAAAATCAGTGATATTTGGCGCTTTTCCACTGCGTGGTACTACTCAGCTTGGCTCGCTTTACTTTCGGTTTGCTTTTCCATTGCAGTTAGTACCGCTTCAAAGTGGGTGGGATTATAGACTGATTGTTATAGTTGTGCCGCCTCTACTGCCGTGGATCCGCTCCTCATCTACCAATGAGTCTGCATCTCATCTACTGACCACGATACAGCCATTTTTTATTTTTTTTTTAAGTTGCGTGCGACAGTCGTTTAAAGCAAGTCGTATCACGAACAAATGATACTGCGGGGGCTGTGACTGACTATTTAAATCTAGTGGGTTTGGTGTCTCGTGTTTCAAATCCAATAATGCTGGTAGTGATGATTCTTTCTGACCAATCAGTGATCTGCAGTGTTTACGCGTCACATTTAGTATTGGTACCGTTCCGTACCGAGTCGTCCCATGCAGTGGAAAAGCGCCAATTGTCTACACGGAAATTGTCTACAACAAATTCCCGACAGTAAACAGATTCCCCATTCTATTTCTGACATAGTCCAAGTGCTTTGAATGGTAGTGTAAAAAAATTAATGCATAGTTAGTTTGCAACTGATCACTGCCACTAGATGCGACTCAGAAAACACTAGAATATATAATTCTGCTAAAGTATATGTGTTTTTACTTGCTACTAAGGGTGGGCCATGGATGGTCTGAAGCTGAAACTATATCACTGCAAATGTGTATTTTTTTCAGAATCAGTTTTACATCCAGGTACAACAGCTTTCCAGGCAGTCCTCAGAGCTATCCAATGTGTGCTGAGACCTCACTTAAACCTCACTGGGGCAACAAAGGTTCATGTAGACAGCTCTAAGAGCCCTGGGACCTGAACTACATCTGAGCTCTGTAAGCCACACGGACAGTACTTTTTATAGAAGGGCCCCAGAGGTGACAGTTCATCGCTGGGGTCTCAACCGACAGGAAGTAACCGAGGCAGACAGTTTCTGACCCTGAGCTGTCAAGCTTTCTGTAAACAGTTTGAGGGTGAAACATCAGGTAAAGATCAGGGATTTCCGTAACTTTGTTTTGTCTTGTTTTACATGTCTCTACTGCAGGGATCTTGGGTTTGAAAGTGCAATTCAGTGTTGACAGACCCAATAATTCTCCACGGTTCAGTCCTGAAACTGCAAGGTTCTGAAAGCCTGTGACATGTAAATGACAGTGGTCTCATGAATCTATGAAATGTTCTCGTTCAGAAAGTGGGACTTTTTTGGTTTTGTCAAAGCTCTTTTATCCAAAGATTCGGTCTTTAGAGTTTCGTCAGCCGTGATGTTGACAGAGATTATTATTTATTTTTCCTTTTGAGTTCCTGTGGACGCTGCGGGGAAAGACTTTGACTTTTAAGTTCACAAAGGGAAACGGAGAGCAATTTTTGTTCTGTAAAAAAGGGAAAAATAATATCCCCAGGCACCTTTCGACCAGGGGCATAGTGGATTCTGTGAGAGAAGAATTTCGGCTGTGTCTTCGCATGTTGCGGTCAATTTGCTGCAGTCTCCGATCTGTGTTCGATGAGTTCCCCACGTGTGGTTGTGTTAGCATGCATGCTGCTGTCAGTGTTAAGTGTTACCTCTGGGCTGATTGTGTAAGTGTGTTTGTCAGAAAGGTGTCATAAGGCCTCTGCCTGCTGTCAGGTTATAGAGCACAGTGTGTGACCACACACAACTGATGAGGTGTCTGAGACCGTCCACTGTTACAGCTCCGAGATGGAAGCAGTGGGTTAGAAGAAAGAAAGCAGCAAGAAAATCATACTTAATCTAGCAAATTTTTGTCAGGTAACTATATATTTAGAAAGGGTTCACCACGTTCTGCTGCCTGTGACTGAGAGACGATATAATGTGACAATGTGAGTCCCAACCCTTTTTAATTACTTAATTTTCTTCTCCTGTGTCCTATTTTTCTGCGATCCAGAATAGCAGCACAGCTGAAATATTTGTTTGAGCTGCGCCCTCTACTGTACTGGCGTGAATTTGCATTTCCTTCAGCCTGAGGCGAATTCATTTTATCTTGAAAGGTGTGAAAGGGCCTGAGAGAAAAAGTAACACAAAAGTAATACAACAGTTCATAAAAAGTAACTTTTTTAGGGAGCCACTCAATATTGTAATCTATTACTTTTAAAAGTAAATTTCCCCAACACTGGTTGTGAAGATCAGAATTCATTGTATTATAAAAATGTACAAGTAATATGAAACATAACATTGGGCATTATTATTTTTATTAATATCATGTTTATTTGTTTGTTTTGTTATGTATTTGGCCTTATATTATAGATGCTGTCTTGTAACTTCAGTTAGCAGGCAAAATTCAATGATCAGAGGACAGTGCAAGTAAAACATGGCACAGTTTACTCCACTCTCCCTTGACTATATTGAATTGGATTGTATTAAGTTTAGGTTTATATTAAGTCTGGCAAACATTCAACCTAAATGATATAGCCTGAGCTGTTTGTTTGCATTGCAACAAGTCTTGATGACTGAGCTTAACGTTTCCTCATACATTAATTCTGCCCTGCTGAGGACTCCTGTGCATGTTTTGGTTTGATGAGCACAGCCATAGTAAGATACACATTATGTTTCGGAAGAGCGATGTGTGCATTAAACCGTACATATGCTGTGCACTGCCAGGATTCAAATGGATTCCTGCTGCTTTACAGATACACTGTGAAACAGTTAGCTAATGCAGAAAGCCCCCACAGAGGTGTTAGATTTTTTTCATCCAAACATGACTGCACACATACTCTTGCACTCCCCCTCAGATATACATGCACAGACACAAACAAATTTGTTATCTAATTGAACACAATTTCATTTGATAATATTCATTCCAATCCATTTCCATTGCTTGTACACACACTCGTCCACCTTATTGGCCTTGTTTGCATTACCAGAGCATGTTATGTAGAGGCACTTATTAGAAAATGAATGCACGGTGTGTTACTAATAGGAATTGTTGGGGTGACATTCTGCTCCCTAATCAGCTGCCATCCTTGTTCATGTGACTGGTGTCCATTTCCTCAATATACAGAGTACACCCCCTTTGAAAACTAACATTTTAAACAATATCTAAATGAACACAAAAGCTATTTCCAAAATGTTGAGAAGACTAAGTTTAATATAAAATCTGTTTAACTAATAACATGAAAGTAAGGTTAATAATATAACTTAGATTACACATTTTTCAGTTTTACTCAAATTAGGGTGACGCAAAAATGAGTACACGCTACAACAAAAACTACTACATCTAGTACTTTGTATAGCCACCATGATTATTAATGACAGCACCAAGTCTTCTAGGCATGGAATGAACAAGTTGGCGACATTGGTGGTGGCACCTATGCATGCCATTCCTCTGCAGTGTACACCGTATTGTGTCATGGGAAATAGTCACCCCAGTTTGGCTTTCTACTTCTTTAGATAACTGCAGTGAACTTACATGCTGATTTTCTTCAACCCTTCTCATCAGAAGATGCTCTTGTCGAGGTGTTAACTTCCGTGGACGACCTGGACGTTTCTGTGAGATGGTTGCAGTTCCATATTTTAAAACTTTTTTAAACCACTATTGCTACAGTATTCTGACTGATAAGTAAAGCGTTGCTGATCTTCTTGTAGCCTTCACCTTTCTGGTGTAAAGAAATTATTTTCTTTTTTTTAGGCCTTGTTACATTTCTCTTCCATGTGGTGCCATTGCTGACAGCATGAAATGGAAAGGGGTTTTAACACCCTTTTATAGTCAACTGTCTGCCGGACACCCGTGTAATGAATAATTAGACTCACCTGTGGTTGAATTCTTGTTCAATTAGACATTTGCAGTCTAAAATGTAGCTTTGCTCCAGAGACTTTCAGTGTGGTGTACTCGTTTTTGCATCACTCTAATTTGAGTAAAACTGAAAATTTTGTTCTCTAAGTTATATTATTAACCTTACTTTCATGTTATAAGTTAAACAGATGTTATATAAAACTTAGTCTCGTCAACATTTTGGAAATTGTTTTTGTGTTCATTGAGATATTGTTTAAAACAGTGGTTCTCAACTCCAGTCCTCGGGACCCACTGCTCTGCACATTTTGTATGTCTCTCTTACCTGACACACTCAGTTCAGGTCATGGAGTTAATGTTTCTTAATAATAATATTTTAATTCATATTATATTATTCATCAATTTATTGTCAAAAAAGAGCAGTTTGATTTAAGTTGAAATACTTGAAATAGTGTGTAGTTTGGCAAGATATAGTTTTGAAGTACCTTTCCAAAGAATAAATATGGTTGGTGCATAAAATGGTTGGTGCATGGTCCAAAAGGGTTGTACCTGATCTCTTAATGCGTCATAGGTGTGTTTCGGGTGTAATGTGCAATAAACCAGAATGTCATCTCCCATTCCGTTCAAAAGCCAGTTGTGCTCGCGCCATGGTTGATTGCTATTTGCATGCAATCACTATTCATTATGACATTTAGGCATTTTTATCTTTATGTACACAATAATAATCTTTTACATTTTAATCCTTTTATTTTTAATATTTGGCATGTTTTTGTGCTGCTGCGCGTCCCTGTGTGTGTACTAATTACTAATGTGCCCTTCAAATACTGCACCATTGACTTTAGACCAGGTTTTTGTTGGTCAATGGCGCTGTTGTTTTCAGTTGCCTCAAAATAGCAACACGCCAACAATGCGCCTGAACACACCTCATTTTCAGACCAGCAGTCCCATGGGCGAACAGATGGGCGCGAGTGCATTTGCTATTTAAACATATTTCGAAGACACAAGTCATCTGGCGTTGCATTGAGCTGGATGTATGATAGGGCCCTGTGTGTGTTTACATGTGGTTCTGCACTGTAAACTGGTAGAATGAGAGAAAAGCGTGCTTTAGTGATAGGAACAATGGTGCAGGAAGAATTTAATTGGTTGGTTATATAGGTTGTGAAGGTGAAGAGGTGGATAGGAAGAATGGCGTGTTACTGTCCCTCTGTCACAGAATACTAGACCACTTTCACACAGTCAAAGATTATTATATAACATTTCAAACTGAAAATAGAGGATTCATGTCTGCAAATATATGCAATTGTCACTACTAAAACTTTGCAGTGTGCAGCCATTGTTTCTTGTGTAAATACAGTTATTCTACTACATCTCCATCACATTTAAAGACTTTATACAAATGCCACTTCAGGTATTGCTTGCATGCAGTGTAAAGACACTTTTTGTTTGGTTTTATTTATTTCTTTACTAGACACCCTTACATTGGCTTCTCTTTGTCATTTGCTTTCTCATCCTCTCTCACCCGTCTCTCACACACACACAGAGACAGAGACCGTGTTAATAAGCGCTACCTCTTGCTCTCTTCTTTCATATCAGTAATAGAGAAGCTGGAGAGAAGGACAAGATGAGAGAATGATGTGTGGCTTCATGCTGTAGCACTTTCCACTGCAGGCCTGGGATCAAACCGGACACACAGATTACATTTCTGTGTTTACTTGCCTGTGTGCATTGTGGGACTTTATGTGAGGTACCAGAGCTTCAGAGGCTTAATGGAACATAAAAAATGTGGAAGTGCAATGTTAGGATTTGATTTTAAAACATTCTTTGTTCTGAAAGTCAATTTTGGTACTGTTTTGGGTCACCACTTGACGTCCAGTGTAAAATCACTGGTGTTGTTCTATAACAAAAGGTTGCATAGTGGAGCATTGTAACGCTGAATCTTGTTGAAATGAGATTGATTCTTTCATTTTAAGTGTCACATCCTTAACAGTTTTAGCTTCAATTCTGAGAAATGAAGTTAGCTTTTGCTAGGTGAAACATGCATCAGTCACAGTAGATAGTTTGGATAACACAATAGAATGGTAGAAGTGATTTGTGGAAAGCATTGTGGCTTGATGAGCACTTGTATGCATTAACTAATTTACATACAATACCATAACAATGAAAGTGTAGGTAGTCCATTATAAGCCTTTTACTGGCGCCCCCAATGTTCGCCTGTTATGTAAATCATCCATGTTCTCAAAATGTGGAGGTTTTACACACTTTGGATTCCCTTTGGGATGCTTTAAAATGAATCAATTATAAATAAATGTAGTGTTCTCTGCTTATAGAAACAGTTCACCAAAAGTTCTCTCATTATTTGCTCACTGTCATGTCATTCCAAACCTGCATGCTGTTATTTTTTTTCTGTAGAACACAAAAGGAAAACACAAAAACTTTTCATCATTATAATACAATGATGAAAAGCACCATAAAAGTATCATAAAAGTAGTCCAGATGACTTGTGCACTGTATAAGTCTTCGAAATTTAGATTGTTGTTCAGCGATAATCTTGCCCTCCAGGGAGCTATTAGCTTATGAATTGGATCATTGAGTCAGTGAGAACTCAGAAACTGCATCGGTAAACAAATCAGTCTTTTAAATATGAATCAGTGGCGAGCTGTGACTCTTTTAACCGGGTATGCTGTTATGTCAAAACTGTGCCCGGTGCAGATATTGAACGTTGGATTTGTTTATTATATGCTAAATGCTCACGTTCACTCTACACAGAGTGTTAGATACACAGTTGCTTACTCTCTTGACACATAGCAACACTGTAAGAAGCATTTCTAATATGTTGGACCTTTTATTGAAAGTAGCCTATATTTAGCTGTTGAGACATGTTTTCACAATCAGTTGCAAAATATGCTGTATTTTTGTGATTCCTCTAGGTGGCACTAGTCCAGCACAATCTGTCTTCAACATTTTAGCCTATAAGTTTTTGTAAAAAATAAATTTCCCTGTGGAGAAAATAAAATACTATGAAAATAGTTTCAGTTATGACTTTTTAATTTGATTTAGTCTGGTTAGTTTTGCATCCAATACAATGTGATTTTCGGAGATTAAGATCTGGCAGCAGCAGCACATTTTTCTTCTTGGGCGAGCGATTCGCGGACAGCTTTCCCAGCTCGTGGAATAAAAAAAATCAGTTTGAATATCCACTGAGGAAATCAATATCTTTGTCCTTTTAAAAGTTAAGGGGATTTCCCACAGCGATAAAACAACTTCCTTGTTCTGATTCACTCATAAAGACAGTCTTTGCTGCCATGTAATGGCGTAATAATGTAACTTTCACTGATACTATTGACGGACCATTTCTCTATACCAAATACGAAGTTTATATAAAATATTTCTATAAAACTCTTCCTCTTTTGAAGGGAAATCCTGCCTTTCATTTGTTCCATCTTCTTGGTCATAACAATAAACTGTTTGCTGAGGGCTACTAGTTGAGCAGTTAATGTGTAACCTGCAAAATATCCCTTAAAAATGATCATATTCTCCTTCCCTTAGGTTCAGCATTCTAAGAGTTTGAAAGTGCGAATGCAGAGTTTAAGGTGTTTCTTCTTTGTACAGCACTGTTTCTGCCTGGGATTACGTTTTGAGGGAATGAATACATTGCAGAATGCCCAGTGGTCCAGGGTTTTCCATAAAAATGGTGCTTACTTGCCATGGTGTAATGAAACAATGAGAACGTTGAATAGTCAGACTTTGCCTGCGGACTTCTCTTAGACAGACCGCAGAATTTCACTTGAGTGCCTTGAACCAAGGGAGAATAAGTCAGCTGGGCCATTCAGGGCAAGAAGGCAGCAAATTGCACCTCAGTGCTCCATTCCACATTGTAGTCCATTTATCTTTCTCTAGAACTGCTAGATGTATTGAATTACCCCCAAAATGAAGGGTAATGCCGCTCTGTGCTTTTCTGTTGCTATGTAGCAGAGACGGAATATAAAAAGCCATGTTATGTAGAATTTTGTGCTTTTTGAAGTCTTGCACCCCAGGCAATGCAATGTGCCAATCTATGTGCCAAAAAGTTTCAGACATGTCCTTTAGAATAAATCTCTGACCATCTCTGGAAAAAAAAGTCATCATTCGGTAGATTTCGTGTGGAAGATTAGCCTCGTTATTTGTACACTTTTAACTTAGTCGAAGTCCATAGATAGCGCCATGATCCCTTGTCCAGAAGCGTCATTGTCTGTTTTCCCTGCGGACCTCTCACCCTTCCTCTTTCTCATCCTGGTATCTAGTCCGATCACTCGCTCACACACACCTGCTCCATCATTATTTCATCCTGTCTCAATCTCTCCCCCGTTCTTCCTATTATAAAGCCCATCACACAGTGCGCTGGCTTCCCCGGTGTGAATGAGATCCTGAAGTCATATTGATTTCCCTGGATGTCTATAATAGAGGATGTGCCATGTGTAACACCGGCCTTGTGTTTGCACACTGTAGCCCTTACTTTCTTTTTCAACTCTTTTTGTACAGTACTGTTGAACTGTGAACACAGAGGGAAACTAAAAATGAATTGTTCCTGCTAATGATGTTGTTTATTTTGCACACGTTGTTTGCATTGTTTTAGCACCTAAAGGAAATATGTAACTGTTAACAATGCAAATGTGGCCGCAAAATTAGCACTGAATGTGATTTGCGGGTCTAAGTGCTAGGTTGTCAGGGATCTAGCATACTATAATGGGGATTGTACAGTACCGCTCCACCACTGAGATTCACGCACCTGAAAAAGGCCAAACTGTAAAAAGCAAAAATCAAGTGACTTTACCTCAAGTCTGACTGAATTTGCTCAGAGGCGAAAATATCATACAGAAATGCTGATTAATTCCTCTTTTTATAATATTCAGATTTTTCCCACATCAGTTAAATTCATAATTTCGATTTAAACAGATATTGACTTAATGTAAATGTCATTTAAAATCCCAATTTAAATATGTTTAGTGCAATTTTTTTCCACTGAAATAATGCAGTGCCTTTGAGAAGAAACAAGAAAAAATAGGGAACAAGTGAAACTTATTTATAAGAATGAGAAAGAATAAAACGGGTCTGATTTCTTTGTCTTCTGGCCCGAACTGACGTTATCAGGATATAAATATTCCCTTTTAATGGTGTGACACACTTTGAGTTGTTATTATGTAAAATCTCTCCTCCACAAAAGCTGAAGGGCCCAGCTTTTTAGCTAGAGCTTGATTTTAAGCAGCTGGGGCCATGTCGAAGTGGAAGGCACCCTGTGGAGAAGCCCACGGTTTTGGATGGTACACCACTGCCTTCGGTTCTGGAGTGGGGCTCTGTGATTGGCACCCACCGGGCTTCAGCTGTTGTTTGAAGGAAGAGATGCCCACTAAAATCCCTCGATCTTCCAAACAACACATTCTTCTGCTACATCAGACAGCGACAGAATGAGAGGACAAGAAGTGTGTGTGCAACAGAAAAAGACATTGCTGTAGGGGTATAGCCACAGCAAGTTTGAATGTTTGGCATAAGAAAGGTTGAAAATATGACGTAGCCGTGCGATATGGCTGGATATCAGCACGGTTGTGATTCGGCCGTAGAGTGTGATATTGCTTTTATACAACAGTTATTGTAAATAAATAAGAACAACGGATTGTCTTTAAAAACCCTCTTTTGTGCAGAACTTCTTCCTTCCACCATGGATTCAAATCTCAAGTTGACAGTTTAATTAACAGTTGAGTCCAAACCTCCGTTACTAATTTAAAAACGTCACTTTAGAACTAGTAACGAAGGAGCGTTGAGTCGCTTCATTGAAGCTTATTGTAATATGTAGATAGAGTATTATGGTATTGAGAGAGAGAGAGAGAGATCAACTAAACCAGTGTATTCCCTGCATCTGATATAGCATTCATTCTTCAGGTCAATGTCCATAATATTATATCCATTATAAAAAAAATCAGTTTGAATGTCCGCTGAGGAAATCGATATCTTTGTCCTTTTAAAAATTAAGGGGATTTCCCACAGCGATAAAACAACTTCCTTGTTCTGACTCACTCATAAAGAAAGTATTTGCTGCCATCTAATGGTGTAATAATATAACTTTCACTGATACTATTGACGGACCATTTCTCTATACCAAATACGACATTTCTATAAAATATTTATTGAACAACAATATTTAAATTAACAACAATAGCCATTATAAAAGACAAACACAAGCAAATAAAAAAAAAACACAAGCAAACATTTCAGTCAAACGTACAAAAGTAGCACTCTAGTACATGATTTAAGTTAAATACAGCCTAAATATAAAGTTATTGAACTTAATTTTCACCTTAACCCAAAATAATTTTGCTCTGGAACAAGTATTAATATTAATATAGAACAATATTAATATCTATCTACATAAGAGCCAGCAGCAAATTGCTGAAGGACTGGCCAAGATGAAGCTGTTCTCTGTGGGTACATGAGCGCTGAACGGCCGCTGACGGCCTGGAGCCTGCATCTGCAAAAGCGTCAAAACAAATAGTAAAATAGGCGCTATATATTAGTCACATATTTAAGGTCTAAATAACTATATTCTCACCTAAAAAATTCTTAAAACTACATTTGTGACATAACAACAGTAGTATATATATATATTTTTTAAATATGGTGGATTTGCTCAACCGCCACGACAGTCGCCGCAAGCGGAGTGATACAAATGGTGAAACATTTCCAGTGCTGATACTGGGGGAATATCGAATGGCTCTCAGCCAATCAGATTCGAGAACCAGAACCCAACATATATTATTTATTTATTTACTTGTTCATACTGTGATAAATTTCAGCATGCCAACAATGAGTGTTTGCAGCCTTAGTTAATGCAGAGTTAGACACAGAGCCTGATATCAAATTAACCGCTCAAGTCAGGCATTTTATGAGACATTATTCATTTCAATGTTCCGCCTCTTGTTCAGTGTGACAAGAAGGTGGAATTAAAAGGGAGACAGAAAGAGCCAGAAAGAAAAAGTCCTCACTCTGACTGATCCCATAGCCCCAATTAGATGAACAGAGTTGATAATACAGTAATGGAGACCCGCAGATTCAAGTCTAGCCATTTCAGGTCCTCCCATTAAACCTTCCAATGTAGTTAACATTGATTCCGGCTTGGCGCTGGGGAGAGTATGGACTTCATAAAGGAAGACAATAGCTCCTGAATTGGGCTCAGCTTTGACATAATTGCCTCATAATTGCGTAGCAGTGATTTGCATTCACTTTCTGGCCCTTCCCATCAGCCAATTAGATCCGCTTGTTGATTTATGTGTGTGCTGATGGGAGCTGATGGCTTTTGTCATGGTTCATATTGATGAGCGCTAAATACCTCTAGGCTTTTTTTGATCTTTATGAGGGTGCAGGAGGAGAACAGGTTAATAGAACTACGGGAACCGGATTGAACGGTGATTCAGAATCAAGCGGTCATGTGGTGATTAGTTGCATTGTGCTATTCTTTCATAAATATTTGTTCAGTTGTACAATGACTTGATTATGAATATATTCTATACATAAACAGTGTAGATTTTTTCAAAAAGGTTTTCATTGACAGCGAAAACTAGACTTAGGCTACTTTGTGATTCAATACCACATCCTTAACAGCCACGTTCAGTTTACAGAGTTCCCAATCTTGTCCAGAGATCAGTATGAAGTAATTGTGTCTCAATTTTAACTCAAATGTCTTTGAATCCTGTTTGAATAGTGCTAAAGTTATTTTCTTTCAGCTGAGCAATGATGCAAAGTGCTGCTGTAATTCATTTTGACAGGTTTACAGTCATTGATTTTAACTGAGCTCTAATGAAAAGACATAAAAGAAACTATCTTTTTGAAGCAAATGTATTTTTTCTGGTGTTTAGACAAATACAGGTAAAAGAAAAGTTTGCTTTACAGGTATATTTATTGTACATATTCATATACTAAATATTTATTTAAAATGTGATAATATGACAAAAAAAAAAAAACTCTGACCTTTATGTAGAGTCCATTAGGCATTGCTTTTCTCAGTAAATATTGATATATGCTACCATTCAAATGTTTGCGGTTGGAAATGTTTAATGTTTTAGAAAGAAGTCTATAGCTGCATTTATTTGACCGAAAATACAGTAAAAACAGTAATATTGTGAAATAGTATTACACTGTTTTTAATATATTTAAAAAAATGTATTTTAATTCTGGTGATTACAAAGCTGAGTTTTCAGCAGTCATTACTCTAGTCTTCAGTGTCACTTGATCCTTCAGAAATCATTCTGATATGCTGTTTTATGCTCAAGAAACATTTATTTTTATTAATAATAATATTGAAAACAGTTGCCTAATATTTTTGTTGAAACTGTTATTGCATGTCTTTGTCACTTTTAATGCATCCTTGTTGAATAAAAGTATGAATTTCTTCATAAAAAATATCTTATATACCCCAAACTTTTTGAATGGCAATGTTTCAATTAATGTGATTAATTGCCATTTGATTAAATTTTTCTAGCCTGCAAGTGACAAGCTGACTAGTACAACAAACAAATGACAAGAACAAAACCATCTGATAAGTAACAGGGTTTTTAAACATAATTTCAGTACAGAGTTGCCCTTCATAAAGCTGAGCTTGAGTGCTCTCATCTAGGTGCTTTGTCTTTCTGTATGTGTGTGAGAAAAAGAAAGAGGTTGTATGTGTGTGTGTGTGTGTGTGTGTGTGTGTGCACGCATGGTCGGCGCACACTCAAATGTGTGCCAGTGTGTGTGTATCTGCGAACACGGAGGTCGTATAACTTGGTGTAACCGAACAGTGAAGTGGAACCGCTCGCTCTGACTAGCAGTGTCACGAGAGAGCCCCGCTATGCGCTTCAGCATGTGTAATTAATCATTAGAGGTGTACTGCTTAACCGCCGCCTAATACTGTCTCTCTCCCCTTGCAGATACCCACTTCTCCCTTAATTACTTATAATTGCCTTTTACTCATTCACTCTAAGATGCTAATATTCCTATTTGAGGGTGTTCAGCACATTTCCCCCCCAGTTTTTTTTTTATTTGTCTTTTTGGTGCCTGCTGGATTTATGCCGTACGGTGCAAGAGCTCTCATAAAAGCTGATCACGAGGTTAACGTCAGTGATAGAGGCCATTAACTTCAGGAGATAGATTTGAGTTAGCTTCATGTCACTGTCTGGTCACTGTGACTTTGAGAGGCCCCGGCTCCATTTGCGGCCCACTTTTGCAGCTGAGCACATTCAGATGAGATGGAAGGAAAATGAAATAGATGAACGGCGCCGCCTGAACTGAGATATCAGCCTCTCTCCGGATACCGTCGAGCCGCTGTTCATTCCAGGGGCCAACTCTAAGAGAGGAGGCGAGCAGATATGTCAAGGATTGACTAGGATTACAGTTCATCTGCCAAGAGCGGCATCCTTATTTTAGATGCAGTACAATATAAAACTCGACTGCACTGGGAGAATCATAACACGGCCTCTTAGAAGTGGAGTTTTGCTCTTCTGTATTTTCTGTCTGCCCTGAATCCCCATTCAAAACGTGTCTTCTCTCGCTCGGCTCACCGAGTTCGATCGATTGCAGTTTCGTTTGGGTGTGCGGTTTAATGGAAAATGGCAATACAAGTGGTGTCGGTGTACAGATAAAACCTTAAGGATATAGTTGGCATCAAACTGAGTAGCATCCTGCCCATTTGTCTCCATTGTAACTCATCGGTTTTCAAACTGTTTTTGGCAGGCACTACAGTGATGACCATGACGGCTTACGACGCAGATGATCCCAACACTGACAATGCTGTGCTGCGCTACATCATTGTGAGACAGCTTCCCGATAAACCTTCACCCAATATGTTCTACATCGACCCAGAACGAGGCGACATTGTCACCGTGATTTCACCCCACCAGCTCGATAGAGAGGTATGTGCTTTCTTTGAGTTCCTCTGTTTTGTTTTTGGAAGGACATAGATAAAGTAATAACAGATTGGTGAATAACATACTATACGTTATTGTATAATATATAATTGCAAATCTTGGGGCCACCACATGTACCATGAGACAAGGCACCCTCCACAGCTGGTAGATGCCATGCACAAAACTTTGTACATTTTGTATACCTTTTGTGAATATAGTATAATGGAGCTGATGGAGAAAGGCAATAATGTTATTTTGGGCAATTTATCTTGCTCCTAAATTAACATAGGTTAATGCTTAAGTATATATTAACAATATTTAATGTACTATGAATGAATATATACAGACGGGCTGGTCTAGGTATTTCAGAAACTGCTGATCTACTGGGATCTTCACAAACAACGACCTCTAGGGTTTACAGAGAATGGCCCTAAAAAGAGAAAATATCCAGTGAGCTGCAGTTCTGTGGGTGAAAATGACTTGTTGATGCCAGGCAAAAGTAACTCAAATAACCACTCATTACAACCGAGGTCTGCAGAAGAGCATCTCTGAATGCATAACACGTCGAACCTTGAAGCAGATGGGCTAAGGCAGCAGAAGACCACATCGAGTGCCACTACTGTCAGTCAAGCACAGCAAACTGAGGCTACAATTCGCACAATCTCGCCTACATTGGGCAATAAAAAATTGTAAAAATGTTGCCTGGTCTAATGAGTCTCGATTTCCGCTGCAACATTCAGATGGTAGATGGTCAGAATTTGGTGTAAACAACATTTGGTGTAAAGCATGGATCCATCCATGGTGGTGGTGTAATGGTGTGGGGGATATTTTGTTTGGCACACTTTTGGCCCCTTAGTACCATTTGAGCATAGTTTAAACGCCAGAGCCTACCTGAGTGTTTTTTCCTTTATAACCACAGTGCACCCATCTTCTGATGCTACTTCCAGCAGGATAACACAGCATGTCACAAAGCTCAAATCATCTCAAACTTGTATACCTAAAAATTGGCTGGTGAGTGTATAATAATACAATTATTTATATTATATATATTACACTACTTTTCAAAAAGTTAAATAAAATTTGATCAAAGGTGACAATTATAATGCTTACAAAAGTTTTACAAAAGTGTTCTTTTGTCATCAAATATAGTCATCAAAGAATACCGAAAACAATGTATTTCAACAAAAATATTGGCCAGCACAACTGTTTTAAACTTTGATAATAATAAGAAATATTTTGTAAGCACCAAATCAGCATATTAGAATGATTTCTGAAGGATCATGTTACTGAAGTGCTGAAAATTCAGCTTTAACATTATGTAAATAAATTAGTCTATAAAATATATTTACATAGAAAACATTTATTTTAAATTGTAAAAATATTTGAATATTTATGTTGTATTTAGATAAACGCAGCATTGGTGAGCATAAAGGATTTCGTTCAAAACATTAGAAAATCTTTCAGACACCAAAATTTTGAACAGTGGTGTATTTTATAGTATATAACAGTGGTTCTCAAACTTTTTTCCCAGTGGGCCGCACAATGGTCCAAGTGCAAGTCTCACGGGCCGCATATCATTTACATATGACGTCACCAATGCAAACCAATCAGATTTAATGTTATGGTGAAAGTGAAAGTGAAAGTGAAGTGACATGTGGCCAAGTATGGTGACCCATACTCGGAATTTGTGCTCTGCATTTAACCCATCCAAGTGCACAAACACAGCAGTGCACACACACAGCAGTGAACACACACACCGTGAACACACACCCGGAGCAGTGGGCAGCCATTGCTGCGGCGCCCGGGGAGCAGTTGGGGGTACGGTGCCTTGCTCAAGGGTCTCACCTCAGTCATGGTATTGAGGGTGGGGAGAGCGCTGGACATTCACTCCCCTCACCGACAATCCCTGCCGGACCTGAGACTCGAACCCATGACCTTTGGGTTACAAGTCCGACTCTCTATCCATTAGGCCACGACTGCCCCCAAAGTATAATAGTAATAGTATTATCTGGTATTAGCAGATAATACTATTATTATACCTAGATGTTGCACACAATAAATAACAAATAAAAACTAACTTACTGACATTAGCTTTACAATAATAATCAGTAATGCTCAATGAACACACAAACTGTATATACAATCACTTTAAGTTGCTATTTAATTCTGTATGACTTTATGACTCTCTTCAACACCATCGCAATAGTCACCAAACAATCACACAAACCAAGCCATAATAAGCACATTTTTACTCAGCTCTTTTTACAAACAACACTGAGCGCACTGTAGGCTAATCACAATCTCTGACGATATCAAGCATTCTGTCATGTCGCAATCCCTCGCGCAGCATCGGATCCGCAGAGTTGGGCTCATTCCAGCCGCAGGTGCGCTGATGCGGTTATTTTTTACTGATTTAAAATACATCAAACATCGAATTCACAGTTCAGTCTTTTGAAATTGTAGGTTTTGCTTGTCAAGTTAGTACTTTACTACAGAGCAAACAGGAAGGCTGCCCATCTCGCTCATTAACAACTGATTCTTCCATTCTTCTTACCTTTACTGCTGATGCTGCGACTCTTCTTGTTTGCATGTGTTCCTTCATTTTATGTTCCACATTTAGTTTTTCTCCTTTAATAACAAATTTGACCATTTTGAGGCTTAAATTTACAAAATGAATGGCTACTGTTTGAATTCTTCCTAAGCGCGCACTTGTGTTTGTTTCGTTAACTGAGTGATTGCGTCATTAGCCTACATTGCCTAATGTCTGAAAATAATAAATGCTCACCAAAATTATTTTATATGACAAATAAAGCATTATTGCTCATTTATATTTATTTAATTCACTTTAATTTAAATTTTAAAACAAAAATAAATTGTATGCTATAATAATTTTTATTTTATTTTATTGTGGTCAGCATATCGCGGGCCGCATTTACATTCGTGACGGGCCGCAGGTTGAGAACCACTGCTCCACACCCATTCAAACGCTTACTGCGGTGAAGTGTCACGTCGCGCGATTTGCACCCAATTATGTCAAAAGTATACACTCACTGGATGTCATGGCAACTGAATCACGGAGGAAAACTTTAAATATCTCGCCTTCGCTTTAATTTCGGACCATCTCCAAAAAGACATAAAACACTAAACAAATGATTTTGACATGCGTTTATCAAAGTAGGAAATCCAGACTTTTAATCCCTTACACACAATTACTGCTGTTGAAATATGAAATGGAGGCGGGTCCGGATTGAATTCCCTCCGGGTCCGGATCCGGATCGGAGTCCGGACTTTGAGAAGTGCTGGTATATAAATATATAATTAAACAATATAAACAAATGTAAATAACAATTGTATAATTGTTTAATATATAAAAAATATATAAAAAAATCTTTCAAGATTTCTGCCATTTAGAAAGTGTGCATTTGATTGGCTACAAGAAGTTTGAAGCATGTTAGTGACTGAATTTAAAGGATTAGTTCACTTCTGAAGAAATAATTCCTCATTTCCTCACCCCTATATCATCCAAGATGTTCATGTCTTTCTTTCTTCAGTCGAAAAGAAATTAAGGTTTTTAAGAAAACTTTCCAGGATTTTTTCCATATAGTGGACTTCAACAGTTCCCAACAGGTTGAAGGTCCAAATTGCAGTTTCAGTGCAGCTTCAAAGTGCTCTACATGATCCCAGCAGAGGAGTAAGGGTCTTATCTAGCGAAAGGATCTGTCATTTTCTAAAAAAAGTAAAAATGTATATACTTTTTAAACACAAATGCTTGTCTTGCACTGCTCTGCGATCCACCACACATGACGTAATCACTTTACAAAGGTCACGCATGACGTAGGTGAAAGTACAGATCCAGTGCCTATAAAGCCAACGTGCAAAGATTAAGCCAAATGACCTTAAAAAAAAAAAAAAAAAAAGGTAAAAGAATGATATTGGATGATTTTGAAGTTGGAGTTTTTCACCCTACCGCGGTACTTCCGCATGACTTTTGTTACGTGATTACGTCATGCATGGCGGATCGCAGAGCAGTGCAAGACAAGCATTTTTGGTTAAAAAGTAAATAAATGTTGTTGTTTTTTTTTTTAGAAAGTGACCCATCGTTTCGCTAGACAAGACCCTTATTCTTCGGCTGGGATCATGTAGAGCCCTTTGAAGCTGGATTTAAACTGCAATTTGGACCTTCAACCCGTTGTACCCGACTAAAGTTCACTATATGGAGAAAAATCCTGGAATGTTTTCCTCAAAAATTAATTTTCTCAAAAATGTTCCTTAATTTCTTTTCGACTGAAGAAGGAAAGATGTGAACATTTTGGGTGACATGGGGGTGAGTAAATCAGGAAATTTTAATTCTGAAGTGAACTAATCCGTTAAATCTCTCTGCAAACATAAAGGAGAAGGGAAGCTATTTCACCATTTCAGCTATTCTGAAATATCTTTACACTGCTGCATGTCAATCAGAATAGGTTTTGTGTCTGCAAATGAATTTTCCATGTGATACGAATGGTAAATTTACAAAATGTGCACCAGATTTTTCAAAAATACCCATTTGAATGTTTTAAAGACTGGCGGTTTTCTTAAAGCTTCATGAGACGAATCTCTAACAGGAGGGCCGACAGAACGGAGGCTTTCTGTTCAAACCGAGCTGCGCAAATAAGCAAGCATAACACCAGCAAACATGAGGGGCAAATCTGTGGGGAAAGACAATAACTGCGGTGTGTTTTATTGTTTAAGTATCCTCAAGACACCTTTAGAGCAAGTATATTAGGGCAGATTCTTCGGCATATTAAAGCAGGGTTTTTAATGTTGTTAAGAGACGGGAGGTTAGATGAATGCAGGGAAGATGCTACGGTTTCTTGAGGACAGGGGGTGTTAGCGGTGCATGCTAATGAGAAACTGGAGGCAGCGCTTCCCAGCTCCTAAGCAGAGCGAGACAACAGCATGATTGCTTTTTCTGCGGGGTGACGAATGAAGGAACATCAATTCGGCCCGCTGCTGGAAGAGGAATATTAGCTGTTGTCAGACATTTAGAGCATGCTTTAATTGAGGTTATACACACTTATCCACCAACATCGGCTGTGTCCGACAAGCCCAGTAGAAAACCCCTCAGCTGGAACAGAGCGAAGCCATCATTAAATGTATGTTTGTGTGCAGTCGAGGGCACGTTTGATAGTCGAGTTGACATTATAATTGAAATGTTACATGAATGTAGTCATTTATTCTGATTTCTTTATAGTGAAACACTGGATGTTGACAAACTCCGCTAACTTTCAGTGTCACCGCTACATCTTACTGACACCATGTTTCCTCTGTACGATTCCCATGAGTCTGTGCTTCGTCGCAGTTGATCTCATATGTGTGACAGATGTTTTACACAATGAGCTCCAGGGGATTTCAGGTGTTTTAAGGAGACAGGTGTGTGACGGGCCTGCTTCGTGTGCGGTTCTTTGCTATAATTACAAGTAAGGGTGTTTCATTGCCAGAAATTTGTTGATATTTTTAAAGTTCCCAAACTATACTTTTACAATATTACCTCCGCCCACCATGCTGTCCAAAAATTCTGGTGAATTGTAAAATCTATTTTGTCTCTGTACTCTCTCAAGCCTTAAAAAATCTAGCCAAGATACTGCATGCACATTTATACGGAACCCCTAAAGGGACATGGTGGTGGGGAAAAAAATAGGAAGGGAGGACATTTTAAGTGCTGGTGGAAAAAAAATTTGGGATGGGAGGATTTGTTTTTTTTTTCAAATCTTTTGCGTTCCCTCGCGAAACTTTTGCGTTCCCACGCAAAGATATTTGCGTTCCCTCGCAAAGTTATAATCGTTTCATTGCTGTGAGCTCGGACAAACACTTCCTCTTTAATGTCCCGCTGGCTGGCAGTAGTGTTTCAGTTAGTAACATATGTTAATAGTGCACACAAATAATGCGCCGCTCATAGAGTTTGAACTTGTTGGACTCAAATAGAAATGCAATCAGTGCTTATGTCAAGCAGTTCAGTAAAGTTGGCAATATATTCACAGATTCGAGCTTCCCGGATTAATAACTTATGAGCTAAACGTTGTTAAAACACAAATGCAGCTACTTCCAATCATAGTAACCTAGACAACAAGCTACAACAACCCAATTTTCCTCAAATGTGCTTTATAATAAATTGGTCTCTGAGCAGGCGGCGGAGATACACGTCTGAAGGGACCATCTGAAAAGTGCAAAACCCAAAACCCTTTTGCTCATTTTAAATTATGTAAAATACTCAATAACTTCATTGTAACACACTGTACTGTCACCAAATTCAGTTAATACATCTCTGCTCTCCTGCTGGTTATAGGTACTACAACACTTAGTTTGGCAAGTAGCACATAAAGACCTTCTTTACAGCTTTTGCATGATAATTGCTTACTGGATTTGATGGCATTACAATTTATTTAATATTTTTACTCATAACAGTGAAGTTATTGGTTTTATTTATTAATTAATAATCATAAAAGTTATGAATTTTTTTATCAAAGTGTTCCAATACAACCAGCAGGAGAGCAGTGATGTATGAACTAAATTTGGTGACAGTACAGTGTGTTACAGTGAAGTTATTTAGTATTTTTCATAATATAAAATGAGCAAAAGGGTTTTGGGTTTTGCACTTTTCAGACGGTCCCTTCAGGCGTGTATCTCCACCGCCTCATAGAGACCAATTTATTATAAAGCACATTTGAGGAAAATTGGGTTGTTGTAGCTTGTTGTCTAGGTTACTATGATTGGCATTTGTGTTTTAACAACGTTTAGCTCACGAATTATTAATCCGGGAAGCTCGAATCTGTGAATATATTGCCAACTTTATTGAACTGCTTGACATAAGCACTGACTGCATTTCTTTATATTTGAGTCCAACAAATTCAAACTCTAAGAGCTGCACATTATTTGTGTGCATTATTAACGTATGTTACTAACTGAAACACTACTGCCAGCCAGCGGGACATTAAAGAGGAAGTGTTTGTCCGAGCTCACAGCAAGGGAACAATTATAACTTTGCGAGGGAACGCAAAGTTTCTCGGGGGAACGCAAAAGATTTGAAAAAAAATCCTCCCATCCCAATTTTTTTTCTACCACCGTGTACCTTTAGCGGCTCCGTACATTTATTCCTCACTGCTGTGAGTGATTAGTCATGAAATTATGGGTCAGTTGATTGGCTTAAAACAAATTATATCAGGAACTAAGTGCAAACAAAGATGGCAGCAAATCTTTAAATGGTAAAAAAAGAAAAAAAAAAGAAAAAGAATGATAAAATACATTATCATATTGAGTCCAAAGCGAAGAGATGAAAACTTGAAGAGTGGATGTAGAGAAAATACCTTTCTTACTTTTGGAATGTACTAATGTACATTACTTGTAATGTATCAAAAATAGAATTAGATTATGTGTTGGGACAATATATATTTTTTTATTTTCATTTTATTATTTTATTTTTTGAAACATCAGTCTAGAGCATAACCGTAATTGTGTTTTTAATTGTGTTTTTAAGTATCTTGCCAGAGTTTTTAAATTGTATTTATATTGTATATTATGTTTATAATATGTTTTCTAGTTCTGTTCTGTGTGATAAAATGTGGCATATCTTCTTTGTATACTGCAAAATATGGTACAACTTTAAAGCTTTCTATACTTGTCTGTAAATAAACAACAACAAAAAAGTGATAGAATGAAAGTTTTATGACAATGCTCAACACGTCAATTTTATTCCTAGGAAAGTCATTTGAATGCATGTCACATTGTAGTTAAAGAGATAGTTCACCCAAAAATGAAAGTTACCCCATGGTTTACTAACCCTCAAGCCTCAAGTGCATTCATCCATCATAAAAGATATCCACACGGCTCCAGGGGGTTAATAAAGGGCTTCTGAAGCGAAGCGATGCGATTGTGTAAGAAAAACATCCATATTTAAAACTTTAAAAACTGAAATAACTGGCTTCTGGCAGACGTAAGCATGTCGACTTACTCCAAAAGAGTAACCCCTGACACAATGTATGAGTAGCATATGCTTTGTCGCCTCTTGCTGTTCAAACAAGTAGGACAATGAATTATTTTTCAAACAAAGAAATAGCTCCTCTTCTTTTATATCGAAATCCTCCGACATTTCTCTTTAAAAATTCTTGTTTTAGACTTCTAATTCTTAACCGGTGTTTTGTTTTGCTCTCTCCTCTGCGCTTCCAAGTTCGTCATTACATCATGTGTCAAGTCAGAGTTCACTCTTTCACCGTAAATCGATGCATACGGCCGTCTGTCAGAAGCTAGTTATTTTAGTTTTTAAAGTTTTAAATATGGATATTTTTCTTACACAGATGCATTGCTTCGCATCAGAAGGCCTTTATTAACCCCCCGGAGCTGGATATCTTTTATGATGGATGGACTTTATTGGGCTTCATCTCATCTTCTATTTACTGCCATTATAAAGCTCGGAAGAGTCAGGACATTATCTAATATAATTCCGATTGTATTCGTCTGAAAGAAGAAAGTCATATACACCTAGAATGGCTTGAGGGTGAGTAAATCATGGGGTAATATTCATTTTTGGGTGAACTAACCCTTTAAGACTTCCGAGCTCATAGGTAAACTTCCAAGGAAGACTTGAAGGCAGCATACAGCATATACATCCCTTGATGTTCCATAAGAAGTGGACAGGTTGATCTAAGTACCTGAATGCATACTCACATAAAAACTATTCTGCAATAATGTCAGTTCGGCTAGTTCAGCTAATGGCTTGTTGACAACTTGCAAAAGCATCATGAAGAGAGTTTTCTCATTGCATGCATTTCTCTCGACAGGTCAAAAGTGCCTGTTCTTTCCGCTATCTTTGAGATCAGCATGCGTGAATAATAATGTTTGTAGCTTGGTGTTCTAAGCTTCTGGTACAGTACCTGATGTTCCTAATGTAAGATTAATCAGGTAGAACCCTGTTGTCAGAAATAGCAACATCTCAACTTGGTTAAATTACATTCTGTAATCTTATGTCTTAGTAGCTATCAACTATGCGGAATATAATTTATAATTAAAGGATTAGTTCACTTTCAAATAAACATTTCCTGATAATTTACTCACCCCTATGTCATCCAAGATGTCCATGTCCTTCTCTCTAAAGTCGAAAAGAAAAGGTTTTTGATGAAAACATTCCAGGATTTTCCTCCATATAGTGGACTTCAATGGCCTCCAAACGGTTGAAGGTCAAAATTACAGTTTCATTGCAGCTTCAAAGCGTTCTACGCAATCCCAGACGAGAAATAAGGGTCTTATAGAGAAACCATCGCTCATTTTCTAAAAAAAAAAATTTTTTTAATACATTTTAACCATAAATACTCATCTTGAACTAGCTCTCTTCTTCTTCTTTTCTATTAGAATTCTGGCAGTGTAGACACTGCTAAGTGTATTTCTGCCCTCCACAGGTCAAAGTTTGAACTAAATTGTCATATACAATATGCTAGTGCAAGTATATAACAATTAGTTCAAACTTTGACCTGTGGAGGGAAGTAATACACTTAGCAGTGTCTACACTGCCGGAATTCTAATAGAGAAGAAGAAGAGGAGAGCTAGTTCAAGATGAGCATTTATGGTTAAAATGTATATAAAAAAAGAGATATGAGTGATGGTTTCTCTAGATAAGACCCTTATTTCTCGTCTGGGATCACGTAAAACGCTTTGAAGCTGCAATGAAACCTAATAATTTTGACCTTCAACTGTTTGGAGGCCATTGAAGTCCACTATATTGAGAAAAATCCTGGAATGTTTTCATCAAAAACCTTAATTTCTTTTCGACTGAAGAGAGAAGGACATGGACATCTTGGATGACATGGGGGTGAGTAAATTATCAGGAAATTTTAATTTGAAAGTGAACTTATCCTTTAAATGGAAAACAAGCTCCTATAAGCCCAGATCCAGTTCTCAAATCATCATCTGTTCATGTGCAGCAGACACCCTTTCAAAAAGATGCAAAGGATGATCACATGGACCTGTCATGTATTGATCTTTTCCTCTGATCTGATTGGTTCAGAAGCTTGCAGCACTGATCCTACACACATTGCCTGTTGGCGAGGAACAACCCAGTAATGTGAATGATCACACAAAACTTCCGTTACACCACCTTCTGATCGTTAACGGGGCTGTGTATCGATGTCTGCATGTGGTTATGTGTATGTGTGCACTTACTTTTGAATGTACTCAAAAATAGAGGAAATACTCTTTATGGACAATATAATAAATTATTTTTGTTGTGTTTTATGTTTTATTCTATTTTTGTTAATGAAATTAATTTAATATTTAATTTATAGTAGTTAATTTATATTCATTTGTATTTAATTAATTAATTTTATTTGTATTTTATTCTATAATTATAATGATATTTAATTGTATTTCATTTTATTGTTAGTTTTTATTGTATTGTTTTTCATAGTATTTTTACTTAATTTATTATTTGTTAATGTACATTATTTTATTTCAATGAAAATCAGAAAATCAATAAGAGGTATTTCTGTAGGACACTGAACAAACGATACTCTGATTTCTTATTATAAACGTTGGCTGAGTTTCATATCAGTGGTCTGAAATTCTGTTTGAAGTTTAGTTTTCAGTTTTATTTAGACAGGCTGACAGATTGCAGACTCGCTTCGGGGGGTGGTCACCGTAGGATCTCCTCAAACCAATTTCTGTGGTCAGTCCACTATCATTGGCTACCCACCATGCATCTGCTCCGGGTCCTGGCAGTTTGAGGCCTGCCACAAAATCTGACAACTGATTGACAGGCAGAGGAGCCCCACCTTTGTTTCATAAGCCCAAATGACACAGTAGCAAAATAGACATCTTAAAATCAATACCCAGTGACAGGGTTCTGGCAGTCCTCTTATGGAGTATGTCTAATCATTACAGTCCTGCTTCTGATGGCCAGTGTGTGGTCAGATAAGAGCTCTGTTCCGAATACTAGTGAGCTGTCAACTTCCAACCTTGCTGTCCACTTTTCTACATAGGCAGAGTTTGACATCAGCATGCTGTTAAGCTAATGCATATAAATATTGAATAAAAGAGTACATTTATACAGTTAATACGTTTTGGCATTCACCAAATATCATACTATTATATAAAATAAATAATAAATATTAAACATTTAAAATATTTTTACATTTTATACATTTTGTGTGACTCAGGCCCTGTTTCCACCTGGTATTTAGATGCGTTTTGGTCGATTGGATCACAAGTGGACAAGGCAGACACATAACTGTTTACACCTGGTGTTTTAATCTGTCTCTTTTGTCCAATTTTGACCACTTTTGTCCTGATTTCTTCGAGAGGAGGGTCTATGGTCGGGTAAATGTAAGGGCTTTTTTCAGATCTTTCAATCTAATGGATGAAATAAGCTTATGCAATTTACATAAGAGCGCGAAAGGAGACGATGGAAAAACACACGGAGAGCAGTAGCTTTCGTTTCTGCACTGACAGCTGCGAGACCACACTGAACACGGTAAGTGTGTGTTAGAAATCCGGAATGGTGAGAGAACATTTTGCTTGGTATATTTTCGTTGGGTCTTCAGCCGGCAAAGTTTAAATCCCGTCTGGCTAGCGCACTTCCCATAATGTTTACGCATTAGGTCAGTAGGCGGAGAGTAGGCGGTGTTTTGTGCTGTTCAAACACATTCGACCACATTAGCGTTTCCACTACGAAAGCAATCCGGTCAAATGCGTTTTTGACTACCTCTGGAAGTGGTCGAAAGTGGACAAACTCAAAATGTTTAACACCCCGTTTACACCTTTATTTAGCGCTGTCCACTTGTGATCCTTTCAACCAAAACGCTTCATATCACTTGGAATCAGGGCCTTACACTTATCGCTATGAATTTGAATTGCTTTCTCCACATGTTGCCTCAGATTTTGCCCAAAAGAAATAATTTTTCAGTCTTCACATCAGGAATGCGCCTATGTTGCTTTAAAATGCTGTCTAGGTCAGGTTTTGGAGCAGAGCTAAAGACATAACATGTCTTTGTGTGTGTGTGTGTGTGTGTGTGTGTGTGTGTGTGTGTGCCTTTGTATTATTGCCTCTCAATGGCACATTTAACAGCAATTGTGTGAATATTGTTTCAAGCTCATTTTAATATTATATAATCTATTTATACATGGCAGGGTTTATGATTAAAGTGTGAATTTTAAAGCTTGTTGGTTTTGTATTCATATAAAAATTTAGTGCAATGATTACCGACAGACTTTGCAATTTAAGGCCCGTTTTACAAGCTTCATCAAATGAAAATAAACTGCATATAAACACATCTGCACGCATCTCTCGTGCGGGCACGTGCACAGACACACAATGGACATCCAATTACTGTGAGGTCGTAGCATTGTGATTTCCCTTACTGTCGCCACGTTCAGCCAGGACCCAAACGGTCGTTCAAATTACAGCTCCAGCCTCCCCTCCGCGCTCGCCCACAAAATAGGCTTTTCAGACATGCTTTTTGGACTTCTTTTTAATCTGATCTCTCTCGCATAATTGAATGTCAGTCGCCATATGAAGATTCTTCCCTGCTCTCAATTAATGAATCATTGTGTTTGGCAGGACGGCTAGACAAAACAGACAGCAAAATATTTACTCCTGCAGGTGGTTCCTGAGTTATTATGTTATGTCATCTAAATGCAAATATTACAGTGAACGCGGGAGGGGTGTGGGCGGCGATTGAAAACACTGCATTATTGCATGATTTGATGTGCACTTCACTGCATAAAAGATATAAACTGTCATTTATTCAGTCATTATTATGTAAAGATTGAGTTTAGTTGGCTAGGAAATAGACTTGTGAGTGAGTTTTTTTCAGGACGGAGAATACTCTAGGATTGCCCCAGGATTGCTTTTAAATATGTTCTTTTATTCAGAAAAATTTCCCTCTGTCTTATATTTATAATTTTAAATTCCTTTTTACCTGGGGCTTTATAAATGATATCCAAAATTATTCTTCAATATACTTGCATCACAAATGAAATAGCTGAATTATTTCAATAGTTATGAGAAGATTTTCACTATATATGCCATCCATTCAAACTTTTTTTTTTTTTTTTGTCCCAATGCTGGGAGGCTCCGTCAGAAACATTTGTCATTTTCATTGTGACATGTTGTCATTAGACACATGATACCAGTCACCAAACGTCAGTGCTGGGCCTTTGATGTTATACTCGTGAAAACTTCACCCATTCCATCAAGCCCAGGGGTCTGTAGACAAGAGAAACTCAATCTTATGATAGACTCTAAACTTTGTCAATTTCTATAAATACACTAGAGAAAGGTGTAATTTTTCTCTTTCCTTCGGTTTCTCTGTCTTCCCGTCTGTCATTTTCTCCTACACGTCTACCGTGGCCATATTTGTGCTCTGCAGTGGACAAAAAAAAAAAAAGAAAAGAATTTAACATTAAAGTAACATTTAAAAAAAAAAAAAGGGATTTAACATTAAGGTAACATTTTACAGTGTTACTTGGTTAATACATTTTTAATGCATTAGTATATCATTAGTTAATGCATTAGTATATCATGAACTCAAAATGCAAAATACTTTTACAGAATTTATTAATCAATGGTCAGTTTCTACATTCATTGATGTTGTATAAATTAACAATAGGTGACAAATAAGCATGACTTAACAATAAACAATAGTAATTATTAATATTAATTAATTCATGTTAACAAATTGTAGTGTTACCTCAACAAGAGAAGAAATACACATTTATGTAAAACCTGTAACCAGAAATTATAGACACAAAATTGGCCATTTGTCTTATTTTATCTACAGTATATTAGAATGACCCCTAAAAATAGTTGTTTTTCTCATATACATGAATTCATTCTAATTCATTTTCACATTTCTTTTTATTTTAAGTCTTTTGCTACTTGGTACAAATAGGATATGAACCGATGGGGAGAAGAGGGAGGAATGTGTAATTTAAGTCACCATAAAATCAAAATTGACAATTCTTGTTTTTTTTTAATGGAATATTGCATGTTATTATAAATGATTTATCTACACATTACTTTTTAAAATGTATGTGTCCGTGTAGTCTTTAATCAAAATAACTTCCCCTTCCACTTGCAACGACATCTCTGATGACGTTTTTCGGCGTGAGGGCGGGACAACCTGTCACTCACATGAGATGGCAAATGATAAAGGTCCAACGATCCAATCAATTCCCAATGGACAATATCAAGTCCCGCCCTACATTTTTTCTTGTTCGATAAGCAATTTCACTCAGATATTCATCACAATAGGGAAGAAAAGACTATCGCAACTTCTGTTTCATGCCAACTTTAAGGACATTTTGCTGTTTTTGTACAATAAAAATAGTTTAAGTACTGTTTCGGATCATTGAAGTTCAGTGTTAAACTAGGGTCCTGAAGCAAATGTATAGATGGTAATGTCTGTGTGCTGTGAAACTCTTGTGAGATTCACCCTAACCTGCCCCTTTGTAGCAGTGAACAAACAAAGCACTCTCGCAAGGATTTTGAAAGCACAGGAGAATCTAGACATTCCCCTTGTTTGAAAAGAAAACTACTTTGACAGCAAGCCAGAAAGTTCAGTTGTGGTCCTAAAGTGCATAAAGCAGGTGGAGTCCATCTTGACTGATTAAAAATGGCACCCCCTCTCCTCACACTCCCTCTCTCCCCTTTCTCCTCTATCATGCCTCTGTCTACTTGCATTAACGCGGAAATGAGATTCCACTAATTAATTAGATCTCCAAGTGCTAAAGATGAAGATTACATCCCAATGAAGGTTAGGAGTGTCAATCACGTTTTTTTCACTAACTGTGGATTCCTGGAGATAAATTGAGCCCCATGGGAATTGTGGGCAGAAAAAAAGGTTAATCCTTCTTCGTTATTAATTGAGCCTCGCTGATCTACTCAGTCAATAAAGGTGTGGAACATCAGAAATAGAAAGAAAATGTAAGATGAGTACTGTTTAAATTTGTGGAGAAATACGTTAAATAGAAGAGAATTTAGAGATTAACGAGAAGAAGAATGGGATGTATGAAAGGAATAGTTCACCCCAAAAAATTAACATTTACTTGCCCTCTTGTTTTTCTAAAGCTGTATGACTTTCTTTCTTCTGTAGAGCACAAAAGAATTTAGAAAAAAATTATGATGTCATCACTGCATCATTGACGACATCATCAGCATTATCCTGTTTTTGCCCATACAATCCAAAGTTGTTTTGGACCCCACTGACTTTCATTATATGGATAAAAGCAGTTGAAACATATAAAATATCTTCTTCTGTGTTTTTCAGAAGAAGAAAAAAAAGGCACATGAGTGTAAATAAATGATAACAGAATGCTCATTTTTGAGTAAATCTCTTTAAGACATTTCTAGTGACCTTCCTGTGAGTTTTAATAACAAGACCTTTCTGAGACAAATTGATGTTGATTAATATTGTGCATATTGTCTATGATTCACCTCGATGAACTGAGTAAACAAGTTTAGTACCCTCTGGATGTCCATTAGCACAAGCCAAAGAGAAAAAACTAAATAGAAAATATAAATAACAGTGGTAGTTTTGCCTGCTATGGTGTCCCTTCCCTGAAGTTATTGGCACAGAAGTAGAGCTCAAGTACCCTTTAGCTCTCTTGTTTAGCTCTGGAATCAGCTCTAAACTCCCATTTTGAGTCATAATGGTGCCAAATTCCTCATGTTCTCACAGGCAGGCCCGCATGGAGGTGTCCCTTACAAATCTACTGACTTTGCACTATTGAACTCTCCAGGACCTGGCAGTAACACTCTAAGTGTAAAATATGCATCTTTTATTTTACTGGCAAAGAGATGGGAGCAATCTAAGTACAATCTGTCCCCAGAATGGCATAATATAATGGGCAATTGTCTGCATTTATAAGAAATGAGCAGGTAGGTGCTCACCTCTTGGTATCTCGAAAAGTTCCAAATGTCTCCAATTACCGCAGCCCTTATTTTCTGGAAGGAAATGATGAGTGGGTATTATAAATATCTCTGGCTGGCTTGTAAAAGTGTATTGGTGTTTTATTGGGAGCTGTAAAGCCGGGCCATGCCTGAAGAGAGGCGGACAAATCTAAGTAAGTACTGAACTAGGCCATATTGCGTGAGTGCAGAAGGAGAAAAGTAAAGTCTGGTAGACTTCCGATTCCAGTTCTGCTTCAGATCAGAAAACTATAGCTAAGATGGTCGCACTTTCATCAAACTGTGGAAATAGAGTATCACGCATCAAGGTCAGACTTTAATTCCTAGACATGCCTGTCGGCTTGACCGCTCTTCCTGCTAATCCCATCCTAAGAAACCCTCACCTCCCAGCCCACGCCCTGATCTCCAGGGTGGGATGCAGGCATTCAGATTCATGCGTCTCGGATGGTTGTGTGGGTAGAGATAAGAACAGGGTCGGTTGTGTGTGGAGACAGGAAGATGGAGGGGTAATGAAGTGAGTGATGAGTTTCTCCTCTTCCTGACTGTTCTTTGGGTCAGAGATCACCCGGTGTCCATAGAGAGCGAGAGAGTGAGTTACAGCAGATGAGAAAGAGGAATCATTCTTTCTTTTTTTTCATTTATCAATCTGACTGGTTGACTCATGAGGAGGTGGAGAGGAGGATTTGGTCAGATCTGATCGTCCTGAGCGGGTCACTGGGCACGGTTCACAAAAGAAATAGGGTCCTAAAAGAAGTGCTTTCCTCATGCCAAAACCAGCAATTTTGTTCAGGTTGTCCTGTGCTATTTGTCAGAGCATTATGTTTAAAGTTCTTAAACACTGCTTTTGATGTAGGTGGGCTCCTTATAAATAAATCCTTATACATATACACTGATCATGCATAACATTATGACCGCCTTTCTAATATTGTGTTGGTCCCCCTTTTGCTGCCAAAACAGCCTTGACCCATCGAGGAATGGACTCCACTACAACCCTGAAGGTGTGCTGTGGTATCTGGCACCAAGATCTTAGCAGCAGATCCCTTAAGTCCTGTAAGTTCCGAGGTGGGGCCACTGTTGGTCCTTTCGGTGGTGGACAGGGGTTAGCATTGGCACCCTGACTGGTCTGCAGCTATGCGGCCCCATACACAACAAACTGCGATGCACTGTGTATTCTGACACCTTTCTATCAGAACCAGCATTAACTTCTTGAGCAATTTGAGGTACAGTAGCTTGTCTGTTGGATCGGATCACACTGGCCAGCCTTCGCTCCCCATGTGCATCAATAAGCCTTGGCCGCCCATGACCCTGTCGCCGGTTCACCACTGTTCCTTCCTTGGACCACTTTCGATAGATACTGACCACTGCAGACCAGGAACACCCCACAAGAGCTGCAGTTTTGGAGATGCTCTGACCCAGTCATCTAGCCATCACAATTTGGCCTTTTGTCAAACTCGCTCAAATCCTTACGCTTACCCATTTTTCCTGCTTCTAACACATCAACTTTGAGGACAAACTGTTCACTTGCTGCCTAATATATCCCACCCACTAACAGGTGCCGTGATGAAGAGATAATCAGTGTTATTCACTTCACTTGTCAGTGGTCATAATGTTTTGCCTGATCTATGTATATATAATGTGTGTGTGTGTACGTGTGCTTGTGTGTGTGAAATATTTGAGAGCTGATGATGTCCTCAGTAATGTAGAGATGATGATGTTGATGGTGATATAATAAATCATCTTACTTTTAAATGTACTGTTTAAATAAAAACAATGCATTTTAAGAACCAACCTAAGGTAGTTTTGTTCATTTGAACACAATGCATTTTGTGAGTCAACAGGTAGTTAGAGGATAATGCTGATGTTGTTGATAATGTGATGTAATTGATAATGTGATGTAATAATTTCGCTTATTTTTAAATGTACATATTTTTGCCAGCCAACCCATTAGTTTTTGTTTGTTTGAATGCATTGTCTGTTTTTAGCCATCATGGGTAGTTAGAGGACAATGCTGATGATGTCGTCAATGGTGTAACGATAATGGCAGTGCAATAAATCAGCTTATGTTGCAATGTACTTTTTGTATGGCCGCAATGTACTACCTTGTTCTGGTATAAAACCGCAATTTAAAACTTCTCAGTACATTTCCCCTGCTGATGACAGTGGTGACAGCTGGAGGCAGAGGCATCAGTAGCTATAGGCTATTTTGTCTCTCTGGCAGAGTCTAGAGCGCATTTCCAAACAGTGGACCCACTGTGCTGGATTCACAGGCTGCGCACTCACATATCCACACACACATTTATCAGAGATGGAGTGTCATGTCAACAAACTCCAACTGTTTTTATGTGTGATATGTGTAGAGCAGTGGCGGCACTAGTGTGGGGCTATAGCTCCATCAGAAATTTGAATAGCAGTGGCGCTGTGTCGTGTTAAAAGAAGTTTAACTTAAAAACACATCTCAAGATGCTGCACTCTTTTCTATTTTGTTCACGTTTTTAAAAGCACAAGTGTTCTGTGTGCACGGTTTGTTAATTTAGTTAACAGCAGTTTTTATTTAGCCGGACTTTAAATAGCCACTGTTGAGCAGGACCTGTTCTGGCCAGTAGGAGGGACTGTCAGTCGGCAGGCTTCAATAAACCATCATTGATTCAAAAAGCTGGTTAGGTAGTAATAGAGATGTTCAGAGAAACTGATAACATATGTCTAACTTCTAAGTGCTTAAAGGTCCATTATGTAATATTGACAGTTACTGCAGTCCAAATTCAAAATATTGGAGTGAGTTGTTTCACCCGCCCCCTCCTCCTCAAACTTGACGCTCAGGCATGTTGCCAGATTGAGGACATGCAACAGGAACGAGCCAAATTGACAATGGAAAGCGGTGAGCCTTAAGCCGGGTTCACACCGCACGCGTCAGCGGCGCGTGAGCGTCGCGTTAGCATCGCGTGAACGTGAACTGCAGCTGCAGCTGCAGAGACGCGCGAGTATTCACACTGGAAGCGTTTGTACAGCGTCACAGCAGCGGCTCGAAGCTACATATAAAGTGAGCATATCTTTACGAAGACAGCTATACATTTAGTTTTTATAATACACCATACTTTAACGCAAACTGAATAATTAAAAACAAGTTTAAATGAGTAAATCTTCTATAAATATTTTTTAATATTAATTTTCTTTCCTGACATACTTCAGTTCTTGTTAAAACACACTAGATATGCTTATTCTGTGCATTTTGAACACTTTTTGTTTGAAATTATATTTATTAAAAACAGTGTGCTTTAACTTTAATTGAGCGTCAGCAGCGCAGCAAAAATAGACTCGGCGCTGAAACCCCCGCTTCACTGCTGCTTACGCGACGCTCCTGCTTTACGCTTAAGGCTGATTTATACTTCTGCGTCGGACCTACGCCGGAGCCTCTGCGCCGTAGGCTATGCGTCTGTTTTCATTTATACTTCTGCGTCGTTGTCCGCGTCGACGTGCATGCAGACCACTAGGAGGCAGTGTCCGCGGTCATGTTGAGTATCAAAACAAAAGCCGAAGAAGAAGCACCTGGTCATGTACGTTGTCAGAGAAGCTTACAAATAGAAGCGGCAGAGAAGCGGCAAATAGGTAACGACTTTTGTTGCAGTTTGACTGTATGTGTCCCCTGAAACAGCATTTTTTCATTCCTATGGAAGTTGAAAATGCTCACTCTTCTCCTATTGCTCCGCGCCAGTTTTTTGACCTTAGGGAGGGGTTCTAGCAGACCAATCAGAGCGCTTGCGGTCCGCGTAGAATTGACGCGTTGTTACATTTTTGAAGAGGTGCACGTCAGGCTACGTCGTAGGCTACGCGTGCTACGCACAGCCTACGCCGTTGCTACAGCGTACACTCGACGCAGAAGTATAATTCAGCCTTAAGCGTCAAGCAGGAGCGTCACATAAGCAGCAGTGAAGCGGGGGTTTTGGTGCCGAGTCTATTTTTGCTGCCGCTCAATTAAAGTGAAAGCACACTTTTGATGGACAAAATAAATATAATTTCACACAAAAAGTGTTCAAAATGCACAGAATAAGCATGTCTAATGTGTTTTAACATTTGAGTTTGACAGAAAAGAAAATTAAGAACCAAAAATAATAATAGAAGACTTTAATTATTCAGTTTGGGATAAAGTATGGTGTAGCTATTATAAAAACTAAAGTAAACCAGCTAGAAAATATGATATATAAACATTATTTTAGTTATTACACAGAGATATATATAGGCCTATGCTGCAGCATACCCAAATCAAACCCGAGTTTGCTGGCTTTTCTCGCCGAGTTTGCTGTCTTGTAAGCACGCGGCAGATGATGTAAAACACAAAGCTTACCTCATTCGTGTGCAGCAATGGATGACACAAGGATTTTATTTATTTATTTATTTTTATTTATTTATTTACGTTTATATGAGAATGTTGTATACCTCCCCATGTTAACAAACTTTTAAGACTCAAGTTTATAAATGACCAACTTATAAAAACAAATTTATAGCTGTCTTCGTAAAGAAATGCTCACTTTATATGTAGCTTGGAGCCGCTGCTGTGACGCTGTACAAACGCTTGCAGTGTGAATACTCGCTCGTCTCTGCAGCTGCAGTGACGATGTAGTTACGCTCACGCGCTGCTCACGCGCCGCTCACGCGCCGCTCAAGCTTGCAGTGTGAAACAGGCGTTATACTGTAAGTTGATCAGCTAATGTATCTGCATTTTAATATGTCGATCATAGAGCTTTTTAGATGTATGTCGAGGCTTTTTATTTGCGATCTCTGGTTCAGTTCGTTTGCTGGCTTCCATGGCTGCAATACGCTGTGTTTTACGCTAACTGGCAACCCGGGGTTTCAAAATACTATTGGGTAAATCGGCAGTGGGCGGGATCACAAAGACCAAAACAAAAACAGACATTCTGACACGGAAAACACATTTTAAAGTAGAATAACTGGCTGTAGCATTGTTTTTCAGAGAAACAATTATGTAAACTTAGAAAATATATGGTATTTTTATGCTTCAGTACAGTAAAAAAAAAAAAAACATACAGCACCTTTAAAGGCACAGTATGTAAGTTTCTCTGCTAGAGGAAATTTATTTAAATCTATAACAAAGGCGTAGCTTGATGATGCCTTGAATGAGCGTGGAATCATGGGAGTTCCTTCACCTCCACAGCCGATGGAAAGCAATCTGATGGGACTCAGGCAGAAATCATGTTCATGGATAAGTTAATATATTAAAGTTTTATTAACGTTACTGTGGTATGAAGCAGGACGGGGCAGAGAGCCTGTTGCTCCTTTCATTTTGTTGTTTATTTATTTATTGATTAGATATTTAAGTATGTAAATTAACGTACACCTCATTCTTCCCTGAACTTAAACTTTATTAGAGTTGTTTAATCATTTAAATTAACATTATTTTATTTCATTCTAATGCAATAGCCCCAAGTGCTGAATTACTACTCATGTACCTAACTTTATTTGACAAATGAAAATTGTGAGGTAAAGCAGCGCTGTTTTATATGGAAGCCTGTTTCCGCCACTAAATAAAAAAATAAAAACAGTAATTGTGATTTTTTCTTTTCACACAATTGCGAGTTATAAAGTCACAATTCTGAAATATAAACTCGCAATCTCGTGATATAAAGTCAGAATTGCGAGATATAAGCTTGCAATTGCGTGATAGTCACAATTCTGAAATATAAACTCGCAATTGCATGATATAAAGTCAGAATTGCGAGATATAAACTCGCAATTGCGTGATATAAAGTCACAATTCTGAGATATAAACTCACAATTGCGTGAAATGAAGTCAGAATTGCGAGATAAAAAATCAGAATTGTGACTTTATATCACGCAATTGCAAGTTTATATATCAGAATTGTGACTTTATAACCCACGATTGTGAGAAAAAAAAAGTCCGAATTCTGATATATAAAGTCAGAATTGTGAGAAAAAAGTCAGAATTCTGACTTTATATCACGCAATTATGAGTTTATATCTAGCAATTCTGAGAAAAAAGTTGCAATTACCGTTTTTATTTTTTTATTTAGTGGCGGAAACGGGCTTCCATAGTTTTACTTGGTCAAAACAATCATGCTAAAAAACAAAATAAAAAAAACATTTGAGTGTGTTGAAAATAGCTGTTTAATAACTGTGCACGCTTTACAATGTGACCTTGTAAAATATTTAAAGTAAAAATTAAATAAAATGCAATAAATGTAGGATATTGAAGTTATTGATACATTTAACAAAACTCTAGCAACACCCTTGCTTTGGCATGTCGTTTTAGAAGCTGTGCTGTATCTAAACAATGCTAGATGACTGAAACTTCATGTTGTTTAGAGACCTGCAGGCATTCTTTACCTACGCTATTTATTTAATTAGCACCCCCTATCAACTGTTAAGCACCCCTAACAAAATTCCTAGAGCCCCCACTGGTGTAGAGGGTTTCTAATTTTTCAGAGTAGGTCTTATTTTTGGAGTAGGCATTATGTAAATCATATGGCACTTTAATCCATTAGAAACGAACAGGAACGGGAAACGACTATAAATTGCCTGATAGTATTTACAAAATAAAGTTGAGCATGTTTTAACCATAAATTCATAAGTAAATTAAACCTATATGAGCTATTCATTCATTCAGAAGTATGGTTTGTCTGGATACATGCGGTATAGGCTTTTGGTTTACTGTATTTGACAACAACACTATGTAAAATTTCCCCTTTGTGACTCCATAAACACAACATCTGTTCTTATACTGGGGTCAGAGACTTTAATGAATATGCATGGATTCTACAGTTAAGCTACTGCAAAATGCAGAAGACCTTCCTGCAAACTCTTTAATAAATGCAAAGATTGAAGTCTTAAGTATAGATTTTGTTTCCAGGCAATTCAATGCATCTCATGGTTACACACTAATGTGGCCCACCATAAAAATAAAGGTGTTAAGTGGGTCCAGATGAAAAGAGAGACTCTTGAACCATGAGTGCTTATGGATGACTGATGGTATGACACTTGCAAAAATACCATGGAGACCTTTTCAAAATTCAAAATTGCCAAAACAGTCTATTGGCTTGGACAGACAGACTTTATCAGTCTATCCAAAGGAGCTTTTTGAAAGGGCAGAGAGGAGGTATAGTGAAGGAAAGAGAGAGAGCATATGTTTGGACATTGGCAGCTTGCTCAAAGCTACATTAAACAGCACAGAGAAAATTTGTATTGAGGACTACAGCAAGGAGAAATTAGGAAAATAGAGAGTTACTGCATTTTGTTGATCAGAACGCTTAGAAAAAGTTAAAATCATCTATTGTAAAAACTTTCTCCTAGGTTCTTGTTGAATTAGGTATGAGGAAATTTGTCATCCACCAATTTCCTTGGTTCACCCTACATAGCTCAAAACATTCCGAACTCTAACACATTTTCATCCTTCCCCATTTCCTCCAGGACAAATAAAATAGATGGAAAAAAGACTTTGTCACCTCCCAGTACTTTTTTTTTTTTCAACCCTAACCCACAAAGGAATGTTGAAAATTTATGGGAAGCATTAATATTTATTGTATTTAAAATCAAATAAGGTTCCTTACTCATCATAAACCAACATTAAGACCTCTCATAAGTCCCATGCTGTTCAAGTTCATAGATAACCACAGACCTGTCATTCTGTAATTGACAAAAAATGAGGGCAGAAATGAGCTGAATCCGCACAATGGCTCAACAGTTCCGGCACTCGTCTCATTCAAATGGAAGTGGCACAGCTTCGACCCATTAGTGTCACCGCAGGGATCTAAGGCACATTATAAGGCTGTCCAAAATATTCACAGTACAGAAAGTGTTCCTTATAATTTTGACAGTTCAAAGGGCAAGCACAGGGCAAGCACCAGCTGACTGCTTCCTGGCAAGTAATTTTCCATGCTTTCTCTGATTCTAAAGACATCAGTTATCCTCTTAACCAGGAGCCGTTGCCTGGGGCCTCTCCTCAGGGGTTGCAGAGGTAATGTTGAAGGAAGGTAACCCCTATTATGACTTAATCTCCCAAAACATGTCTTCATAATGATAAAATGCTCATGAGTGAATGTGTGACATTCTGGACTTTAAGGTCAACAAGAAATCTAAATTGACTCTGCTTACTTTACTTCAACACCAGGGGGTTAAAGTGGGTCCAAATGAAGATGAAAGTGACAGATGTGACTGTGTTAGGGTTGTTCTGCTGTTGCCTTTCTCAGCAAGCAAGATTAATGTTTTAGACATGCTTGAATAGTGCAAGTAAGTACAATGGCAGTGATCTCCTAGCGCCCCCTCATACACAAGCACTTTATTGACTATTCTGACCTTGATCGATTTCTTGTTGTGCTGTAAAAAACATATTTATAAGTATATGAATGACTGCTGCAAAAGTTGAAGTGAGTCCTGCATTTTAATATACAGCTCATATTTTATTAATATACAGCTCATATTCTATCTATCTATCTATCTATCTATCTATCTATCTATCTATCTATCTATCTATCTATCTATCTATCTATCTATCTATCTATCTATCT
>RJVU01048406.1:8370920-8386578 GCA_003731715.1 Anabarilius grahami | reverse complement strand
TCGTTCTGTCTATCGTTCTGTCTATCGTTCTGTCTATCGTTCTGTCTATCGTTCTGTCTATCGTTCTGTCTATCGTTCTGTCTATCGTTCTGTCGTTCTATCGTTCTATATATCTGTAGCACCAGGGCTTGACATTAACACCCTCCAACCCGTCAAATGCGGGTAGATTTCAGCTGTGGCGGGTAAGACAGCCACTCCCACTAGCCACTTTGGCGGGTTGAATAAAATTTCTGCCTACAGCCTAATCAAAGGTAGCCAAGCTCATCGTAGCACAAAATTACAATCCGATCACAATTCCTTATCGATTAACTTTCAGTTAGTGAAGGCGGGATCGCGTTGAATGACACACCACAAAAGCGTTCTCTCGATCAGATCTCCTTGCGTCAAATACACACGCACACACAGATGTCAAAATGTCCATCGTGTGGAGTATCTTGCGTGAATACAGTCAGTTATGGCTTAAGTGGACGTAAACAGGTTGGTATAAACTGGATATGTGTCAGTATATTACATGCATTCAGCAGCCCAATTAAATACCTGTCTGTCATTAATGTTAATCAAACAACAAAAGATGTTAAATAAATGTTAAATAAACTTACTTTATCTGAAAAAAAGAGTTTAGGCTATTTAATTTACTATTGTATTTGTAATTTGCTAATTTTCTTCTTTGTTCTTTTTATATAGCCTAACAAAAATAACTATTATGGTCATATTACCCACCCCATGCCCACCCCTACATACCAGCTGATATACCAAGTAGCCCTTGTCTTGATTTTGGTGGTCGATCTGCATTTGAAAGTTTGAAAGGGTTTTAAATCTAGCTAATAAAGTAAAATGACTCAAAATCAAGTAATTTTAGCATGTCAAAGTCAACTTTAATCATATGAAATGAAATTTCCCAACAATGCTGAGTGGCTAGTAACTTTGGAAAACTACTAGCCACAGTGGCTTGTGAGCAAAAAAGTTAATGTCAAGCCCTGTGTAGCACTATGATTATACGTGGCATTACATTGTAAAACATGGCTGGTATTTGGATTCTACTGGTCTGTCTCTGGTCTGACAGGGAGAGGTCGATATACATCTGCTACATTCCCCAAGCAAAACATCTTAAAGGTCTACTCTGTGTTTATCAAATCCAGAAATGAAATGGAGCTTAACTGTGAGAAAATCCAGCAAAGCATAGATGAAGTATAATTTTGTGCTTCTGATGTTCATGTGATGTTTATCTTTAGAGGTTTGGTGCACTGCTGATAGTTTATAGGAATGTTCTGAGTTCTATGTAAGTTAAGTTCTTTCAAAAGCATCTGTAGCACGTTGTTGTTTACAACAGAAAATAATTTTGACTCCGCCCTCAGTTTGTACATTTACAATTAAAATGTGTGGGGCAAGTCACTTCAGACTTTTTATTTTGTAATTCTTATTAAAGCCCTAATTTTTCCCTCAGAGTAAAAAAAAAGTAATTATGAGAAAGTTTAAAATTCACAAGCTTTTGTGAAATAGTGGTAATACTTTATTTTGATGTTACCCTTTAGACATTTTTTTTAACGTTCCACCTACATGTCAACTTACTCGTTAAAAGTTTTAGACTTTCTGCTTAATATCTGCTAACACTTTAAGCCCTCGGTATACTTCTTTTTTTTTATACGTATGCTAGTGTACGCGTTCAGTCGAACACACAGCCTTGCAAAGCCTTGCAAAAAACCATACACAGGCATTCGACGCATGCACACTTTTGAGCAATCTCTCGCCACGAGTTACAACCCAAGTAAACATCTTTGTATTCTTTCATGCTAGTGTTTTACAAATGAGGGTACTTTCTAACCTCTTCGCAAGATTGCTGTAGCTTGCATGAGTTCCTGTCTGTTCTATTTATGCAGTTTTTCTTTGACTACCTCATGAATCAACACCCCCAGGGCACGGCTGCCACCTTGTGGATAAACTAATTATTGCAAAAAAATTAAATGTGCATGTGTGACCTGCACGTACAAGTACACACGGTTACAGAAATCCAGCGGTGCACGTACAGTACACTTCTAATGTCGAAATTCGCTTCACGCGCACTGTACGCTGACCCTCGCGTACGCGTAAAAAGTAAACTATACTTTGGGGTGTATTGTGATGGTCTCCCAACAGAGATTCTACTGACTTTAAGTAACTTTTGAAAGTTCATGTCAACTAATTTCACTAACCCTAACCCTAGTCCTTAATACTCTAATGAGAGTTACAGTAGTTGCAGCGCTACTTATAGTCAAGAGAATGTCCAAATAAAGTGTAACCAAAGTCTCAACTGTGATTTATAAAGTCTATTTGTAGAATTATAACTCTATAAAGTTATAATGCTGTGCTCTGAGGTGGAAACAGCTTTCATAAATTTCTGTGCATGTATTGAGTAAAAGTCACTGGATTTATCAGTTTTACAATTCTATCACACTACACTAGTTTTTTGTATAACTCTCGGCACTTTCTGTGGTTCTACTTTCGAAACAGTATTTCACTGTTTGTGATGCAATGCCATGCCCCATATACTTCCATTGTAAATGCACTACTGTTTGGTTTTAGAAATTTAGTTACTGTAAAAGTCTAAATGATTTTCTTGTGTATATTTGACATCATGCCACTGATGCTGTTAATAGACCTTGAGTTGTATTGAGCCTGGAGCATTCCTTTTGCTATAATGTTGTGGATTACATAAACTGTATATTTATTGAGCCAATCTGATGCCAAATGTCCAGAAACACTATGCTTATGTTAACAATGTGTGAAGCATTAGCATTTACAACGAACAGCAGCTGTGTGAATATCTGTTGTTGTGAAAAGGGCTCATTACCCTCCTTCCCCATTTACTGAACTATCATCAGCTTTGCCTTGTGGTCGTGCCTAAAGCACTATTTCTCAGCCCCCTCACCTATTATATTTTGAACATATTAAGTCACATAAGCTCTCGTAATGGGCTTAAAACAGGCATTGTTTACCTAAAATCAAGCATGTCGAATTTCCATGTTTGATTTCCCTAATACCTCTTAATAATGAATTATTTCATTTATTATTTCCCTCTTTTTAATTAAAGGCTGGTTTAACTCTTGAGAATTACCAGTGAAAGTGGAACGCTTGCCAAATGAGACTCTATTGCCAAAACAAATATGATATTTCCAAAAGTTCATTTAAGAGCATTGACTGAAGGCCTACAAATGGTTTCAAAAGATTGCAGTCAGAAATGTATCCCTAAATAATTAAGAATGATTACTACTAAGAATTGTGGTAAACAGATGGGAAAGTTTCTATTTTTAAACAATCGACTCTCTTGTGGAGTCACTGTCAGTAAACAGCTGAATTAGCAGAGCTCTATTGCTTATGATATAAGTTATATAGTGGCCTTGTGATTGCTGCAATATACGATAGTAGCATATTACCCATAATTAGACACTAACTTTGTTGTGTTTAGAGTGGATATGTTAATTATGTACAGTTGTTTGAGATTTCATTATCGGGACTAAGTAAATAGCACTCTTCAAGGCCAGTAGCATTGTATTAATTGTTCTCAAAGTCCTTAAAGACAAGGAAAATGAAAGTGATTCTACCCTGTTCACTAAAATAACAAAACAGAAAATAGAATGCAGGGGATAAGAGGGAAAAATATAAGTCAAGGGCAATTATTTGAAGTTGCCTCCATCCGTTCATCTTGTCTCCTTTTATCTGAGCAGAAGGAGGTGAGGCCAAGTTCAAGAGCTAAAATGGAAAATGTGCTTAATTAGTTATTTTTTGGCCCTAGATATAGTCTAATTGGTGGATGATTTTGAAATTTTCCTTGCTGGCATTTAAAGACAAAACAAAGCACACTGTGAGTTTTTATTTGGATACAAAAGTCAATTTTGTAGTATTTTTGTCTTGTTTTCCCGTGAAACATCTTTAAAACAAGATGAATTTATTTGAGAAACAAAATAGTTCATGATGATAAGACTTGTTTTCAAAGAATAACATTGTTTTTACCCTTTTGGTAAATAGTTTTTAAGCATGCTTCTCTATGGCGTTCGGATGTAAACATGGAAGCTCTGCACTGCGTTCACTCCGTCAACTGCGTAGGAGACTGACAGGGAAGAGGAAATATTGTTGAATAAAGTCGTTATTTTATTTTTTTTTTGCATACAAAAAGTATTCTCGTCGCTTTATAACATTACGGTTAAACCACTGTAGTCACATTGACTATTTTAACAATATCTTTACTACTTCTCTGGAACTGAATGTGTTAATTTCGTTGCTTTCTATTGGAGATAAAAAAAATACTCTTTGATTTCATCAAAAATATCTTAATTTGTGTTCCGAAAATGAACAAAGGTCTTGCGAGTTTGGAACGAAATGAGGATGAGTAATTAATGACAGAAATTTCATTTTTGGGTGAACTAACCCTTTAAGGATGCTTAGATATTTCCATTGTAAAACAATGTTATTTATTATTTTTTGATGGTTGACTGTATATCCTATATATAAAATATACCTCAGTTATCCTTATCCATGAAGTCCCTAACCATATTGTGCCTCATGATCTGAGGTCTCATTGATCAATCAGTTAAAGCTTTCATAATGAAATTCTGAAATGTCTCACCTGGACAACATTCCTGGATGTCCTCTCCTGATGATAGCCCTGAGTGTACGTCTTAAAAATACTTAGTTCATGTGACTAAAATTGATGTCATTGAAAATGAATTACACAACATCCTGGCTCATGATAGAAAGTTTAAGAGGTAAGACATAACAGCTGTTATTTATATGCTTTCAGCAAGTGTTTATGACTGTGTTTATGACTGACTCATGCCGAGGTGCTCCTTATATTACCGTCTGTTTATATTGTGGGTGTGTGTCTGTTGGTCTCTGTATACCGAGTCCTTGTGTGAGAACAATACACAACACAGAAGAGCTGGGGTCATGTCTAGAGGTGGTTCAATGCAGCATTATTGATTGTTTCATTAGATTCGCAGAGGGGGGTTTTGTCCCTCATATCACACCCAGCTCACACCCACCTGAGCCAAATCAACTACAGCACTAATATTAGCATAAGACTGGTACCATGCAAGATTCTTTCCCTCACAGAATCAGATTGGACCCCAAAAAAATATGTTGGCTAAAAGAACTTAGTTTTAAATGATGTAATACATTTTATTATATAATAGCCTACTAGCCTGCTAGCCTAGCATATATGCTACTACACTACTATTATTTATTTGTGCTACTTATTTGTAACAAAAATTAAAGGTGCTCTATGTAAGTTTTTGACTGTACTAAAGCATAAAAAAATCATAATATGTTTCCAGATATTTATTAAACACGCTGAGTTCACATGCTCGTTTCTCTGAAAACCATTGCTACAGCCAGTTATTTTACTTTGAAATTTGCGTTTTGTGTCTGAATTTCTGTTTTTGTTCCGGTCTGTGCAATAGTATTTCGCCACCCCGGGTTGCCAGGTGGCGGAAAATACATGCAGCGAATTGAAGCCATTGAAGCCAGCAAACAAACTGGGTCAGAGATCGCAGATTCTATCCGACCTAAAAAGCCTCAGCATCCATCTAAAAATCTCTATGAACGGGAGCATATTAAAACGCGATATCAACTCGTCATAAATCAATAAATCAACTAATTATCTTACAGTGTAGTGTGTAAGTCTCATCACCTTCCAATGTCAATTGAGCTCGCTCCTGTTGCATTTCTTCAAACTGGCAACCTGCGAGAGCATTGAGTCTGAGGAGGAGGGGGCGGGGCAAACAATATTTTGAATTTGGACTGCAGTACCCATATCAACCAATAGAATGACTTCTTACATAGAGTACCTTTAATTGAAGGTTAATATAATTATTATTTGTATATTAATATACTTTATGTATTATAATATTTTTATTTTATTTACTATATATTTATTTTATGAATATATTTGTTATATATTATAACCATCACAGCACATTACAGACATTAGCATGAGTTTGTTTATTCCCTTTCCCTCCTCCAGGTTCCATTAAATCTGTTAACTTTATATTAATGTCGTATTTGGTATTTACCAATGACGATCAAGAGTGGGTCATATTCATCTAAATTATTCTAATTATTGATTCTTTAAAATTGTGCAAGCCCCTGCTGGAAATTTGCATGTGTTTGGATGCTGAAAGTTCATGGCGTGTTCACATGGCATTAGCATGTGGTGCTTCATTAAATATTCTCTCATCAAGGGGAGCGTGTTTTTGTTTTTTTCTCTCTTTTTTAATTCGGTTTCTTTTTCGCTGAGCTACAAATCGCTCGTAATCAGCCATGGTGACATTTTGCGGCAATTATGCCCTTGCTGTTGACACTTTCCTGAGGAGTTTTTCAGATAAATTATGTCATTTTTACACTTTTGCAGTGGTGGTGGTGATAGTGGCAGCCATTTCAAATCAAAGGTATTACCATTAATCAGAGCTTTATTCTCCTCGCTCAGTTACCTGTACCGATTGCACATTATTCAGGTGTGCGTTTGCATTTTAATGTGCGTCTGGGCGTAATTATTTGTGTGTGCAAGTCTCTTTTTAGGAGCTATATTACTGGAATAGGCCTATGATGGACACTTTTGTTGAATCGTATTCACACTTTGAGATAAAAGGCCTCTTCTATATACACCATATGTGAATTTTGAGGGAGATGGATTTATCCCAGATGATGGGCTAAATCTCTCATCCCCTCAAGCTCCATCCATCCTGTCTCACTGCTTCGCTATCTCTCTCTCCTTTTCTCCGGGCATTTGTTTACTCGGTCTCCTAAGCAGATTGAGCATTTCCAGCATGTGTGCTCTTCTCCGGAGGAATAGTTCTTGCACTTAGAGACTCAGCCTGGAATAGACCGCAGACGGCGGGCGCACTTTAGTACTCAGTGTGGGGTCTTGGCTCCACTCTCCGTAGCTCCTATCTGCTGCTGGAGGACTGTCAGAGAAGAGTAGGCTTCTCTCTGACCCTTTTATCTGTGGAAGCTCTGCTGTTTTTTTGCCAAATACTCCTAAAGGCTTTCCCCACTGATCTTCGGGAGAGATGGAGACTCTTTTTCCGAGCCACCTACAGGGATTTAAACTGTTTAATTCAGGTCGTAACTTGGATTATTTAAGCAGTGTTATTTAAGCGTTTAAAAGCCTGTTCTGCATATTTATAGTCGTAATTATGAACCTAATTATTAGTTTTGCACAAGTTACGGTTATGTCCACTAGCATTTCCAAGCCCACGCATTTGGGAGGCACAGTTGTAAAACCTCTCGTGCAGTTTAATGGAGTAAAATTATGCACACATATCCAGCACTCTCTCTTCTGCTCTTTAAATAACAAACTTTTATATGTGGCCTCTAAATGTCACATATTGGTGTTCTTATGGTGACTTACTAACATTTTTAATAATCAGATGCTTCCCTATATGTGATGTTATATATCTTTATAAGTCAGAGGTTACGAGTTTTGAATTTTGAATGTATGTGTTTCGTTATTTTTAAGTCTCAGCTTTCAAATAATAAAATTTACTATGAAATTCAAACAAAAATGTCAATGGTCAGAACATGTCATTTGACTTTACACTTACCTCTAGGAAAGTCAGTCGGGAATGTCCATAGTTTGTTAGTTAACTCTTGAGATTAGAATATTGCTAAAATTATAAATATTAAATTATTATTATTTTTTTAATTCAATGTGTTACTTGCCGTTTCATTATTGTAATTATTTCACCCTACGCCTGGAGTTTGATTGACAGGCGATCTGACCAATCATAACGCTGAATCCACACATAAAGCTGAATCCACCATTTTGTCTGACAAACAAACCAGACAGGTTAATAAATTAATAAACAGAGTTAATAATTTAATGTCGGTGGACTTGAACATAAAAAAATAGTGTGTATTGATGTCTTTCTGTGGTTGAAACAACATACCTTCTAATGTTAATTCATGTTTATTAATAGTAGGAATAGATGAACGGTTTTATGTGCCACTTGAACTGAGATGCTACAGTGATCTCTCAGGACACATTAAAGAGCCACAAAATTGTATTTGCTGTTTGAATTTCTTAAAAAGTGAAAAAAAAATTGAAAGCTGAGACTGTTTCATACCAAAAGTTACCTGATCTGTCTTGTCTGTTGGCACGTTGTCAGTGTCTTCTTTGCTCCACGATTTTTCACCCTGTGTGTGTAAGTGCGTGTAAGTGCGTGTGGGTTCGGCACAAGAACGTTGTGCAGTTTTGGAATGACATGAGGCTAAGTAAATTATAACAGAATTTTCAATCTTAGGTGAACAAAGAAAGGTTTGAAAATTGTCTAAAATAGTCCCTTTTCTCAAAAACAAGTTTTTATGATATCCACCAATGAAATTACAGAAACATAAGACTTACTTTTTCATACAGTACATTAAACTTCTAGGTGAAAACAACTTAAAAATGGAGCCGGTTACATACAGTATTTAAGAGATTCCAGGCAGCTGCATGTATCCGTGGCATGGGGCACTTGCTTACCACCTCCCTTCGGAGTCAAGAGCGAGTGTCTTTAGTGGTGCATGGTCACACACACTTGGCCAGGTGAACAGACAAAGATACCGCATGAAAGCTAATGCGGCAAAGCCCGGCCTGTCTACTGCACAGCACGGTGTATAAATCTACACTAAGCTCCCTCCCTCCCTCCCGCACACACATACACACGTCCGTTGCTGTCCACAGAGATTGAAGCTGCAACCTGCTGACACGTTGCCATGGAAATGATCCCAGGAGCCTAGAAAAACAAAGGAAAAAACTAAATAAGCAAACACGCTAACAACAGATACCATCACGCATGAAAAAGCATTGCTTTCCACATCAAAGCATAGCCCTAGTTGTGCCAATGATGTGCCCGGAGACTTTTACAAGTTGCGTCTATGTGGCAGCTCCAGCAGGACGTTACACATGTGCAGTTTTCAGGCATGGGGGATTCTCTCTCTAGGCTCAGGAAGATACAGTTCTTCCTGGATACTGAGGGGCTTGAGATAGTTCTATCCCATAGTTGACAGTACTTTTGTCACAGAGGNAACTAAATAAGCAAACACGCTAACAACAGATACCATCACGCATGAAAAAGCATTGCTTTCCACATCAAAGCATAGCCCTAGTTGTGCCAATGATGTGCCCGGAGACTTTTACAAGTTGCGTCTATGTGGCAGCTCCAGCAGGACGTTACACATGTGCAGTTTTATCCCATAGTTGACAGTACTTTTGTCACAGAGGAGATGTGTAGTCGCATGCGATCAATACCGTAGCTGCAGAAAGAGGAATCCCACGGCATTCCCATACACACAAAGAGAGAAGAACGTGCCAGGGGTTTCAAAGATGAGTGTGTGTCCTTTGTGTTATAGGGGTTGACAGTATCCTGCTGCAAGTTTTGAATCAAAGATGAAACGCGTGATCTGAATTTAATATAGTATACTGTAACTGTGATGTCAATAGGAAGGGTAGGTAAAGACCATGATTTTGCTGAGAAGGACATTTAAACATTCTTGTTGGTTTTGGAACAACATGCAATCAGATGGAATCAGAGGGATTGTTTATTGCAAGTTTGGTGTTAAAAGTTTGTATGCTTATTTGTTAATGGGGATTTGTGGGCACAATCATTCATTTAGACATAATTTTTTATTTTGAAGTGAAAAGTTAGACCCTTGAGTGGAGATGACCACCTGTGGCATGTTGTTGCTGATGCTTTTAATATTTAATTTATTAATTATTATAATTAATGGAATTATTTAATAATGTTTTTTATTAAATCAATTTAATTCATAATTTAATACTATTACATCCTTCAAATAAAAATAAATGCCTATATGTAATGTATTCAATTATATACTGTACACTCTTAAAAATAAAGGTTCCAAAAGGGGTTTTTCGGTGCTATGCCTTAGAAGAAACTTTTTTTGGTTCCCCAAAGAACAGTCAAAGTCAAAGTACAGTTAATTAAAATGTTAAGTATTCATTTTAGTATTTTAGTGTGTGTGCACGCGGATTGAGATTGAGACGGATGGGCTTTAGATTTTTTCCGTCACTGCTAAAAAATTTTTTCCAGTTAACGCGACCTCTGAGATAAATAAATACACGTCACACTCAGTGGCGTAGCGTCTGGGGATGCAGGGTATGCACGTGCATATGGGCACGGGCGGTTTGGGGGCCTGCTATTACTGGCTTAACCCCAAAGTGTACTTTGGCCGTCCGCGCACCATCCGCATCGCGTTATTTTCGTCACCAGGAGGGTTCACAGACATCTGCACACCCCGTCCGCGTGCAGCCCAATTTTTGTGATGGCACGGACAGTGTGTGTACTGTACAACAGCCTATGCGAGAGTAAATTGAGTGCTTGAAAACAAAAGTCCACTAGATAGCGCTTTCTGCAGCTAAATACTTTCAAAGGCTCACACGCGCGTCTGTGCTCAAGACAGAACCCGTGCACATATGTTCAGAAAAATGAAGTATAATAGAAATAATGTTGTCAACTTGCTATAGCCTATCTTAAATGTAGGCCTACTAAAAATCATTAAGAAGCTGAATAAATGGACCATAAAATGGTCCATGCCATGTCTTAGCGATGATATTGTATTTGACCGGTATTTGCTTTTCTGTCTCTGAAACTAATGCATGCAGTAATGTAAGTAGTACAGAATTTTACATTTTAGAGTCATATTGGTTTTCTGAAAAAACGGCTATGTCTGCACATTTTAAGATACTGCACAATATGTGGATACATTTAACTCGTACACTCTCTGGTTTAGATACTTTTTATTCAACGAAATAAAATGCACATAAAACATGATGGAAACATTTAGAGAAGAAACTTCTAGTAAATATATTAGGAATAAAATGTGCATTAAAAAAATTCTGTGACAGAATAATTCATTCATAACTGGAATAATCTTCGGACTCATCGCATCTGAAATGATGCAATGATCATTCTGAAATTCCAAAGCCAGAGTCGAATCGGTTGAATTCAAACTTGGACTCTGTTGAAAAGCCGTTTTTTGACATTTTTGAAATAGATCCACAATGCAAAGTCATAATGATGGAGGAGCGCATATAGGGTACTGTAGTGCTGTTGTTGTCATTCCTAGAAACGTTTTTACCATTTTTGTCTGCATGTTTTAAAGTGATAATATCTTACTCATATTAAAGTCCTGGGACTCAATCCGCTTGTTTGGTGCACACCAGGGTTCGGATGGCAGCATTCACACTTATTCAAATGCACCGCACTAACTGAGCAATCGCACCAGGGTTCGTTTTAATCAAACCACCCTTACATTTATGAAAGCTTATTCAAAAAAAATTTGAAAATGATATGAAATATATATTTTACATATTTTTCAAAAATAAGATGAAATAAGTTTACCTCTGGGGTCTTCTTCCTCTCTGTAGGGTGTCATCATGTAGATGCATGACCACATTTCATAATTTTCAATTGTCTGTTCTAACAGTTAATGTAGCAAATGTTTCATTTTTTCCCCTTAATAATAAATTGGAAGATGAATGATCCAATGTGACTGTTGTGAGTTTAGTTTGAAGCTCTTAGTAGCATGTTAACAAGATATCCATAAGCGGAACTGTATATATGAATGTCGTGTAAATTATATCTCTGAAATATTCTGAACTGATTACTTTTGGATGGAGTTAAATTTCGCTTGCTCTTCCTGATTGGTGGTTTTGGGCCAGAATAAGTAAAGTAAACCAGACCACATTTGAAATTTGATTGCTTGATCGGTTGATTGGTCGAATTTTTCTTCCAGGACCAACAAGAAGATTAGTCCAATGACATGACAGGAAGTCCTAGTTAATGTCACGTTAGGCGAAGAGAAAGTACCGTCTTATATTCTGAAATGACAGAACACAAAGCATCTAGGCTTGATTTCAGTCTCAGTGGAAACCAGCGAAACCAGCTTTGGTAAGCAGATTAATCTGTCTCAATCAGTGGGATAGGAAGAATTCGTGCCCCCCTGGTCCCTTAGAGACCTCCCCGGCCCCTGTCGGCAATGTAACTGCTCCCCGGTGGTGGCAGTCTGCCTTTGATCTGTGTTAATCTAATTAACGGTTAAACAGCAACACCTGTGCTCTTCAGCATAAGTGCTGCTGCCACTTCCCAGATGGGCTTTGATGGCCATGATGAAACACCTCCCTCCCTTCCCTTCTTCTTCCTCCTCCTCATCTTCTACCCCCCTTCATCTTCTCAGCGGGTCTGGGTGTAATAGGGACTATTTCCTCTCCATTACTGGAATGTAATTGACAGCGATTAGTTTGTGGTTGGACGATGCGCTTGATTAGATTAGCCAGGCTCCTTTTTTCTGCTCTATTTCATCAAACCCCGAAACCCCAACCTTGACCCCAATTAGCCCCACACACGTCAAGAGATGCTGCATCTCTCCTGCTTATCATCAGCTCATTAATTGGGTTGATGAGTTTCTGTAAATACAGCCAGAGTTAGGTGTTTGTGCTATGAGTCTTTCATGTATTACAAGGTGTCCTGAAAACTTTATCATGCTTTGCTGAGTCTGGCTTGCATCTTCCTTACATCCTCTTCTCCCTATCATTTCCTGACTTTTCTCTACTTTTTTTAATCTATAAAAGTGGTATAGTTTTTATCATGCGGTAATATGAATTATTACTCTGCACTTTTCATCAAAGTCTCTATGAATCTTTTTTGTAGTGCAAGATGTTCTGAAAAAGTTCAGCGGCATCATATTTACAGGGGCATTAAATCTTGACTGCAGTCAGAGCCGTGACTCACTAGTTAGTGCATGTGCTTATTGGGCTGAGGTTTTCCCCTATTCTCCCCTTTATTTCATATCCTCTCTTTATTTAACATCTATAAATGTGTCTGAAAGACCAAAATACATTTTAAAATGTCAGTATTATTTTTATAACTTGTTTAAAAGACTGCTTGCTACACACTCTTCTTCAAAGTCTGCAGAAGAACCTTGAAGGGATAGTGCACTTCAAACTTCTGTCATCATTTACTCACCCCTCTTCTTGTTCCAAATTGGCTTTTGGCCCTGTTTAGACCTGTATTAAGATGCGTTTTGTTCGATCATATCACAAGTAGACGAGTAAGACAAATACCCATTTACACCTTCAACCACTTCTGTCCTGATTTCTTCGAGGGGAGGGTCTATTTGTGGGTAAATGTATGGACTTTTTCTGGTCTTTCGATCTAATGGACAACATAAGCTCACGTAAATTAAATATGAATGTGAAAGGAGACGATGGAAAAACATACGGAGAACTGCAGCTTTCGTTTCCGCTCTGATATTCATAAGACCCCGCCGACAAAGTTTCAATCCTGTGCGCTTCCCGTGTTAGGTCAGTAGGCGGAGAATAGAAGTTCTTTTGTGGTTGTTCGAACGCATTCGACCACATGAGCCTCTACACTACAAAAGCAATCCGGTTGAACACGTTTTCAAATACCTCTAGAAGTGGTTAAAAGTGGACAAGCTCAAAATGTTTTAGACCTGTTTACACCTATATTTAGTATCATCCACTTGTGATTGGATTGACAAAAATGCTTCTTAATACCAGGTGTAAACAGGGCCTTCTTTCTTTTGTGGAACATAAAAGAAGATATTTTGAGAAATGTTGGGAACTGTTTTTGACCATATAATGAAAGTCAGTGAGGTCCAAAACAACATTAGACCCCACTGACTTTCATTGTATGGACAAAAAACACATTTTAAATACATCATCTTTAGTGTTCCACACAAGTACGTCATGCAGGTTTTGAATGACATGAGGCTGAGGGAATGATGACAGAATTAGTTATTTTTGGGTAACTATGCCTTCTAAATGTTGTCCATGAAGCGCCTATGGGTGATGCACATTCATGTATGACTGATATCATTGTATCATGTTATTTATGTATACTCTCTGATTAGGAGCTTTCGCACCAAATAGTTCCAGGAGCTCAGTTATAGGAACTAGCCACTAGGATAGTTCCCCGAGAACTAATTTCTCCCCCGGGCCATGTTCCTGGTTGCATTCGCACCGGGAATAGGAACTCTGAAGCGGCCGACAGCGGTGTCTTTAAGCGCGGCATTTACAAACACTAAAAACTGGTGGATTGGAGGATGCCGTGATCGGAGCTGTGTTTGTTGTGTCGTGGGTTTTGTGATAACGGAGATGGAATGTAAACGCCTAATTTGGGGCTAAGAGACGAAATCTCCTACGACAACTTTCAGTATTACATATTATCATGGCGGAGAAAAGAACACAACCCTGCAAACAACAGGTAAATGCCGTTATCGCTGTTTCCCATGTTCGTGAAGTAAATATGTTTACACAGCTTTTTAATAATGCTGGGTCCTGGTGTTTAACATGTGCTTGACCAATCAACGTACACTTACGTCACTGATAGTTCCTAAAGTGCTGGTTTAGACACTACTCTGAAGTAGGAGCTAATTTAGTTCCCACAAAAGGAGTTCCTCAAACTAAAATCATTCCTAGTTCCTGTGGTGCAAACACGGAAAAATCTGGGTACTTCAGCCAATAGTTCTAGGAACTATGAAAAGGTTCCTCCAGTGCAAAAGCCCCTATTGTATTTTGAAATAGTCCCTAAAAAGTGTTCTATATTTTAAAGTCCACAGTGTTTTGATCATCTGGTAAAATTACTGATTGCTATGCACAACCTTTCAAAGTCTTCAATTCATGCTTTTAACCACATCTGTTATGGAAATACCTGTCTTAGTTCACAGCAACAGCAGTGTGTGTGATATTAGGTGATTGCAACCAGGTTCTTTAGTTGACATCATCCCCTCTGTGCCTCTCCGGATGCCAGGATGTTGACTCAAGAGAGCCACGGGGCAGAACTTCTGTTTGAAATGTCAGAGGCAGGAAAGCACCAGAGATCAATCCTTGCCCGTGTCACATGCGCACACAAAAACACACTCTAAATCGAGACAAAAGGACAACAGATGAGGGGAAAAAAATAATGACTTCTCTATTAATATTCAAGCACAGCCTCAGACTATAATAAATTGGGTTATGTCATTAGCGGAAAACGATATCTTTGTGCGTATTTGCCAAAGGGAGAGGAGTTTTAGGAGCAAGCAGCATCCTTCTGTGAGCCAGTGTGTGGCGAAATCTGAATAGCTTTCCAAATTGACATGCAACGCTCGGATGATCGTTAATCATAATTGGACACATATTTGCATATTGCAGTGTCAGTGGCTTCGTCATTGGGATTGTTCATGCATTAGTGTTCATTTTTTAATGGCAATTAGTCTCCATCTCATGATTCATTTATAAAATACGGCTAGATTTTTTAGCTCCATTAGTGGACGTCCAATGAATCAAGCGACCAAGCGCAAAGAGATTCATCAGATATGACGGCTGTTTGCTGCTTTTAAGTCATCAGTGAATACAGGGATGAGAGACATGCTGAAGGAGGCAACACATAAAGAGTTTTGCAGGAACTTCAAAAACCCTACGTAGCTGCACACGTGGCTTTGTGAGGAAAATGGTAAAAAGGCGAAGCCCATTCAGCAGTGTTCATTCAAGCGTAGTGTGCAGATTGGTCTGAATCAAGGAGTTGTTCAATTAAAACTCTGCAGGATTTGTGAAGTTTTTAAACAACTTTTGTAGGAGGTAATGTCTTCATTACGTGTAGCAAATTGCCAAATATAAGATTAG
>RJVU01048406.1:8319899-8370910 GCA_003731715.1 Anabarilius grahami | reverse complement strand
TATAATATAATATAATATAATATAATATAATATAATATAATATAATATAATATAATATAATATAATATAATATAATATAATATAATATAATATTTGTATTAAAGGGGTCATATAATGGCACTTTTACAAGATGTAATATAAGTCTCAAATGTTACCAGAGTGTGTTTGTGAAGTTTTAGCTCAAAATACCCCACAGATTTTTATAGCATGTTAAATTTGTAACTTTTTTAGGGTTAGCAAAAACGCTCTGTTTTTGTGTGTGTCCCTTTAAATGCAAATGAGCTGCTGCTCTGAAAAAGAGGGCAGAGTTTTAAGAGCTCATGTTAGCAGCACTGATTACCTCACGCAGACTCACTGAAAATGTTAGAAACTGCAACAGGACGTTTCTGAATGGTTAGTTGATTCATTTATGTAGCTGATGTGGAGTTTACTATCTTAAAGTCAATGATTAGCATATTCTGTCATGATAATCTATAAATAGCTTGTGTGGGAACTATTGTAGGATCTTACAGAGCCAGAGAATATATGCTGCATGAAGATAGTNTGCGCAATAAGTTCATTTTGCACCCTAACAATGATACGTTACACAAAGGTGAGTCAAAAGTAGGTTTAGGAGTCCCAGAAACAGCTTTCAAATGTCTTAAGTCTTGGCAGAATCATTTATCAAGTCTGGTGTGACCCACAACCCTGTTGCTTCTTGAATTTAAGTTAACTCTATCGAATTATTTTTACTTAGTTTGTTTGTGTGTGTATTTGCAGTCAGGAATTGACTACAAGGATCATCGCTGCAGGTGACGTTTAAGGGTCAGGAGATTTTCTCGACTAACTTCGTTGATGTTGGCTCAATTTCCATCTTGCCACCTGACTGTCACGCATCCAACGCATCTGCAGCCACATTCTTCAGAAAGCATCCTCATTTTATTTGCATCAGCACCCAGCCGTCATCACATTTAGACAACCGTTACCGAGCGCCACGCACAGGGTGTTAGCTGGGGATTTCCAGGGGAGCAAATTTGTGATGTGTTCCTAGATGTGCAGTGTTCAGGCTGACTGGCATTGTGACTCCCCTCTGAGCTCTGAGGGATACAGAGCCAAAGGCAATGTGCCATGATCCAGCAAGCTGCTCTGCCAGTCGGCTACTAATGTCTGTCTCACTTGGCCCAGACTGTAATGCAAATATTTTGCTGAGATGAACATGGAAATCATGTGTGAATATGAATTATTTGGTTGTTAGATATCATCGGGACGAGAACTAATGTAATATCTATTATCCTAAATGTAAAATAATAACTTAAAACCATTAAAAATATTTTATCATTCCCATAAAAGACAATAAAAAATGCTAAATGAGATTTTGAAATATGCGAATGTGAATTATCTGGTTGTTAGATACCATCAGGATGAGAACTAATGTAATATCTGGCACTCATCACACACACAGACACACAAAATACTCTTTTTGGCTTTTACATTTCTGTAATCCAATACCTTACCACTATTAAAAATATATTAACATTCCCATAAAAGACAATATAAAATGCTAAATGAGATCTTGAAATGTCTTTACAATGCATTTGCATGTAAAATGCAAGAAAATGAAGGACCGAAGTGTTAATATAGACTTAATGAGTTGATTTAAATGATTTTATGCCATCATATGTGCTTTACTGAAAACATTATGCACAAAAAACAAAACAAAGAAACACTGAATGACAAAATTCAAAATGGCTGCATAAAGTGAGAGAGAAGAGGGGGGGAAATGGCAGATTTATTCAAGGTGTGAATGACAATGATAAAAAGTAATAAGAAAAATCGAAAAAAAGGAAATGAGGATAACATTCCGGGGATTGAGTGGAAACGCGGAATCATATAACCATCCAGATTGCAATCATGTAGAAGTATTAAAACCGCCTGTGAGACGTACATGAGACATTAGCATATCTACAACTTACACCAACTTAGTTAAAGCTATGTGAAACAGCGCTTCACATAGTGAAAGGTGTGAGAGAACCAGCTGGAATAAAAATGAAATACTGTAAGGAAGACGAAGACATGGCCAGCAGAAAGATAGAGAGATTCCTTTATTAGGCAGCTTTATTCATCATTTCAGCTGCTTCTTCTGTGGCTTTTGTATGGATCATTATGTTCTTTGGAAAGAAAGGTAGACCAGTGAATAGGCTGAGAGGTTAGGAAAGGCAGACAGTTTCTTTCAAAGCGCTTGAGAGAACAAAAAGCAGCTACATAAGCATAATTATGACATCACATCCATTGAAGCAGACAAGGTGGTATCTCATTCAGCGGGTCAGAGCCAGTTTTTCCGAGCATATATATCCACCTTCCAAAGGCTATATTATTTAATTCTATAGACACTCTGGCCATGGGAAAAGCCTTGATCTATTATACAAGATGCTCTTGATTGAATTTAGACTGATTCATAATGAGCGTTACAGGACGGCCGACATGAAATGGATCCGTCGTAGAGAGAATCTCAAAAGACAGGAAAACTGGATCCGGCATGTTGAAATGATTGACATAACTGGGGCGCAATACCAATTGTTATGCAATATGAAGTTAATGTATTGTGTCTCGTTTCACATTCACAGGCAGACCTGGGGACGTTTCAACACTCTTCCAGATTGTTTTAGCAGGTTTTGTAGTTTTTTTGACCTTCAAAAGCACACGGGGAGGTCACAGGTGCATCACTGCGAATATTTGAGCGGGTGAACGCGAGAGATGGGAGACTCATTAAGATGTTGTCACGCTACGCGAAAGCTTTGCGCAAGACTTTGACGGCACCGAGATTTAATCTGCGCTCACCTCCCTCTTATCCAGATGGGTTTCTCTTCTTTTTTTCAAGTCACAGGTCTGTGAAGTGCCATCTGTTTATCAGCAGTAAATAAGTTCTGAGTCGTTCGTCAGTGACAGCCATCCTAGCAGATCTCAGCCACCGGAAGCACTGCGCTTCATGGTGGTTTAAAAAAAAAGCTTTCAGCATGATATGTCTGATGAGGTGTAAAGCTAGACTGTTAGAGATATTAAACAAAGGACAATGGTAACTTCGTTCTGCATTTATTAGCATTTCTTATTCCACTTCCTGTGAATTACAAGCAGTTTGAGTGGAGCAGTTTGAATCACATTAACAACGTAGTTCCTATGTGCCATGCCTTTTCAAATGTTTTCAGATGTTTGAGATTTTTAATCGGAGCTTTACTTGCAAGAAATTCTCACAAACAGAAAAAAAATACGTCTACATTTGGTCAGTTTAATCAGTTGGCTACTTACGCAGATCATTGCTTTTAATATGAAAATTCAGCTACCATATACCCTTTAATATCATTCTAATACCCTTTAATATCATTCTAAATTATATTATATTATATGAATTATATATTAGGTCAGTGTCTCTGAACGAGATCAGAATGTTAAAGGATTAGTTAACTTTAAAATGAAAATTACCCTAAGATTTACTCACCCTCAAGCCATCCTAGGTGTATTTGACTTTTTTCTTTCTGATGAAAACAATTGGAGTTATATTAATAAATATCCTGACTCTTCAAAGCTTTATAAAGACAGTGAACGGGACCAACGAGTATAAAGCTCAAGAAAGTGCATCCAAACATTATAAACGTACTCCACATGGCTTCATAAGGTTAATAAAGGCTTTCTGAAGCGAAGCGTTTGTGTAAGAAAAAAATCCATATTTAACAAGTTATAAAATACCTAGCTTCCACCATACCGCCTTCCATATTCAACTAACTTAAGTTGCATACGGAAGGCGTAGGACGTAGTGTAAGCATTTTGATCTGCGAGAGGCATTACTTTTTTTGTAAGTTGAAAACGGAAGGCGGTTTATGAATATGTATTAATATAACTCCAGTTGTGTTCATCAGAAAGAAGAAAGTCAATTACACCTAGGATGGCTTGAGGGTAAGTAAATCTTGGGGTAATTTTCATTTTAAAGTGAACTAATCCTTTAATATTTCACAGTTGTTATCCTATTTGAATTAAAATTTAAAAAGTCTGGAGGAGTTTTCCACATTTATTAGATCATTGGGTTTCTTTAAATGTTATGCCTCAGTTAAAAAAAAAAAAAAGTTAAAAAAATGTCACTATTTTTTATCTGCAATATACTGTGATTTACACTTTATTAATTGCAGCTTTGTTAGAATGACATGCTTCTGAGCCACTATTTGAAGCCTGAGATAGCAAGAGTAATTTATACAGGGAGGCAATGCACCATGGGTAAATGACTGCAGCACGGGCCTCCTGGGCATTATGTGAAACAGATGGATGAGTTTTATTAAGCATGTGGTACTTAACACTGCGCTGAGTGGGATTTCAATAAAGGAAATAAATGTTAGCATTAACAGCACCTCCCTGTGTAATGTGCCATCATGGCTTTCCAGTAGGGTTGACTTATTTTAACAAATGCTTGTTGTCTTGGATTTATGAATATTGGGCTTTTGGTCTAGAGAAGGTTTATTTCCCATATGATGAGTAGGTGGTGTTTGATAGAGATGAAGCGGTTTCAGCCACTCTGAAAATTTGTTTTGATGCATTTATACCTTTTCCTTTGCGTCAGAGAAACCATATGTCTATACAATATTAAGATTTTGTGCCCATTTCTTTAGCTTATGTATTATTCATGCAGTGATTGCAGGATATTTCACCTGAAATATCTCCGAAATAACCTTGGCTTCTCTCAAAACATAATTTCATGATTTTGTCTCTGTCTGCTGTCTTTCACAATCTCTAAAAAAAAAACTATGTGATATAAGTAAACTTTATAAGAAAGGCACATCTTGAATAAAAATGCTGACAATGTAGGTGTTTCTGGTATCTCTCTTTTTACCCGAGAACTTGTTTCTAAAACTGTGAGAACTTGTGGCTCATAGTTGAGAAAAAACTATTTTCTTTTGACAGTCATATATTTATTTAATTTGATGTTTATCAAAATATTTTAATAATTTTACATAATTACAGCTTAGTCTGAAATGACACAAAATAGAAATATTCTACTCACAACGATATTTACCTTGATCTTAGATTATCATAGTTTTGATCATTGATCATATTTTTGTATTGATTGAAAAAATGTGTATACAGTACATATATATAAGTCTGGGTCTTGAACAATTTAAATGTGTCCACATCAGTTTTAATGTGACCTTAAAGAAAAACGTGTTAGTTTTAATATAAATCCACCATTGGGACAGAAAAAAAGAGCCTAAAGTTTAAGCCCACACATTTTTTTTTCTCTCGCTTTCCCTCTTGACATTCCAGTTAAGAACGTGGCCTTGAAGGAAAGGTGATGTGGGCGTTAATTGACATTTAGATGTTTTCTTTCAGTATTACCTTTGAAAAGAGACTGAAACTTGACATTTATTTAGACTAGCACCTGTCATGGAACGTCAATGCTCTTGCATGAAGCCTTTATCATTGTTTCATGACCATCCCTGAAGAAGGCCTTACACAAGAGTAAATGTAAATAAACAAAAGGATATTATAGTCTCATAGATCACCGGTCAATCATGAGCAATAATGAACTTTTTGTACTGATTGACTTCAGCGTTTGAAATGTCAGTGATGAACTGTGGGGCCCTTTTTAGCTGAGGCCATGATTCAATACAATGATTGGTTAATTAGATCCTAATTACTCCACTTTACCAGTTAATTTACAATGTAAGCACTCATTAAAAGTATGTGGTGCTTTTCAGTGCATATTGACATCGTCTAAGCAGCACTAAAGCAGCTGTGAAACAATGAATTGTTCTCCATTTAAGCCACTTAAGTCGTTATCACAACTGTACTCCCTCGATCTAACTGTTCACAACCATGTTCTTATGTGTCCGCAGACTCTTCCAACCACGCAGTATGAGCTGGAGATTGTGGCAAAGGACATGGCAGGAAGTGAGGTGGGACTGACAGGAACTGCAACAGCCACCATCACCATCACAGACAGGAACGACCACGCACCTGAGTTTACACACTCACTGGTAGGAGGAACCTATTTTTCATCTCTCTTTTCATTTTTTTTCTTTCCTTCTTAATGATGTTATTCATTGACATTATGTGACCTTCTCTATAATTTTCAGTCACTGGGACCCAGAAGCACTGAAAACAGGTTTCTAGTGATACAAGTGTTATATTTCTTCTCCAAACTGTAAATAATAATTTGAATGGCTGTCATAAAATCGTTTTTTAGAAACAATTTTCTGATTTATTCAAACAACAAAAAAAGATGTCTCTTATGCTCACCAAGGCTGCATTTATCTGACCAAAAATACAGTAAAAACAGTAATTGTGATCGTAATTGTAACATCGTTAAAACATGATTACAGTGGTTCAACCTTAATTTTATGAAGCGACAAGAATAAATACCGACTTTATTCAACAATTTCTTCTCTCCCATGTTAGTCTCCTACGCAGTTGACACAGTGAACGCAGTGCAGTGCTTCTGTGTTTGCGTCAGCATCACACACGTGCGTCGTGCTGCTCACGTGTACAGTGTCAGCCAATACTGAGCTGAAGAAATTGTTGAATAAAGTAATTATTTTTTTGTTTTTGCACACAAAAAGTATTCTTCTCGCTTCATAAAATTAAGGTTGAACCACATTTTGTAACTGAATATTTCACCCTATGAACAGCTGACTATTGTACTGCATTCACTTTCTTTTGAAATGATTCATAGCAGTTTGAAGCAGCTTAACACCTGCAGTTATCTACCATGAGGAAAAACACTCAAGCTTCTCAGTCCAGAAGGCCTTCACCAATCATTTCCAATTGTCAATCACTCAAGTCACACATATACAAACAATGCTCGGCCAAGGCCTCAGCTATTCACTCAGATACACTGACCTTGCGAGAAAAAGCCCCCCCTGAATCAATCACTTTAATCTCAGGTGCGCTGCAGTGACAGCTGTGCTTCACAAATACTCACACACAAAGGTGATGGACTGGGTCCTTCTCTTTCACTTATCCTCTGCGACCTCCTGTTTGCAGTCTGAAATGATTGTGTTATAGTACTCAGGGTCTGCCCTACCAATAATGGTCTGTCCATGGATGGAGTGTATTGTTTGTACGTTTATTGTTGTTGTAATCATTGGTATTTCAGGACTTTTTAGCTACACATTTTAGCTATAGGCTATAAAACACACATTAGTCTTTTGCTAAACAGTCACAAATGGAGGCCAACTCTGCCATTCAGCAATATAAAACCCAGAGGGCAAGAAAACTGCACTTGTGCTATGTGCAAACTTAAGCTGCATGTCCATTTGAGCCCACCTGTGATGAATTTGTCAGAAAATGCTACACTTGCACTTTGCTAGTCAGCGGAGGGAAAACAACTACGTAAGGCTGATGCAGAGACACTTATTTTGAGCTGTATGTTTTGTTTTTTTAGAGGAAGTGCCCTGGGCTGTTGTCAGATTCCCAGAGACATTAAATCCACCCTCACTTGGCCCATTTCCAAGATGCATTGCAGAGCCAGGGAGAGGGGCTTTCTGACTGGTTGATGTGGACACTCATTTGGGTTACCAATTTGAAGTGTCTTTGACAAATGTTGCTGCTTTAGGTTGTTTACTGTAAACACTAACACCATGAATAGGCTATACAAAGAATTATTGTTGAACACTGTTGATAATTTGAAATCAACCCAAACAAACACAACCCTTCCTCCATTGTTTCACCCCTAAAATGCATGAACACACAATGCAAGAGTGTCTCTTTATCACAGCAGAAGCGAAGCAAAATAATGCTTTGTTAAAAAAAAGTGAAGATGATGAACAAACAACAAGGAAGAAAAAAAATGAACACACATTACACAAGAGTATATACAAGCAAGAGTTTGTTGTAAGTTGCCAGCAGCACACCAGCTCCAGACAAACAATGGCACTCAAAACCAATATCACTCACGTATGGATCAGAAACAACGCAAACTCTGTGTCCATTTTCAGGCCTTACCGTTTAGGTCCCTCCAGTGCTGGAAAGCTTTTCTAATATTAACTTTTTTATTTTTGTAATGTCTCTCAGCCAACTCTCTTTCAACAGTATTTCTTCAAATTACCTTCTTGCTCATTCTCTCTCCTTCCCTTATCAAGAGTATATATGCCCCCTGCTGCTGATTGGCTAGTTTGTTATGGTGCTCAGTCCGATCCACGTTCAACAGAATTTCTCAGAAATCGCTTACTCCACCTTTAATGTGAGTATTTAGAAATGGGTTATTTTGAGGTTATGTCAGAAATGATCTGTTATCAGATAAAACTAGATTATAAAATATAAAAACTACATCTGTTTTTTGCAAATTGCTTCTGCATAAATTTTTTTTATTTTAAATGAGTGGATTATACCAGGTTCACCAACATGAACACTGATCATCATAATGGCGACTAGAAGATAAAAATGTAATCAACATTAATTAGAACTAGTACTTTAGATAGTGACATCTATGTGAGCATTTTTATTAGTATTAATTTTATTAGTATAGTCTTATGTCACTTTACCCCGCTCCTTAACAAGAAGCGTGTTTGTGTTTAGTATGTTTTTAACAAGCACTTTCCATGATAATGTTTCTGACTGCTGCACCTCTTCTTTGCAGACTCTTGAAAACACTCTTGACTATGCTGTGAAATTCAGAAGTAGGAAAGCATGCTGTCTACTCCACAGGTGCTATTTGAGTGCATGTCTTTGTTTTTGGCACAAGTCCACCATACGAGACTAGAGAGCTGTGGTAGTGGATCAGTAGAATATCCCCTCTTCCTCTTACAGACCACTGTATCTGACAAACCTCAGTAAATATTCATGAAAAATGACTTTGAAAGTGGTACATTTTGAAATTTCAGTCCTACTTAAAAATGCCTAAGCTGGTTTGCTGGTATTAGCCAGCTGACCTCGTGGCTAAAACACCAAAGCACCAGCTTGACCAGGCTGGGAGACCATGTTGAACTAATGTAGCTAAGAGCAGCATGGGCTGTTTCTTTGGGAGACAACCTGAGGATTTTAAGGGATAGTTCAGCCAAAAGTCCAGTCAATGGCTACCAAAACTGTTTGGTTACCAAAATTCAGAAAGTATTATTTTGTGTTCTGCAGAAGAAAGAAAGTGATACAGGTTTGGTACGACATGAGGCTGAATAAATGACAACAGAATTTAAAGTTCTTCTGCTTCATCATTTATCTTTCTGCGATAAAGCCCAGATTGTTACTTGCCCCAGAAGTGAGATAATTTACTTCCTTATCTCCCACAAATTTTGCAAACGAGCAAAAAGCTTAATCTCAAAATCACACAAAACTTAACTTTTAAATAGAATTTCTAGAAGAAACAAGAAAAGAAAAACATGACACCTTCACACATTTCCTCATTTTTTCTTAAATAGCATATGTTTAACTTTAGGGATTTACAATCATAGCATAGTCTTTATCCAAAAGATTTTGAGTATACTGTATGATCATAGCCATAGGTTATCATTTCCAGTCATTTATTTTCATTGGTCCAATCTGATCTAGAGGAATAGATGCATTTACATTTAGTAGTGTTGTAGCATCAAAAAAATAGGATGCCTTATAGAAAACTGCTTCCATCTCTACTCCATTGTGAATCCACCCTTTAGCTCACTGTATTGTAAAACCAATACAACTCTTAATAAAAACTAACAGGCCTACACAATGAAGCTGTGTTATTTATTTGCATCAGCACAGCTTCCCAAAGATCTTTTATTCAATATCTGGTCCTTTATGTTGTAAATTGCTCATCACAGTGACAATCAGTTGGAATTTAAACTACCCCTCTGAGATCATATCCTCAAATGATCCTGAAGAAGATCAAGGAACCATCTGCACCTCTTGTAGCACATCGACAAATCGCCTGGCCTCCACTAAGCAGCACAGCAGAGCGCAGCAGAGCTTTTGGTTTTCCTTTGACCTCAATTCATTTAATGTATTTAGCATCCGACCCACCATTGAACATTCGTCTTTTAAAATAAATGTCTGCAGTGTGTGACAAGGGAATTATTGTCTGCCCAAAGATAATTCTAGGCCTCGGTCAATGTATGGGGTCATGTAACAGTGTCCCGCAGCGGGAGTATTATTAGGATAATAGCAGACCTATCCATGCTCCCTCTATTTTCCCTGGGTCCCTCTGACTCCTGCTTCCTGTTTCGGGATCTTGGAGCTGTGGAGGGAGATGCCAGAGGCTTTGGTAGTTGCTGCAGGTGGTATGTACATGCCCGCCCACCCACTGGCACTTTGTGATAACTGGCATCTATTTCCGATGAACCCCTTCCAAGTGCTGCAGCAGCCACTGATCCGGCTTATCATGCCTGTCACTCAAGGGAAGTGACAGCTTATCTGAGCTGCCTCTCTCCCCTGCAGTGACAGTACGGCGCTGCCTCCGTCAAAATGCTAATGACATCAACTATGATGGCTACAAGTCCGCAACATGATTGTAACAAAAGTCGGGTGCACTTTGGGGGTCGACTCTGATCAGATGGATGTTCTTATTTGTTCAGTGGCCAATTGACTTTACAGGGCTCCAGGCTAACATTTAAGAGCAGTGGCATTGGTGGATGTAAATTCATTTTCATGAACAAAAACAGTAATATCTGTAAGAAAATGAACAATCTTGTTTTTATAGGGTAAAATTTAAATATGCTGTCAGAGTTAGGAATCTACTCTTATTCAAATTAACCATTGGTCTTCCGTAGTATCATATATTTGTAGATCACGATAACGACAGGTAAAGCCACACATGGTACATTCATATACAAGGTCTCTCTCACATCTCACAGATGTTCTCAGGGTGATTTTAAACATAGAAAATGAATACTGCTACTCGGTGTGACTGGCTTTGTTCCAAAGTCTAATGAACTGCCTAGGCTGCCAATCTCAGAATAATTATACTGCCTTTTGAGATATCTTGTTTTGGCCAAATTTTAGGGCAGTATTGCATGTATCCTTTTCAGAGAAGGCAATCCCAGGGTGCATTGCAAAAAGCACAGTGAAAAATAAAAAGAAGAAATTAAGAGGGTGAAGAGGTCTTAGAATAAATAAAGGATTAAAGGGAATAAAGAAAAATAACACACACACACACAATCTTATTTATATAGTTTAGCTTTAGATGCTGTGTAGAATGGAGCTGCCTATATAGGCACTAGACAGTAAGGCATCCTATCTGGTTTTAGAACAGAGCCAAGGAATCTGGACCATTTGCAGTAATTGGGCTGTAGTCATTTTGACTATGATGGTTCTTGAACTAGGAAAGAGGAAAATAAGGAAGGGCAGTCAAGATGTTCCCTATCACTCCTCTATCACTTTTAAATTTTGTCCATTGTGTGCAAATAGAGCCATAGTTCACTCAATATTTTTATGGATTGAATCATTTTGACTCCCACTTGGTTTTCTCAGTAAATGAATGACCTTTTGGTTTTTGCAAATGTTCTTTCTTCATTATTAATCTTAGCAACCTTTCCCACTCTCCTGTTCCATTTCCCCTTTCCAATAAGAGGACAGATAACATGTCCAGATGTCAATTCTATTGTGAGATGAAAACAATTTGGTTACCAACAGGAGCAAAGTCAGTTTTAGCCTTAATATTATCGATGATGTGAAATTATGTCCCATTCCCTCCTGCCCCAGAACCCCATTTCTGATGTAGCTCAATTCTTACACCTACACCATCAATTATTATTACTATTATTATTATTTTAAAGAATGTTTTTGAAAGAAGTCTCTTATGCTGACCAAGGCTGGTTTTATTTGTTTATAAATGTTAAAATCAACAATTATTTCAAACGTTTGACCAAATGTGTATGTGTAGTGTGCATTGCAATAGCACGTCTTAAATTAAACATATTTCTTTGTCCTTGACAAAGGCACTTCTATTGAAAAGTTAAATAAAGATAATTACCCATGACAATTCTGGTCCCAAAAATAGGTGACTATGTTTGCTGCCTGATGCTAAGTAATCATGAAGGGCACTTTCAGATCCACGGTAGCACTACTAATAATGACAATACTTCAAAAACACTGATTTTCAGAGCAATGTTCTGCCTCTTAGTGTCTATGAGGACTCTGAGAGACTCTCTCAAATATCTTCAGGCCTGAAAAACACATGCAGATTTCTAGAATAAACTACAGTGTCCCCACAGATGTCATGATTAGAGCAAGAGGTTTCTTGCAAATTAAAATCTAGCGTTAGCGTCAGTTCTGGCCGGTCACGTCAGTCAAGCTTGCATCAGCTGACTCCCAGGTGACTTGCGTCTACCTATAGGAATACGACGCCTATCACGGCATCTATATATAAGCTCCTCAGTATTATCAGCAGCTATTGCATTCTCAGGAGCAAATTACCCTCCTCCATCCCCAGCTCCTCCTCTCTTCAGTCAGGATTGGCCTTATTATTCCCCTAATCAGACTAATTCTCAAATATGTCTTCCTTAAATTATGACATTTAATGATATCTGCATATGTTGGTCCTGTTCTGTTTACCCTAGGGGGTTTATTGCTGCTCTCCCTGCGCTTATCCATGCTAGGCTGCATTGATGCGCAGGGAGTTCTTGCCCAGAACAGAACCATACCGCCAATACAAACTCTATGCATTATCTATCATATTTGACGATAGTGGTCCTGACAGAAGTGCATACTGTACATAGATGATAATTTATAATAACCTTTCTTAAGATACATTATTATTCAATACTAACAGTATGATTAACAGTAATGATTAACAGTTCAGTTACTACCTTTATGTATAGAATGTACAGTATATCCATGTAAATTCATGTTTGAACTGCTGATCTGTTAAGCACCAAATACTTTTTGTTAACGTTTATATGAAGTTTTATCTATGTATTTTTTAGCTGCTTAATTAATATTAATATCAAAGCACCATTATACATTATTTTCCCTGAAAATTAATAGGATAGCCTTTCAGTTAGAGCTTAAATTAATTTACTCAGAATGTGCTAACATGGCATGTCGAAAAAAGGAAACCAGCTTCTAACACTGTGTAATCCTTTATCAAATCTGCAAAGTCATTTCAGCATATTTAGCATGCATTAATATAAATTAATGTTTCTCATCAGTGTGTATGACAGGACTGAGCAGTCTTTCCGTTTGTATAATGAAAACACCAGACCACATTATAGTTGTTTAGCATATTTCATATTATGCAAATCTTTTCTTTGGAATCTTTCATTTGCATTTCTGCGTTTTAAATTGTTTACAAAACAACATGTTCGTCTCACAATGTACCAGATCGCTTTGCCAGCTTGTTAGTTCTTTTGGCATGTTTATGCATTTAAGATTTTACTCATCATGAGCTACAGTTATACTACATCTGTTGCCATATATATGTCATTTTCATATCCATCAAGAACGGACGTATTCAGTCGAGGGATGACTTGATCATGCCCTCATTTGTCACTCAGTATATGAGCTTGAGTAGCTAGAATACGAGCTTGAGTAGCTAGAATACATCTGTTTAGTAAGAGAGTTAAAGGGTCATGAAACCCCCCTATTTTACCCTGGTCGTTCACACCTCAAAGCTGAAAAAGTCTGTTAAAATGGGCGTGTAAAGCTCTGGAAAAGTGGGAGTGTAGAGGGCGGGAAGAGGGGAGAGAACAACCAATGAAGCACAGACATAGAACACACTCATTATACAGAATAAATAATATTAATATATGAGCACAGAGAAAATTATAACAAACTCCCAACCACAAGGGAGAAATGCGAAAGAATATATAGTATATATATATAACAGTGTCCAGTTTGCACATATAATTCATTTGAAGAAGACTTGATGAAATATGTGTGCATACACCGTGCTGGTTCATGTTTGGTGCAGGAGAATATGTGAAATATGTCTATAAAAACTTTAAACACGGATACTTTATTCTGTATACACTGCAAAAAATGCTGTTCTTACTTAGAATTTTTGTCTTGTTTCCAGTCCAAATATCTAAAAATTCTTAGATCAAGAAGCATTTTCTAGACAAGTAAAAATTATTTTCTTGTTTTCAGGAAAAATCAGTCAAAATTAAGAGAGTTTTTCCTTAAAACAAGCAAAATAATCTGCCAATGGGGTAAGCAAAATAATCTTATTTCAAACTGAAAACAAGATTATATAGCTTATTTTTGGTTTGAAATAAGATTATTTTGCTTACCCCATTGGCAGATTATTTTGATTGTTTAAGGAAAAACTCTCTTAATTTTGACTTATTTTTCCTGAAAACAAGAAAATAATTTTTACTTGTCAAGAAAATACTTCTTGATTTAAGAACTTTAAGATATTTTCACTAGAAACAAGACAAAAACTCTAAGTAAGAACAGCATTTTTTGCAGTGTAGCTATAATCCACGTGGCTAGTGTTGTTAAACGCGGAGCTCTGCGCTGAAACCGATCATATGCGTGTATATCATAACAATCGTATTTTTCATGTGTTCGTATTCAAACTCCAGTTCTGAACGCAATGCTGGCAAAATATAAGCAACACTCATGTGCTGCTGTGCTGGGGGAAACATACGTGTCCGAACGCAGAGCAGGCAGAGGTGAATGATCCGCACTTTTGTGACATTTGAATTCTCCGCTGTAAAGCGATCTTATTCGAACATATTTTCCATTTGTTCTGGTAGATTACAGCAAAACAATCCACATGCACCCAAACTTCGAAGCAGATCTGCTCTGGTCACGTCACAGGAAAGCGCATTTTTGTTTTGTAGCACTGAGGAAACGAGCACCAACGACCCATGTCTCTGAATGACAACAGAGACAGAGGCAAGAGAAGTGATACTTTCTCATGCATAATACCGCATTTATAATCTTATGCGTACTACAGCGCAGTGATTGGATTGAATGAGCTTTATGTCATGAATAAATACAGAAACTATTGACGTCAGCATGTTCATCCTGCCCATACTCGGAGCCAACCAGCACTCCGGATCTTGCCGCTAGTACACGATGACGTCAGATTTTGTGAAGTTGCTCCGACTTTGCTTTTCAAACCGGTAGACAGAAATCGCTCTGAAAAATGCAAAAATAACTAATTTCAACTTTTAAATAAAATGAATGAGTACCTTTAGTGTTTTCAATGATGTGCAGCCTATACATAATATGTATATTCTGTTCACAGCTCAAAAAATGTGTTCTGGGGTTTCATGACCCTTTAAGATCAAGTGTTGAACATTGTTCTTCTTCTATATACAGACAGATTTAAATATGTATTTTTAAGGTGATGAAACATGTGATTCTATTGACCTAGGTGAGACATTCACGATTATTCAGGCACAATTTAAGCATTGTTTACAGAGTAGAAATGACACCCACCCTTTATAGTACAACACACTTAATATCCACTACTGAGAGAGTAAGAGAGTGAAAGATTTATAAACTATAATTTTCAATTAGTGGATATTAGCATGTTTAGAGTTCTGTTGTGGAGGCAAAGTCAAAGCTCGTGAAGTGATGTGTGGGTGTTTGCTTTCATTCGTCTCATGGCTTTTGTTATTTGGTTCATGGAGAGCACTGAATGGTTGTTATGTTTGAAAGCACTGCACTCAATATTTTGAATCAATATAGTTGTGCCAAACTTCTTATTGTTTGAGACTTTGTTACATACGTAACTATCATAACTTTATGGATTGAACCTTCAGCTCAAATTGGCTCTAAGAAAGTGTTTGTAGAAAATATTCAGAAGTAAAACACTATAGTCAGCAGAATCAAAGAAGCAACGTACAATAGTTTATCAGCAATAGCTTCATAACTGTGAGAAAATCAGTGGGGTTGCTGATTTGTTTATATGACAATGTAGTTTTTTTAAATATTAATAGATGAAATTGGTTGGTTTTAATATTGTTGTCTCATTAAACATGATTGTGTAAATACATTTATCTATTATTGAATTGATCTCATCATATCTCAACTTTTGAGATGAATTAATTTCGATTTTGGCACACTGACATATAGCTTCATTGTATCTGTTGTAAAAAATAAATGATTTGTTTTTATTGTACTGTCACACACCGTTACACGCATATACATTTAGTTTCCACCAAGTCAAATTATAACACTAAACAAATAAATAAATATTTTAAGATGAATAGAATTGCAATTTTAAATGCTTTCTATTTTAGTCATTTTAATTAACAGCTGCAAATCAATTGAAACTTAATGATGTGGGAATGATTATCTTTATATTTCACCACTTACCAAAATAAATTACATTTTAATGAGTAGTACAACCTAGTGTCCAATAAGCCAAAAAATAGCAGTTTGGTGGTAGTAGAAGTTCCACATTGTTCCATGTGTACTGTATTAATGTTTGTTTGTTTTTTGTTTTTTTCTTCTTTTGTAGCATTGAAACTTTCCAAACTTATTCAGATTGTTAAATACTGAAGCATTTTCAGTTTGACTGTGACAAACTGCATCCTTATGGATTTAACACAATTCTGTTGCACAGAACAAATTCATCTTACGTTTGGCAACCCTAAATGTAAGGCTACAAGTCATAACTTCAAGATACTTTTATGAGCCCCCATCTGTCCTGTGAAGTCCAGCTGGTAATTAATGGACTACAGAGATGTACAACTATGTCACATGTCCTCATAAATAAAATCAGCTGTGTAAGGCAGTTTGTGAACAGTCAGGGATTCTCATTACATCTCAGGGGATGCAGTGATATATATATCGTCATGACATCTTCAAACTGAAATTGTCCTTAAGGATGAATTAATGTGTCAGTTATAGAATTTGCTTGATAGCAAGATGCCAGACATACAGACAAGGCTGTTATCTGTATGTAAAAATGTCTACTTGCAAATCTGTCATAAGGGATGCACTTAGGCTTCATTCCAGTTTGTATACTATCCATGAGGGATTTAATTGTATTCAAAATTAGAATTATAGCATCCAAAATTATAAAATTTATGCTTAAGGTGCCTGGATGGTGTACTATAAATGAATATAAAATCTAAGCTTATATGCCAAAATATGGTGGTTTATGAAGAATTATGCCACAGTACTGGTGTACTGTATTTTAAAATAGTTTGTACTTTCCCATCACCAGCAAAGTGCATACTTATAGTGCATGGCAGAAGAAAACAAATTAGGATGCAACACTTCATTTTGTGGGTTTGGCATTTAGTTAAGCATTTAGTTCCATCACTGCTCTCACACACCTGTCTGTAATTTCCAAGTGAACCCAAGACATTGATTAACAGGTTCAGGTGTGTTTGATTAGAGTTGGATCTAAACTCTGAAGAAAGGAAAATCTCCATAAGCAGGATTGAACTCTCTTGGCTAGTGCAATATGCTTAATTAAATTATGTCTACACTATTCATTATTCCACATATATTTTATCTGGTTAAGAAAGGAAGATGGCAGGTTTACAGTGCAATGTATTGACATCCCTTTAAAATATTTTACCATATTTAAATCCATACTTCAGACCTTCCCTTACAATCATAACTAAAAATCTGGATGGCCCTCTTTTAGTTATTATAAAGTGTTCTAATGTACACTTAGAAAGTTCTAATGGAATAACTGACACCGTCGGGGCCGCTGGCTCCTGATGAAGGGCCGTCAGACTGTGGAACGTCTCAGTCTGTCACTCTGATAGGCTGTGAAGAAAAAAGTATGAGTGAGGTTTCCTGTGGCATAAAAAGCAGCTGTATTGTCATACACAGGCACATCAGGAGAGACCCTTCACATGACTCTTTTTCTCTGAAGCCTTCTGGAGTGCCTTTCACCTCGAAAGCGTTCCCAGTTTGGCTGCACGTGGAAACTGTTATTTTCTAGAATCTCGTTAAGCTGTGAAAACAGTATGCGGCTTTTTTCCTCACATTCCCGTTTTGAGATGTGCAATTTGAGACTTGTAAGTCAAGCAGAGTTTTTCGAAAGGTCATGAATGTTGATTTGATTCCTCGAACAGATGTCAAGATGAAGGGGGAGTTACAGTATCAGGTGCAAATTTTCTGAGCTATTTGTTACTAAAGCAGTAGCACAGCTCAAAACGAATCTCCAATGATGCCTTCACACTGTGCTACATTACTGATAATGAATGGAATGCCAAATAATCCCAGTCATTCTTGGCTTCTGGGTGTTGCCGCACCGGCAGCTCTGTAGGAAGTGATTTATCTCGCTCCGGCCATATTCTCTCTCCTCCTCACTTGCCCTGTGTTCTGTTGCTGGAGGGCTTTAACTAGGCGACATCTACCTCACACACACAAACCCACCCCGTCCTCTCAGTTTTGGGGTCTAGCCTCGGGTTGATAACTTCCCTGTTTGTCACACTGCTGGTTGCTTTGTGAACTCGGAGGGATTGGGGTCTTATCAGTGGTATGGCAGGGCCAGGGTATCAGCAGCCAACAAAGATTGAATATATCCATCTGACCGCTTCACTGCCCCAGATGATTAAATGAAACACGACCGGTCAGCGATGTGAAGATGCACAGCGTGAGGCTGTGCGGATGCATTCGTGTCCCTTTATAGACATTTGTGACGATGTTTGTTTAATTGTTATTCCACACATGATAAAATCTTGGATGATAGCGAGAGAGTATCTCCCGCCGTTGTGATTTAGACAGTGATACACCTGCAGGGCTCACTGTAGACACAAGGCTCTCATTGGAGCTGAAGTAATATGTAAGTGATGTAATCGCTCCATGGCCTTCAGCAGACAGATACAATCTTGTCTTCTTTGAGGCACACATAGGTTTTAAGGACACGGTGAGCCGGGTCTGTGTTTCAGAAATGAAACAATGAAATGGAGATCTATTTTCAGGAAAGGATGAACCATGGCTTATATGTCAGGCTGTCTCCAGTAGTGTTTTCTCTCTCTCTTTCTCTCGTAAGGAATGAAATCACTGGGTTCTTTCTTTTTACTATGAAAGAAGTTATTCTTCTTGAGAGATGGGCCTTTACAAATGAAAAATCTATATTTTCAGGTGAAACTGAGGCTGAAAGTCATTGCTTGCATCTACTACCTGATGTGTCTACAGCTGATTCTGGTAGCAGTACCTTTTCACACTTAGGGCCCTATTTTAACGATCTAAGCGCATGGTCTAAAGCGCACAGCGCAGGTGCACTTAGGGTGTGTCCAAATCCACTTTTGCTAGTTTAAGGTTAAAATAGTCGGCGCACCCGGCGCATGGTCTAAAAGGGTTGTCCCTGTTCTGTTTGGTCAATGGCGCAGTATATTTCAGTTGCCTCAAAATAGTAACGCGCCAACAATGCACCTGAACACAACCCATTTTCAGACCAGCACATGGTCGCACAAATGGGTGCAACAGCATTTTCTATTTAACCCTTTGAGCAGTACGGTCCCACATGTGGGATTTTTATTTCTGTGCCCCTGGGCGTACGGTCCCACATATGGGATTTTGAACGTTCAGCAACGTCACCTAACTGCCAGATTCAAACTGAGCTTTCGCGCTTTGGCTGCGAGACGGACGCACGCAGCTCTTGTCATATATCACAGCTATGCTGTGTTTTCAGCCACATAAAGTTTCTTTTAAGGTTTCAGACACTCAAATACACATAAGCACCATTAAAACAATACATTTAGAGTTTATAAAATACACACTGATGTCAGACATCAGTGGAAGCAGCAATAACAGTGAATTCAAATATAATTTGCCGACATTTATTCATATCAGACACACATAATGGGCCTAAGTAGCTATAAAGTTTACTCTATTATTCTTCCAGTTCACCAGCCACTTACTTGCATATATTTCGGGAGAAACTGATGAATTCACCTGCTGTTAATCCGTCTGACAGGACTCTGTGAACTGCAGCGCAAACTAAGATGGCGGCGCCCATCTCGCATTATAGATCAAGATAAAGATCATTTATAAAGGTTTTAAAACGACAAAACACACTCACTTACACATATTTGAGAATTGGAATATCATATAGTTGATGACACGGTAAGCAATTTTGCGAATATTTTAAATAAAGAAGGAAAAACTAAATAATACCGATCCATCTGTCATACAGTGTTATTGTGGCTGCGTTCAGCGCTCGTGACACGCAAGATGCGTCGCCATGGAAACAAAAGGGCAAACGTTCTAAAATAACGGTCGCCTTAAAAAAAACTCATTCTGGGGGGACAGTTACAATATTTTAAACTCACGCTCGAAAGGCAAGGCAAGGCAATTTTATTTGTATAGCACTTTTAATACACGATGGTAATTCAAAGTGCTTTACATAAAGAAGAATAATAAAAATAGAACATAAGGAATAAAAATAACAGTAAAAACAGAATTTTGCTATCTGGATGGAAGAGCTAGGAAGTCCTAGGGAGTTTTTTATTGTTGTTGTTGTCCGTCAGAGTGGATCTAAACGGATCTATCCATCAGAGCGGATCTGAATGGATGTTCTTACATTTCACACACACACCGCTCTCACACAAACACAACATCCCCAAATCGCAGTTCTTCAACTCATTCCCTTACGACCTTAAGTCTTATGACCGCTCAACGTTAAGTTACATTCTATCCTCCTTCCCTACATGCCAATTCTTTCTGCATTCACCTTCTTTTCCTTCTGTCTGCTTCTTCTAGATTTCACTTTCTTCCTAATTCTCCCAGCTCTTTCAACCAAGTCAGAATAACAAGATGATACATAAAAGATATAAAATACATTAAAAATGAAATAAAAACAGGAAAAGGAATTAAGAGAATAAAAAAAAGATNGAAATAAAAACAGGAAAAGGAATTAAGAGAATAAAAAAAGATAATATGTATAAAATAAAGTGCAAACAGTTCGGACATAGCACAGTGCTCAATCGGCAAATGCAGAGATAAAAAGATGTGTTTTGAATCTGGATTTGAATGTGGCTACTGTTGGAGCACACCTGATCTCTTCTGGAAGCTGGTTCGTAACAGCTAAAAGCAGACTCTCCTTGCTTTGAGTGAACCCTTGGTATTTCTAAATGACTTGATCCTGATGATCTGAGTGATCTGTTAGGTTTATATTCAATGAGCATATCTGCAATGTATTGAGGTCCTAAGCCGTTGAGTGATTTATAAACAAGTAACAGTACTTTAAAATCAATTCTAAATGCAACTGGAAGCCAGTGCAAGGACCTGAGGACTGGTGTGATGTGTTCATGTTTTCTGGTTCTGCTCAGAATCCTGAAAGGGTTAATCAACATGGCGCAGGACATGAAAATGATAACCGCGTTGGGCTGAAATTAGCAAAAAAAAACACTTGCGTCGCGCCTGGCGCCGAGTGTATGATAGGGCCCTTAATGTTTTTTTCAAGATTTTTTTTTTTCTTTAATGTAATTTTTTTGTTTGTTTTAAATGTTTTTACATGTTTACAAAAATGTTTTAATAAATACTACAGAATCTTGTTTCTTCTTGATTATGCATTTACATTACATTTTTAAACCTTTTTTTTTAACTACGTCCTACAACTTTCTGTTTATTTCCATGTTTATATAAAAGAAAAGAACATTTTCAATGTGGTTCTAGGCTTTTAGATCGCACTTTATTTGTAAAAAATGCCTATTGTATAGTTTATTTGAATATAATTGAAAACAGAAAACGATAAAAGGCCAAGAAAACAAATCATTCTATAAATCATACTATGTAATGTTTTTCTGAAAATGTAATAATGCAGAAAGTTTTCTCTGATATGAAGGTTTAGGAATAGGTTTAGGGTTAGAGGATAGAATATACAGTTTTTACAGTATAAAAATCATTATGGAAAGGCCCCATAAAACATGAAAACCTTGCGCGTGCGTGCGTACGTGCGAGAAAGAGAGAGAGCACACACGTGCGTATCGAGAGACAGATGGCAAGTGAAAAAACTAAGCGTGAATGTTTGTCAATGTAGATGTGCCTCCATGACATTAATGGTTTTCTTCACTGTTAATCTTGGATGGTTCACAACTGTGGCTCCTAACTCAATAGCAATAAGCATTAAGTTAAAGAGAGGGCTTAGTGGCACTTCAGTCCCACAGAGGTTTAAACCGCTGAGCTTCGCTTTCCAAACTTCTCTAATTCATCCTGCCACCCAGATCCAGCAGCACCCTCTTCAGGACGCTGATGACCTTTGCATCTGGCCCCCTACACCCTCCCCACTGGACAGCTCTTATAAAGGGAGCACATCCCTGAGGCATAGAAAGGGTGCTCACTTCACAAGTCACTAAACAGAAATGATAGCAGAGCTGATGGGGACCAGAGCTCATCTGGTCCTTCTAGGAACACTTCATCTCCCCAAACAGGCCTGTGACATTGGGCCGGATTGGGCAAGGACTATGGAGATTTCCAACACTCTGAATAGAGTGGCTTTCATCCAGTGACAAAAACAGGACAAGAGCTGTTTCATACAGGCTTAGCTTAAGCCTTATCTTTGACAGAGGGACAGAAAGAAGAATAGGAGGGAAGGTGAATGTAAGACAGAGATTCTGCATGTACCAAACAAGGAAGTAAGGAATTGATGCAGCCGTAGGTTGATCACTTCTTTTAATTAATCAAGGTGGTGCACGGTTAGCCGAAAACAATAGACCCTGTCCCCCTGGCTGTGTTAATCTCTGTAAACATAAGAGGCACAATTATAGAGATTTAGTCAAAGCATTCATTTCCACAGCCAGCAACTCCTCCACTGCGCATTCGGTCTTATTGCTTTAAGAGATCGGAAAGAGAATTATAAATATAGACCCTTTTCACAGACTGTGATGACGCATTTTAACGGTCATCAATATCTTAAATCCTGCAACGTTTTTTATATTTTAATTTTTTTTTAAATGTATGTACATTTTTAACACTATACTTAGTATTATATTATACCTTTACATCAAATTACAAAAAACTAGTTAACGCTGCTGTGAGGGTGTTCCAATACAGCGGCTATGGGAGTGAAGGTAAAAATGGCATATTTCTCTCTTCCCACTGCCGTTATCAATCGCTCTCTATTTTTTTTCTCTTTTTGAAAGTTGTGAAAACACTGTTGTGGACTTTTTCTTTTGCTATTTGAGCAAATGGAAACACAAAAAAATATATTTAATGTATTCTCTCATTCACCGCTATAGAATTTTACCCAACTATGACGACTTCTGAGAAACCCGGAAATGTGAAAAGGGTCTTTTGATTACAAACTGCAAATTCAAATAATGTGTCAATGTACATGTGATAACAAATGTTAAAGTGTTGGTTTAATACAGTTTCCTGGTTTGAAACATTTGACAGATCAAGCAATCTGTGCTGTAGTTCCAGGCATCTGTGAATGAGGGATCAACCGGGGTGGTAGTGAACCTGACGGTGGATGACAGAGATGACCCAGCCACCGGAGCCTGGAGAGCCATTTACTCCATCATCAATGGAGATCCCAACCAGAACTTTGAGATACAGACCAACCTGGACAACAATGAAGGGATGCTGTCAGTGGTAAAGGTGTGTGATTTCAATTTCAGTCAATGTGTTTGGTTCAGTTACTTGATTGCCTTGTAATGGTGAAAACCCTTTAGGTCCCCTTTTGGGCTTGAACCTTTAAAGGTTAGGTTAGCAAATCATAGGTCACCCAGAATTTCACCCACTTATCCAAAAGTGATTAAGGATCTTGATTGGTATCTGAAAGAAGTAGACCTTCATGAGCCACTAATGTAGGCCACTTAATGTAACTACTTAACTGCAGAGATAAAGTTGTAGTTTTAGGGGAGGGCTGCCCAATCTCCTAAAGGGCCACCTTCCTGTAGAGAATGGATGTGCCTGCTCCTGGAGGGTCAACGTCCTGCAGAGCTTAGCTCCAACCTGCCCTAACACACTTGCCTGTGGGTTTCTAATCTTGAGGACCTTGATTAGCTGGGTCTACTGGGTTTAATTAGGGTTTCAGCTAAACTCAGGATAGAGTAGAGTTTAGCTCCATCTCAAATAAACCACACCATATTCTTATTAACCATTCCAGTCGTATCTGACTCTTGGTGATTCTATGGCCATTTCTTGCTATACGCTTGAGACTGACCAGGAATTTTCTTGGCAATGATTTTTCCAGGGTAGGTTGCTAGGTCTTTCCCCAACCCTCCCCATTACATGGCTCGGGACTCACACACCTACACGCATTCCCACTTACTGACAATTTAGCGTCTCCAATTTACCTATACTGCATATTTTTGGATTGTGGAGGAAACCAGAGTGGGAAACAGACACAGGGAGTACATGCAAACTCCACACAGAAAGGAGTCCTGGCTCTGCCGGGACTCGAACCAGGGACCTTTTTGCTGTGAGGTGACAGTGCTACCCACTGAGCCACTGTGCCACCCAAAACACACCTAAACCAGCTGTTTGAGCTCTTCCCGATTACTAGAAACTTACAGCCAGGAGTCTTGGAGCTTAACTCTGCTGGAAAGTGGCCCTCCAGAAACTGGACTGGGTGCCCTACTCTTGCTCATGTTGTAAAGATGTGCTGCAAGTTGCTTTGTAGAAGAAAGCATGTACTAATTGAAGAGTAATGTAATTAAGAGTCATTTGCTTGGTATACTTACAGTACATCCTGGTTATTTGATCACTCTTACATAATTCTATTTGTCTTTTGTCATTCGCAGCCTCTGGACTATGAAAGTTCAATGTTTCACACACTACTGATAAAAGTAGAAAACGAAGACCCTCTGGTTCCTGACGTTGTGTACAGCCACAGCTCTACAGCGACAGTTTACATTACAGTTATGGATGTGAATGAAGGGCCGGTGTTCTTTCCAGATCCTCTGGTTGTCATCAGGAGAGAGAATATTCCCGTAGGGAGCTTTGTGGCCATGCTGAACGCTACTGACCCGGATTACCTACAAAGCCAGAACATAAGGTTGGTGCTGATACCATCATTATGACTATGACTTTGTCCCAAATGTGATTCTCTGTCTTTGTTCACACTTTTGTGTTGTAATGCTGCATAAACTGTAAGGTAGCCATCAACTGTGATGTGTAGCAAAAGGTTGTTTTGAGGGAGCATCACTAGCACAAAGGGGAAGCTCATAAGCACCTTTCTGATTGATATAATTACATATGGGACCAAGTGCATCATTTCCAGAGCCAATATTGATAAATAATGTTTAGTTTCTGTAGAAAATGGAAGAATAACTTTTATGAACTCTGAAAGAAATTTCACATAGTTTGAAACTAATTTCACAGTTTAAAAGTTTGGGGTTTAGGAAATTACTTTTGCCTGGTTACATTCTCATAGGAGTCTGACAGGGTATAGTTCGATGACAGCACAAACTAATCAAAGCCTCGGACAACTGGGTTAGCATGGCCCCTGCCACTTAGACATGTCTTGGTGTGGTTATTTTTGTCTTACTGTTCTCTGTCCTTATTCCAATGTATTTGCTGTGTTCTCAGAGAAATGTTTGACATGCGAGCACACAGCTCTGCATAAGAGAGTTTGACCATCTGTGCAGGCATTCATCTTGCATCCCAACTACATGATTGACTAAGTACTTGGAGCTGCTACCTCTAAAATGATTCTCAGATTCTTGTGACATAGCTTTTTAATTTCCTCGAAACCTCATTATATAATGCATAGACTAATATTTTAACCCACTGTGATAGTTATATAATTCTTGTCTAGTATGACTGGTCAATTGCTTCTAATGTAGATCTCTTATGTACATCTGGTTTGTGTTGTCTCTTAGCCTGTGTATTTACACAATAAGGATTTTAAAATAGCGTCTTTATTGTTATTTAGCAATAAGGCTATGCAAGGTTGTAGCATATGTTTTAAAATCAAAAGTAGCTGAAGTGAAGTGTGTATTTAAACAAATTTTTTCACACTTTCCCTATTCCTACCTTGTTCATTCCCCCTTCTTCGCTCTGGATATGGTGTGTACACATTTGCATTTGTTATAAGATCTCAGTGTAAGCTGTGCTACGCTTGTTCAGATCAGGAGAATTTAAACAGGCTCCTGTGATTCACCGTGTCCTCTGAGCGTGTATGAAACTCTCAGAATGAAACTCGGTGTGCCGCTGTGATCATGTGCTCTGCCATTATTACCGCTCTGTCCTGCTAGTTGGAGCGAGCCCTCCTCATCACAAACCATACGAGCTCTCTCCCTTCTCTTTCTCATTCTGTCCTCTCTTCATTCTTCATCTCTTCTATATCTGTCCTCTCACTGCTTGCCTCACCTCTTTTGATCTCCTTTTCCCAGTAAAAGGCTCTTTGAAGTACCATAGCTTTCACCTGAGGCTATAAGTGGCAGGACTGAGTAAGAAAAAAAAGAACAGGCTGCAGGAAAATGAAGAGGAAGGACAGAGGGAAAGCTTTAGAGGAGACGACAGAAGGAAGACGACATACGTGTGCATGTGCAGAAGTTTCTTTTTAATGTATCTGTTCTCTGAAATTCATATTAATTGTTTAAACACATTATCTATATATCGATCATTCTATCGATTGATTGATCGATCAGTCAATCAGTCATTCAATCAATCAGTCAGTCAGTCAATCAGTCAATCAATTGTTGTACTATATACCATACTTTTTTCATTCCCTGTAACACAGTTCTGATAATATTAGCAGAAGCTACCCCATAGATTGCCCCATAGCAAGGACAAAGAGTACAAAAGAAAGTGAAACCCCACTGATCTATCTGTCTACCTGTGTCCCATGGTGTTACTTAAGGACTACATTGTAAAAGATATGCAATCAGGCGCCCTTGACAAAAGACGAGTATAAAAATTGAGGAATGACTGCAGAATTAGTAGACTTATCAAGAACTACAGATAGTGGAATTGATATTGTGAGCAACAGGATTATTATAGTCATTATAGACCTCTGATTTGAAGCCCAGAGAAACGTGTGCTTTGCTGTCCGCATTGCTGTCAAAAGATGAAGTTTAAAAGCAACTCTGGCCCTGTCCTAAATGGCACCCTAAACACTTGCGGTCTTCCTATGAGTCCACACTTTGGGGACGTAACACCGCTTTGACTGTCGGAAGAAGTCTGCTGCTGAGCTCAATTCAGTGCGGGCCTTGGCAAAAGTTCGCATCGAGAGTGCCTATCGACCGCAAATGGGCCGCTCATGAACACCCTTCTGAAACCTAAAATGACAAATGGGACACCCTACGGTCTCATGGACTTAATGGACACGTGCACATACACATGGCAGCCATTGTAAGTCCACAAGACTGAAAGTGCATATGAAGTGTGCCATTTGGGACAGGGCCTCTGTTGTATTTGTTTCTATATTAATTTATATTCTGAAAACATAGAAATGGTTCTGCTTGAAAGAGAGAAAGGAAACCATTGTTAGATCTTGTTTGATGTCTGATTCTTTTCTTTTTAATGTATACTCTAATGTATACTCTAATTTTGTTGAATATTGTGCTCTTTTTGTTTTGTTTTGAACTGACAGAATTGGCATCGATTTTTCCATACAAACATATTCATATATTGTTCTCTAGATTTATCATAAAAAGCTTGTACATGAACCATAATTCACAAGGATGCTTTTCACATCCTGCCGGTTTTATCTCTTTATTGATGGAAGATAAAAGGAAAATGGTCTAGAGGCATTCAGTGGAATTATTTATTATAGATAGAGCTTGCTTGTTTGTTATTTATCGATGCAATCTGGTGAATTACACAACATTTCCCTCATCTAAGAATGGTCTGATTGTTTAGATTCACTCTAACAGCAACCCCATACATTTAGCTACATTTTTTTGTGAATAAAACCTGCCACACGAATCAGTGTACTTTTCAATGGCACCTTGTTGCAGACATGTTTTTAGCTCTCATTTGAACTCTAATCAATCTTTAGCTGATGTACCTCTGAGTGCTTCTCTAAATGAGTAATTCAGAGGAGCATGTCAGACATGGTTAAGATTTTAGGGTCTCTGATATGTTTGCTCTAAGGTTTTTCAGAGTTATCTCCACCCCTTTATTTAGCTCTGTCAGGCTTGTCAGTATGAGGTGAGCTGTGCATCATTGCTAGCCTGAGGGAAATCACAAACACAGAAACTATCAGAATTATGGGAAGGCTCGTTGGGTGCAAGCTCCCTTACCACCACAGGTCATTAGGAGTGATGCTGAAATTTACACTGGGTAGAATTTGTGTAATAGATTAAATTCTATTTACATTAGCTTATCAAAGATTTGTTATTGGCACAGTGGTACTTTTTGTACTTTTGTGCTTTTTGTACTTTCTTACAACCTCAACATTAATGAGCAAGAAAATCTAATAGCTTCAGTTGGGTCCAAGAACTTCCATAGTCAAGTAGAATCAAATCTTAACAATTAAGGGTTACTTTTCATGTAAAGGGCTATATTTGACTGTTGTTCGTCATTCAATTGGATTATGTTAACATTAGTGGGTTAGCATGATTTTAAGGCTCAGTGTGAACAAATTTGATTGTAGTCAACAATCTTATTTGTATACCCAACAATTCAGTCTTGTTTGCATGATTTTACCATATGTTCCATAATAGTCAAAATATAGTTCGTAATTCTGAGCAAAACAAAAAGGATCTGTAATGAGCACAGTTATATCTCAGTGTATGGAAACTTATAATAACAAGTCTTGGGAGTGTCATTAAAACAACTCCACTAAACTTCCCTATAGGTACCAGAATCATCTCTTTTAAAGGGTTAGTTCACCCTAAAATGAAAATTCTGTCATTAATTACTCACCCTCATATCGTTCCACACCCGTAAGACTTCCGTTCATCTTCGGAAGACAAATGAAGATCTTTTTGATGACAGAATGTAAATTTATGTTTATTAACACAGTGACGTGTTTTTACAAGGTCAAATATTATAGGGTAAAATTTGGTCTTCCATAGTTTTGGATCATGTTAACCATAGGTAAAACCACACATTGCACCTCATTACCATAGTAAAAAGTTACTAATGTTTATGGTATTTATTATGAAAAACAGTAGCCTAAAGACATTTAGTATAATACAAATGCACAAAAACTGCTGGAATGAATATCCCACATTTCTGCCACAATCCCATGGTTTCAGTTAATCATGTACAGTACATCATGGTAAATGTTGGATTGAAAAGCCTTCTAACTGTATCATTGTGGCCCAATGTTTCTCACGTTTTCCACGTCAATGTTGTTGAGAATGTCAACGCTGTTTCAACTGGCTTTAAAGTAGTTTAAATCATGAGGCATTTCATTTGTGTTTTGTATGGGAAAACTCTGCACTGATTTGGAACACCTTTCAGTGAATCTCACAGTGCTGTTTTGTGGTTGCATGATTGAGACGGTCAGCAAGGAAATGCATTCGCTGTAAATGAGCGATGTGTTTTATGCTGAGCTGTAAATGGTCCTTGTGGCGCGCTTCAAACAAAAAGCTCTGTTTCGTTTTCTTTTGGCGCGTTTGCTGTTTAATGTTTCTCATGCAGTACGCAACAGAAATGGCAGAACTTATCAGTTATTGGCACCAGTGTGACGGTCTGCAACACGCATGCGCAGCATTATTTGCATAGCGCATGAACATTATATCGAACATTTATCAAACTTTTGTTATAATTTATTATGAAAAATTATATTGCGGTAGTTATCATTATTGTTTTAACGCCCAGTCCTTTCTGAGCATGGTTATATAGTCCACACAGGGAGACTGAAACCTGCTGTAACAGTTGCTCCCCTGCAAAGTACCATCCACATCCAAAATCTAGTGCTTTCCCCTGGATCAGTGCATAAATCCCAGTCCAACTCTTCTTCAAAGCTTTGAGTCTTTGAGTTCATCTCGCTCCAAAAAAAATACGTTTTTGGAACATCTCTGTATATATAATTCTGAGATTGTTCCTCCCTTTGGCTGTGCTGCAGTTTAAAGCTCTGAGAAAAGGAGGAGAAAACTAAAATAAGATGGCTGGAGGTTGCTTGTGTAGAGAATTTTCACATCTCTTTATATGCCGCATAGTCAGGATCAAGAGGGCTTATTCCTAAAGACACTTTCTACAGTTTACACATTCTACAGTGACTAGGAATTTATCATGTTTTGCTAAATGTTAGATTGCTTTCTAACTTAAAAGTTTGTTTTTATTTGATAGAATACACTGTAAACCCTAATGCTGAAAATAATTAACTGGTTTGAGTAGGGTAACCTTAAATTAAACAAATTAGTTCAATCAAATTAACTTTTATAAGTAGGCTATATAGATCTTTCACATTTTAAATAATCGTAATAGTTTAATTGTTTTAAATTTTATGAACTTGTTTCTTTTAATTTAGACAAATTTAAATTTAACTGAAACTGGGCTGGGATTTTAATTTCCCAGCATGCTTTGCTGTGACACTCCAAAGGGAGAGTAAATGGTATAATTAAGTGTTATATAATGTTTATTTTGTGCAAGATTAATGTTAAGTGGGATATTTAGTAGTGTTTAATGTTTAGCTATGCTAATTTACAGGTCCTTCTCAAAAAATTTGCATATTGTGATAAAGTTCATTATTTTCCATAATGTAATGATAAAAATTAAACTTTCATATATTTTAGATTCATTGCACACCAACTGAAATATTTCAGGTCTTTTATTGTTTTAATACTGATGATTTTGGCATACAGCTCATGAAAACCCCAAATTCCTATCTCAAAAAATTAGCATATTTCATCCGACCAATAAAAGAAAAGTGTTTTTAATACAAAAAAAGTCAACCTTCAAATAATTATGTTCAGTTATGCACTCAATACTTGGTCGGGAATCCTTTTGCAGAAATGACTGCTTCAATGCGGCGTGGCATGGAGGCAATCAGCCTGTGGCACTGCTGAGGTGTTATGGAGGCCCAGGATGCTTCGATAGCGGCCTTAAGCTCATCCAGAGTGTTGGGTCTTGCGTCTCTCAACTTTCTCTTCACAATATCCCACAGATTCTCTATGGGGTTCAGGTCAGGAGAGTTGGCAGGCCAATTGAGCACAGTAATACCATGGTCAGTAAACCATTTACCAGTGGTTTTGGCACTGTGAGCAGGTGCCAGGTCGTGCTGAAAAACGAAATCTTCATCTCCATAAAGCTTTTCAGCAGATGGAAGCATGAAGTGCTCCAAAATCTCCTGATAGCTAGCTGCATTGACCCTGCCCTTGATAAAACACAGTGGACCAACACCAGCAGCTGACATGGCACCCCAGACCATCACTGACTGTGGGAACTTGACACTGGACTTCAGGCATTTTGGCATTTCCTTCTCCCCAGTCTTCCTCCAGACTCTGGCACCTTGATTTCCGAATGACTTTGGACCACTGAGCAACAGTCCAGTGCTGCTTCTCTGTAGCCCAGGTCAGGCGCTTCTGCCGCTGTTTCTGGTTCAAAAGTGGCTTGACCTGGGGAATGCGGCACCTGTAGCCCATTTCCTGCACACGCCTGTGCACGGTGGCTCTGGATGTTTCTACTCCAGACTCAGTCCACTGCTTCCGCAGGTCCCCCAAGGTCTGGAATCGGTCCTTCTCCACAATCTTCCTCAGGGTCCGGTCACCTCTTCTCGTTGTGCAGCGTTTTTTGCCACACTTTTTCCTTCCCACAGACTTCCCACTGAGGTGCCTTGATACAGCACTCTGGGAACAGCCTATTCGTTCAGAAATTTCTTTCTGTGTCTTACCCTCTCGCTTGAGGGTGTCAATGATGGCCTTCTGGACAGCAGTCAGGTCGGCAGTCTTACCCATGATTGCGGTTTTGAGTAATGAACCAGGCTGGGAGTTTTTAAAAGCCTCAGGAATCTTTTGCAGGTGTTTAGAGTTAATTAGTTGATTCAGATGATTAGGTTAATAGCTCGTTTAGAGAACCTTTTCATGATATGCTAATTTTTTTGAGATAGGAATTTTGAGTTTTCATGAGCTGTATGACAAAATCATCAGTATTAAAACAATAAAAGACCTGAAATATTTCAGTTGGTGTGCAATGAATCTAAAATATATGAAAGTTTAATTTTTATCATTACATTATGGAAAATAATGAACTTTATCACAATATGCTAATTTTTTGAGAAGGACCTTTAGAAGATTTTCTGTTATGTTGGGTTTTATGGTTGGTTAAGCATCATGGTGACAAGTGGAGCATGAGTTTAGTTTGAAAACAGATATGTTGAATGCAGTGCTCATTCGGCAATTGCTATGCTATGCTAGTTTGTTATTAGCTAGTTTTAGCGAGAGTTAGCTAGTTAAAGCTTCCACTACAAAAAATATTAGTAAAAGTTGATATTACATGATCGTTTTTAATGAAATGTAGTTAAACGCATTTGGGGCCGTTCACATATGGCGTCTTTTGTGCGCTCAAACTTGTTGGAACATCAAGCAAATCGAGAATCAAGATGGCCGCAAATGCAGGTGTTTGAGCACAATGCCTTGCAAACAAAACCTAAAATCAAAGAAATACGGCTTTAAATTTTGTTTAAGGTGTTACTGCACGATTAATAAGGCTATTATCCACTGAAAAAAAAATAGATTGTTTAATAATGCCGAGAAAATCGGGACAGAAAGGACACAAACTGTCAGCTACCTCGCCGCCACCAAAGAACACCAGCTCGGACGAGGAGGGCGCCGATGGCGCCAGTGAAACCTCAGAAATTCTGAAGAAACTTGAACAATTTCGTGCTGAAACAGCAGGAAATTTTAACGAGCTTAAACAGGAGGTAAGCGACATAAATGGACACTTTGGACAGTTAAAAATAAGAATGGATGATGCCGAAGAAAGGATTGCACTTAACGAAGACCGTGAGATGGAGTTAACCAAAGTGCTTTTCCACATGATGTGCAAGCAAAAGCAACTTGAGGATAAATGTGAGGATCTGGAAAGCCGCGCTCGGCGAAAAAATTTGAGAATTTATCTGGTACCGGAGAAGACAGAAGGAAATGATATGAATGCCTTTCTTGAAACACTTTTCCGTGATAAACGTAATATTCAGGAAGAGATTCATATTGAAAGAGCGCATCGTGCTACATCTGTCTCCGCGGGCCGCAAGGAACAAGCTAGGTCCATAATTGTTCGTTTTCGAAGTTACAAGGAGAAACAAAGAGTGTTACAGGCCGCATGGTCTAAGAAGGACATCAGGATTAATGACCGAAGGATTTATTTTGATGAAGATTTCACAGCTGATGTCTATAGAGAACGTACAATGTACAGAAGCGTGAGGAAACAACTTCAAGAACGAAATATTAAGTCACGCATATGCAAAACTCAAATTGTACTTGCAAGACGGAAAAACAAAAACCTTTGTCACTCCCCGGGAAGCAGCCGATGGATTACAGGCGTTTGGAGTAACAATGGAAGCTTCGCAAAAAGAGCTGGACTGGGAGACAGCTCTGCGGGCGGCAGGCTGGCATTCTCCCCGCAGTAGGAGCAGACATGTTCCCTTTGGCGAGGTAACAGCCAGCGTTACAACTCTTCATCAGTCTTTGGACAAATATGGAATGGACAAGACAAAGGACAAATAAGGTATGTGGAAAACTACACTGTGACAAGGAGAATAGGTTCGAAAGGCCCACGGACAACATAAACAATCTTTAAATGGTCGCGTGTGAACAAACACTCACAACACGGACTGAAAATGGGCCTACAGAATGTCAATTTTATGATTTCTGAGCATGAACTGGACCCTGTGGCAAATTTACATCAATATATAAACGATACATGCAAATATTACACGGACACTGAATTTAAAAACAACTTCAAAATGAATGGTACATTTTTATTGATTCATTTCAACTGTAGGAGTCTGTATTCAAATTTTGGTAAAATACTTGATTATTTAAAATCATTTGAAAACAGATTCACTGTTATAGCCTTGTCTGAGACCTGGTTAACTGAGGATAAAGGGGCTGAATTTCATTTTGAGGGTTATGAATTGTATTATGTTAACAGAAATAATCGAAAAGGAGGTGGGGTGGCACTATATATGTAGTGATTTGAAATGCAAAGTAATTGAGCGAATGACTACTGTAGTTGAAGATCTAATGGAATGCCTAACAGTTGAGATCGAAATGGAGAAGCAAAGAAATATTGTAGTTACATGTGTGTATCAAACTCCGGGGTCTAGTGTAAAAACATTTACAGAGAATTTGGAACAATTATTAGTTGGGATGAATGCTAATAAAATGTCTATACTTTGTGGAGATTTCAACTTTAACCTGTTAAATGTATACGAGCATTTCAAATTTCTTGGATGTAATGTACAGTAGAGGCTTTCATCCTGTAATTACTAGGCCTAGTCGAATAACTTCAAATTGTGCAACATTAATAGACAATATTTTCATAAATGTAGTAAACACCTTTAAAAGCGGTCTCTTGATAAATGATAAAACAGATCATTTACCAATATTTATATCTCATTGCTGTGAAGTAAACAATAAGACGCAGAAACAAAGTAAAGCTATTCGGGTAAGAACTGAGGAGATGATAAATAAGTTCAGGTATGATCTATTGAAGGATGATTGGGACAATGTCTACAAAACTGATAACGTGAATAAGGCCTACGAAGAATTTTTGCGTAGATACTTGTTGTATAATAAAAATTGTCCAACAAAAATATTGGGGGACAAAGCAAGGTCTGACAAGAAATCTTGGATAACAAAAGGCATTCTAAAAGCCTGTAAAAAGAAAAACAAACTTTACAGGAACTTTATAAAATATAGAACAATATATGAGGAAAGACAATATAAGGTTTATAAAAATAAGTTAACAAGTATAATGAGACAGGCAAAAAAAAGATTATTATTACTAACATGTTACAAGAAAACAAAAATAATATTAAAGGAATGTGGAAAGTGTTGCGGGATGTTATGGGGAATAAAGTGATTAGTAGTTGCCCACAGTATTTAATAAATGAACAGAACAAAGAAATCCGAGCAGAAGAAATGGCAGATGAATTTAACTCTTTTTTTTTTGTTAATATTGGGCCAAATCTTGTCAAATCTACCCATTCACATAATGAAGAGATAAATTGGAAAGGTGAAAGCAAAGTTGTACAGTCCTTGTATCTTAGAGAAGTTAGTGAGACAGAAGTAATTAGCATTGTGTCCAAGATAAAAAGTAAAAAATTGTGTGATAATGACAGTCTAGACATGTTTATTGTCAAGAAAACCATAGACTGTATTAGCAAACCATTAACATATATAATTAATCTCTCGTTTAATACAGGTGTCTTTCCTGATAAAATGAAGGCGGCTAAGGTCATTCCACTGTTTAAGTCTGGAGACAGGTATAGTCTCACTAACTATAGGCCTATATCTTTGCTTTCTCAATTTTCCAAAATACTGGAGAAAATTTTTGTTAAAAGATTAGATTTTTTCCTTGAGAAACATTCATTGTTATCCGATAGTCAGTATGGTTTCTGGAACAACCGTTCAACAGCTTTAGCTTTGATGAAAATTACAGAGGACATTACAACAGAATTCGAAAATAAAAATGTTACTGTTGGTGTCTTTATTGACATTAAAAAGGCCTTTGATACCATTGACCATGGTATTTTAATATCTAAGTTACAGGCACATGGAATCAGGGGTATAGTATTAAAATGGTTGACTAGTTATTTAGAAAACAGGGAACAGTATGTTCATTATGCAGGACATGTATCAAAATGTAAAAAAATTCTATGTGGAGTCCCACAAGGTTCTGTATTAGGGCCAAGACTTTTTATTTTATACATTAATGATCTTTGTGAAGTGTCAAAAATATTACATTTTGTTCTTTTTGCAAATGACACAATTTTTTTTTAGTTCTGGAAGAAATTTAAAAATACTACTGACCACAATTCAAAGAGAAATGGTCCTACTTCAGAAATGGTTCAAGAATAATAAACTTTCATTAAATTTAAGTAAAACAAAGTTTATGCTGTTTACAAATAATACATGTACCGAAAAAATCAATTTGTGTTTTAACGGAACTAATATTGAAAGAGTTTATGAATTTAGGTTTTTGGGGGTTCTCGTAGATGAGAAATTAAAATGGAAGCCACATATCTCCTATGTAAAAAAGAAAGTTTGTAAAAACCTTTTTATCTTGAGCAAAATTAAGTATATGTTAAACTACACTGCAATGTGAACTTTGTATTGTTCACTAATTTTACCATATTTTATGTACTGTTTGGAAGTGTGGGGTAACTCATATGTTACAAATTTAATGCCTCTAATTATTCTACAAAAAAGAGTCATAAGAACTATACATAGAGTTGCTCCAAAAGAACACACCTCTGAACTGTTTCTGAAGTCAGGACTACTAAAATTGAAAGATTTGGTTGTTCTGCAAACGTTATTAATAATGCATAAAGCAAGACATAGCCTTTTACCATGTGGCCTGCAAAGCCTTTTTGTTAAAAGCGAAAGCAGTAGGAGAGAACATGATTTCAAACAACCTTTAGTAAGAACTACTTTAAAACAAATGTGTATTTCTGTTGCAGGTGTAAAACATTGGAACTCCTTGGAAGGAGATAAATGCAAACAAAAAATGGTGAAATTTTATGAAAATGTTTAGAAAATGATTGTGTATATGATTGTGTATATTAGGCTATGGTAATTGGTTTTTGCCATCTGTATTTTTGTTACTTTTTCTTTGAAATAAGATTGGGGTAGGTTAAATAAGAATTTGTTCTTCATCCTACTTCTGAGTTTGCACTGAATGTTTAATGTATGTAATTATTTTGAAAGTTATTATTATTTTTTGATAAATTTGTGCAAGCGCAAATAAAGTAAAGTAAAGTTATTTCAAATGTAGCCACGCGGCAGGCGCGCTCATGATAAAATGCGGTCGCGATGCGCATACGGTCACGATGCGCATACGGTGCGTTTTCCAGGCACATCGAGATTAAAAATTCTCAACTTTTTTTAGAACGCCGCAAGCGCACTGCAGGTCATGTGACAAGAACCAACCGATCAGCTTCGGCCTTTCCGTAACATAACATCAAAAGCTAAGCCGAACAGCTAATCATAGCTGTACAGGGTGGTTTTTATATCTCATCTCCATAAATATTTCTAGTAGTAAAGATAATGCAAGGACTAGAAATCAATTTATCCTTTGATGAAACTTCCTCGTCGTCATGGAGAGCGTAGTTCATGGTTGCATAGCAACGACAGACGCCACGGGAGCACAAGTGCTTTAGAAAGAAAAAGCGTGAAAAAAGTATCTCAGAAAATTAGAATATTACTTAAGACCAATACAAAGAAAGGATTTTTAGAAATCTTGGCCAACTGAAAAGTATGAACATGAAAAGTATGAGCATGTACAGCANAAGTGTTAAAGTGTTTGGGGCAGTCGTGGCCTAATGGATAGAGAGTCGGACTTGTAACCCAAAGGTCATGGGTTCGAATCTCAGGTCCGGCAGGGATTGTCGGTGAGGGGAGTGAATATCCAGCGCTCTCCCCACCCTCAATACCACGACTGAGGTGAGACCCTTGAGCAAGGCACCGTACCCCCAACTGCTCCCCGGGCGCCGCAGCAATGGCTGCCCACTGCTCCGGGTGTGTGTTCACGGTGTGTGTGTGTTCACTGCTGTGTGTGTGCGCACTTGGATGGGTTAAATGCAGAGCACAAATTCTGAGTATGGGTCACCATACTTGGCCACATGTCACTTCACTTCACTTCACTTCAATGCGGCGTGGCATATAGTCGATCAGTCTGTGGCACTGCTCAGGTGTTATGAGAGCCCAGGTTGCTCTGATAGTGGCCTTCAGCTCTTCTGCATTGTTGGGTCTGGCATATCGCATCTTCCTCTTCACAATACCCCATCGATTTTCTATGGGGTTAAGGTCAGGCGAGTTTGCTGGCCAATTAAGAACAGGGATACCATGGTCCTTAAACCAGGTACTGGTAGCTTTGGCACTGTGTGCAAGTGCCAAGTCCTGTTGGAAAATGAAATCTGCATCTCCATAAAGTTGGTCAGCAGCAGGAAGCATGAAGTGCTCTAAAACTTCCTGGTATACGGCTGCGTTGACCTTGGACCTCAGAAAACACAGTGGACCACCACCAGCAGATGGCACCCCAAACCATCACTGACTGTGGAAACTTTACACTGGACCTCAAGCAACGTGGATTGTGTGCCTCTCCTCTCTTCCTTCAGACTCTGGGACCCTGATTTCCAAAGGAAATGCAAAATTTACTTTCATCAGAGAACATAACTTTGGACCACTCAGCAGCAGTCCAGTCCTTTTTGTTTTTAGCCCAGGCGAGACGCTTCTGACGCCGTCTGTTGTTCAAGAGTGGCTTGACACAAGGAATGCGACAGCTGAAACCCATGTCTTGCATATGTCTGTGCGTAGTGGTTCTTGAAGCACTGACGCAAGTTGCAGTCCACTCTTTGTGAATCTCCCCCACATTTTTTAATGGTTTTGTTTCACAATCCTCTCCAGGGTGTGGTTATCCCTATTGCTTGTACACTTTTTTCTACCACATCTTTTCCTTCCCTTCGCCTCTCTATTAATGTGCTTGGACACAGAGCTCTGTGAACAGCCAGCCTCTTTTGCAATGACCTTTTGAGTCTTGCCCTCCTTGTGCAAGGTGTCAATGGTCGTCTTTTGGACAACTGTCAAGTCAGTAGTCTTCCCCATGATTGTGTGGCCTACAGAACTAGACTGAGAGACCATTTAAAGGCCTTTGCAGGTGTTTTGAGTTAATTACAGGGCTTAAAGTTTTCCGGCACCGTGCCGGATCTCCGGCGTGCGGCATTTGGCTGAGGATAAAATATAGTCCTACATTTGTCTTGACTTGCTATCGCGCTTCATTTCATTCATACAATTTGCACTCATTAATTGAACATATCATACAATGTTTTAAACATTTAAGTAGACATTGACTAGTAGAAAGTGTGTATGATGTAGTGTTTTAGTTGATAGCAGCCTACTTTTGACAAAGCTGATTTCTGAGAGATGCAAACAGCGCGGCTATTTGATTTGCGCTGAGCTCAGTTTACACTCATTCACTTCACACGCCTATTGCGTAATAATTTTAGAGATTTATGTTATTTTGTGCTATCCCTCGGCTCATCTGTTATTCATCAAACACAAGGAGTGACTGATTACTTTCCCATACACTGGAGTGAGACCATGGACGTCTCTCGAGCTGTCGCGATCTTTCCTGGCGCTCTGTGGAGTGACCAATTTGTGACCTCAACCTACAACCCCGTTGCGCTGTCGATATCTGCGCAGTCGACGCGAGAAGTTGAATCAAGTCAAGCATCACAATAAACCTCACAAGAATCGAAAATGGGCTAATAATTTCCCATATGCTGGAGTGAGATCATAGACATCACGTCTCTGTCTCGATCTTTCCTGGCGTTCTGTGGCGCGTGACAGCGCCTTCAGTTTGAGCAGAGCGCATGAACCATCTCTTCCACTTTGTTACAACATGAAATAAACATGAATAACCCTCTGAAGGTATGTCGAAAGATACAATACAACTTAAAAAAATCCGTATCATATCTCGTGTAATCGCTCAACGAGTGTTTCAACCGCAGAAATACGTCAATAAAACAGATTGTAAAAAATGTCACATTTACCGTTGCATTTACTTCAGAGAAGCCGTTCGTGTCCAAAGACTCGTTAGTCAGCTACAAAAATGAACTTGTAGAGGAGCATTTTGCTAAATATATGCACTACAGGTTATATCCCCTATTTGTACTTAACATGTGCTTTATGTAGCCTATGTTTGAATAAATCCTTTTTATGACAGCCACCATTTAAATGTTTGAAGAAAAGTTGTTTATGAAGGAAAATCATTTTTATATAATGTTTTTATATTTAGCTTGCAAATCGATAAATTTTTTACCTTTTTAATAATATAATGATGTACCAAGTGTTGCTCCTGTATAGAACATTAGTTGAGAGAGATTTTTTTGTTTGAGGAAATTTGCCATATACTTAACCTCACAGGCCCAAAATTAATCAATATGAATCTAAGGTAATCAAATCAAAAGCACCTGAATCGAAATCGAATCCAATTGTGAAATTTGTGTCAATGCCCAGTCCTAGTGTCAATATATGTATATATATATATATNGAGGGGCGCTGTGACTAGCCTATCACAGAACGCTGACACAATCAGCTACCCAATGATGATTTTCATTCAATCCGAGCACAGATATTGACCCGTATTACTCGTATAATACTCGTACTCGGCAGAAGTGCTTTATCCGTACCGGATACTCGTTTCAGCCGAGTATCCGGCTCATCTCTAATATATATATATATATATATTTACACAATTTATTACTTGAATCAAATGTTGTTTTTTCTATTTATTTTCTTGTCAGAGTGCACAAAATGCTTTGTTTAAATGTTAAAATCACAAAAAAATTATCATGGGGGAGGATGCCCCCAGACCCCCCCACAACAATTTAGTTTGTACACATTTCCTTTTTAACCTATTTTGAGTTTGCAGGTATGTAGTTAGTGTGAAGGAAAATCATTTTCAAATAATGTTGTTGTTTTTTTGTTTGGCCAAAAAAACCCTGCATATGTGACGCCCCCAACATGGATTGCCGGAAAATTCTGTCAATGGCGGTGAACCGTTGAGTCATAAATGATGGAAAATTCCATCAATGGCGAGGAAATCGTTAATAAAAAGAGAAGTTCTTTAAGTGTACCACAGCTGACTTAATTCAAGGTCTTCTGTATGCTTTTATAAAAAAAAATGGCTTTAATGCATATTAAATGATTAATATAGTGCATGATGCATTCTAATAACAGCGTGATTCCTCATATGACAGTAGGATCAATACCTGTTCATATTTTAAAACAGATTTGGGCTGTTTGTGTGCATTTATTTCTCCATATGTGTGTTAGAGTGTTCGTAAGATGAAAATCATGTTATTAGATGTAGCTTTGTCAATAGAAAAAGCTGTTAAGTGATGCCATTGCTTTAGACACAGCTGCAGTCTGTGGAGACGCTGTATCATCTGTGCCATTCTAGTGAAACACTCTCACACCTGCACTACCACACTTGATATTTAACAAATGCAATATCGCAGCCAATATGCTGGATGATATTTCAAGTTACTTCATGTAATTTCTCACGTTGTTTAGTGATGTTAATTTGTTCCTGACATTGTTGTTCACTCCTCTGCTGGTGCAGTCTGGAAAGGTTGTAGTGGTAGTGACAGTTAATGAGATGCAGAACATGCTGGAATATGTTTGACGAGCATCTCTCTCCTCTCACCCCTTTGTTCTCCAGACCTAAAGGTATTGACCAAACCACTTCCTCCTTTGTAGGTTCTGCTTCCTGTGCACCTTCCTCTCATTAGTGTGTTGGAACTGCAGTACTCAGCAAGTATTTAAAGATGAAAGACCGTGTCTAGATGACAGGCCAGTTTTCCTCTCATTAGAGCAGAAGGTCTCGACCTTCATAATTTTAAGGTCTATTGTCAAAGGTCTCCCTACATAGGCTATTATTTTCTGTTGATGTATTTCTTTTTTTCAAACCTTTTTTAACAGAAAGTAAAAATATAAACTAAAATAATTGTGATTAATCTTACAAATTATTGTTAATTTAAACTGTTTGAATGCAGAATTTGCTACCCTGGACATTCACTGTAGCTTAAACTCATGACTCGCTTTGCTTAGCTAGCTTAAAACTTATTAAAGGAAACATAAATTGCTTAAATATCTCTGGAGGAATTGAAATAAAAACTAAATTTGCCAATTTGTTTTAGATCCGCTGACATTTGTCGAGTTTGCCAAGGTTCTATGCTGCCAAAAATGTCAGAGATCTTGATTTTTCTCCAGATATGTCCTTTTTCATGTAGAACTACCTTAACAGTTAATTTTAATTATTAAATTATTTTAATATGACATGAAATATTTCAAATGATTTCAAGACATCTTGCTGCCTCTGTATTTGGGTTTTGCATGGTGTTGCAGCGACACATAATCCATTTACATGCAAAAAGTTTTTAGAATAGCACTTGACTTTGGCTTTTCCTTAAGTACATTATGTGGGTGATGTTGGTTTGTATATTTTAATTGTCTCTTTGTGTGTATGTGGGCGAACCATTAATTAATCACCAGTGTTAAATGAACTCTTTTGAAGAGTTAAGTTTAAGTTTGCTGTAATTTCTAAGCGTTGATTAATCACCGGTAGTTGTAAATGTGTGCATTGTGTTTATTTGGAGGTCTCTCTGTCCCTATTCAACAAAGCAATACTAAAGTATGGCTGTCTTTTTTTAATTAACAACAACTCTGAAGCCTTCACATCTTGGGAAACTCTTAGCGACCACAGCCAACCACTTATTCTATCCTTAAGTTCCTGGAACTTAAAGATTGTTGTGAAAATAAATAAATAAATAAATAAAACAAACATGCCGCATTCAGAATAATCTCTTCTGAGCTGCGTTGAGTTCGGTGACATTGGAGGAGGGAAGAGTTTGGGCTGGTTCACGTCAGGTCTCACTTACTCTGCAGTGGCTGCTTAAAAGAGTAACTGCACTCGGAAAAACTGAATAAATCATGATAAATGTGAAGATGCCTGGCCTCCATGACTCCGTTCTCTACAGAGTTAACCATTTCTTCTCACAGAATCAAGATACGGATGGTTTTCCTCATTAGTTCCACAGTGTCAGCTATAATTCCAAGCAAGTTTCTTATCTTATTTACTCGCACAGGGCCGGCAACGTCCTCATGGTTGTTGTTTACACTTTATTGCATGCTGATACCTCAAATAATTCTGATTTAATTTTGACAAACTATATATATATATATATATATATNAATAAAAGGTTATATATATATATACAGTATATATAATTTGAATGTATTTTTAATATATTTCAAAGTGTAATTTATTCCTGTGATGGCAAAGCTGAATTTTCAACATCATTACTCCAGTCTTCAGTGTCACACGATCCTTCAGAAATCATTATAATATGCTGAGTTGGTGCTCAAGAAACTTTTCTTATTATTATCAATGTTGAAAAAAGTTTGTGGATTATAAATATTTTTGTGGAAACCATGATACATTTTTTCCAGGATCCTTTGATGAATATATTTCTATAGAAAGCTCAAAAGGACAGCGTTGATTTGAAATAGAAATCTTTAGTAACATTATAAATGTCCTTACTGTCACTTTCAAACAATTTAATGCATACTTGACTGACCCTAAACATTTGAACTGTGATATTCATACATACATATATCAGGTGTAGAATAAATTACCCATTTAAAGTTCTTTCAACCAATAGAATGACTTTGGGAGTCCAAGAGGAATATAATTCTGTAAGGGAAAGAATCTTACATGACTTCATTTTGGCTCATTTTCATGGAAATTCATAAAATATAGGCTTGTCCTACGGAAATAGACTGCAACAAAACTGTATCTGATCTCTATTTCCTCTTGACATTAAGAATAAGTATGGTGGTATTAGTCTGGGAAACAGTTTTGAGAGACAGCCGTTATTTGGTTAAATAATTAAAACTATCCAAAAGGTGCCAACAGGAAAGATTGTGAGTGGCAAGGCCTCTCTGAAGCATGGTTAAATTGCTTTTCTCTGACTTAATTACAGGGTTATGATTTTCAACCGATGCAAAGAGCTGCTTTTTGTGCCTTATTATGATAATAAATTAGATTTTATGTATTGCATTGCTGAGGCATGATAATTTATGGAAATGAAGCTGAGGTAGTGGTTCCTGTTAGCTCAGTTATGCAGTTTAGTTCTCAGGCGGTGAGCTCTTGCACAAGGCAAAAAAATGTGAAAGAGATAGAGGATGGATCTATTAATGTGTGGTGTGTCCACATGCTTGACTGCTGATACCACACCAAGAGCTTTGATGATTCTCACAGTCTTCGCTTAAGCTTACTGTAATCAAGTGAACGTTCATCTGAACACATGCTCCAGAATCCTCAGTGGCTGAATAAACTTTGCACAGCTTGGTGGATCTTTGCTTATGGGAGTCTCGGTTTGAAACGGCATTGTTCTAAGAGGTCCTAGCATTACATCATGTTTGGCTAAATTGCCTCTCTCTAACCAGCAGGGGGTACTTAAGCAGGTTCCAAATAGTACGTAGACCTATCAAACAGAAATTCTGGTTTAAAAAAATAATAATCATAATATGGTATAAATTCATATACTTTTACAGTTATCAACAAATTTGTATTAGTTTTTTTTACAGTTTTCATCAATGTCTGTTCTTTGTTTTATATAACATACAGTATAGTAACACACTATGCAGTAGCTAACATGATATAACAACATGATATAGCAATACTTTTACATCATTTAATAATCTTGGTTAATGGTGTTCATTTCTGTATATACAACTTTCTAACCCTATTTACCGGTTTACATGTAAATCACTAATATAGCAATGCAAGTAAACAGCGTTTACAAGAATGTATTTAAAAGGATAGTTCACCCAAAAATTTAATTTCTGTCATTAATTACTCACCATCATGTCATTCCAAACCCATAAGACCTTCGTTCATCTTTAGAACACAAATTAAGATATTTTTGATGAAATCTGAGAGTTCCCATAGAAAGCAACGAAATTACTACATTCAAGGTCCAGAAAAGTAAAGACATCGTTAAAATAGTCAACATGACTACAGTGGTTCAACCTTAATGTTATGAAGTGAGGAGAATGTTGTTTGTGTGCAAAAACAAAACAAAAATAATTACTTTATTCAGCAATATCCTCTCTACCCTGTCATTCTTCTACATTGTTTATGTTGAAGACACATTGCAGAGCTTCCTTGTTCTATGTCAGAATGCCGACTCATTATTGGCCGGCTCCTACATCAGCATCACACGCATGCGTCGTGCTGCTAACGTGAACAGTGTCGGCCAATACTTAGTAGTGTTGTCAAAAGTACCAACTTTGATACCAAGTTGATACTGAAATTTTAAAAATGTGACGCTTTGAGCACTGTTGAGAGGATTCGTAAAACACCTCTGATTGGCCATTGTGTTCATGTGCTCATCAGATATGTCTGAGATTGGCTACAATGATCAGCACTTCAAAAACATGTTGTAAATAGACATCAATGACGCTCTTCACCAAGTGCTTACACAGATACACACAGGAGTATTTGAAAGCAGGCGTATATCAGTGGACCGGTCCGCTGATCGACTCCTGCTTTCAAACGTTCCCGCTCCTGCTTTCAAACGCTCCCGTACGTTGATCATTGTAGCTAATCACAGACATATATGTTGAGCACATGAACACAATGCCAATCAGAGGTGTTAAAGAAATCCATTCAACAGCGCTCAAAGCATTTTTTAAATTTCAGTAACGACTTGGTATTGAAGTCGGTACTTTTGACAACACTAATACGGAGCCAGCGTACTTGAAATAGTTGAATAAAGTCGTTATTTTTGTTTTGTTTTTGCACAGAATGAGTATTCTTGTAGCTTCATAACATTAAGGTTGAACCACTGTAGTCACGTTGACTATTTTAACAATGTCTTTACTACTTCTCTGGACCTTTAATGTTTCTTTCCATGGGAGATAAAAAACCTCTCAGATTTCATCAAAAATATCTTAATTTGTGTTCCGAAAATAAACGAAAGTCTAGCGATTTGGAACGACATGAGGGTGAGTAATTAATGAAAGAAATGTTTTTTTGAGTGAACTAACCAGATAGATAGATGATAGATAGATAGATAGATAGATAGATAGATAGATAGATAGATAGATAGATAGATAGATAGATAGATAGATAGATAGATAGATAGATAGATAGATGTTTAGTTTTTTTCTAGTTACTTTAAAATATGAGTAGCTTGTAACTTGAAAAACAACATTTCCAAAGTAGCTTCCCCAACCTTGGAGAAAGTGTGTATGTGTGTTTGTGTCAGTGTTTGCTGAACCTGTGAAGGCTGTCAGAGGGTTAAGCAACAGAGTGAGATGAATGGATGGCGAGCGACAGTCTGAACTTTAACGAGGAGTTAATGGACAGGCTGGCAGAACGGACTGCACCCACAGAAGGGGTCTGATTCCCTCTGAGTCTGACCATGGCTGATTGATGGGCCGTCTCCCCCTGTTTATATTTTCCTGCCTCCCTGTCACATTTATTTCCTTTGTACAGCTCTTTCTGCCAATATGAAACCGAAATATCTGCAGAGGTGACAACGGCAATTTGTCCCATACATGAGAGTTGAGGGATAGTTTATAGCACAGCTGTTTTTCATCAACCTCTGCATCTTTGTGTACTGATCTGATCTGGGGTCTGGTGGATGCACATATGGGAGTTGAGTTGGGTTAAGTCAGTGTGAATGAATCCCACCAAGAGATGAACTTTGAACGAGAATGATGCTGAGTTTGGGAAATGTGATTTTCACTCAAAACTTGGTCCAAAGCAGTTCCAAACCACACTGTCATTGAATTGCAATGGCTAAAAGTAATATCCTAATGGGTGCATCCATCCTGTTTTACAAACATAGGACAGTCAAAGCATTAGTATAAGTGTGCCACTTGCTTGTCTCTGCGGATATGTGTTTGCTAAAAAAGAGGTCTGTTTTTTGGGCCATAGGATGTAATAAAGAACAGAATATAAAAAATTAAAGCACATATTACAGAGGACCTATTATTTTTTTTACATTTTCAACTTTATTCAGTGTGTAATGTTGCTGTTTGAGCACGAATATTCCTCATTTAAATATTTCTCGCCTAAGGCATATGCAAGAAAAGGGGACAAGGCCTGGTTGAGTTGCGTTAGTAGTGTCTTGAAACATTACATTTCTGAAACACACTCAAAGCTGTTGACCAATCACAACAGAGCCAACCAATCAGAGCACATTGTGCTTTTCGGAAGGAGGGGTTTAATAGAGACTGTAACTAAACAGAGCGTTACTAACAGACTGGGAAAAGAGGTGCTACATCAATTTAAAATATGTGAAAAGTAATGTTTTTTTTAACCATTCAAGCATGAAAACCTACTCTTGTAGACCGCAAAAACAAAATCAAAACTTTGAAAAAGGGCCTTTTTAATACTAAGACAAAAAGGTTTTACATCAAGTGTAAATTTTCAGCACAACAAAATAATGTGTGTATGAACTCCAAAATATTGTTCTGCAGCGATGTCTATGGTACATATATATATTATTATTTTATCATTATTATTGGGAGGCTAGGTCATTTTTTCAGTGCTTTGGTGCTGATCAATTCAATTCAGTCAGTGGGGTCAGCACTGGTTTCTTCTCACATGGATCCACGCCATGAGCACAAACCAGGAATAAAAGGATCAGAATTTATGTACGAAGAGGCCAGAATGGCCCTCCTGCAGCAGAGAAGCTGTTTGCAGCTCTCCCCTGTTTTCTATTAGATGGTAACGTGGAGAAAAGCCCCTCTGGCCTCCGCCTCCTCGCAGTGATACAGGAGCATAAATATGCGCCGCACCCCAGGCCCTCTCCAGGCCTGACATATCATGAAAGGGTGTAAGGTGTAAAAAGTGTATGAAAAGGTGTCTCAAGGAAAAGCATTTCATACATTTTAGATTTAGGTGAAGAAGAACGAGTCTTGTTTCTGTTGTTTTTTTGTTTTTTTGGTTAGGGGTTTAAGGTTACTAATGCCCTAACACTGGTGAAGTGAGCTTATTAGATTATTGAGCAGGTTATTCGATTTGTGAGCAGTTGTGATGAATGGCTGAAATATAGGTTTCTTGTCTTCAGTCCAGCTATCAGGCACATTTGCAACATGGAGACCTTAATGAGCTGCCAAACACATGACAAGCTAAACACACTTGCAGTTTACATTTTCACTTTTTCAGCATTGTACATCAGTAATTGGTAATATCTTGCAGTGTTATAATTTTCCTCATCGTGTATTTGTCAACAGAATGTTTTAATTAAAAGCATTCAATTAAGCCAGGGATTCCCAGGCTTTTTAATCAACCAAATCCCTTTGATGTAAAATATTAATTTTATGTACCTCCTGAGATTCACCCAAAAATGAAACTTCTGTCATTATTTACTCCCTTGAATATTTAGTTTAACTAAATGTATTTTTTTCTTGATTAAAATTACATGTATGCCATTTATTTAGAAGAAAACTAGAATTAGCAAAAATTACAAGAAATATTCTTTAAAATGAAAGTATATTTAACTCAGAGAGGGTAAAAAAAAAACATTACTAAAACAAATGACAGGTTTGGAACAACATGAGGGTAAGTAAATGATGACAGAATTTTCATTTTTGATTGAACTATCCTTTCAATATGTCAATAATTTAACAACACATTTGCATGTTCATGGTTCTCTGATATCAGTTAATGGTCAAAACATAAAGGTAAACAAATAAATTATTTAATATTTTTATAAATTGTAAAATTATGAATATTTATTATAATATAAATATAAACAATTTTTTTCAGTAAGTGATGTTCTGTTTTTTTATTTTAATTTTACATTTTTATGATTTAACTATCTTTTCATAAACTCACAAACTCCCTGCAGTTTCCTCACAAACCCCTAGGGATTTGTGAGCCCCAGTTTGAGAAACATTTAATTATTGTTATGATGTGCATTTTCCATCTTATCTTTGGGCCTGTTTACACTTGGTCCCTTAATGTGATTTTTTTTTTTTTTTTATGTGATTCTATCCATCATGTTAAAACTCTTCCATTTACAATTGGCCACATAAATATGTCTCCGCGAAACAAATATAAATATGATCTTCAATTCCTGCACTGTGTGCAAACTTAATGGAGTTCATGTCCACAGATGCAACAGATATAAGCTGCAATTTATTTATCATTAGCTAATTTCCAGATCAAAGACCGCAATAGAAGAGAGAACGGCATCAGCACTGGTAAGATAATTTAGGTTGTGTCCAAAATCGCTCCATATACCCTCATTCACTATTCCCTATTAGTCCAGTAATATAGTTCACTCGAGGGAGTAAATGAAAAAGAGTGAGCGAATTCGGACACTGAGCGTGCCAGAAGGGCTGCTGCTTTTGCATAGTTTATGCTTGCTGTTTAATAATCATTTGAAACAACTGGCAGTTCCAGTAGTAAGATGAACACCGTCACCTCTGATAACAGATCAATCTAAATTGTAATGCAGACACATACATCTATAGCTGCTTTGAAACGATATGTATTTTGAAAAGCGCTATACAAATAAATGTGAATTGAACTGAATATGTATTCACACATCTTTTGGCATACTGTTTTTTCGCATACTATATATAGAAGTATTAGATTTCAGACACAGCGCTACTGTCTTACAGACTAAAATGGGTGCTGATGAAACTTCAGTGTCTTTTATCCTTTCTTGGTGGACTTTGGGACTGGAGAAGATCCAATCCAGATTCTCCTTGAGACATCCCAGCTAACAGGGAACATTCTCAGAACTTCGGCTAACATTCTGGCAAGGTTTTCTCAAAGTTACAAACAAATGTTTTTCCAGTAACGTTTATAGAACGTAATAGAATGTCCTTAAAACGTTAGCACAAAATTATATTATACATAATTCATGGCAGGTTTTTTTTTTTTTTTTTTCTGAAACATTAAATGTTACTACTTGTTTGAATATTCAGAGAACATCCAAAAGTAGCATTCCTATATGTTTGAAGAATGGAATGTTCCCATAACGTTCGCATAATCAAGAAAAACGTTTTTTAAACATTTAAAAAACTGGACGTTATGAACGTTCTGAGAACATTGTGAAATAACATTTTCATAACTTAATAAGAACATTAGCAAAATGCTCTTTTAGAACATATTTTTGTTAAATAGGTTGCTGGCAAATCACTTTTCTTCTGAATCATTTCCCGTGCAAGCAAGAAGCTATGAAACTTTGGCAAGAAGGGTGAGGAATTTGTGGTATCCTTCGTAGTTGTGTTGTTATAATTTGTGTCATAGTGTGACAGTGTGTGGAAATGAAAACACCTAGATCAGCCGAAGCTTTGATTAGGTGTGAAAAGTCTTTGACAGTTTATTTGTGGTCATTAGCACGTAACATTATAGATAACATATTAATTTGCATAATGTGTTTTTAATGGCACGCTAATGACACTGAGAGGAGGCTAATTGAGTGAATCACTGTGTGTGTGGATTAGAAAAAAAGCATTGTTAATGAAAGAGTTTTCTTACAGTACATTTGATCAAGCGTCTAAGCCACGCCCCCTTTGCAAACTTTCAGGCTGTCTGATTAATGGCAGTGCAGAAGGTCTGAGAAATAGATTCAAGAAATGAAATATCCATTTGTTTTGTGCCAGTATGAATTGCCAGTTCATTCATGTCGCTCAGAGTGTGCTGTCGAAAAGAAATGGAGGGTTGTCAGAGCCGTGATGCTGCACGGCAGACAACACCCAAAAAATTAAATGGCCTTGACTTTGTGTGTTTGTGTGTTGTTTTTTTTTATTATTGGTATTATTATTATTATTATATACAAGAAAATGTCACACTATTCAGATTTTTGTACTTTGCCTGCATGTGTCTTTGTATTTTTTCCTGAAGATTTTATTATTATTTCTATAATTATATACAAGATACTGTCAAACTGTTCTGATGTTTGTACTTGGCGTACAAAGCTGCTCCCTTATTCAGCAGCATAAAGCTATTGACTGCATTTGCAGCCTTTGTGACACTCCAGGCCATAAAAAATTCTCTTACAAATGCCAGCTGATTTTACAGGAGAATTACAAACTATCACCTGCACATCTGAGTCATGATGTAAGGTATTTGTACCCAGAGCAGCGTGATGGTTATCTCATGCTGGCTTGTTTCCGAGAGCTTGTCCTCGTGAATCAGAGAACATTTCCCTGAGATGTGTTGTGATAGAATGTTGATAAGATAGAATGGCTTTGTGAAAGGTGCTTTTTTGCTGATGGAAGGGAGTACAAGGGGGCACAATGGACTTTTTTGGTCTCAAAATATATCAATTAAAAAAACATGTTTTAAAAAAGTTAGCTTAAAAATCATGTAAATATCATGTAATATATTGTTGCTGAGGGAGAACTTTCCCAAAACAAAATTATGGTTTTCACAAAAATATTAAAAAGCACAACCGTGAATGATAATAAAAAGAAGTGTTATTCAAGCACCAATTCAGCACATTAGAATCATTTCTGAACGATCATGTGACACTAAAGATTAGAGTAATGGCTGCTGAAAATTGCATTGAATAAATTGCATTTTAAAATATATTAAAATAGAAAACGGGTATT
>RJVU01048406.1:8304641-8315579 GCA_003731715.1 Anabarilius grahami | reverse complement strand
TACAGTGGGTACGGAAAGTATTCAGACCCCCTTACATTTTTCACTCTTTGTTATATTGCAGCCATTTGCTAAAATCATTTAAGTTCTTTTTTTTTCCTCATTAATGTACACACAGCACCCCATATTGACACATAGCACCCCATCTCCCGACTGCATCTCTGGAGCTCAGCCACAGTGATCTTTGGGTTCTTCTTTACCTCTCTCACCAAGGCTCTTCTCCCCCGATAGCTCAGTTTGGCCGGACGGCCAGCTCTAGGAAGGGTTCTGGTCGTCCCAAACGTCTTCCATTTAAGGATTATGGAGGCCACTGTGCTCTTAGGAACCTTAAGTGCAGCAGAAATTTTTTTGTAACCTTGGCCAGATCTGTGCCTTGCCACAATTCTGTCTCTGAGCTCTTCAGGCAGTTCCTTTGACCTCATGATTCTCATTTGCTCTGACATGCACTGTGAGCTGTAAGGTCTTATATAGACAGGTGTGTGGCTTTCCTAATCAAGTCCAATCAGTAAAATCAAACACAGCTGGACGCAAATGAAGGTGTAGAACCATCTCAAGGATGATCAGAAGAAATGGACAGCACCGGAGTTAAATATATGAGTGTCACAGCAAAGGGTCTGAATACTTAGGACCATGTGATATTTCAGTTTTTCTTTTTTAATAAATCTGCAAAAATGTCAACAATTCTGTGTTTTTCTGTCAATATGGGGTGCTGTGTGTACATTAATGAGGAAAAAAATGAACTTAAATGATTTTAGCAAATGGCTGCAATATAACAAAGAGTGAAAAATTTAAGGGGGTCTGAATACTTTCCGTACCCACTGTATATATATATATATATATATATATTTTTTTTTTTTAATTTATGTGCACTCGTAATCTTTATTCAAAAACCTCACTTCCCCCGCCAAACTACATCTGTTCTCATCGTGACGTGTATGTTTCTATCCTCCACAATTGACTGCAACTGCCATTCAGATCTGCCTCCAGTTAGTTAGCTATGCCCAACTTCCTATGATCAAGTCCTTCCCTTCATTTCTTCTCATTCCAGAAGCCTTTTGACTCAGATATACGTCACAATTGGGACGAAAAGACTATCACAACTTCCGCTTCATGCCAACTTCAAAACTTATGGGCCATTTATGATGCTTCTATGCTGCTTTTATTGTTATTTTAAAGCTTAGAACCACAAGTCCTCATTTATTTTCACTATATTTAAAATAGTGAACAGGATATTCTTCAAAAATAAACCTTTTGTTTTTTCACATTAGGAAAAATCATTGAGGTTTTGAGCAACATGAGGGTAAGAGAATGATCACAAAATTTCCATTTTTGGGTGATCTATCCCTTTATCTTCCTCTGAGTCAATAGAAAAGCTTGTCTTATAGACACTCTTTTAGTCACTCTCAATCTAATATTTGTCTTTGATATATTATGTGGTGAGGGTTTGTATCAGCGCTTCAAACACAGTGTTAACATTATGCTTTTCTTTTCTGTGTCTGTACGGATGTTTGTACAGTGCTGGATTTTGCCCAGGCAGATCCAGTCTTTCACAGACTCCCTATTCTGTGGCAATCTGTCCGATGATTGCATGACATGAAAGTCACACTGGTCACTAACAGGCTATCGATCTAGACTGGAGTCCCATGTCTTTATTTCAAGGGCTCAGATGAGTGTTGCCTCTCTATCTCTTTCTCTCTCTCTCTCTCTCTGTCTGACCGCTGACCACAGAGAAGAGAGCATTGATTGAACAAGAATGATAGAAGGGAGAGGGAAAATGAGAAGATGCTGAACTGATAGAGGATATGACTAGGCGGAGAGTTGATGTAGCATAGTCTGTGTGTGCTTGTTGTCTGTTTTCTACCCTTGTGTGTATATGACTACATGTTAAAGGAATAGTTCACCCAAATTACATTTTTGAGATAATTTTCTCTGCACCCTCATGTCAGTGCAACCTTCATGTTGATTACTTTTTCTTCTGTAAAGACTATATGAACATTAGAGACAAAAATGTCTTTGCTTTCATTCTTTAAGTTGGGTGATGATTTACATATACTATCATTTAAAAGTTTGGGGTTGGTAAAATGTTTAAAATGTTTTAAACGAAATCTCTTGTGCTTGCCAAGGCTGCATTTATTTGATCAAAAATACAGTGAAACAGTAATGTTGTGAAATTGTCAACAGCCATTACTCCATTCTTCAGTGTCACATAATCCTTTAGAAGTCATTCTAATATGCTGATTTGATGCTCAAGAAATACTCTCTCTCCATCTCTCTCTTCATGACATTATTGAGAAAAATAAACAGCTCTAATAATATGGAACTGCAGGAATGGGACTTAAAGTGTGTGGGAAGAAAATCCTTTTAAGTCCAGAACACGGACTAAAATTCTAGCAGTATGGAGAAATCAGTCCCACCAACCTCTAACCTGGAGTTAGAGTAAATGGATCCATTTTGCAGCTCCCAGTGTGCGGGAACTGCTGAAGTGCAACGCTTTTCTGAGCCTGTTGGGCTCAGTCTTGTCTGTCAGCCTGGGGTTAATGATTCAAGTCCTTACAACACCTGCTGGAACGGCACCACACTCAGAAGTGTGGAGATGGAGGGACTGCGCTATTTCAACATTGGCAGAGGGTCCGTCGTTTAGAGGGCCTAATCAGTTGTTTCGGCGTGAGAGACAGACAGATTTTTCTTGTTTCTTCATTCCTCACTGCGCCAGCAGATGTTCACCCATTCCATCACTCTTCAGGGAGTGTGTGTGTGTGTGTAATCTGCCCACCATGTTTATGTCCTGTTTTCTATGGAAGGTTGGTTAGCTGCATGAAGTTGTGCCCTTACCCCTCTTTTCTAATGTTCATATAGCCCTTGTCCTTTTTTTATTGTATTGCCCTGAAGAAGCTGCATAACAGATATTACAGGATTGGATACAGATTTTCTCATTAGATTTCATTTAAATCTATTTCATTATTTTATCATATATATTTCATTCATATATGTTTTCAGTGAAATATATGTAAATATAAAAATGATAAATTAAATTATTCATATTCTGGCATAATACAGAAACACACTGCAAATACTCACAATGCAACCAAATACAGAAACACACTGCAAATACTCACAACGCAACTAAATTCAGAAATGCGCTGCAAATACTCACAATGCAACCATATTCAGAAACAACGCTGCAAATACTCACAACGCAGCCAAATTTAGAAATGCGCTGCAAATACTCACAACTCAACCAAATACAGAAACGCGCTGCAAATACTCACAATGCAACCAAATACAAAAACACACTGCAAATACTCACATCGCAACCAAATTTAGAAATGCGCTGCAAATACTCACAATGCAACCAAATGCAGAAACGCACTGCAAATAGCACAGACCACAACAGAAATGTTTCAAGGGGACCCCAACAAGTGACGAACCTGGGACATGCTTATTGTTCAGTTTCTACTCGTCAGTGGTCAGTTTTTTTTTATTTTTTTATTTTGAAATCCTAATGTGCGTTTTGAGTGTTTGCAGCGCTTTTCTGGATTTGGTTGCATTGTGAGTATATTTGCAGCACATGTGTTGTCAAACTGATGAAGATGTTTTCTTAATTTGCTGGTATCTTTTTTTTCTATTTGCATGTTTTCTTCAGTTGCAGTGCATTGAGCTCTCTCTGTCACCTTGCATAAGGCTACTTTTTTTTTCTCAACTTGATGCTTATTCAGTGATTTTGCTCCCTCCTTCATATAAAAATTGTGTCTTATTTAATATGTAGGGCACATCTTCCTGCCTCTAGACATACAGTATAACCATTAAATATCACCTGGAAACATAAATAATGTCACGTAGCTCACCACCACTCCTCTAAGAATCAGCATGCTGTTTTTACACATGCTGTGCTTTCATGTTATGTCACAGTTGCCCACGTCTTTGCATTTTATTTAAAAACTCAGCCACTGATATACACTTGTCATTTAGGGCAGGCAGTGTATTATCAGGAATGTTGCTGCACAATATAAAAGGCTCTTTATGTATGCATGAGAGGTTTGCTTGGAGCATTAGCATATACCGCTGAGACCTTTGAACATCCGCATTGTAGAGGGAGGAACTGTATTCATCGCTCCAGTGCTACCAATCTAGCTCCGAGGCACTTGTTTGGATAACAGGCTGTTTTTTTAGTATTTGGCCTCCACACCTGCCCTAGTTTTGCACAGAGATTGTTGTGAAGTCCTTGCGAATTTAAGGTAAATTTGTTGCTATTGTTGTAGCCAGTGTATTAGAATTGGACAAACCTCCATGGAAAGAGACATATCAGGGGCCTGAATAACAAAAATCTCTCACAAAAGAGGGAAAAAGGTTTTTAAGATAAATTTTAATAAGTCTAAGAATACAGTTCTTGAAAAAAATTCTCAATTTTTTTTAAAAAACATTTTCTTAAGTATAACAAAAATACTGGCCTATAAAATTCTTATTTATTGTTGGAATGTTTTGTGAATGTGGTGAGCATCTTATGACTGCAATGGCATTCAGGTGAATAGAAAGTTTGTAATTTTATCTTTGTACCATTCAGAATATCACATTTTTTAGATATATCTTTCCTTTACCAATTGGTTCAGAGATGAGTGACAGTTAAGGGAAGTCCACAAATGTTTGCCTGAGGCATTGTCTTGTCCATAATTGGTGCTCTCCAATTTAGAGACTTTTCTTTTGGAGAAAAACTCCAGGCGAGGGACATATGTCAGCAGAGAGGTGTTTCTTCCTAGCAGATCCTTTCTGGCACTCTACTTTGAAGTAGAATGAAGATGTTCAAGATGGCACAAGGGGCTTCAAGAGCTATATCCAAGAGCTATAATGGTGCCATAATGAGATCTAGCCAGAAATCCAAGAACCTCACAGTTCTTACCATCCACAGCTTTGGTTTCTCCACTGCTTCTCTTGATAAACTCACTCTGCTCTCTCAAGTTAAAACATCTTTCTACCTTCTCTGGCTCTCAAGGGCCATAAGATAAAAGGAGGGTCGACTTCTGTGCAGGAGACCTTTGCTTTATGCGCTCACATAGGTGCTTTTATTGTGGAGAGAAACATGGAAAAGGTGTAGGTGTTGCCCGATGCAGATCGTCTAGGGCTTGTGGAGAACAAGTGCTTTGGTTGGTTTCTTTACCAAGCTAATAAGACAGAGAAAAACACAGAAAAGCGCTGCACACTCTCAAATTATCGTCCCCTGTCTGCTGAGCTAAATTGACACTGATTGGTTTCTGCAGACACTACGGCATCTTTTTTGTCTCTGGACTTTGAAGTCTGAAATGCAGTTGGAAGAACACCCTTGTCTCTAATAACGCAACTCCTGTCATGTCCACTTGTGTGGCTTTCAAGGGTGAAATAGAGCTTAATCACGTATCCTCGCTTCAAACTAAAGGGGACTTTGACAAAAAGAATGATGTCAGTCCTCGATTCAATATTATATACTGATCAAAGGATGGTCGAGGCATTGTCAAAGCAGAGTTAGAGTTCCTTCTCTCCAAGTTTCTCATTAAAGGGAACCCATGAGGATAATCAGAGGCCTTTGTTCTAGAGGGACTTGCAGGTTTAATCGGCTACTCATTGTCAGGTTCCAGCTGAGCTTCCTGTGAAGCAAGAGGGCCTGACTTTAATTGCAGATCAATTTTCTCCCTTGTTAAGTTGACTGAGTGTCGACTGCTATATGCGGTCATGTGTTGGATTGTTTCTCTCCAGTCCCTCTAGTGCTGATTGAGAAATCAGAGGTTGCTGGAAGGGGAGCATGTCAGATTCCTCTTTTGTAGATTAAGTGCATGTTATTGTAATAAACACCCTTACATCCCCCTTTTCATGACTTTTCTCTTGAAGAAATATGGAGCCTGTGTATGTGTGTGTGTGTGTGTGTGTGTGTTTGTGGTTCTCGTAAACCCTATGTTATGCGGACAAAATCCCCTCAAGGGTGGTAAGATCCGAAATGTTTTTGGGGACATTTTTGGTCCCCATGAGAAAAACAGCTTTTAAAACATACAGAATGGTGTTTTTTTGAAAATTTAAAAATGCAGAACGTTTTCTGTAATGGGTAGGTTTAGGAGTAGGGGTAGGGGATAGAATATACAGTTTGTACAATATAAAAATCATTAAGTCTATGGAATGTCCCTATAAAACCTGAAAACCCAACATATTAGATGCATTCCTCAACATATTTTGTTGATCCTGGAACAACATTCCTGTCTAAAAAACATTTTGTCCTAACCATATCCCTACCCCTAAACCTAACCCTACCCATAAGTTATTCCTAAAATTAAAGGGAAATGACACTGAAAAACACTGATGTAGAAGCACCTAACCATGATTGTAAGCTTAAACTTAAACTTAGACATAAACTGTAGACTTGTCCCTAAAAAAACAAAGATGTTGATCCAGGAACATGTTGTACTTGGTGAGGTCCCGAGAGAGAGAGACATTTTGTGGTCGTCAAATGTTAGTGGAATAGTCCATTGTTAACATGAAGATCCACTAAAAATCACTTAGGGACCAGTTAGCATAATTTGTCATTCATTTTGCATCCAATGCAGTGACATTCTTAAGTGTGACTTCTAAAGTTTTCTAAAAGTGTCTAAAACCTTTTTGTGGCCACCCCACATCTCAAAATAGATAATTTAGAAGCATTGATGAATTGAACAAGCTTAGCATGCATTTTCTTTTAAAGTTAATGTGCTGTTACAGTGTGCTTGTATAAGTTGTTTTATTCTTATAGGTCTTTGCACTGAAGCTTTAAAATCTCAGCATGCTAAAGCAGTGTGAGAAAAGAGCCATCTGCTCGAGTCCTGTGTGTCCTCTCAGAGTCTGTCTCACTGCGTGACCACTGCAGTGAGCAACCACAGACTCCACACCCCCACTGTGCTTTCCCTTCTGACTCAGACACCCTACCACCCTATCACATCCCCATTCACATCCTGAATCTCAACTCTGTTACTTCATTGTTATTTTGTTTTGTTTTTTAGGTTTTTGGAGATCTGTTGACTACTTAACCCATTTCTCTAATACTTTAGCAACTCTAATAATCATAATCACAAAGCTTAGTAAATTACTCTGTGATTTTTTTTTCTTATACTTTGCCACTAGCTTTAGCATAGATGAAGTAGCCAGCAATTACCAGAAATCGTTCATTTTCAGTGAGAGCTGGTGATTTGAGGCGCAGTATGCAAAAGTGCCTGAAGGCGATGCGACAGAGTTGAGCAGAGTTTAACTGAAATGCAATGACTTCCAAATGGAGTGCAGACAGTAGAGCTCAAGTTTGCCGCCACCTGATACAGATTATTACTGCAGTTAGGTAGAAATGACTGTAGAGCATGGCAATAACAAAGCCAAAGGTCATGGATTTCAAGGGAATGCACGAAAATATAAAATGTATGCCTTGAGTGCAATGTAAGTTGCTTTAGATAAAAAGTCTAACCAAATGCATAAATGCAAATGTAGATATTCTGGGTGGTTTTCAACTTTTTCCAGGTCTGAAAATTGTTTTTACATTTAAGAGTTAAAGGTGCTGTATACGATTTCTCAAATTCGTTGTTGAATACTGTTGATATATGAAATCAACCCAAAAAAACCCACCCCTCTCTTCATTGCTCCGCCTCCAAAACTCACACTCCAATCCTAACCACCCTGCTCCAAGTCGGTCTCAAACCCCGGTCCAATCGCTGCTGGCATGCGAGGCGAATGCACTAGCAATAGCGCTAAACACCACATTCTCTAGCGGTCATCAGTTTGCAGTGGTTTAACAGCAAAACTCTCACTATCTGGCTGCTGTTACACACACAATGTGAGTGGGATGTCTGTTTATCACAGCTGACGCGCAGCAAAATGCTTCACTAAAAATAAAGCGCAGATGATGAACGACAAGGAAGCACAAAAAATGAATGTACAGTACACAAGAGTAAATACAAACAAGAGTTTGTTGTTAATCGCCAACAGAACAGAACAGCACAGAACAGCTCTAGACAATCAAAACCCAGTGTTACTTACATGATAAGGAATCAAAGCAGCCTCCACGTCTGTTTCTCCAGCGCTGGAAAGCTTTTCTAATATAAACGCGGGTCGTAAAGCACTTGCCCAGTCATAAACCTTCATTCCAGTGCTATTCTTTTGAGCTCTTTTGTATTGTGTACCATCTCTCTTTCTGCAGTTTTTTTTTAAATTATTATTATTATTTTCAAATCTCCCTCTTGCTCGTTCTCTCTGCTCGACCGTCATACACCCCCTAATGCTGATTGGTTAGATGTTTGTTGTTGGTGTCAGCCGACTAACTTCCAAACAGTGTATTTGAAATACTACTGAGTCCACCTTTAAGAGCGTTTTCTCTGATTTCTATGCTTAATATAACTTTACTGCCTTTACCTTAAGGCATTTAGCAGATGATTTTATCTAAAGTGACTTTCAAATTGAACAGAATCCCTCTAGCGCCACCAACTGTCCAAAATTGCACTTCCATTTATGCTAATAACTTTTGAACTGTAAGGGCTAGAAACAAAATCTTTTCCCTCTGATACCTTGGCTCAAGACAATTCGTCATTTTCCATCATGAAACATAATTTAACATAATTTTCCATCATGAAAATTTTTCCGGCATGTTGACTTTTCAGAAAAGCCTACTTTTTCGAACTTGTCTTCGATGGCTTGTCTGATTTTCACCAAAATTGTTGGCTCAAATCATCTTCAGACCATGCTGGCAAAAAGTTATTAAAACTTTAGCATATACTCATCATTTTTTTTTTTTTTGTGGCATCTTAATTGCAGCTGTTTTTATTTATTTATTATTATTGTTAGCTTATTATTATTTAAATCTTTGTTTACTTTAAAAAGGAGCTATTATAGCAAGCGCCTTTTGTGTATGGTTTGAATTTGTGACTTGTGAAAACTGTGACAAAAATGTATTATACATATAAGAATGATGCCATTGAAAAGTAAAGGTCAGACAGACAGTGAGTGAAAGAGAGAAAGAGACAGTGAACAGACAGTGATACAGGCAGAGAAACACTTGGTTTTAGCCCAAGTTGCTGTAGTCAATTGGTCTGTCTTGCAGAAAAGCATCAGGTGGAACAGACGCTAAGGGCCAGTGGGTCAGTACCAAAAATAAAGAAACTCACTGAACCAAGGGTCTGTCTTTGGTGTCTGAGGGGATGAGATAGGGTCCTGTACTGTCACAAAATCATTAATGCAACCAACAGCATCATTCCCGACACGTCATTCAAACTTTACCTTAACAAGGATGGTACATTTCAGATTTCTTTCTAGGTGTTTCTTCAGATACTCTCTGTCTGTTTTGGTCATTTTTCTGAAGTATTATAAACATTTCCACCAGGTTTCAAATTGATTTGTGCATTCTAAACAACTTTTTTTTTTATTTTCTGGCTCCATTGTCTTGCCAAGGCATTGAATCTGAAATACATAAAATTGTATTATATTTTCACACTTTTTGCTTAGATTGATTGGAAATGACACACAATAATAAATAGTGTGCTTACATGTAATATTTATCTTGATTCATATTTCATCTCAAGCTCTTACACACACTTAAAAAAAATCAGTTAAAACAAATGTGGTGTTTTTTTTGTTGTTGTTGTTGTCTTGTAATTTTTTGTAAAACAATGTTAAATTTTTGTGTAAAATTGGCTATAATTTTTTCTATTTGGACTCATTGTAATAATTTAATAATTTTTGAATGATTTTTTTGTTGTGGCAGTAATTCATTTTTTTGGTTGGATTTTCATATTTTAAGGTTGAAAATGTGGGACAATAAACTTTTGAGAAGTAGCAAAAATAAATTCCAAAACCTTCTACAGTTACACAAAGAAAAATGGTAATTTTGTACAAATCATCCCCTGGGACTTTTTCGTAAGATGTATTTACAGTGTACACGCATATTTTTAATTTTTTAGTTTTATTTTATTTTTGCTAACCATAAAATTGGAACAGTTTTCACAGCTTTAAAAAAAATGAAAATGTTTTTTTTTTTTTTTTTTGCAGAGTGAAAAGACAAAGAACAGTTTTGCATTTGATTGCGAATCTGCTCACGAACAGCTGTGAGGCTGAAAAACGATCTCTTCCATATCAACAATGTTTAGCGATGCATTAGGAAGAAGTTTAGAGAAGAGGGAATTGGATCTCAGCAAAGTCAGACAAGATATGAGCCTATATATATCAGCGCACCATGACAAAAGAGAAAATAAATCACTCTCATTATGAACGGGAAAGAAGACAGCATCCGAAACATCCAGTCCCATTACATGCTGCATATGTAATAGACATATTTATGCAAACAACCCTTTCTTATCCTTGTCTCATGAATATCTTTTATGTCAATGCTGCATGTTAAACAAAGCGGTGTGTACTCAACTATTCATGAAGTCTGCTGTATATTTCTGTTCACGTTTACCTTAATCAATACTGATGTTACAGGGGTCGCCGGTTTCTAAGATGAAAGTTATTAAGTGATAAACTGCAACATGAAGCACTACGGCTCATTTCTAGAACACTTTGAGGTGCATCTAAATGTGTGTAATAGGCCTTCAATATGAGTTAGAGGAGGAGGGAGCTCTTAGCACTGCCGAAGATGATTATGATGATGATGCTGATGAAGATGGTAAAGACTATAGAGTGATCAAGCGAGGGAATGTGTTTTTTCTCAGTAAAGAACAAATAACGTTAATGTTTTCTCACCACATACAGCAGCCATGTCTAAATGAGGGAAGATTTGCATTCCCTGATGCATATATGTCTTCTCTGAGTCCCACAGCACACATAGGAAAGCTTCATAAAGCCTGGCTGATAAGATTTGCTTGCTTAGCAATGTTTATCTTAATTTTATGCTTTGCTGGAAGTTTGGTGTTAGCAGTTGGAGAGATAGCTGTTTTTTGTATTAGACTGTATTGCACCTGTATTAGTTCATGTATT
>RJVU01048406.1:8256267-8292911 GCA_003731715.1 Anabarilius grahami | reverse complement strand
CCTCCAGATCCACCGGGTCTCCCGTCTCAGGGCCGCTTCTTGCCCTTCTTCTTCTTGGAAGGGGGCTTGGCGGCCTGGGCGGGGGACGTGGCCTTCCTGCGGGAAGCTCGGGGAGGATGGGACGGATCCGATCTCCCGGAAGCCTGAGCTGCAGGAGGACGCCCTCGGCGAGGAGCAGACGGAGGCACGGCCCGTGGCGGATTGGTGGCCTCATCACGCCGGGGCAGGATGTGTTTAATGGCCTCCGTCTGCTTTTGCACTGCCGAGAACTGCTGGGCGAAGTCCTCGACAGTGTCGCCGAAGAGGCCGGCCTGGGAGATGGGGGCGTCGAGAAAGCGAACTTTGTCGGCATCCCTCATCTCAGCCAGGTCCAACCAAAGATGTCGTTCCTGGACCACCAGGGTGGACATCGTCTGACCCAGGGCGCGTGCAGTGACCTTCGTTGACCGGAGAGCGAGGTCAGTCGCTGCACGCAGCTCTTGCAGCAGCCCTGGCTCAGAACTACCCTCGTGCAGCTCTTTAAGAGCTTTCGCCTGATGGACCTGCAAGATGGCCATGGCGTGCAGGGCAGAGGCTGCCTGTCCAGCGGCTGAGTAAGCCTTGGCAGCGAGAGCGGCCGTGGTCTTACTCGCCTTGGACGGGAGACGCGGACGGTTCCGCCAGGTGGCCGCGGATTGCGGGCACAAGTGCACCGCAACCGCACGTTCCACCTGAGGAATCTCCGCGTAACCCTTGACAGTCCCACCGTCGAGGGTAGTGAGAGCGGAGGAGGCAGAAGAACGGCTTCTGGCCGTGTGAGGGGCCATCCACGTCTTCTGGAGCTCCTCATGCACTTCCGGGAAGAAAGGCACTAGGGCGGGACGCGGCTGGGAGCTACGCCCCGAACCCAGAAACCAATCATCCAACCGCGAGCGCTCGGGACACGGTGGAGGGTTCCACACGAGACCGATGCCCGCGGCGGCCCGGGCAAGCATGGCCGCCAATTCAGAGTCCGCCTCGGACTGAGCGACCACCCCTGAGGTTGGAAGCTCGGAGTCCTCGTCTTCCTCAGAACCAGCGATCCCGCTCCCCGATGCAGCGATCGACATCTGATCCTCCTCCGGAGCGCCGAAAGTGACGCGGGGCACCCCCGAGGAGGGACCCGCGGCAGCATCCGGCAGCCGGACGGCACATGGCATTGTGGAGGAGTGGGAGGTTCGTGGGGACGGACCCGACGAAGTGGCTCCCACTGTAACCCTCAGACCTCCCAGAGCACTAACCGAACCGGAGGGGACCCTGCCTTCTGTGTTAAAGAAGGAGAGTCGCGATCTCAATGCCAACATGGACATGCCCTCGCAATGAGGGCATGTACCATCCACAAGCGCTGACTCAGCGTGCTGCTTCCCCAGACACGTGAGACAGCGATCTTGGCCGTCAGAGGAGGTCAGGAAACGACCACATCCAGAAACACACGGACGAAAAGACATCTTGAAAAAGACGCTGATCGCCCGTGCTTGCTCTCTTAGTACGCCTTACCAGCCAAAGCACCCAGGGATGAGTGCAGCACCGCCTGCACAGCGCCTGACACACCCACCGCTGATCGCACCTTCCCACCAGCTGGAGAGACCTGAGCAGCCACCTAAGAGAGAAAAGAGCAATTAAAATTGCTGTTTTTAGGAACAGTCCTATAGCAATTAAAATTGCTGTTTTTGCTCTCTTTTAGAAATTTGTTCTTTTCTTCTCTTCCTTGAGGAGGCGAAAGGGAACATCCGATCGGCTCCGAAGCAAAAGTATGAATGAAGGTGAGTATGCCGGCCCTATTTATACCCGGATGCCGGGGGAGGGGCCCGGCATGTAAATCTCACAGGCCAATTCCCATTGGCTTGTTTTGTATCCTTGGAGGTGATTGGGCTCCCAAGTGAGACCCCATTACGTCAGTAATCGACGTAACGTCGAGTGACTGACTGAATGGGAACTGCAGTTATATGTACATATTGGTACGTATTTTACATTTTGCAAAAATGTTGACAGATGCGTATTTCCAATGAGCCTGTGTTGCATATTTTGCTTCGATTTTGGCTTAATATCCTGCAAATTAACATTTAGGAGGAATTCACTAAAACTGCACACTATACATGCTGTATATCAGAGCATCTTATTCAATTTAATTTAGGCTAATCAGATACTATTACTACTACATTTTATGTAAGTTAGGCTTATTGTAGGTTTTCTATTGATTTTATGTTGATCATGGCCGCAGTTTTTCATTGAATAACTGATGAAGAACAACTGATCAAATGACAGAGACGAGCATTATAATCAGGCACATATACAGACATGTGAATTAGAGCTGCAAATAATTTAAATTACCTTTGCCTACAGCGAACACAATTCTTCTTAGTGAATTCCCATCTTAGAGTTTTTCTGCCATATCATCGTATGGATCCATTTTGCTGTTTTGTGCATCATTTTCTCTTTTTCTCCAGTAGCTCTCCTAACAGTCATTGTGTTGGTGTGAATGTTGAATCTGTGACTGTTAATAGGCTGAAATGATGTGATTATTTGCTACTGCCCTGGCAGACACTGACATCCACTGTATTATGTCATGCTAGTTTACTCAAAGTGGCTTTGGAGGAGTTTCTGGGGAGGAAAAAAAAAAAAAAGCTTTTGGCACAATCCTTTCACAACACTTGAAGCTTTAGCCAGTGTTGTTAAGAAATAAATTATTGCATGCAGGTTACTGTACTGTAATTGTAATTTTAGATGTAATCATCTAAACTCCTTTGTACAAAAGATCATATTTTTCCTCAGCTGAGGCAAAAGATTATCTTCGGATCATCTCAAATCATGCTGGAGAACATGATCATCAGGTTTTACACAAACTTGTGGAGTTCATTCAGCTTAAAGGGTTAGTTCACCCAAAAATGAAAATAATGTCATTTATTACTCACCCTCATGCCGTTCCACACCCGTAAGACCTTTGTTAATCTTCGGAACGCAAATTAAGATATTTTTGTTGAAATCCGATGGCTCAGTGAGGCCTGCATAGCCAGCAATGACATTTCCTCTCTCAAGATCCATTAATGTACTAAAAACATATTTAAATCAGTTCATGTGAGTACAGTGGTTCAATATTAATATTATAAAGCGACGAGAATATTTTTGGTGCACCAAAAAAACAAATAAGGACTTATATAGTGATGGTCGATTTCAAAACACTGCTTCATGAAGCTTCAGAGCGTTATGAATCAGCGGTTCGGAGCGCCACAGTCACGTGATTTCAGCAGTTTGCCGGTTTGACACGCGATCCGAATCATGATTTGACATGCTGATTCATAACGCTGATTCATAACGGTTTTGAAACCGGCCATCGCTATATAAGACGTTATTTTGTTTTTTTTGGCGCACTAAAAATATTCTCGTCACTTTATAATATTAATATTGAACCACTGTACTCACATGAACTGATTTAAATATGTTTTTAATACATTAATGGATCTTGAGAGAGGAAATGTCATTGCTGGCTATGCAGGCCTCACTGAGTCATCGGATTTCAACAAAAATATCTTAATTTGCGTTCCGAAGATGAATGAAGGTCTTACGGGTGTGGAATAACGGTGAGTAATAAATTACATTATTTTCATTTTTTGGTGAACTAACCCTTTAAGTGCTTCTTATTAAAGCAAATCATTACTAAAACATTTAAACTTTTCAGTCAAATTATGCTGATCATATAAATTGCAATTAATTGTTTTGTATTAAATGAGGAAGAATGCAAAGTAGAAGCATTTTCACTAGTGGTCAGGTCTCAGATGTGTGGACCCCACTGTAAATTAAGTATGTGTGTGTGTTCCACATTCAGGCAGTGATGCATTGAAACAGGCAGTCTGAAAGTGTGTGCACATGTTTATATTTCATGTGACATGACACAAAGCTGGTGCATGCTGGTCTCAGAACTGCACTACATGCACACTAATGACTCCTGTAAGGATGCGTTTCACTGTCGCGCAGGAAGACAAAGTCGAGGAGAGGCCATGTCGCTATGTTGCACACTGATCGAGTGGGAGGGAGAGAGTGTCTGACTTCAATTTCCTTATCACCTTAATGAACCCTGACCCCTGCTCAGAGAGAGCGGTGAGAACAGGCAGATAAGCCCAGAAGCTCAGTGATGGAGCTCTGCAAGAGAGAAATGGCCGAAAGATTAGACAGAACTCACTTCGTCTGTCTCCTCTACAGGAGACACGTACTCTCTCACACACACACATGCGTTACTGTCATGTAGTTAATTAGTTTGTGCCGTTCCATTTGTTTATAGGTAGTCAACATTAAATACATGATAAGTTGATGATGTCCTGCAGTGTGACACCTCTGCCTGGTGTCACACCTGCAAAACATAATTTTGATAATTCTTTCATAATTATTAGTTTATAATTATCCACAGGACCATTTAAAGAGATGAAAATGAAAAAAATATATACACTGTGTGCATAATTATTACATTGATTTTCTGATGTTATTTTTTTCCAAGCACATTTTACTAATTCCAAACCACATCAATCTTAATAACTACTATTAATTTGTATTTTATAATTTATAAGTGCTATATAATTGTTAATGAAGGCTGGAAATGAAAAACGCCTTATATTCAGGTGTGCATAATTATTAGGCAGGTTTTCTTTTACAGGCAAAATGAGCCAAAAAAGAGATTTAACTCAGACTGAAAAGTCAAAAATTAATAAATGCTCATGAGAAGGATGCAATACTAGAAATTGCAAAGTTAAGGCATGACTATTGGACAGTGAAATGCTCATTGGGTCAGCAAGATCAGATAAAAACAGGTGGAGAAGAAAAGACACGTTAACTGCAAAATTAAGAATTAAGGTGAAGAATTAAGTGTGAAACCATCAGGAACCCTTTTGTCTCCAGCGCCACCATTTTTCAGAACTGCAACCTACCTGGAGACTGTAGAAATGCAAGGTGTCATGATCTCATAGACTTAGGTTAGGTAGGGAATCCTAAAAAGAAAGAAAAAAAAGACTGTAAAAGAAAACCTGCCTAATAATTATGAGCTAATACATTAGCTCATCCTTGAATATGATTTCTGCCCGAGTCCTGTCGGATTCTTTCCACCAGCTGTAGACGTGAAGACAACACCTCCCAGGATTCCACGAAATCAAGGTGTCATCAAGCTACCCCTTTGTTTTGAATAAGCAACCTCTAGCGACGAAATTTACATATTGTGCCTTTAAAGGCTTTAATGAGGATTTTGATTTAAAGCTGTTGATATTTCAGTATTTCAGAGTGTAGGGAGACTGACTTCATTTGCAGTGCTTCATGGGAGTGGGTGGGTAATAAAGAGTTCGCATGTTTTGATTATTCATTATTGATTATTTGATTATGCACTCTGTATGGATTAAAAAGAATGTAAGAATGAAAAGGCCAATCGTCATTCAGTATGCAAATACCACAATGACGTCATCTGTATTGTTTAGATTTTGAATCAGTGTTTACAGTTCGGATGTGACTAGTTTTCCAGGGGGACGTTAAAGAAATTAGTGTTTCACAGATGTACTTTGCTTTTTAATCCCATCCGAATCTGCCAAGTCTGTGTTTTTCCTCACACAACCAGGGGCGTAAATTTCATCTGAGAGTTGGGGGGACAATAAACATAAAATTTCTCAAGAGCAATTTTTGAAGGGGACACAAATAATACTGCCAAAGTTTTACTTATAAGGATATATGTAATGTTACACAGAAGAAAACCTTACTACTGTTATTAGTGTAGCATAGAGACTGTGCCATTATGCTCGATGTTTCTCTTTGGTTCTTAACATGGTTTTTAATTATATATTTTTGGGGGGGACAGCACTCCGCGATTTACGCCCCTGCACACAACCTCTGTAAAGGCAAATTACCTACTGTTTTTTGGCAAAATCAATGGTCCTCTAGGACAGTGGTTCTCAAACCTGTCCTGGGGACCCCCCACCACTGCACATTTTTTATGTCTCCCTCATCAGACACACCCAATTCAACTCTTGCAGTTTCTACTAATTAGTTGATGAGTTGAATCAGGTGTGTTCGATGAGGGAGACATGCAAAATGTGCAGTGGTGAGGGGTCCCCAGGACAGGTTTGAGAACCACTGCTCTAGGAAATCTAATCCCGTCCAGATGTGAATGTCTCTGATTGCCAATATTGTATTGTCCTAATGCTTCTCCTCATGTTTTTTTTTTTGTTTTTTTTGCCTATCTGAGCTACCATTTGCACACCAGTCTTCAGCATGCTTTCATTTCATTTCAATATGGATGGTATCTGATGAAGAAAATATATATATATATAAAATTGGTAAATAACGCCAAACCGCGGAAACTGCAAAGACTGCCCATTTTAATATCAGTGTCAGGTATATGATACTTGTGTAGATTTCTCTGCTCACTTATATGTGAGTTTACTTAAAAAGGGTTTTATAATGAATTATAATGAATGTGAAGTCCTGTTCGAATTGGTACATGAAACAGACATTGAATGACAGGAATTGTAACTCAAACGTTGTTTAAAATCCAGTTTCATCCAAATAGGTATATTTCTTAATTTCCTAAAGTTTCTAATAACCAAAAATAGAGTGAAATAATGGAATTAAGTTTTAATGAGTATGTGTTGTAAGGTTCTGGATTTATTTTCCATTTATTGGTGTGAAAGGCCTTTAATTGCTGAAAACAAGGCAAAAAGTTCTCATTCTCAGTGGGAATTTCACTTTAAAGTGACCATTTGTTTGTGTTCGTGCTGCTATGAGTGTGTATGTGTGTCGGTGGATGTGTATTTTTAGCTTCCATGTTGCTAACCTTCTGCTTCACGGACTGAAAAAATCCATAGTCTCTGTTCTTCCTCCATTCTCAAGGATAAAGGAGTCCAATGGACTTGTATTTGTGGCCTCTTAAATAATGTATGGAAGCCTCTGGGAGAACACAAACAGATCCTCTATGAACTGACACAAGTTTATCTCTCTTTAGACACCCATGAAATTTCCTAAGTCCTGCATCAGGTACCTGCATGTGCCACATCATGGGTGGTACGACTGGCACCGTCTCACATGCGCTCAGTAGTCTTGACATCTTAGATCCCACAGGAGCCATTGTTGCCGTTTCTGATGACAGTTTGCCAAACATCTCCTTCTGTGCTGATTTGCCCTTTGAGTCCATTGATTTTGCTTGTCCTTCTAAAACGTGGCTCCATTGAGCTCTGTATCTGATTACACCAGTGATGTTAATGGCAGAGAGGAAGAAAACACAAGATGAGGCCAAATTCTGAAACAAATATAGAGAGGAAATCAAATAATTTCCACTGACAAAATAGGCTTTGATGTAGCAATTGAGCTCAAGACCAGATCACAGAGGAGACTGTTAAGTGCACATGTTCAGCAGAGGAAGAGCCAAACAATGTCAAGATGACCTTACTGCCCCCTGTAGGACTGATTTCAAACTACAATTTAAGGTTTTTTTTTCATTATTAATATTTAGCAAAGACACATTACATTATAATTAAAAGTAACATTTACAATGTTAGTTCAAATAAATACTGATATTTATTTATAAATTGATAATAATCAAAAATGTTTCTTGAGTAGCAAATTAGCATATTAGAATGATTTCTGAAGGATCATGTGACACTGAAGACTAGTAATGGCTGCTGAAAATTCAAGGGTTAGATCACCCAAAAATGAAAATTTTGTCATTAATTACTCACCCTCATGTCATTCCACACCCGTAAGACCTTCGTTCATCTTCAGAACACAAATTAAGATATTTTTGATCAAATCCGATGGCTCAGTGAGGCCTGCATCACCAGCAAACACTCCCTTTTTCAATGTCCAGAAAGCTACTTAAACATATTTAAAACAGTTCATGTGAGTACAGTGGTTCAACCTTAATATTATAAAGCGACAAGAATACTTTTTGTGCTCCAAAAATAAAAAAAATAGCATCTTTATTCCACAATATCGAGTGATGGGCGATTTCAAAATGATGCTTCATGAATCTTCGAAGCTTTACGAATCTTTTGTTTTGAATCGGTGGTTCAGACCACCAAAATAAGAGGCTTCGTTACATCATAAGTGTTTTGAAACTTAAATCGTTCACGTGACTTTGGCAGTTTGATACGCGCTCCGAACCACTGATTCGAAACAAATGATTCGTAAGCTTTGAAGATTCATGAAATCAACCATCACTAGATATTGTTAAATAAAGTCGCTATTTTGTTATTTTTGCCGCACAAAAAGTATTCTTGTCGCTTTATAACATTAAGGTTGAACCACTGTAGTCACATGAACTGTTTTAAATATGTTTAAGTAGCTTTCTGGAGTGTTTGCTGGTGATGCAGGCCTCACTGAGCCATCAGATTTTATCAAAAATATCTTAATTTGTGTTCCAAAGATGAACAAAGGTCTTACTGGTGTGGAACAACATGAGGGTGAGTAATTAATGACAGAATTTTCATTTTTTGGGTGAACTAACCCTTTCAGCTTTGCCATCGCAAGAATAAATTACATTTTTAAATATATTTTTCGTTTCCATATTTTTTATGACTCCATAGTTAAACAGTGAGGTAGTCCAGTCGGCACACAAATTGGAAATGTCAGTCATAGTTTAATTATTGCTGTAACTGAAAATTACAAATGAGTTTGGAATATGTTCTTAACGTGATATTTTTTGTCAAATGAAGAGTTGTGATATACCCAAAAAGACCTCTAAAACTGCTCTTTAATCTGATGAAAGGTGCCCAACAGGGGCAAAATATAATTAATCCACAACAGGGAAATAAGCCTGAGTCCACTGAAGTTTAAATCCTCTTTTCTGCCAAGATGGGCGTTTTTACTCTTTAAGCCACTCTGGGTACTGATGTGGCCTGTCTTGAGGGGAAGAGAAATTTCCACAGCTTCGACTCATTTACTGGCTCTTCAAGCCACTTGTTTTGACGTGCCATCCGCGGTGCACCTGGAAGATAAAGCGTAACCTCTTCTTGTTAATGAATTTTTAAGCGTGAAAGGAATAATTAATGCCGCTTGCTAAGGCAAAATTACAATATCTGTTTCTAATACTCTAATAAATATACTGGCTTGGAACTTCATGAGGCTACAAGTGGAAAACTCAGTTTCATGGCTGTAGACTTAAAACCCATCATGAATAACTTTACTTCTTGGCTGATGTAAAGACAAATTGAGGGAGGGAATTATGATGGGGAGTGCAAATAGAGGAGTGTATTTCTATCGGACCAAAGCTCTGGAGTGCAGGGATCACGTGTGTTATTGTGTCTGTCTCAAATGCAGCTGACTGCTGCCACAACCACTTTCCTCCAATCAGGTTGATGGTAATTAGATCAAACACTCTTTCGTCTTGCTGCCTGCATTGCACGTTCTCTGCACACTTACCTGTGTTTTTCCCCTTAGGAAGATGGAGTGAAGTGTATGTGTGCAGAGATGAGAGTAGGGAGGATTTTTATCCACTCTTCGCCTGACTTTATTGCATGCGAATGTGGTGAGGTGAATTGATTTAGTTATATATTTTGATGTTTCAGGCTCACATTCGGTTCGCCTAAGGGGGAAAGAATTACCTGGTCGCGTTTCGGGCCCTCGGCACGTGCATAAGCGGGGCTGGAGTCTCATTATAATTCGCAAATGGCATTTGTGGAACAGAGCAACCTCAGCCATGCTCTTAAGTGCCGTTCAAGTCTTATTTTTCTTCCACTGCCATTTAGGACCAAGCAGTACAAACATATCTAGTGGAAAGAAACAAGCTGCAAAAGGAAAAAAATCAATAGTCACCCCCCTCCACATTTAATATTCCCTCACATCAGATCTGGCACGGTTCGATCGCCGTTGAATTTCTGAGATCCACAGGCCAATTCATTTCACTCAAGTCTTGCGAAATTAGACCTTGCATTTTTCAAAGTTACATTTTAATCATATTTTAAGATCATGGCAGCGTGGAGTGGCGCAAGGAAGGAAAAAATAAAGGGTTGAGTCTTTCTGGAGCCTCAACGAGAATGACATTTTGTTTCTAATTGCTTTAATTTATTAATTCGATGTTTTGTTGTGGTTTGTCATATTTTTATACATACATATTAAAGCAAATATCTCATGTTGGCCTAAAAATTTCAAACCTGCTGCTGAGAGTTTTTTTACCACCACAGATGTTCTGTTAAACTTTCAAATGGTGTTTAATTACCATTTTTCACGTTCCTTCTTTTCTCCTTTCTCTTTCTCAGGCTTGTAAATTCTGCTGATTCTTTCTGTAGTCCTTTTGCAACACTGAAGAAAACCTTCGTCTCTTCTCTACACGCAAAGCAGACCGAGAGAGAAGACCTCTTCCCCAAAAAACACCATGCATCCTTCATTTTTGCTGTCCTCCTTTTCACCGTTGTCTCTCTCCATCCCCAACTGGCCTCCACCTTTTCACCAGGAACTCTCCTTCTTCTCTCTCTTCTTCCCCTGGACCTCCTGTCTTCTCATACCTCTGGAATACATCACGGACGGCACCGCCTCGATGAACTCTCTCTGTCATTGGACAAAGATATATTGGATGAGGGCAAAGCGATTGGACATTTTGATGTATTTTAGTTTCCTCTGGTTAAAGACTACTGTATTTGATCTTGTTTACTAATGTAAGGGAAGGACACAAGGCCTCTTTAGTCTGCAGTGGTTGTGTTTTCTTAGGGCAGGTTGATAGCCAGAAGCCTTCAGAGTCTAAAAAATAAGAAGTGTCTCTTGAGTCTTTTATTTTTGGTTTTGGTTCAATTGCATTAGTTGTTATGGAGTGGAACACAATATATCTTTATAGTAATGTGTGAAATGATGGGGGAAAATGTACACTATATATATTTTATTTTTTACCAATGTACAAATATATTAATTAACTTATGTACTTTGATCACTTATTCTTTAATGACCCCTGACAAGAAAAAAGAAAAGAACTGTATGTTTTTGCAAAATTTTAGGGACTATTTCTAATGCCATTGATGTTTTTCCTCTTTTTCATGTACGAGCTCATGTTTTAGAGTGCGGTTCTTGAGTCTAGAGAGCGATTTGCAGACAGAGAGCGAATCTGTCTTGTGATTCTTGTTTCTGATGGTACAGCGTTTATTTAATTTTTTCCCCCTCTCCCCTTGGGTCAAAGTCAAAGAGGCCAGGGAAGGCTGTTGATTCAGTTGTACTTTATTTTAGTTCCTTTTTTGCGCTTGTGAGAAGAAGGCAACAAAAAAGAGAGACAGAAAAAGATAACATATGAAAACAAAACAAAATGTGTGTGTGGGTTTGTGTGGAAGACCCCGTAAGTTCTGAAAATGCTAAGAAAAAGATGACGTGGTGAATGAGTTATGTCTGTCTTTTGCACTAATTTAATAAAGCTGTTACTGTACTTCCCACCACTTTACCTTTTCTCATTTGTTTAAAGTCTGAATACCAAAATAAGAGAAATCTTATTGCTTTATGTGATGAAATATGCTTCTAAGCTTGTAGTTTTAGTGGAGACTGAATGGATTCCAATGGGGATACGGCTGATACAGTAATACAGCAACATATACACATAAGATCATTGGTATTTCAAGGATATAGAAAACTCAAGTGTTCTCAACAACCTTACAAAGTTAAGGTTACAAAGTTCTTCTTTGCTTGAAGATTCTTTTCATTTAGGACTGAATAAGTACAATTTACTCCAATCATACAATTCAAAAGTTTACATCCCCCATCCACTGGCTCTTAATGCATATTTTGCAAGGGGTATGTGAATTTATGAGTAAAAGAGTATATGATATTATGTGATATATGATATATTTATGATATATGATTTATGTTGTAAATATTTAATTTTTATTTTATATTACAGTTTTTCTCGATTGCTTAAACACATTTCTTGAAACTATGCCTTGTATTCTCAAAACAGTAAACACAAATCCATAACGTCTCACCCAATTCCCCAAACATCCTATTATCAGGTCAAAATGAAGCTCTACACTCAAAACCATTCAGTCTTGCTGAAAAGCCAAACTTTGCCCTCAGACATCACAAACAAGCCCTCAAAAACACACACGCTACAACATAGTCTTACACACTGGTGCAATAAATTCAAAACAACATTTCCAAAAATGGTAAGTTATGTTACCAGTTATGTAACCTTTTCACATAGTGAACACAAAAGACACAACCAATGTATACATTGCACATTTTTATTCATTCATAACACAGTACAAAAATAAAAAACGTAATAAAATAATAAAAACAAAAATGATTCCGCCTCAGCAGCTCTTTGGTCTGTGTCAAGCCAGAGAATCTCATCCACATCACAATTGGCCCTAGCCAGGCAGCGTGGGTAAAATCCTCTACATGACTGCCTGCTCCACCCCTGGCACGCATATGTCTTGGCAGGCTTCTTCCATGGCCTGGAGGAGGTGAACACGGATATAAGGTTCTCGGTCATATACTTTCCACCGCCATGCAGAAAAACACTCCTCTATTGGGTTTAGAACTGAAACTCTATCTGTATGCGAGGCAATTTGATGCAGTTTTTGTACAGTAGCATAGTGCAACAGTGTACTGTATGTGTTGTCACAGCACAGAGTACAGCACTCAAAAGTTACTGTACAGAGCAGTCTTACTGTAAGTAATGGTGAAACGACTCAAATTTGGATGTACTCGTTGCCCAGCCTCCCTCATAGTCATACCATGGACAAGGTCAACTAAAGTGGCTCGAATTTCATCCAAGACTGCTTGTCTCCTTGCCCTTACCCTTCCCCTTCCTTGTCCTCCTCCTCCTCCTCCTCCTCCTCCTCTTCCTCTTCCTCTTCCTCTTCCTCTTCCTCTTCCTCTTCCTCCTCCTCCTCCTCCTACTTTTCCTCCTCGACCTATTCCTTCATTTCTCTGTGGATCCATTGTTCCAAAACTCAATGAACTGATTAGGGCCCTTTTATCTATCTACTGAAGGTTCTGATTGATGCGTGTTCAATTTTGACTCTGTGTTTTCATCTGGGGAATTGTGTGCTAACTGAGCTCAAGCTGTGCTGACTTCAATGAACAGTATTGAATGCTAGTGCTTTCAAAATGACCACATGGTGTACGCAATAAGATATTAAGGGAATTTTGTGTAGAGTTCTGCAGTGACAGCTCAACAAATCTGACTCGTGTCAAAACAGGGGAGTAGTGTTTAGAGTTTAGGGAATTGGGTGTGCTTTTTGATAAATTATGTTATGGTTTTGAAATTTTAGTCAAAAAGCCTGGTTATAGTGTTTTAGCAATCGAGAAAAAATGTAATTAGTTATAGGTAATTAATTATAAAATTTTATATGTAAGCAATAAGGTACGAGAGGCTGTGCTGTATTACGCAATACAATACACACAAATATTAAAGCCAAAAATATGTATCAGTGCAACTTTCATGAAGTAAACTTTCAGTAAAAGCCTTCCTTCCGCCGGAAAAAATAGTCCCTGACCGTGAACAGCAACAGAAGTTACATTATTACGCCTTTAGAATGGCAGCAAAGACAGTCTTTATGAGTGTGTCAGTCAGTAGCGAAGACTTTTACATTGAAAAGACTGAATTGTTTTGAACAGAAGAAGACACAACTAACAAATGCTTTGACTAGCGCTGTCAGTCACGGGAAAACTCCTTAACTGTTAAAAGGACAAGATAATACATCGGACATTTAAACAGATTTTTTATTATGAACATAGGACTGACCTGAAGGAAAATGCTCAATCTGAATGCAGGTAATAAACTCACTCACTCGATCTTTTTCACACAACACTCCTCTACATAATACAGTAAGCTTCAATGAATTGAGAACATACAGTTTACATTGCTAAGAGTGGTTGCTAAGGGTGTTGGGTAGTGATACACAAAACCGTTGGGTAAAGCGGTCATAGCCGTGTTTTATTGTGAATAAAACACAGCTATTGACCAATCAGAATCAAGGACAGGAACTAACCGTTTTATTAATACATATAAATCATTGATATATGCATATNATGTATATTGTAGAATACATTATTAAAATTATTAAAATATAATTTTACTGCATATTTATATCATAAATTCAGGCATCCATTTGTAGCTTCTTTTCATGCAGCCATATTTTATTAAGCTCAGCTAAACAATGTTGTTAGAAGGGTCTGAAAATAAATGCTTGTCCTACTTGTCCAGTGTAAAATGGAAATGTCTTGGTTAGAAGGTCAAGGTACACTTGCATATTAATAGTGATTTAATGAACTAGCTCATGCATTTAACTAGCTTTTGCATTAATTTTGAAATCAGAAAAAATGTACTCTGGCTGTCTTGAGTCATCGTCACTTAGAACAAATATCATCTAATAATTTCTTGCCAATTTGATTAACGGAAATAATTATCTCATAAACCACCATTAACATTTCCCAGGAGATGCCAGAGTACAGTCTAACAAACCAACTCCATCAGTATTAATAATCTGAAAATGAACTCGTGAAACCCTGAAAGTTGCTTTCAGTTTGAAAAGTGATGCTTAAACTTTGACAAAAGAACAGGGAACTTCTGCAGCTGTTGTATCTGAATTACCCATTTTTTAAGGTCTGAATAACAGGCCTTGATTGTTTTTTTAGATCATTGTTACAATAAAAAAGAATAATGGCGAGCCAGCAATGTAATCAGCCCTCTCCTCCTCACTGAAGTGAATGAGTCTCATTTTGATTTCATACTCTGTTTTTGTCCCACATCAATTCTTAATCACTCTATATAAATACTAGAGCCACTGTCCTGGCAGAGGTTTGTTATATGAAGTCACCGCCTTTTCGTCATAACAATTACTCTTTGTGAAAGCACAAACGTGCGAGACCTCGCTGAATGGGTTGAAATCAATAAATGAGTATGCTTGGCCATTGGGATCTTGGTAATGTCATGTAATTGGAACATGTGTTTGGTTCGATAAGTGTACACAGGTGTTCATGGCCTCGATGAAGTCACTGAAGCTATGATTAGTATTTCTAAGATTAGCCTCTAGCTTGATCTGAGAAAAAATGTAAAGATGTAATGAAATCAATAATGAATGTTTTGTGTCTTTTAGTCCATGCCAAGTTTTGAGGGCATCTGTATTATAATATGCTTTCTCTAACACAAAAATGGAGCAAAAATATCCAAGACCTACAGTATTAGATAGATAGATAGATAGATAGATAGATAGATAGATAGATAGATAGATAGATAGATAGATAGATAGATAGATAGATAGATAGATAGATAGATAGATAGATAGATAGATAGATAGATAGATAGATAGATAGATAGATAGATAGATAGATAGATAGATAGATAGATCATATTGTATTCATCACAGTCAAATATGTTTAAAACCGACGAGTGAAGGCATTTGCTAAGAGTCTCTGTCAGGCAGGTTGGTAGCCCTCATGCTCTCCATTAATTCTACATTTACTACATTTATTTGTAGGATAGAAGCCGCTTTCATCTCCTATCCCTCTCTCACAGGTGACATGAGGGATTTGTCTCCACAAATTTCGAAGACTTCTAAATCCTCTGAGAGTGCTCTTACTTTGAAACGGCAGATAGAGAAAAACCCTCTCAATGTCAGTCGTTCACCTCCAGAGCTGACCTATTACGTTTCCACAACTAACGTCACAAAATATTCTAAATTGGATGGACCAATTGTGTTGTACTTAAAGGGAAAGTTCACCTCAAAATTAAAAGAGAGTTGTTTCGGAAGGGGTTTGTTTTGTCCATTCAATGAAAGTCATTGGGGCCCAGTGCTGTTTTTCATATAACACCAATTTTATCATCTCTACACTGGTTACCTATCTGTATCAATACCTTTCTGTATCCATTACAAAGTATTGCTACTGACCTATAAGGCCCTAAATGGTTCAGCTCCTGTGTATTCAACCAATCTTCTATTGCCCTATATCCATCACGTTCTTTAAGGTCACAAAACTCTGGACTTTTGGTAGTACAGGATATCTAAGTCCACTAAAAGAAGGGAGAGCGTTTTCACATTTGGCTCCTAAACTCTGGAATAGCCTTCCTGATAATGTTTGGGGCTCAGACTCACTCTCCCAGTTTCTAGATTAAAGACACATCTCTTTGACCAAGCATTCACATAATGCATCTCATAACCTTGTACTCCGATTATATCAGATGAAATGCTCATGATTATCTTTTGCTTGAAATGCTATGAACAGCAGCTATGCGAATTGATTTCCATTTGCTTTTCTGTTTCTACACTCTAAAAAATGCTGGGTTGTTCCAACCCATGTTTGGGTCAAATATGGACAAACCCAACTGTTGGGTTTAAAATTTTATTTAAAAATGTAAAAATTTAAACCAACGGGTGGGTTTGTCCATATTTGAACCAAACATGCCCATCCCGAGGTAACTAGAGAGTACGCCAGCTCCAGTTTGGATCCAGAATCTTACGAAGATTTCAGATGACCCAACACCTGTGAAGAGAAGAAGGAAAGACGCCAACCCCTGAGAGACGTTGGAAACCAATTTGGAATGACATGAGGATAATAATTTAAATAATTTAAAAATCTTTTTTAAATACGAATAGTTTCATAGTATGTTTCATTTCATATGTATGTTCTGTTTAGTTCATCTGTCTGCATTAGTTCTCATTAGCCATAATGTCTGATTAGTTCATCTTCATTCCTGTTTAGTTCCTTTATTACTATAGGGGTTTTCACACCGGAGGAACCTTTTCATAGTTCCTAGAACTATTGACTAAAGTATACCCAGATTTTGCTGTGTTCGCACCGCAACTAAAAATGATTTTAGTTCTAGAAACTCCTTTTGATGGAATTAAATTAGCTCCTACTTCAGAGTAGGGTCTAAACCAGCACTATAGAACGTATTAATTTTCAAAAGAAATGATAGAAACAGTTGAAACACTAAAATGGGCTCATTGAGATGAAACTAATCATAATTTATTTACAAGTGATTCCTTTTTAAAATACTAAATTGTTCCAACAGTTTAAGCTGAACAAATGTTCAGCCAGGATGTGAATGTGGAGTGCTCTCAAAAAGTATTTGGACACTTAAGCCATAACTTTTTATTATCTAAATTAAAATGTCATTAAACTGAATGTGATCTGAATGTCACTGCATTAGAAAGCAAAATCTCAAACCAAGTGGCAATTATTTTAAAGAAATATGGCACAAGCATACTTGACAAGTGAAACATTTAAATTGTCGAGTCACTGTACAAATGGCTCAGAAAAGTGCAGTTAGTTCGGAGAAAAGGTCTGGCATTTTTTGTTTGCAGATGACTCAGGCCCTGTTTCCACCTGGAATTAAGATGTGTTTTGGTCAATCGGATCACAAGTGGATGAGAGAGACACATACCTGTTTACACCTGGTGTAATATGTCTTTTTTAATATGTCTCTTTTGTCCACTTTTAACCACTTCTGTCCTCATTTTCTTCGAGGGGAGGGTCTATGGACAAGTAAATGTATGGGCTTTTTCAGATCTTTCGATCTGGACAACATTAGCTTGCACAATTTACATATGAACGCGCACGGAGATGACAGAAAAAACATATAGAGAGAAATCAGGAATAATGAGAGAACATTGTGCTTGGTACGTTTTTCGTCTTCAAACCAAACTGCGTCTTCAGCAAAGTTTAAAGGGATAGTTCGACCAAAAATGAAAATGTGATGTTTATCTGCTTACCCCCAGGGCATCCAAGATGTAGGTGACTTTGTTTCTTCAGTAGAACACAAATTATGATTTTTAACTCCAACCGTATAATGCATGTCAATAGGAACTCCATTTATAAGAGTAAAAAAAACACGCACAGACAAATCCAAATTAAACCCTGCGGCTCGTGATGACACATTGATGTCCTAAGACACGAAGCGATCAGTTTGTGCGAGAAACCGAACAGTATTTATATCATTTTTTACCTCTAAAACACCACTATGTCCAACTGCCCTGCACATCCGGCTAGTGAGGTCTGAACGCGCTCTGACAACGGAAGAGATGTCTCGCACTCATTGAAGCAAAGCACGAGAGATCACTTCCGTTGTCAGAACACGTTTTTTGACCTCACTTACCAGATGCTGAACCGCAGTTGGACATAGTCACCTACATCTTGGATGCCCTGGGGGTATGCAGATAAACATCAAATTTTCATTTTTGGGTGAACTATCCCTTTAAATCCTGCCTGGCTAGAGCGCTTCCCATAATGTTTAAGTGTTCAGTAGGCGGAGAGTAGGCGGTCTTTTGCGCTGTTCATACACATTCAACCACATGAGTGTTTCCACTACGAAAGCAATCCAGTCGAAAACTTTTTCAACTACCTCTGAAAGTGGTCAAAAGTAGACAAGCTCAAAACATTTTACACCCCGTTTACACCTGTATTTAGCGTCGTCCTTGTGATTCAATCGACCAAAACGCATCTTAATATCAGGTGGAAACAGGGCCTCTTGGTTTGATAGTAGCTATCTAATGCAATAACATTCAGACATTATTAAGCATTTTTCAAAGATGAAAGTGTCCATATTTTCCTTATTTGTGTCCTTTTTTGTGGCCACTGAATGTTCTTGTATCTTGGTGGCTGTTTGATGAAGTGTCACAGATGCCGGACACACACTGTGTCTGGCATCTGTCCTGCTTGGCTGGAGACTAGTAAATAAAATTCAGTTTATTTTTGGGCATGAAAAAGCATGAATGTAAGACTGTTTTTGTGTATGTATTATTTTTCAGTCATGTCTCTCTCTTTCTCTCATTTTTGCTCTCCCTGCACACCCTTCACTTCCCTCTGATCCTTTTATATCTCTCATTGTCATGCCGTCTCATCTGTGATGTATTTTTTCATGACGGGACTTGCAAGCAGGGACATATAGGAACAACCTGAAAAGGTAGGAAGAGTGTGTGTGATTACTTTAAATATAAACATGCGAATTTGGCATCATGCAATTAATNGTTTTAATGTACATGGCTATACAGTGTGTAGTTTCTACTGCAAAAGTGTAACAAAATACACTTGAGCTATTAAAATCACCTTAAATATATAATATGAAAATTACCTATTTAAAGTGTGTGTGTGTGTGTGTGTGGAACAAAGATTTTGTGCTCAAAATGGTGTGTCCTGGGTACTGTGTGTGTTTGTGTGTGATGGATGTGGCAGGTGAGAGCCCTGGGGGAAGATTCCACCTTACACCAGAAGACAAACCAAACTGTTGGAGACCTAATTGTCCCTCAGAGCTCCTGACTGGGTAAAACTGAGGAAAGAGAGAGAGACTCAAGTGTGCCTGCTGGAAATAAGAGTGCAATATATCAACACCCTGAAACTCTTGTGTGCATAAGACAGAGTCTGTCAATACACAACAGTTATTTCTCAAGTTTGTGCAGGGGAGCACTGAGGTCTAGCTGTCTTGGCCCGTGTTTGTTGTGTAGACATTACCTTCTGTCTGAATGCAGTTGTGTATTCATCCATGTTTTTTGCCCCAAGGACAGTTTTGTCTCCGAGTTCATTTTAGTATGATGCTGCCACTGACTGGAGTGCTAATGTACTACAGCTCCAGTTCCATAACCCTTTTGGTTTGGTTTTTACATGTTCTAAAGACAGAGTGATAGTGTTGCTTTCCTCTATAAAACATGTGACCATAATGAGTTGTGTGGGTGGTGTCCAGGGTGTTGCTAAGGGATCCGTAGTGGATTTTAGCCAATTAATAGGGTGCTGCGTGTGGTTGCCAGGGCGTTGCTATGTAGTTGCTAATACATTTAGAATGATTTTTACTTGTTACAGTTGCCAGGGTGTTATAGGTGGTTGCCAAGATGTTGCTATGCAGTTACTAAGTTGTTCAGAATGATTTTAACTTCTTGCTATGCATTTGTTAGGGTGTTGTGGGTGGTTGCCAGGGTGTTGCTAAGGGATCCATAGTAGTTTTTATCTCTTTAATAGAGTGTTGTTTGTGGTTGCCATGCTGTTGCTATGTGGTTGCTATGCTGTTGCTAAAACATTCAGAATGATTTTTTACCTTTTGATTTTTCCTGATTTTCAGAATTATTTTACCCTGTTTATATGCACTTGCTAGGGTGTTAGGACAGTTGCCAGGGTGTTGCTAAGGGATTCAGTGATTTTAGACCCTTAATAAGGTGTTGTGAATGGTTTCCAGGGTATTACTATGCAGTTGCTAAGATATAAAGTTATTTTAAACCTGTTGCTATGCAATTGCTAGAGTGTTGCGGGTGATTGCCAGGGCATTGCTATTTAGTTGCTAAGATGTTCAGAATGACTGTTAACCTGTTCCTATGTCGTTGCTAGGGTGTTGTGGCTGGTTTCCAGGATGGTGTTATGCAGTTGCTAAGATGTTCAGAAGGATTTTTAACCTGTTGCTATGCACTTGCTTGGATCTTGTGGGTGGTTGCAAGGGTGTTGCTATGCATTTGCTAAAGGCAGGGTGATTTTAGCCATAGCTATGGAGATGCTAAGGTTTTGTGGGTGGGTTTGGAGTGGATTTTAGCATGTTGCTATGCTAGGTTGTTACAGTTGGATGCCAGGACATGGTTGCTTTAACAAGCACCGCTATCTATTCAGAAGAGAGAAACTGGCCAGGGTCATTTCATTGGCCAGATTCACTTGTGTTGCCACATAGCATTGCAGCTCAATTTTTTAAGATCACATGTACCATTTCTCTAACATGACTACATTTTCCGCCCATCTTCCATAACAACATTCAGCTATACCGTCCGTAGGATAGTCCATACAATCTTTTTGAAATTTTGAAATATGAATTGGACAGCAGCAGAGCCTCACACCTTTTGTTGGCATATTGTAATAGCCTGCAGGGATTCCATTCTCACCATTGAGGGTGTGAAAATTCAGTACTGTGTTTGATTCACAGCCATCGAAAAGGATGCAGACGTCACAGCAGCCACCCTAGATTACCATGATTTGTCACTACATCCGTCCAAGTTACAGCTAAAATGAGAGCAGACGTCCAGCTACATCTACCTGCGTCGTTCCATTCTCCCAAAAGCCCTGCTAGAAATGAAAGGGGAGAGAATACACATTAAATTTCTTTCACCTGTTTTTTGTCTAGTTATGTTTTGCAGAATGGGGTAACAATACTGTGTAGCAATGTTGACTCATGAATTATTGACTGCAGCCGCATCACCTGGGCCGTCTCATTATTGACTCGCTATGGAGAAAGAGCCAGCCAGTCATTCTGCAAACAGTAATACGGCTAGCACATCTCCATCGCAATTACCTGAAATTCAAAAGAGGCTTACACACACAAACACACACACAACCTTTAAATCTACAGACTACATGCATGCTCGCATGCATTTATTGACTCGCATATGAGTCTGTATAGGCATATGGTACAAAATAAACATAAGTGCCACATTTTCATAGTTTGACATAAGCATGCATGCAAACACATGCAGTCGTCACCTTACCAAGGACACCCTACTCGGTAATCAATACCTGCCTGTAATGAGTGTATCAGAAATGGGGAGTTTAAACACACACACATAAAGTTAACAGCACACACACATACTACACAACACACACTTCATCACCCAAGCTTAGAATTTCGCTCATCAATACTCATCAGCACAGGATTAAAGAGCTCCATACTGACGGCGGGGGGCTGATCAGCGCTTAATCACATGTCCAGGTAACTTACACTGTTTTTAGAGTAGTAATGAATAAGGAATGTCCTCACTCCCCTGCAGAGATTGTGTGTAATGGGATATAGTTGATTTGCTTACAGTACTGTAGCTGTTTTACAAAATTAACAATTTAATTATCTGACTCCAGTGAATGCAGAATTGTTGTGGATATAGAAACTGCATTTTCTAAGTGGTCAGATTTTTTTCCCTGGTGCACTCTAAAAACTGCTGGGTTAAATATGGACAAAACCAGGGATTGGGTTGTTTTCACCCAGCCATTTTTTTCAACCAATTTTGGATTTATTTTTTTAGCCAGCAATATAGTAATATAGTAAAAGGTGTGTTTTTGCTCACCCCCAAATAGGGGCAAATTTTTGGGTATTTTAAGCTGAAACTTGACCAGACCAGAGACTTATATTACATCATGTGAAAGAGGGCATAATAGGTGCCTTTTAACCCAACCTGCTGGGTTTGTCCATATTTTACCCAGCTTGGGTTTTTTTAACCCAGCATTTTTTAGAGTGTGTACACAACCCTTAACAAGTTAGGGTTGTGTAAGATTTTAATGTTTTTTAAAATGAAGTCTCTTATACTCTCCAAAGCTACATTTGTTTGATCGAAAATACAGTAAAAACAATTAAACATTTTAAATACTTTTTCAGCTCATTTCTTTTTTAATATTTTTTTAAAGCAGCCATTACTCCAGTCTTCAGTGTAACATGATCCTTCAGAAATCATTCTAATATGCTGATTTTCAATGTTATCACACTCTAAAAAATGCTGGGTTAAAAACAACCCAAGTTGGGTTGAAAATGGACAAACCCAGCGAATGGGTTGTTTTAACCCAGCGGCTGGGTTAAATGTTTGCCCAACCTGCTGGGTAGTTTTATTTAACCCAAATATTGTTTAAAAATTACTGTATTTCTTGCTTAAAATGAACCCAAAATATGTTGGAAATTAACATTTATTAATATGTTTAATAAACAAACATTTATTAATACTTTTTTTGAATAATATTTAAACAATAAACATTTATTAAATTGCTTATTAATAAATGCTCATCTTTTTGATTATTATTGTTGCCTCTAGTAATTATGAGTCTGATTTTTAATTTCCAACCTATTTTGGGTTCATTTTAAGCCAGACATATAGTAATTTGTAAACAATTGTTGGGTTAAATAAAACTACCCAGCAGGTTGGGCAAACATTTAACCCAACTGCTGGGTCAAAACAACCCAATCGCTGGGTTTGTCCATTTTCAACCCAACTTGGGTTGTTTTTAACCCAGCATTTTTTAATGTTGAAAACAGTTGTGCAGCTTAATATTTATGTGGAAACCTTTTTTTCAGGATTCTTTGAACAAAAGAAAAGCATTTATTTGAAATACAAATCATTTGTAACATTATAAATGTTTACTGTCACACATTTGAACTATTTAATGCACCCTCTCTGAATAAAAGTTTTAATTTCATTTAAAGAAAAAGAAAAATCTGGGTATATCGCGGGTATAACTTTTTCAGCCATGAAACTCCTGATCATGCAGATTACTGTTAGAGATTTCACCTACTAAATTTTTGCCAAGCAAAGGTAAATGTGACTGCACCTTAATAAACCAGAATTACAGTAATTTACACTCATATCTGTGAAAGACCTGTTTAACAGGCTTTGGATGTTTTGCCTTGTTTGAATATTTCATTTCCACTGAAAGGCCAGCTGTCGAATGGCATTGTTTACAGTTCACCAGTTATTAACAACTTGTTTTGTGTTCCAAATTGTGATAGAACTGCAGTAACTTTGTCAAGTCATGTGATAATGACAACTTTGGAAACAGTCTGTTCCATCTATAATCATTCGAAGCTGCTGGTATCTCTGTCAACACAGAATAATGATTCATTAAAATGTATGTGAAAGTATTTTAGAGGTTAAATTCTTAACCTCTCAAACACTCAAAAGCTGTCAAATGATACTCATAGGATCTTGCAGATAACCTCAGTCCAGATTAAACTCACTTATTACCAGAGAAAATCACATGCAAAAAGCAAATGAGTGTCATTGAGTAAGTCATGAGGTGTGAATGATGTGATATAAAAGTGACAAGCGAAATGCACCTCCTATAAATGTCAGTCTGCACCATCAAATTTAAAGTGCAGCTTTTCCTCAATATCCATATTTGTACTTGCATGTACTTAAAATAGTGCACAGAAATATGTGAGGTGTGCTATTAAAAGGTTTTAGACATAAAAAAGAAAATTGTCTACTAACACTCACATCTTTCCAAGGAATACAAAAGGAGATATTTTCTCTTTTTCTTTTTCTTCTTCTTCTTTTTTAAATAAAATCTGCTTTTGTGTTCCACAAAAGAAAGGAAGTCACAGGGTTTGAACGATATGAGTGTAAGTAAATGATGACAGAACTTTAATCTTTGAGTGAACTATCTCATTTAAATTATTAATTTGTGAAACACTCATGTTATCAAAACTATGGCATACAATCCTCACAGGGAAAGACAGATAACCTTTTTCAAGATTACCCTTTTAAAACGTTTTCCTCAAGAATATATAATAGGCTGAGGTCAGTGATGCGCGGGTTGATCCAAAATGAGCGGGTGCCTGCGGTCACCCGCGGTTACGAGTCATCCAAAAATATTTTTAATGATATTCGGGTCGCGGTCGGTCGGGTCGTTTGAAATAAAGATGCCAATTAAACCTTTGTAATTTATATAGTACTAGACACAATTTTCTATGAAATACATAGGCCTACACTTTATTGGCTGAATAACTGGCGCGAAGATGACGCATGAGCTAAGTCTGCAGGTAGAGATGGAGGCGGCAAGAGAAAAGGTGAAGACTGGGGAGTGGAAGCTCCGCAAATACACAAATAGAAAGAGCAAATTGTGGGAGACATTTGCCGAAATAATTAAAGATGATGACCAAAGTGCTGGCTTTGTCATGTGTACTTCTTGTGATGCTATTTACACATTTTAAACGCATATAGCTCAGTAATGTCAGTTTTATGTATTTTCTGAGAGGGGGCGGGATTTTTGTTGGGAAAGTCGGGGGAGAGACGCACACTTCGATTAGACTGGATAAACACATGCAGCATCTTAATTGTTAAGAAAATGAAACTAAATAAATGTACACATACAGCTTTCCTGTAGCTCAGTGGTTAGAGCATGGCACTAGCAATGCCAAGGTCATGGGTTCGATCCCAGGGATTGCACATACTCAGATACAAATGTATAGTATAATGCAATGTAAGTCGCTTTGGATAAAAGCGTCTGCCAAATGCATAAATGTAAATGTAAATGTAAATGTACAGCATTCAGAAAAAGAACAGTTTGCGCTCCTAAGGCGCCCCCCGCACCCCTAGTTCCTACGTCTATGGCCCAATGACGCTACGATGAGCATTTACTACTTTTAAAAAATGCGGGTGGGGTACAATATTTTCTTCTTTTTTTTTTGCGGTCCGAGTTGCGGGCGGGTTAGTTGAAAACGTTGGTCGGGTGCGGGTTGTTTATACATTGACCCGCGCATCACTGGCTGAAGTATACAATATTGCCAAAAGTTTTGGGACACCTGCCTTTACATGCACATGAACTTGAATTCTTAATACGTAGGGTTTAACATGGAGTTGGCCCACCCTTTGGAGCTATTACAGCTTCAACTCTTCTGGGAAGACTTTCCACAAGGTTTAGGAGTGTGTTTATAGGAATTTTTGACCATTCTTCTTGAAGCGCATTTGTGAGGTCATGCAGTGATGTTGGACGAGAAGGCCTGGCTCGCAGTGTCCGCGCTAATTCATCCCAAATGTGTTCTATCGGGTTGAGGTCAGGACTCTATGCAGGCCAGTCAAGTTCCTCCACACCAAACTCGCTCATCCATGTTTTTATGGACCTTGCTTTGTGCACTGGTGCGCAGTCATGTTGGAACTGGAAGGGGCCATCCCCAAACTGAAATGAAAATGAAATTGTCCAAAATGTCTTGGTATGCTGAAGCAATAAGAGTTCCTTTTACTGGAACTAAGAGGCCAAGCCCAACCCCTGAAAAACAACCCCACACCATAATCCCCCTCCACCAAACTTCAATGCAGTCAGGCATGTGTCGTTCTCCTGGCAACCACCAAACCCAGACTCGTCCATCAGATTGCCAGACAGAGAAGCGTGATTCGTCACTCCAAAGAACACGTCTCCATAGAGTCCAGTGGCGGCGTGCTTTACATCACTGCATCTGACGCTTTGCATTGCACTTGATGTAAGGCTTTCCATGGAAACCCATTCCATGAAGCTCTCTATGCACTGTTCTTGAGGTAATCTGAAGGCCACACGAAGTTTGGAGGTCTATAGCTATTGACTCTGCAGAAAGTTGGCGACTTCTGCGCACTGTGCGCCTCAGAATGCGCTTACCCCGCTCTGTGATTTTATGTGGCCTACCACTTTGTGGCTGAGTTGCTGTTGTTCCCAATTGCTTCCACTTTATGATACCGTTAACAGTTGACCGTGGAATATTTAGTAGTGAGGAAATTTCACAAATGGACTTATTGCACAGGTTGCAACCTATCACGGTACCACGCTTGAATTCACTGAGCTCCTGAGAGCGACCAATTCTTTCATAAATGTTTGTAGAAGCAGTCTGCATGCCTAGGTGCTTGATTTTACACCTGTGGCCATGGAAGTGATTGGAACACTTGAATTCAATGATTTGGAGGGGTGTCCCAATACTTTTGGCAATATAGTGTATCTTCAGAACATTTTTCATATCCTAAAGCTATTTCAAAAAGGATGGGTGATATTTTCAAAGGTCTGTTGTATTACAGAAGCATTTTTTGGTCAATATGAGCAAAAAAAAAGTGATTAGGTGGTGATCATCATACAGATATCTGGAATATAAAAGACTTTGGGCCAAGTGTTGCTAACCTATTTGAAAATTTCAGCTGAAAAACGATATAAGATAAATATATTGTATTGAGAATATTCAATACTGCAAACTGCCAAAAGTAACATTAATTGTTTACAGCATGTTAAACATTAGGTGTTTTAATATTCAGGAACTTGTTTTGTAACCATTTAAAATGTTCTGTAATCCACATTGAATAGTTTGCCTGCATAATATTTACAAAAGAGAAACCATAAAAAGGAAACCAATCAAAAGAAGCTCCTGAGATGACAACCATTAGATGTTCAGAAATGATACTGATTTAATTTGTATGAAAACTGGGTTCTTATCTGTAATCTCTCTGGAAGTGAATGCATAATTTTCATTCCATGGTATCTACCAAGTGACCATGTTTTATGGTTGAATGATAATGGTGTTGAGGAATTATTTAAAATGGCTTTTCACAGTGGCAGCTGGTGAATGTTCCGCGTGCTGGAGCACCAGCCAACCTGAGGCCTGTTAAAGTGACGCTCGGTTAAGCAAAGCGTACGTATAACGCTGCCTCACGTTCTAATACGCCACCTCAATCACCCTTCTGTAAACATGATCATCTTGGCAAATAGCAGTGTGGAGATTATCGTTTTTAATTTACTTGTTGAATGTGCAGCGGAGTGGGCAAAGTAAATCATGCGTACTTGATGATCTCCAGTCGAGACCACAGGAAACAAGAATGGGTTATGAGCAGTACATAATGCCAGTTTGCCACTGTTTTCTGGTACAAGTTACTACAAGTATTTGAGCATTGCATTATTAAACATTTAAAAAGTAACAATTTGGTTGTGAAACACACATGATGACATGGATGAAGATCAAATGGTTGTCTTTAATAATCAGAACAGTGTAAATCCAACTACAAGCAAGCAACACAACCTTAACATATACAAGACCCAACAGTGAAACTCAAACAAAACAGGACTATGGAGATAATGAGATGACTAACTAGTGCACAGCTGAAACTAACTAAGGGAAAACAGTACTGAAAACAAAAGTCCATGTGGTGTGAGAGTGACAGTAACCCTATATATACACTAAATGGTTACAAAGCCTCCGACCAGGAGTAACAGTTTGAATATAAACTAGCACAATGATTGAATTACATCTGAGATCGACATCTCTATTTTAAAACATAATTAAGTGTATATACATAGGTTTCGTTTACGCGATCCGAACCACTGATTCGACACAAAAGATTCGTAAAGCTTCGAAGCAGTGTTTTGAAATTGGCCGTCACTAGAAATTTTTGGTGCACAAGAAGCATTCTCGTCGCTTTATAATATTAAGGTAGAACCACTGTAGTCACATGAACTGTTTTAAATATATCTTTAGTAACTTTCTGGATCTTGAGAGGTTTAGTGACATTGCTGGCAATAGAAGCCTCACTGAGCCATTGGATTTCATCAAAAATATCTTAATTTGTGTTCTGAAGATGACCGAAGGTCTTACGGGTGTGGAACAACATGAGGGTGAGTAATAAATGACATAATTTTCATTTTGGGGTGAACTAACCCTTTAAGAACAAATTTAACAAATTTAAAATTGTGCAACCAAATTAATTACTAAGTTAGGTACAAACTAGTATAATAAAACACAAAAATAAAAGCCAATAAAACACACAAAAAAACAATCAACGTGACAATGGTGGAGAGCAGTTATAATAATCACCATAATGTTTAAAATGAATGTAATTTATTATTTGAACAAGACAAACCTTTAATTGTTTTTTAAAAAAAATGATAGTTTGTGAGCTGCAGGAGCTCATCTATGTTTTTATACAATGCTGAAAAGCCTCATATCTTGGGTTTCTTAGAAAACTGGCCTCCACTGTTCCCTTATTGACAGGCATTTCTATCTATATACTCACAAACAAATATCTTATGGTAGCTTGATGTTGAATGCATTTGTGATGCTCACTGATAAATCTGCTGATTAATGCTTAAGTCACACTTGGCTTTGAAAAATTACTTTGGACCCAGCAACTGTCACAGTCTCACCAGACTCCACCGTCTCACACACCCAATGCTCACTCTCACCCGAATACTGATCACCTGCACCCAGAGCCGGATTAACGCAAAGGCAAACTAGGCACGTGCCTAGGGCCCGATTGGCGGGATGGGGCCCAGACAGAGGGACAAAAAAAATAAAAAATAATAAAAATAAAATAAAAATAAAATGTACAAATGTCCTATCTACAATTTATTTCAATATTTATTAATTAACTAAAAATAGTGACGATGTTTATCTTAACCATAGACTGTTACATTCAGAGCCGGATTAACGCAAAGGCAAACTAGGCACGTGCCTAGGGCCCGATTGGCGGGATGGGGCCCAGACAGAGGGACAAAAAAAAAAAAAAATAATAAAAATAAAATAAAAATAAAATGTACAAATGTCCTATCTACAATTTATTTCAATATTTATTAATTAACTAAAAATAGTGACGATGTTTATCTTAACCATAGACTGTTACATTACGTCACATTAACGCCAGCCCATGTCCGAGGAGACGTCAGCGGCGGTCAAAGCTAGCAGGCAGGTGTGTTTTGAGTAGGCTAACATTCAAGATGCTTTCGGGTGCGGCAAAACGTAAAAAGAAAAAAAATGAAGAGGAACAAAAGAAGAGACAGCGGGGGGCTTTACAGAAGTTTCTGTCGGGCAGCCGTCCGACAGCTGTGAACCTGCTCAGAGCCAGGCCCGGAGACACGGCCCGAAGACGCGGTGGAAGATGCGACGGGAAATGCGGCGCCCGCGCCGTCAACATCAGCGCCGTCACAGAACGACAAACTGATGGAAGAACAGTACACAAAGTTTGGCACAATGTGGTATTTTAAGATTAAACCGTTCTGACGAACAGTTTATGACATCCTTCCAGAACTTCTGTATATCAGAACATTCCCATAGACAGTGAATTAGAGTTCCTTTATAATTTTGGCATTTTGTACATATATCAGGAATATTGCTAGACATATGATTGAGTTTTTCAGGTGTTATATAAACCTTTGTCAACCATTTATACTGTAATAATTTAAGCCGCGTGTTTATGATTTGTTTTTGCGCCTTTAAACATGCTTCAGTCCATTCAAATTCCTCTATTTCTTCTTGAATGTCTTTCCTCCATGCGTTTAATTTGTATACAGCAGACTCTTTAGAGTTAGACATTATTAAATTATAATATTTTGACAATTGGCCCTTTTCACCTCTTTTTTCAATTATTTCCTCAATTAATGACAGTTTGGGAATGTACATAATATCTGTAGACCTGGAAGACATAAAACTTTTAAGCTGTGAATATTAAAAAAAAATTTTTTGAGGGAATCTGGTGTTTATCACACAATTCTTGAAATGTAAGAAGTATTCCATCCATATACAAGTCTTTAATAGTCTGAATACCTTTAGTTTTCCATAGTTTAAATCCTCCATCCTTATATTTATTATTATTTATTGTTAGACAGTTTCTAAATGGTCTTGATGAATGTGAAGGGGTCATGTTTGCCTTCTTGTTCTTAATTACAACATTTATAAATGTTGTAAGCTATTGCATTTTGCAGAAAATCTTAATTAAATGTGTTGATTAAATGATAATATAGATAAACTTATTTGCTCTGTTTACATAGTTTACTGACACCTATTGGTTATTTACTGGTACTACTGCCTTAACAATGACACTCCCAATGGATGAGGATAATTTAATAGCATTTAATAGAGCCGTGTAATGACGTATAAATAATGAATATCAAAAAATAGTCTGATAGACTGTTTAATATACAACACAACCAATTTGTAACCAAAGACTAGGCTATGTAAAATGTGAATTAACTTTTATTAGTAACTTTGGTAAGTTTCAGATTTCAATTCATAAATAACATCGATGGAGGGGGGCCCAAAAAATGCAGCCTGCCTAGTGTAGTCCATTTATTTAATCCGGCTCTGCCTGCACCTATCCCTCATCAGCTCGCCAATCACGTTATCTCAAGAGCACACACCTCACAGTCACTCGTTAGCTGCGTCCCAATGGACTATAGAGGGTATGCACGTGACGTCACCGTCGACCGTTATGGCTGCGGTCACGCCCACTGAGTGGCACAAAGACTGAGCGGCAGCATTGGTTTTCAGCGTGAATGCCACGAAAAACACACAAAACGCATCCAGAATGGGAAAGAGCTTTGTGATTGACTGAACAAATAGCTTTGACACAAAACCTGAGGTATATATTTAAAGACTGTCGAAAGCTACAGAAAAAAAGAAGCAAATGGATCACTGCAATTCACAGAAACAGCTGGACTCCAGGCAGAGAAACATGGATTTGAGTTATCATTTTGTGTCAAATTGTTGGATTTTGAGGTAAAATCATACTGTATATATTGTTTTGCTATATATTGTGTTGACAACTCATCAATTAAATATTTACCATCTTATATTCTGCATAATTTGGTGTTTTTAAATAAACACTGACAAAAACTATACAAGTTTTAGGGCTGGACAATATGATGATATATATAACATTGATATTTGTGATTACGCGGATTTAAACCTACCTATTTTGTAGTTATATAAAATATTCACAGGCAGATTTGCTTGTATTCCCCGGCGTCGAAATCAGACACATATAAATGTCAGGAAACACGACTCCTGGCTGCATAATATCCATGGATTAGGTTTATTTGACAAGTTGTAAGGAACAATTTCCGCGTTCCGGCGGGAAAGTGACGTCGATGCATACCCTCTATAGAAACAGTCAGACGTGCTCCTCCGAAATGATGGAGGACTGTTCCTTCCAAGTCACTTCCTTCAGAGGCTAGGCGAGGCTCCTCTTTAGCATTCGGAGAACACGTAAATGGAACAGACTAGCAAGTCTCTCCCCCCGGTAAACAGCTGCTTGTTTTCTACACGGAGACGTATGAACGCCTCCGTTTGTTCCTTGGTCCCTGTTAAAAAAGACAAGAAAGCTATTGATAATGCTGTGAATGGTATAATGGTATAATATTAACGTTAAATTACTTTGGACAACTTAACTAGTTATTTATAAAATAAATGCCGGTGACGGCAGCAACCAAGCTAACAATTGTTAAATGACGGTCCGGTTCAGTTGGCCATCAATAACGTTATTTGTATAATTTATAATATCAATACGGTAGTAATTTGTACTGGCATTTAAACGTTAAACTTTATTTATCTGACATATTTACTACAGTTATAACAAATGTTTGGTAACGTAAATATACTTACATTTGAAAGCATATTGCCCGCTAACGTCCGACATTATTATATTTTTTTTTTGAACAAGATCGCAAAGCTGCGCGCATAGGATTGTGGGTGATTTGAGAGCGCGAAGAGCGTGAAGGCTACACAAATGCATCCTTTCCTGTATATGGGATATTTTTCGAACGAAGGACTCAAGGCGTTTCTCAATGTCAAGGATACTTCCTTGGCAGGGCTGGTCCTTCCAAGTCACTTCCTTCAGCGGCTAGGCGAGGCTCCTCTTTAGCATTCGGAGAACACGTAAATGGAACAGACTAGCAAGTGCACGTCATTGCGTCATTACCCCCGGTAAACAGCTGCTTGTTTTCTACATGGAGACGTATGAACGCCTCCGTTTGTTCCTTGGTCCCTGTTAAAAAAGACAAGAAAGCTATGAATAACGCTGTGAATGGTATAATGGTATAATATTAACGTTAAATTACTTTGGACAACTTAACTAGTTATTTATGAAAGAAATGCCGGTGACGGCATAACAATTGTTAAATGACGGTCCGGTTCAGTTGGCCATCAATAACGTAATTTGTATTTGTATAAGTTGTAATATCAATACGGTAGTAATTTGTACAGGCATTTAATTGTTAAACTTTATTTATCTGACATATTTACTACAGTTATAACAAATGTTTGGCAACGTAAATATACTTACATTTGAAATCATATTGCCGCTAACGTCCAACATTTTTTAAAACATTTTTGAACAAGATCACAAAGCTGCGCGCATAGGATTGTGGGTGATTTGAGAGCGTGAAGAGCGCGAAGGCTACACATATGCATCCTTTCCTGTATATGGGATATTTTTCGAACGAAGGACTCAGTCCTTGTTTGAAATTCCGAGGATCCTCGACATTGGAACAGTCCTTCGACGGATGCCGATGACGTAGCATCCTCGAAATTCTGGCTTCCGAGGATCCTTCCTTGACATTGAGAAACGCCTAAGAGAAGCGCGTTTAAGACTGCGCATGCGCATTAGCTTGATCCAGCCTGTAAAAATTTTTTTTTTTGTCATGATTTGAGCATTTAGAAATTTTTATAAATTTTATAAACAATCATGAGTATGAGGTAATGCAGCTCTGTTTATTATTAGATACATTTGAGAGTGTTGAAAATGATGTTATAACGTTACTCTGTGCGTTCGCTCCTGTGAGACACTTGTTTGAGACACACTGCAGTAAGATAGATCGATTTTAGAATATCATATTAAATACTGGATGGCTTGTGTTGATAAATGGCATGCAAATAATTTTAAAACGTATTGTATGATGGAGAAAATTATCTATTACTGTTAATAAAATTAAAGCTGCATCTGATTATGCTATGTAAGCTACTTGACAAAATAGTGTTTTTTCTCTGAGGCATGGTAAAGCATTTAAACAATAAGACTAAACGTGTTGAGCTATATAACAACAAATCGTTTTCTGTCTATAAATATATCAGGACAGTTGTTCCCTTGTCTATTAAAAAGTGTAATATTTTAAAGCGTCTTTGGTGTTTCCATGGTTTCTACAAAATAAAACCGGAAACCGAGGGTAACGCGGGTATGACGCAATTGACAGGCGACTCCTCACACGTCCCGGAGCCTTGGTTAAAATTGCAATTTTTTGGGATATTGTAAGTACTCAAGTGAACAAAATATTTAACACTAGCCTAGTGGTTTTTGGATATTTTACTGCAAAAATATTAAATATTGCAACTTTAAAGAGATCTGTCACGTCACATTAATCAGCGCCAAAACAACATTTATTTTTTGAATCTCATAATAAGATGGACTTCATTTGAAATCTGAGACTTTGCTTCATATCAAAAGTAACAAAGCACAAAGATTATTGCGATTTATTGGATGGGAGGCGCTACATATTCTGCTCATTCATCAGCTGAAAACAGACTAGACTAATCGATATCGGTTCGTAAAAATGAGAATCGATTAAAATTGAGAAATCTATATTTTTTTACCCAGCCCTACTAAATTGGACTCTTATTATTCTCTTACAAAGTGTTTGCAAGGGAAAGCATGATGCAAGAACATTGCCGACCATTGCAGGTGCTCCTTGGAAGCCCATCAATATATTCCACGTAACACTCCTGCAAGCTCCAGTGCTTAACATGAGCAGAAAGCTTCCGAGCAAAGGACAACAACGGGTCATTAAATACATTTCCCTTCTGCTATTGTTGTCTTTCATGGCGTTTAGTTTGCAAGCTCTTGGTGATATAGATTGTTTTCAAATAACGGGCGGTGAAAATAGTTGCCTCATTATTTTTAATGGGGATTTCAAATCGCTCCATTTCAGCAGTGTGCTGTCATTTAGTTGGCCAGGCATACCGTGGGATCAGAGCGGAAACGTTCGAGTTGTCAGGGGAAATGGGTCTAAATCAGCATCACGCTGTATCCCTACACTTTTAATATTGGTCCAGAGCCTAATACCGTCGTCCTGAAAATGTTTTAATTTGTTTACGTTGATCAGCGGTCCTTCATTTGAGATGAGAGGGACAACGAGAGAGAAAGTTTGTTAGATCTTAATGGTGTTTGCGTCTGGGTCTGACCCAAGTGGCCATCACACACTAATTGTTATCATTTTTCAATTTACATTAGGCAGTTGTTTAGCGAACCCCCCCAAGATTTCCCACTGTCCCCAGATTACTTGTCTCCTAACTGCACTGCGGCCCCTAACAAATGACATTTTCCCCTGCATTTTCAATCAAGATGAGCTTTTAATTAGGCCTTCTCTTCATGCTCTCTTGTGGGGTTTCTAATCAAATCAGGGGAATCAAATCTCTTCCGCTGCTGTTTTCTGAACGATCACCAAGCATCTGTTTTATTTTGTTGCATTCTTCTTGCACAGTAAAAAGAGGCGCTTCATGTGTGTCGAAGAGATGTAGTAACAATGCTTGTCCCCAATGAGTGAAAACAAATCATTCAAAAGGCTCATGACATTAATTTTGTATTATTATTATTTTATGTTCCTTGAGGTTTACTTATAATATTAATAAAGTTTTTGCAAAATAAAATATATATATATATGTGTGTGCAAAAATTATTTTCGTCCACGACGAGTTCCGTCACATGTGTGACACTGGCCAATAGGAGCACAGAAGCGCTTCCTACATGCAAGAGACAATGTCGTTCCTGCTAGGTGGAATATTACAATGGAAGAAATGTTTGTGGAGTTATGGCATACTCCTGCAATTATGATGTTTTTTTAAGGGGCTACCGCGACAGAGTGAAAGAAAGTAAAACATGTTACCTCAGTTCTCTTTGGGGGAAATCCAAATATCCATATGCAATCCAGATATGTATCCGCTTTTAGGCTTTTCTGACAACGTGACAGAACAAAACACACTGCTAGCCATTGTTTGTTTACGCTCACCTTCTGTCAGTCGATAGTCCCGCCTTCTTGATGACAGCACGAATGTCTCAGGGATGTCGTGTTTTCGTAGGCAAAACCCGGAAGCGAGTTAGCAATTTAGGACTTCCGGTTCCATCGGCCTAAAGTCTATGGGTTTTTTGAATGGATTTTTGCTAAATCGCCTGAAATAAGGTCTGTGGTTAACAAAGCCTCTAAATATTTTCACGTTTTGATCTATGACATAAAACACACCAGTTATAACCCGCTTTTGATTTCTTAAACCTTTATTCTGTCTTAAAAACGACGGTTGTTAACAAATTGCTAAAAGGGACTACTTCTTTTGGCGGGGACTTTAGACGTCATCATGACAAACAGGACATTTGGACAGCATTTCTCATGAAAAAGTGGATAAGTATTCATACACAGCGCAGATCATAATCAGCGAGCATGTTTTTAAATAAAGTTGTTTTTTAAATAAAGTGTGAGGACGCTTGGTGGTGGTGATGTTGATCCGCGACCATGGTGTGCTGTAGTCCGTTTATAGCCTACTGTTAGCTTTTTATATCTGACGACTTTATTTAGGCTCCAAAATGTATAAATGTTGTGTTAACTTGTAAAGATTATCTTGATAGGCAAAACGTGTAAGTGTCAGAACCCTTTGTTAAACACTGAGCTTATTTTTTGCGATTTTCCAAAAGTCTATGGGAAAAATGCATAGGCTTTCGATCGAGGGAACCCGTGCGCCGCTAACTTCCGAGTTGGCTTACAAAAACACGTCATCTCTGAGGTACTCTATGAATGGTCAGGTAGCTAGATATTTTACTTCATAACTTGTTAAATATGGATATATTTTTTTACACAAAATTAAGAAATTAAGATTTCTTAATTTTTTCCAGAGCTGTATCCCCAATTGTTTTCATCAGAAAGAAGAAAGTCATATATACCAAGGATGGCTTGAGGGTGAGTAAAGCTTGGGGTGATTTTCATTTTTAGCTGTTTTTTTCTTAAAGCCAATTTTAATGTTACCTCTAAACACTAACTAACACCGCAGCAGGGTCAACGTGACCTTTGCGGCGGCGGCCACAGTCTTGGCAGCTTGATTGATTTTTATGCCTCTTTGTTTTTTTTATGCAAAATTATTTTTGGTTTGAACTGAGAGTTCTGTGACATTTTGTATAAATGAAAACCATGGAAAAAGATGAAATGGAAGATTACACAATTGTGTTCTGCCTTGTGCCAAAAGCAGTCTAAAGGAATGACAAACAAATGTTTTCAAATAAATGTTTTGTTTAATGAACTCTGGATCTAGCCCAATATGTCATGGTGCTGTACAAGATTACATGCATCCTGAATGGCACCTCACACATATGCAAAGCAGGTATCTCTGGGCACACATGCTTTGTCCAAATACACTCCATGACGACTGGATTATGCTGCCTGTTAAGAGACAGAAGAGTTGTACTGCTCAAGTTGCAGCATCTTAAGATACT
>RJVU01048406.1:8226558-8247069 GCA_003731715.1 Anabarilius grahami | reverse complement strand
AAGCCACAGTTCTCAAATATTCATATTTTATGCACCATACAGTAGCATACACTCTATATTATGTATAAATGCAAAATGAATGTGACATTAACTGCATCTCGCTACTTACACTGTGACAGAATAAAAACAGAATTATTCCACAGCTTTGTTTTTTCTATATTCAAGAGTTGTTGTTTTTTCGAGCTGTCACATCTGCTTGTGAAAATGAATTCAAGGGCAGGATCGGACAGAAACGGAGGACGTTCAGGCATCAAGATGTCAAGTGTTTATCTCACATTCCCTTCCTCCACTGGTCACTCCAGCATCTTCAAAGAGCAGCTCTTGCTTTGGGTGACATGTAGCTGTTTATTGGAGTATCATTTCTGCCATCCTGTTCCCCTACAGCGGGCATGGCTGGACATTGGCTTTCGGATGGGTGAGATACTAATCCGGTGTTTGCGGTTGCAGGGAGCGTGCGAAGATTACACCATTCCCTGAGGCAGAGCTCTGTCCAAAGGTCCTGTTTCTCTAGGGCCTTGTATCGTCTCGCCATCTCTCTGCAGAGTTCTCAGTCAAGGGCACAGCTGATGGATTCTCGCAGATTAGGTAAAGGTTATCTGAACATTTTGCTCAAGTGGGCCTCAGAGAGTAAATGAGTAGGTGACAGTAACACACAGCTCTACTGCAGCCAGCACAGATGAAGCTGTGTTGAGGAAAACTGTTCTTAGAGCATTTAGTTATGTGATGTGTGCAATCTTTGATTTTGACATACCCACCCTAATGGGGATAAACAGCTTTTAAGCTATTTGTATGTTGATTTTCTAGAACAAAATAGATAACACCACAGAACCCCTATAATTTTGCAGAATAGACTGATTTCCTGATCAGTCCAACATTGCAACTTTTGTTCAACCAATGGCTTTAAAGGGTTAGTTCAAACAAAGAGTGTCTTCATGCAACAATGTCAGCTCTTGCGTGAACACAAAATGTGATTCACGCCATCTGCCATCTCCTGAACACTCGCGCATGTGCGTTGAGTTGACGCGCGAGTCTGAACACAACACGCATGCGTCGTGAAACTCTTGTGAACGTGCATTGCAGATCAATATTTTTGTAACTAAAGTGGTAAATTATGTTTGTTTTGTTTTTTTGCGCAAACAAAGCACTCGCGTCGCTTCATAAAATTGAGGTTGAACCACTGGAGTCACATGGAGTACTTTAATTATGTCTTTCCTACCTTTCTGGACCTTGGAGTGGTAGTTGCGTTGCATATGGAGGGACAGAAACCTCTCAGACTTCATCAAAAATATCTTAATTTGTGTTCCGAAGATGAACGAAGGTCTTACGGATGTGTATAAATGACAGAATTTTCATTTTTGGGTGAACTAACCCTTTAATTTTTGGGTGAAACATTAGTAATCTTTTAGCCTAACCCGATTTTGTGAGAAAACATAACTCTTTTACAGAGTGGTAATTTTGTATGAATTTGTACAACATGAATCGTACATAAACATACTGTCAGTGGGGCATATGCAGATCATACAAAAATATATAAATGAGTTTGTACAAATTCATACATATAAGCCTCCAATTCTCCAAAACATAAAATAGTTACGAATTTCCATGAAAGTGTGTTGGTTAGCCAAAGTTGTATGACATTCAGAATTAAATTGAAATTTTTTATTTTAAATTGTGGTTGCAAACAGGAAGCACAATTGTAATTTGAATGTAAGGAAGTACCTTCAAATTGCAGTAGTGCTTCCTGTGAGAATTCAATTGAATAACTCATTTAAAAAGCTTTGACAAACTCAAGATAAACTTTGAATGATGGCTTGACAAATCTTTAACTTGTTGAAACTTTAAGTTTGACTTGTTATAGGCCTTACAGATACCACCTAAATAAGATTAATATATAAATGTAATAATTTTTTTTTTTTGGCCCAGATTGGTAAAACTGAGCTTTCTTTGAGATAATTCATTTAATGTTTTTCCCTGTCATTCCAATCGAAAGTCCTGTGTTGTGGTGAAAAGGTTTCAAATTACTTCCAATCTGAATTTTGAACAACCCTGACAACTCTTATGTCTTATGTGGTTAAAATTAGTTCTTATTTTCAAGATCTTCTGTGCATTATTTCTTGTTGTTTCAATGGCTGTGTATAGCTATTATCATTCATTCCTTGCCGTTATAATGACCCAGTTCTCAGAAGAACCCACATTTACTCAATTTGCGTCAGAGAGAGAGAAATGAGAAACACAGAGCGACAGAGAGAGAAAGAAATAGAGCCAGAGAGTTCATAACACATATGAAAGTGAGGAGCAGAGGGGCTGGCTTCACTGTTTTAATTGACTTTGCTAGCGTGGTTAATAAGGTAGACGTTCTGTAGGCAATGAGACAGCGAGCTGAGCTCCTGAACATAATGGGTCTCTGAAGATCACTTCCTCTATGAGAGAACACACAGACTTCCCTTCGCCATCTGTCCTTCAGTCCGAGCGCATGCTGAGTAAATTACGCTACGTATAATGGACTCGAGTGAAAAATAGGCCGCTCTCAGAGCCTGAGTGCTGGGTTTAATGCTGGGGTTACAGCAGCGTTCTGAAGATACTTGGCTGTAAATTGCAGCAATGTTCTAATGTCACCTCTCATGAATGAATCCCATCTGTGATTTATTTAATGGCATGTAAAGTGAGTAAATATTATTGAAAATGCCCCATCCTTTGAATCACCAGAGTGGCCCTATTTCAAAGCGGATTTGTTTAATCCTATGGCAAATTGATCTTATTCCTATAGGAAATTACACAAAATTGTTTGTAAACGGCTCTAATTCTATGATAAATTATCCCTCCTACTCCCTGCATATGTGGTTGACACTGGCATAAATTGGCCTTTGAAAATAGAGCCAGAGAGTCATTTAGGGACAAGAGGAAGCAATACACCATTCAGGAGAGCGATTACAAAGATGCACTAGTCAGTGACTTTAAAATAAAATTGGTGGGGGGAGCTAGAATTATTGTAACTCTCCTTGGCTTTTGCTCATTTATTTAGAAAACGTTTAGCTTTCTGGCACAATGAGCACATTTTCAAAAATGTGTTATTGTTATTCTCACAAAAACCCCTCTATTAAAAAACCTGGAATCTGACAAAATGACTGAGCTACATCTATTTGAAGTGGATAGAGTTAGCAAAGTCAATTTTGAGAAAAATCGAGTTAAAGTTTTCTGAAGGTTCCAAAACAAATTCACCTATCAACCATACCTTAAATTCTGTGGTAATAACACCAAATTTGGCATAAACCAAGTCAAAAACCATATCTATAGGAAAAATATATATGTGACCCTGGACCACAAAACCAGTCATAAAGGTCAGTTTTTTTAAATTGAGATATACATCATATGGAAAGTGAATAAATAAGCTTCTATTGATGTATGGTTTGTTAGGATAGGACAATATTTGACCGAGATTCAACTATTTGAAAATCTGGAATCTGAGAAAAAAATCTAAATATTAAGAAAATCACCATTAAAGTTGTCCAAAGTCCTTAGCAATGCATATCCACTCACAAAAATGAATTTTTGATATTTTTACGGTAGGAAATTTACAAAATATCTTCATAGAGCATGATCTTTACTTAATACCCTAATGATTTTTAGCATAAAATAAATTTCGACATTGTTGGCTATTGCTACAAATACCCGTGCAACTTATAGGTTTTGTGGTCCAGGGTCACATATATTCAACTTTTTTTTTCCATGATTCCACAATTGTTTGATTAACATTAATGAAACAGACATCCTGATATATTAAGATCTACTGTACCTGTAATGTTACACATCAGATGGTTTTCCCCAAATGTTCACTTAAGACATAACAGATAATGTTTGCGTAAATACTCGCCAAGACAGATTTTTTGAAATACTGTAATTTTGTGTATTTGTGTATATGTGTATATCGGATCGCATGCTGTCTGAGACCTTTTTTGTGCGTGCGCTTCGGATCTGTCAGTCAGAGCAAGTAAGTTCATTTTGTTTACATCCACATGAGTTTGAAAACGTCTCGGGTTACAGATGTAACCCTTGTTCCCTGAGTAAGGGAACGAGACGCTACGTCGAATGACGTGATGGGAACCCTCTGCATTTTGTGTTCGTGAAGCACCTCTGTATCCAACCAATGAGGAAACGTGACGTCAGAGGCGGGTGACGTCATGGACCCAGAAACTATAAAGCATACCCAGAACAAAGAACGCTAGCTTCTGGAATATGTCTGAAACAAGACGCTCACAGGTATGCCGGGGGTACGGCAACGTGACGTAGCGTCTCGTTCCCTTACTCAGGGAACAAGGGTTACATCTGTAACCCGAGACGTTCCCTTTCGTGGGAACTATCGACGCTACGTCGAATGACGTGATGGGAACGCTATCCCAACTACGCCGTATCACCAAGTACCTGTCTGTTATCTTGTAGACAGAACTGAGGACCCCAGAGAGGAGCAAACGTCCAGGTTGTAAAACCTAATAAATGTGTGCTGGGATGACCATCCAGCAGAACCACATATGTCATTAATGGATACTCCTGACATTAAGGCCTTTGAGGCCGCCATACCCCTAGTCGAGTGAACACGGACAGCTAATAGAGATGGCTGTCCGGCCGCCTCATAAGCAAGTGAGATAGCCTCGACCACCCACTTGCTCATTCTCTGCTTAGATGCTGGACCTCCTTTCTTATGAGACCCGTAACACACAAACAATTGATCTGTTTTGCCCCACAGGGCAGCTCTGTGGACATATGCATCTAAAGCCCTCACTGGGCAGAGCAGATTGAGTTTCTCCTGATCCGAAGTTGTAAATGGAGGAAGATAGAAGGCCTGAAGTACGATGGGACCTGGGACGTTGGTGGGGACCTTAGGCATATAGCCTGGTCCAGTGTGCAGGAACGCTTTGACCATTCCAGGTGCGAATTCCAAACACAAAGAAGCAGCTGAAAGTGCTTGAAGATCTCCTATTCTTTTAAGAGATGAAATAGCCTGTAGAAATATGGTCTTTAAGGGTGAGGAATTTCTCTGAAATTTCCTCTAGTGGTTCGAAGGGAGCCTCAGCTAACCCTTCTAATACCACGGCCAAGTCCCAGGCCGGAGTCCTTGTACGTACTGAAGGCCTCAGCCTCAGAGTACCACGGAGGAAGCGTATAAAAAAGGGGGGGGCTCGACCTACCGAGGAATCCCCCAGAGGAGCATGGCCGAAATGGCCGCAAGATAAACCTTCAAGGTTGAAGGGGATAAAACCATCCGAGAACTTGTCTTGGAGAAATTTAAGCACAAGGCTAATAGATGAGTGGACAGGGTCCACATTGCTTTGTCTACACCAAGTAGAGAACAGTTTTCATTTATACGCATACAACTTCCTCGTGGAGGGAGCTCTGGAGTGGAGTATGGTCTCCACAACCTCAGTTGGGAGACCAGCATCTATGAGCCTGGCCCCCTCAGAGGCCAGGCCCACAGTCTCCGTAGTTCTGGGCGTGGATGAATTATCATGCCGCCCGCTTGAGACAGGAGGTCCTGCCTGAGAGGAAGCTCCATCAGGGAGCCATCTAGAAGTGACACTAGGTCTGAGAACCATATTTTGGTTGGCCAGTACAGGGCTATCAATATTAGACTGACCCCTTCCTGGCGTACTTTCTCCAGAACTCCCGGGAGCAGAGCGAACGGGGAAATGCATACAGACGCAGCCTCGGCCACGTCTGTACCATGGCATCCAGACCCAATGGTGCTGAATGAGATAGGGAGAACCACAGTGGACACTGGGTTGATTCCCCTGAAGCAAATAGGTCGATTTCAGCTCGACCGAAGTTTTCCAAATTGAGCTCCACACCTCAGTGTGGAGACTCCATTCCCCGGGCCTCGGCCCCTGCCTCGACAGGGCGTCTGCTCCCACATTTTAATGCCCTCAGGTCTGGGAGGAAGTATTTTACTGCAAGAAACACCGCCATCATCTCCAGCCGATTTATGTGCCAGGAGAGCTGATGGTCCTCCCAGAGACCCTGAGCTGAGCGACCACTCATGATCGCCCCCCAGCCCGTGAGGGAAGCATCTGTCGTTAGCATTACGCGACGACGAGGAGTTCCCAACACGGGTCCCTGGGACAGGAACCAAGGCTTTTTGCACATGACCAGAGCACGAAGGCATCGCCGCGTGACTTTGATCATGCGAAAAGGATTTCCCCTCGGAGAAAACCCCTTGGTCCTGAGCCACCACTGTAAGGGTCTCATGTACAGAAGGCCAATAGTAATAACGTTGGACGCAGCTGCCATCAGACCCAACAGTCTCTGAAACTGTTTTACAGTGAGTGACTGGCCTAACTTCACCCCTTTCACGGCCCCGAGAATGGAATTCACACGAGCAGGGGTCAATTGCGCCTGCATCGTGGTGGAATCCCAGATTACACCTAGGTAGTTTGCAACCTGACTCGGGACCAGCACACTCTTTTTGGCATTGAGCCTCAACCCAAGCCTTTTCATGTGCGACAGAACAACATCTCGATGTTGAACTGCCAGACGTTCCGTTTGAGCTAATATCAACCAATCGTCGATATAGTTCAGTACGCGGATGCCCTGGAGTCTCAGCGGAGCCAGAGCAGCATCCACGCACTTCGTGAACGTGCGGGGTGATAGAGATAGGCCGAAAGGAAGAACCCTGTATTGGTAAGCTTCGCCCCCGAAAGCAAACCTGAGGAACTTCCTGTGAGAAGGATGGATGGATACATGGAAGTATGCGTCTTTTAAATCTATTGCCACAAACCAGTCCTCGGACCTGATCTGAGGGATAATCTGTTTGAGTGTAAGCATTTTGAACTTCAACTTCTTTACAGATCGATTTAACACACGTAAATCTATGATCGGACGCAACCCTCCATCCTTCTTTGGAACAATGAAGTAGCGGCTGTAAAAGCCCGACGTTGTGCTGGGAGGAGGAACCCTTTCTATAGCTCCTTTTTGCAAAAAGCGTCGTGACCTCTTGTTCCATCACCAGAGACTGCTCTGGAGCTACCACTGTGGGAAGAACTCCGTTGAACTTGGGCGGTGGAGAACCGAACTGAATTCTGTAACCCTGTTCTATCATGAGCAGCACCCATTTCGAGATGTTTGGGAGACATTTCCATTCTACCAAATATTCTACTATGGGAACCAGTCCCTCGAGACTGGTCTCTGGTGTTTTTTGAGCACTTGGCTCGTTTATCTGACGCGGCGCACCGGCAGACAAACGAATCGAGCGCTGACCGACACTCCTCGGAGGATCGGTGGAGACCGCTGCGCCCTGAAGCACATTGGGTGGCAGGGTTAGCAGAACGGCCCCCTGAGGGCGCCAAAGAGGGATGGGTACCAAGTATTTTAATACCCAACCTTCTCTGGAGGGGCTGCCCTCCAATGTCCTGCGCCACTGGCATCAGGACCTCTTCGAAGCCTTCTTGGTGATAATCCACAGTCCGCAGATCTGTGTTACCCCACAAAGACTTCGGCTGTGTCGCCTGTCCCTGTCCCCAAGCTTTTTGCGGGGGACCAAGGGTGGTGACACTTTCTTTGGATGCACGGTCAGACCAGTGCCCTGAAACGGCGAACCAGCAGGGAACATCTGAACTGACCGCTCTACAATCCCCCTCTCTCTTAGAGGAACACTGGAAACCACTGCGCCCTGAAGCACACGAGGTGGCAGGGTTGACAGAACGGTCTCCTTTATTTTCTTTTAAATTCCTCAGAATTTAATGTATTCCATATTTCATTTAATCCTCAAATTAAATGCAGCCAGTTCTTATATAAATATATATTTTTTGAACAGACTGAATATATTTAGAATACAAAAAAGAATTATAGCTCGTAATAATTCGCAAGGTATTTTAGGGAAGAGAGAAAGGGAACTCCCGTCTACTCAGATCCCTTAATATATACATATATATGTATGTATATATATACACACACACACATGCATAATTACGGACACGTGATATATGCGCAGCCTCGGCAAACGCAAGACCCGAGCCGTATATTCATTCTTGCAGACTTAATCTACGCGCTGCCTCGGCAACGCGAGATCTGAGCCATATATTCTTCAATGAAAACCCAATCCACGCGCTGCCTCAGCAAGCGCGAGATCTGAGCTAAATTCTTTAATGAAAACTCAATCCACAAGCTGCCTCGGCAAGCGCGAGATTCGAGCTTTGCGTTAGACTTTTATTCCCTCGAGAATAAAGCCAACAGGAACTCCCGCTAGTGCATACTTTTCTTCGCTTTTTTTCCTTTTTTTTTGCTCTTTTTTTTCTTTTTTGGACATTTTTATGAATGAACACTGCGAGGTGGCGATACTCAGATCCAGGGCCGTCGCCAGAACATATAGAATGGGGGGGCACTCGGTTTTCATAGGGGGGCACACATTTTTATAATCTGAGAAACAGACGTTCGCCAATATAATAATGTCCCGTATTTATTATTAATGAAACAGACTTCTATATCTAAAGAAATAGACTTCTATAATGAAATAAAGTTCTATATTACCCCAAAAACACAAGATAGTTGATCCTAATTAGATCAAACTACACCAAAAACTAAACCCCTTTGCATTATGGCAATATACTTTGCAAACACGAGGCACAAAGCTTTTCAATTCCTCGAATAACACAATAATAAAAACGATACATACCAAATAGCAATAAAAATATTATGCATATCTGTAGCATATTGATGTGTAACAAAGACTGAGTGTACTCACCAATAAAATAGTTGAAGGTGGCGGGTCTCCGAACGATAGGCTACTAGTCATTTATAAATAAGCCCTAATTGACCCTTCGCCGGGAGTTTGATTGACAAGCGATCTAACCAATCAGAACGCCGCATCCGCCATTTTGTCCGACAAAGCAGCCAGTATTAGAAGAGTAACCTCGGTGGAGTTAAACTTGAAAAATTGTGTATATTGACGTCTTTCCGAGTTTGAAACAACATTCATTCTCATGTTCATTCATGTTTATTTGATGCTAAATGAACTAGTAGGAAGAGATGATCGGTTTACGAGCCTCTTGTCTTGAGCTGACGCGCTACAGCCATGGTCACGACACATTAAAGAGCCAGAAAAAAACGGTTTTTATTGTTTGAATTTCTTTAAAAATTACACAGTTTGAAAGCTGGGACTTTGTTTAATATCATTAGTAACCTGCTCTGTCTTGTCTGTCGATGTGTCGTCAGTGTCCTCTTTGCTCCACAATGTATTTTTCACTGCGTGTGGTGTGACAGCGCCACGGCTTGTCGGACAAAGCAACAGTAACTAAGGGGGGCGGGTCTTTGCGAAGGGTCAATTATGTTTCAAGTTCCGTTTTGTGTAATAATGCATTAAATATGAATTTTCTGATCATAGGCGGAGGGTGATCGAACTCCAGGGTAAGGAGATGCGATTCCCATTTAAAAACACATTTAAACAGATTTCCTTGAAATAGTTTTAACTTAGCCTATTGTCACAGCACAACCTACATATCCCAACATAAACACTGCTGATAAATTATTTGTTAATAAAGTGTTTACGTTCACAAACCACTGTTAATTTTTTAAAAACATGCACGCGGGATTTGGCAGAGTGCGCAAAAGGCACTCCCTTTATATAATCACAAAAAATCTCACTCATAGTTCATTGCGATCTCAAGAAATTCTGTAACAATAAATTCAACTGACTGCATAATAATTACATAACCATTTACATAATTGTTTGTTATAATGAGGGAATATTTGCCAGTGTCCACAACTCAAAATCCACTCACCGCTCAAAACGAGTTTTTGTTCAGTGCTAAGTTACTTCTCTGATTGGTCATTGCGTTCCAAAAATCAACAGATTTTTTCGTGATTGGCTATAGTCTCAAGTCCATGCTTTACACACACTCCACCTAATTTCTATTTCATATTTCTGAAGATAATGTGTTATTTAAAGTTACCGTTGTAGAGATTGTGTTCCTATGAGCTAAATGCTGCTGAAGACATTTCGTTATGGAAAATGTAAATGGCCAGATCCACAGAAATAAGGTTTTTGCTCTCAATCGGATTAGGGGGGCACGTTGTCTCATCTGGGGGGGCACTGCCCCCTAATGCCCCCCCTTGGCGACGGGCCTGCTCAGATCGATATCACAATATCCACCTCCTCAGAGCTGGACATGTGAGTATCGGTGCCTCAACCCGGGGGAAGAAACCGCAGAGCGTGCTTCCACCTGAGAGACGGCACTGAACCTGGCTGGTGAGGGCAGAGAAAAGGCGGCGCCCGTCTCTAATCCCTCGGTCAGATCCATTTGTGAACCCCACGAACGGAGCCTCTGCCCTGCCTTAGCAGAAGCGGGACCCGATCCGTGGGGAACACTGGAACAGTGTCCTGAGAGTGAGTTTTTACAGTTCACACAGACGGCTCCCTCGAGAGCTGCCTGGGCTCACTCCCATTTTACTGCTGTTTCTCGCCATAATACGTTTCCTTTTTTATATATAAATATATGGATTGGTGTGAGATAGCCTACTCTTGTCCTCAGACGAAGAGATCGTGACTTGTTTATATGTGATAAGACAAACAACACCAAATAAGACACACAAGATACAGAGAGCGCTTGCTGAGGACAACAGAAGCTAGCGTTCTTTGTTCTGGGTATGCTTTATAGTTTCCGGGTCCATGACGTCACCCGCCTCTGACGTCACGTTTCCTCATTGGTTGGATACAGAGGTGCTTCACGAACACAAAATGCAGAGGGTTCCCATCACATCATTCGACGTAGCGTCGATAGTTCCCACGAAAGGGAATCACATTTTATTGGTTCAGACTCGTGCATTCAAGAATTTGCTATGAATATTCACAAAGTTAGAATGCTGTGATTTACAACGATACCAAATTTTTGCTGAGGGAAGCGCCAGTAGTNGTGACTTGTTTATATGTGATAAGACAAACAACACCAAATAAGACACACAAGATACAGAGAGCGCTTGCTGAGGACAACAGAAGCTAGCGTTCTTTGTTCTGGGTATGCTTTATAGTTTCCGGGTCCATGACGTCACCCGCCTCTGACGTCACGTTTCCTCATTGGTTGGATACAGAGGTGCTTCACGAACACAAAATGCAGAGGGTTCCCATCACATCATTCGACGTAGCGTCGATAGTTCCCACGAAAGGGAATCACATTTTATTGGTTCAGACTCGTGCATTCAAGAATTTGCTATGAATATTCACAAAGTTAGAATGCTGTGATTTACAACGATACCAAATTTTTGCTGAGGGAAGCGCCAGTAGTTGAGAAGCAAGCAGAGAAAAACTGCATTTTTCATGGTTAAAGGAAAGTTACTCCTCTCAGAAAAACGTACAAATAAAGATCATTTTAGTTTTTAATTGCTATTTGGAACATTGGGATCACTAGGTGAGGGCTTAATGAACTCATTTTTGTGAAAAACTCAATTTTGACCAAAACTTTCACTTGTTTTGCCTGTAGCTCGAAATTAGCTTGTATGCATTCAGACTCATTTTGCCCGCACGGTCACATATATTTGATATCTTCACTTTAAGAACTTTTCAGCAAGTGGAGGATAATTGAATCTTATAACCAGGCAATGAAAAGTTATATTGAACCCAATGGTTAGAAGCATAGTCGAGTGGAATAAAGCACATGCGTCTCATATCAAAGCGAGCATGAAGTAAACACGGAGGACAGACTTGTCCCCTGGTGAGCGGCTCATATCTTCTAAGCGTGTTAGAGGTGCCTGAGTGCCAGCAGTTCCCGTGGGACCCCAGGAAACTAGACCAGAATGGGTTTGTGGTGCGAAATGCACCAACCCCGTGCTCCCTTTGAGGAGCTGTGTGCACAGATTGATCTCAGCAAGCTTGTTTATTCACATGTAAAAGCTCACCATCACAGGCTCTCTGTACACAGTCGTGTAGGAAGTGGATTATGCCACAAAAAAAGCTCCTTGGCTTTCATTTTTCAAGAGTGTGATTTGCTGTTGTTGTTTGTGAGAGTCTGTTCATGTTGTGAAAGGCAGAGCAAGCGAGAAAAGGAGATTGTATTACATTGTCTTTGTCAAAAGAGCAGAAAATGAAAACATGGCAAAGCGGGATGATGAGAGAGAGAGAGGATAAGCAATGGTGTACTGCAGATCTTGGGAGCCCCCAATGAACCATGAGATGTATGAAAGTTTATCATACAGAATATAAACAGCATAAACACATCCCTTTTTTCAGGATGTATTTTGAAGATCATTTTATTAATCCAAATAAGCTTTTCAGATCTTTTTTGGAAAGGTTTTTTTTTTATGTTTGTTCAATATATCATATACAATTAATGCACATGCGAGTCCTTAAGACACTAACAGTTTACAGGCAGTAGACAATTAAGGTCACAGTTAACTTAGGAAACTAAAGAGCCCTTTTTACTGACTCTGAAAAACATCAGGACAAAATAAGTCCAAAAAAAGTCCAGAGTGCCTTATCACCTGTGTGAATATGCCATAGTCCTGTTGCAGGGAGCTCTGCATGTGGACAGAGTAATAAACTGCAGCGTTCGTAATGTAAGATGCCTAAGACAGTACTATGGTAAGACAGAAAGGACAGGTGACTATCCTTGCAGTGCCAAACCACATGTAAAAATCCATTGGATCAAAAGTTGTGTGTACCCTGATGAGAGATACATACAGCGATGTCCAATTCATGATCAATTCCAAATCAACTCATTCATTGAAAAGACCTAACTCAAGGAATGATTCTTTCACAAATCAGGCTTCAATTCTTCTCTTATTAAACTTCAGGACAAACTTGTGCTATGGACATGAATTGTGGACATCTTCAATCATGTGACTGGTTTCCAATGGGCGTACATTTTCAAATATTTTGAAGATACTTTTTTGTGAATGCTGGGGTCTAAATGCATTGGACTCCACTGACTTTCATTATATGGACAAGAAACACTTTTTTGTTCCACAGAAGAAAGCAAGTCATACAATTTTCATTTTTGGGTAGGAAATATATAGTGATATACTTGGAATTTTAACTGAAGGTGTCAACTGAGAAAGTTTACAGACTATTTAAAAACAATGCAAAAGTTCTATCAAGCCCCTGCTACGTGGGATGTCAACAGTCCTCTTTTTTTGGATTTAATATCATTCCTATCTTGCGATTTAAATAATTTTTCCCCAAGGTTCGCAATAGAGGTGTAAAATGCAGAAGTCTTACTGATAAAACACAAATAGGTTCTGATTGGTGTCACGGGAAGGCAAACAGGCGCCCCTGGCAGGATTCGTGAAACTTAATTAGTGCTTTTAATGCTCCATCAAATGTGCATTTTGGGTTGGAGGTATTACTTAACCTTGACGAGATCAGCCAATGTGATATTCGAACATGTACCTCTATTGGTCTTTGTGGATGGCTTTCAACTGCTAATTGAGATCAAATGTTCATTTATGGGGCATTTTTGCAGGAATAGGCAAGGAAAGTAGTAGGATAATCAAAGGTATACAGATAAGAGCAGCAATTAAGACGATTCGTTAACAGAACTACATTATTCAGCATTCTTTATCACAATATCTCTTATTACAATTTGTATTATTCTTATTTGTAGAAAGTAGGCCTCCCCTACACTGAACATCTAAAGAGCCATTGTTGTTTGAAGTCGGTAATTTACTGACAATTGTATAAAGAGAAACCTTAAACTCAAGGACTACTCCAAGAGCAAGCTAAACATTTAATGTAAACAAGACAGAAATGCCTGAACTGAAGTGACACTGTATTCTAGAAATCAGCCTACAAATGGCTAATATAGTAATTGTTTCCAGGACCGTAAAACATTGAAACACCGAAACTTTGCTCTTCAGTTGGCTTTAGATGTTTGATTCAACTACAGTGTAATATACTCATGTGCCCACATATAAATAGTACTGTGCAAAAGTCTTAGGCCACCATTAGATGTTGTTTTAGCAATAATATAATGACTATATATAATTATTTCTCAGTCTCTTTATTAGAATATAAACAGAAAATACAATAAATTTGTATGCAGTATTAAAAAACAGAAAAAAAAATCTTTAAAAAAACCCAGCTTTTATAGGCTAAAGTGGCAAGTATTTATTGACCTCCCCTTACACTTGAGCAATAGCAGAAACCGGCTCTCTTAAACCTAAATGGAATGGAAAAGGACTGGAAGGCCAAGCAAACTTTCAAAATTTGATGAGTTTCTCAGAGTTTTTTTTTTTTAGATGGAAGAAGTCACACTAAATACTGATATTAGATTAAAGAAACAATTTTGTTCAGATTTTTTGCATATTTCCTTTATTTTCAGTTTATTTCGTAATAAAGAGACTGAAAAATAAATATAGATGGTCATTAAAACATTGCTAAAACAACAAAGCTGGTGGTGGCCTAAGACTTTTTACGCAGTACTATACAGTATAAAAATCATTATGTCTATGGACAGTAAATAACATTATTATTTATTGTTTTTATTTACTCATATAAATATAATATCTCTCTTTTTTCATTTTAATAATGAAATACGGCGGCCATATTTGCAATGCCTCCGGGCAGCTATTTCGGGCATCCAATTCCTATGTATTTGAATGGGGGAATCCTGAAATCTCCAAAACTGCTTTCCGAACTAACAATTAAACAACATATTTAAAATCAGCAACAAAATCTGACATGAACTGTCCCATAAATGTTGTTTCTTATATGCTTAAATAGCGTTAAAAAGCTTATTTTTCAGGCCAGACCAGCCAATGCGCATGTGCAGTCCTAAGCGTGAGTCTCAGGTTTCTATGGAAACCAGAGCTCCTAACGGCAGCTGCAGTGACGCATTGACTTTACCAATCAGCGATTGGCTCTTTTACTTAGAAGGCGGGGCGTATTCCGCCATATTGTGCCTTTCAGTTTCTCCCATTCACAAGTAATAGGAGTGAACAGTCTTTCTATATCTATAGTCATTGATTTTCTCTTTGCATTGTTATTTATTCTTTAGTTTGTTTATTGTTTAATTTTCTGAAGTTAATAAATAAAAATGTGTAATACTCTTTGAAGGTGCATGGTGGGTTAGAGCCCATAAGAAGGATTCTGCTTAGGGCCCCCATTTGTTCAGAAACGGCCCTGGTTTCCACTGTACAGTATATTAGGCGGGGAGGTATTGTTACAAAGCTTCAGCTTTAACAGACAGCTTTCCTTGTGCATTAGAAACACCTTTCATCGTTCTTGTTAAAAGAGGTCTGGAAGTTTTTAGCGTCTGATGATCAAAGAATTTCAGTTTCTCTGGTTTTCATGTCCTTGACTAAGCAAGGTGACAGAGAATATATTAAGCTAAAACGAATCTGTGTGTGCATGTTTATGACCTGCCTGTCCGTGTGTGCACTTAGCAGAAAATTAAATTAGTTCACAAAGTGTAATCAAAAAAAAAAAAAAACACACACACACACAAATGTTTGCTCCAGGCTAAAAGCACATGATTTTGTGGCTCATAAATCATTATGTAAGTCTCTTAGTCTCAGCGTGCAACACAGCATTATGGATACGACTGGTACCCTGGGTGAAAAACAACTTAGAGCGGTGGGCCTCTATGGAAGATGATGACTGAAAATGAATTTAATCGGAGTCCAGCAGAGAGATTTCTCGCCTGTTATACCCCTCCCCCATCCTACTCGCATAACATTGCTGTCCCTTTTGGCCCCTGGAGAAAAGGAATAGGTGTGGAGGAGTCTGGAATGTGTGTTTCTATGGTTACATATGGCAGGAGAAAAGAGAGGTTTTAGCCGGAGGGAAATGGTCAGGATGCAGGACGCAACCTCCTTTCACGCTCCTTTTCCATAGAACTTTCACCTCAATTTTTGCAGCAGGAGACCAGAGGGAGGAACAGGCAAAGGTCACTTCATTGAATGCCTACTGCATTTCTCAGTGTTTCTGCATCATCTCAGCATCCGGTGCACAGTTTTAACTTTTTCTCTGCTAGGTCTGAAAATGTTTCACAGCTAACTTGTAACAATATTTAACTCTTGGTAAGGGGGCATATTGTACAGATGCTTTCAAAAACTCACAGAGCACAGTACACTGAAATAGAACACAAGGGTATTGAGATGTGTTTTACTCTATTTTAAACTTTAACAAGCCTGAAATAACTGTGAGACAGAAGGCAGTGGCCAAAAAAAACATACTTTATGCAAGTAATCGACACAAACGCTTGGCCAACACTTTGTAAACGTCAGGATTTAAATGTGATAGAGTTATCTTCAAATATCTGTTGTGACATTATTCAGAGCTAGCTATAAATGTTTAAACTTTAATTTGCTGTTTTCACACTAGTTGACTTGGAAGAGAAAACCGGCTGTAGAAGCAGACAGTTTACTGTAATGTCTGTGTTTGTAGGACATTATACAGAGTCAAAGGAATTTGTGGTGTTTTTTTTTTTTACTTGGAAAAATGTTGAGGAATGCAAGGGCGAATCTGCTACAGTTTTTAGGGTGCCTACACACTTGAGTTTACAATATGTGAGTGAGTTATGCAAATCCACTGATTAACTGGAAATGCAATAAAAGTCAAGAGAGCCTGTGGTTTCAATATGCACTTTTATGACATAGTATTGTCCAAATATTTATATGTTTTTACTACACACTCAAATACTTTTCCATCATCAGCAAAGTAGTGAATAGTATAAGTATGCAAATTGGGTCATAGCCTCTCTCCAAAATTTCAGTCTAATGTCCATCACTCTCCGTTTCTCTGTGTTAATTACTGAGATCAATAGGGCTCTTTCTCAGGCACACTAACCTTGAGCACTCGGGAATTGACTAATTAAATCTTTGCTGCCCACCGTGTGTGTGTGAAGATATGTAATTTAAAAGAGGAGCAGATGGTCACGCCTTTAGGAGCGCCCCCTTTTCCCCTGGGCGGATAGAGGAGGACCCAGACAGGCACATTAGACATCTTTAAATGCCTTTAATTTATCCGGCAGGTCGCAGCAACGTCAAAGTTAAAAGAACGAGAGTGTGAAACTTAGGTTTATAGAATTCCACAGAAATATATATATCTATGAGGAGAAAGAACGCTACGGACATGAAACAGGACTCTGAATGGTACTTTTCAGAAATATGGAACAATTATTTTTAATTTTTAATTTCAAATTATTTATTTTTTAGTTAAAGAAGGGTATTTTACACCTAGAAAATGATGACTGCCAACCTCTGGAGGTCAAACTAAATATTATGATCTTTTTTCCTTTTCTTTTACAAAAATGTTTGTGTTTATAAGATCATGTAAAAAGATCAACATTAGCTATTGGGGCTAGCTTGTTTGGGGCCAGATATAGTTATTCATAAAGTAAAGAAAAACATTTTCTTACTTTTTTTCATGGTTTTTTTTTTTCAGTTGCCGTTAGCTCTACATGTCATCCCACCATACTGTAGAAAAGTTCCAAATAATGGTCACAATGATGATATTCACAAAGTTTTTTTTTGTAATATTTTTAATACTGTAAATATTACAATAAAGGTATATATCAATATATCAAAATGAATTCCGTTGCCTTTCAAAATGATTACATTGGACCACTTTGGTGAACGTGATTTCACCAAGTACAACATGTTCTTGGATCAACATCTTTGTTGATCCTGGAACAACTTTGGAATCAACCAAGGGACAATTTTACAGTTTATGTCAGGTTTAGGCTTACAACCAGGGTTAGGTGCTTCTACGTCAGTATTATCCACCTATCATTTCCCTCTGATTTAAGGGATAACTTATGTTGATCCAGGAGCATGTCTTACTTGACAAAATCATGGTGGCCATGTGATTTCAATTGCTGGCTGCTGTTGACAAGATATGTAATACAATAATAGTTTGTATAGTTCTTACAACAAAAATATGGAATTTATTCCTAAAAAAAAAGAGTAATGGGCAAAGTGAAGTGCAGTTTAACGTACCGTCTTTTGGCATAGCAAGTGTCAGCTCTAGTATTTGTTCTGTCCACTTTAAATCTTCCCCTTATTGAAAGTCAACGAGTAGGGAGTTAGGTCATTTTGTAAATATAGTTCATTGGCTGTAATTATAGGCTTCCCCTGATCTGTTGAATCTAGACAAACGCTTGTGCTCCAAGAGTGCCTTTCTTTCAGTGTTTTCTCTGTGTATTGGTTTACGGTGGTAAACATGTCAATCTCTGAATATATCATTCATTCACATCAAGATCTATTGTTCTTGTGACCTAATGCATTTTTGAGTAGTGCGTGTTTGAAAAAGAACAAAGGAATATCTTCCCTATGTGGGATTTAAAAAATTCAGCATCTTTACTTATTGATGTTATATTGTGTGTGTTTATTTCACAACAGATGAACCATCTCAGTCAGCGTAATATCCCCGAATTACAAAGAGAGTCAGAAAGTAATGGTTTACCAGCTCAAAACAACCAAATTGCCAGTGTATGTTTTAGTCAGTATTTATGATGAAAATAAAATTGAATTAGAGAATACATTTTCTAAAGAATGTATGTGTGGTGTTTGTCTAAGCAAAAGTCGAGGTGAAAGAGATGAGGGAGAGACTCTTGTTTGCTTTGGCTCGACTCTGATGAAATTCAGCTCTGACACTGACTGCTGCGCTCTCTGACACTCTGGCCTGTAATTTGCGCAGATCAGCCCTTTGTGTGACAAAACCCGGCAATCACCAGATCCAATTAGACAAGCAAGGAGGCCAGAACCCACAGAGTAGCACTGAGGGCATTACAGCGTGAAGAGAGGTGCAGAGAGAATGCTAAACTGAACGCTTCCTGTTCCCGACATTAACAGGCACGGCAGCACACACACAACCTCTCCAAATGGTGTGTATTGATGAATTGATTCATCCATTTATCCACTCATTCGTCTTAATTTCAAAGCAATGAGATGTGTAGTTTTAAATGTGCTTTTTGTTCTTTTTTTCACACAATCCGAACAGACGCACTTTGTATTCGCTCCCAGAGGCCTGCAGCACAATTATGTGAAAAATGTTCACAGTGAATATTTTTTTGTAGCATTGCTTTGTGTTTATTGTTTGCTCATGTTGATGAGGTTCACAGATGTTGTAATTAAAGTGATTTGAAATGATTTTTAAAATGCCATGTTATATGATTGCAGCACATCCTATTCTATTTAATACAAGTGCAGTTAACTGACCTTGTGGGCAAATGGCTCCTTTTCGACGCATTTCCATAAAAGCTGCTATATTGTTGAAAAGTCTACAACTACTGTATATTTACCTAGCCACATCTTACTTGCTTAGCTTTTTGAGTTAACATAAGTCTTTGCAGCTTATTTTATAGTATATTCACCAATCAGGCATAACATTACGACCGGTGAAGTGAATAACACTGATTATCTCTTCATCACGGCACCTGTTAGTGGGTGGGATATATTAGGCAGCAAGTGAACATTTTGTCCTCAAAGTTGATGTGTTACAAGCAGGAAAAATGGGCAAGCGAGTTTGACAAGGACCAAATTTTGATGGCTTGATGACTGGGTCAGAGCATCTCCAAAATGGCAGCTCTTATGGGGTGTTCCTGGTCTGCAGTGGTCAGTATTTATCAAAAGTGGTCCAAGGAAGGAACAGTGGTGAACCGGCGACAGGGTCATGGGCGGCCAAGGCTCATTGATGCACGCGGGGAGCGAAGGCTGACCTGTGTGGTCCGATCCAACAGATGAGCTACTGTAGCTCAAATTGCTCAAGATGTTAATGCCGGTTCTGATAGAAAGGTATCAGAATGCACAGTGCATCGCAGTTTGTTGCGTATGGGGCTGGATAGCCACAGACAAGTCAGGGTGCCCATGCTGAGGAGCACAACAAAGATTTTGAGGTGTTGACTTGGCCTCCAAATTCCCCAGATCTCAATCCAATTGAGCATCTGTGGGATGTGCTGAACAAACAAGTCCGATCCATGGAGGCCACACCTCGCAACTTACAGGACTTAAGGATCTGCTGCTAACATCTTTGTGCCAGATACCACAGCACACCTTAAAGGTGCGGTCACACTGCACTTTTCGTTCCATTGACTTCCATTCAAACGCATGCGAATGCGTCAGACCGGAAACGCAAGCTCGTGCGAAAAATTTTGCATTTCGCTGCATTACAAAGTTCAAGTTTGTTGAACTCTGACCTGCGAATTCGCATCACGTGAAGACGTGTGACCAGTAGAAGATCGATTCGTCATGGCATGACCTCTTGGTTGAATTAAAAGAATTATATTTTTGCAGTAAAGTCGAGTAGGTTCTATATTTTTACATTTTGAATGTATTACTTTAAGTTATATGTTGAATTCATGTTTATAAAAAAGACGCTGTGGACCGTGACGTCATATCACGACCGTTACAGCATCCGAAGAAATTTCGCAAGTTCAAAGTCTAGTGTGACCGCGGCTTAAGGGGTGTAGTGGGGTCCATGCCTCGATGGGTCAGGGCTGTTTTGGCAGCAAAAGGGGGACCAACACAATATTAGGAAGGTGGTCATAATATATATATACATATATGTACATATATATATATATATATATATATATA
>RJVU01048406.1:8197751-8220044 GCA_003731715.1 Anabarilius grahami | reverse complement strand
CTTACAATTAAATATAGATTAAAAAAATATAGACTTTCAATGTGGTCTCAAACTTGTTTACTCCACTGTATAAATTATTGATTAAAACCAGAAGAGGAAAAACAGTTTGCTATAGTAAAATCACTGGGAAAAGATTGAGAAATATGGTATAGTTCAGGTTTATTATTATTATTATTATTTATATACAGTTTAAATTTGTGCAGGCAGTATAACTTGTTCAGAGACAGCACTGGCCTCAGGGAATGGTTGGATGGCATGAATTAATGGTGCGTCTTTGGACAGAGGTTGCACCACTGCCACAGGGCTGCGGTCCAGCACTTTCTGCATACAGGCTTGTATTATCTAGCAGAGCATGGGTGGATGACACAGGGATCAAGGCTTGAGCACAATTATTTATTCAGTAGGACTGTATCTGCCCTGAGATATGCACTCAACTCTCACCTACCTTGTACAGTAATGTTCAAACTAATGATACTGCACCATGTTTAGAAAGGCAGTAAGCTGCCCACATGCAAGAGAAGAGAGACTTTTGAATTCAAAGAAACAAAACCAAATCTGAAAACTTGAGCATGCCTATGTACAAGATTAATATGTAGTATGTAGTTTAGTATAAAATAAAACATTTGTGAGTGGAGTTTAAAATGCAATTCATATACAGACAGTAATACACCACTTGATGAACAAGTTTCAGGAAAGGTTTTCAAATGTCAAATTATTAATTCAAGATTTTATGATATTTATATTTTTAAATATATAAATATACATCTTTTATATACACACTTCTTTACAAGAATGTTCCATTTGTTAAGATTAGTTACCTACATTATAGTTAATGATTATTTAACATTTATTTATACGTTATTTAAAATCCAAAGTTGTATCTGTTATATTATTTAATGGACCTGAGCTAACATGAGCTAATAATTGTATTTCCATTATCTAACGTTAACAAAAATTAATAAATACTGGAAAAAAAATGTATTGCTCATTGTTAGTTAGTGTTAGTTAATGCATTAACCAACATTACCTTATACAACCTTATTGTAAAGTGTTACCTCACTGTAAAAAAAGATTTGTTGGTTTAACTTAAAAAAGAAAAATACCTGGTTGCCTTAAATTGTTGAGTTCATTGAAATTTAAAAAATTGAGTTAATACAATGAAGGCGATTGGTTTAATCAACAGAAACTCTGTTGATTAAAAACAGTAATTATTACTGAAAACAGTAATTATTTAAGTTGATTTGGCAAAAGAAAAATTGTGATAACAAATCATCAAAATGTTTTTTACAGTGTACAGTATACTGAATATTCAAGGTGTAAGGAAAATGCTGTATTACTTTTTACATTGTTACACCACTTTTTAAATATAAATGTCTGTTAAACGTGATCTAGATTTGTATATTCAGTACTTTATTTTAAGGTGACGTAGTTACATTGTACTTACTCAAGTACTGATACTGAGTATAAATTAACTGCATCTATTTACTATAGAGTTACATTTAGGGTTAGGGTTTGGTTTACGGTTAGTTACTACTTGTAATTATGCACAATTTACTGTTATTACTACAGTAAGTACATGTAGTAACATGTAACTACATCACCTTATGTTACCGAATATTTTAATTTGTCATTGACCCATTTACAAAAATGACCACATTTAAGCATGTTAAATCATGTAGCACTAATAGCTTAAAATGAAAATGAAAAGAGGAATGTCAGCTGTTGTCATCATAAACCCAGAACAGTTCACATAGACTGAAATCTTACAGTCCAATGACAGTTTCTACCAGGTAAGCGCTTTGGCACAGTATAACCTTAATCAGCCTTAGGAATGAATAAATTACCTAACCATTTGCCTCCATTAGCCTATGCAGATGAGACTGAGAGGGAAATGACACCTGACCTGCACTGGGGAAGCAGCTGCCATTGATGGAGGACAATCCAGCCTCATTTAGTTTCAAATTACCCCGGGAACTATAACACCCACGATCACCTTCAACATGGCTGATTCCGTTCCCGCATTCAGCCAATCACAAAAGAGCTTTAAATGCAATATTTCGGATATCATTTCTCTCCGGTTATTCTCTCAATAAGTGCAATTTTATGGTCAGTTGACTGGTAGTAATGGTATCATTTAAGACTGATTAAGTTCATTAGTTTCTTCACTCAGGACACACAGTGGAGCGTAGAATATCTCCATCCTACTCCGTCCATCTTTTTCCAGGTACATTGCTTATATCCTCTCCACTTGCCAACTTCTGCCAGTAGTCATCATGATATGGATAAAAATGGAAGTGCTTTTCAGAATTGAATCTTTTGTTGCGGTTTGCCCTTACAGAGTGAAATCAAGCAAGTGTTATTAATTTCTACAGCTGGGGCCCCAATGTTCCAGCCCTGAGAGAGAAATACTTTAAAGTTTAAGAAAGTTTTCTAGAATGGTTCTTCTGCAGATACATTAGTGAACAATGCATGTAGAGAGCATATAGGCTATATGATTGAACCAATTATATTCCTGTTCTTAAAGGCCTTTGTTAATGTTCTTTTATATCGCATTGGGGTGCCGACCTGAGATATTGAAATATGCTTAAAACCAAGTCATATGGCACTTGAAAATTTCACTTGACGCATTGTACAGTTTCAGACCCTTTTCCTGGATGTTTAAATGAACAAAAAACCCACTTTCACTCTTCCTTTCATTTCCTTTATACACATGAGCAATTCCATAGTCTTATCAAAAGACAGTAAAATCACTTTTCCCTCTCGATGCCCCCCCTTTTTTGGACTAAGCTGTCTTCCAAGGTAACCTTTTCAGTGAAATCCTCCGCCTCAGTGACTTATTGTGTGAATTCAGTGAGGTATTAAACCGCATATTTGCTCATTTCAGCCCATTCTCATATTCATCGTTCACATGCATTTTTATGAGCACTCCGCATGCTTACAATACAAGCTACTGCGTCTCAATTAAAAAATGGTTTGAGAGAAGACCTCAGGTAGCATCAATATGTGTAAATGAGAATTCTCATATTTTCTGCATGTGGAATCCATAAGAATAGCAATCACACAGCAAATTGATTAATGTGCTGTTGAAAAATTTGCAACAAGGCAATAGAACATTGTTCAGCATGTGCTTTACTTAACTGTAATGACAAGCTCACAGCCATTAAAAAGGGTGTAAAGTGCCTCCTAATCCATCCTGCCTGTAATTGTGTATTAACAAATGGGCACTAAAATGTTAATGTGCGGTTGGCCGGTAGCTGCGGGTGTGTTGATAAACATGTTGTGCTGAATCTTCTAGGTTACTGTGTAATGCTCTTTGAGGTCTTGAATGCCTTGTGTTTAGATCTAGTGTTGTGTTGCTATTCTGGTCAGGCAGATCACTAATGCATTTTGAAGTGATATTAATAACTAACACAGTATCGTATTAGATAACTTTCATTATATAACCGTTGCGGTCATTGGAACAGTGAGCCAAGAGGGGATGTAACAGTCCACCAATACTGAGAATTTTCATTGTTTGTATCACTCCTCTTTCCGTTTTCACACTCAAGACAGTGGTGGGGGGTTTCCTTTGCTCTTTCTGAAGATTCCATTGTAGTGAGTCATTGAATCATTCACTCAAATGATTCATTCAACACAAAGCGAGTGAGTCAAATCATCTCTCAACAACTCTTATTCATTCAGTAAAGAAACAAGTATCTTTGAGTCATTTGAATCATCACTCAAACAGTTTGTTCAATAATAATCAATTCATCCTGGACCAAAACAAGATTCAGGGCAGTTGTTGCCTAATGGTTAAAGAGTCAGACTTGTAACCCAAAGGTCGCAGGTTTGAGTCTCAGTACCTGCAGGAAATGTAAGTGGTGGGAGTAAATGAACAGCCCTCTCTTCCACTCTCATTACCCATTAAATATGGCTGCCCACTGCTCTGTGTGTGTGTGTGTGTGTTCAATACTCACTGATGTGTGTGTGCACTTGGATGGGTGAAATGAGGAGCACAAATTCCAAGTATGGACACCATACTTGGCTTCACTTCACATCACTTCACTACTTACTGTATCTTTATGAGTGAGTCATTGAATCATCCACGCAAATGATTTGTTTAACCACACTGATTCATCACTGTATGTTGTTCAGGGATTCGGTTAGTGCAGAATAAAGTTTATACCAAGCTGAACATATTGTTAGTCAATGTAAATTCACATATTTTCATATGTACTGAACGCTTGAATGTACATAAACTGTTAAAGTCAACATAAATTCAGATTTGCTGCTATTTACTTTCTTAAGGCATGTACCTATTGTGCAAAATTCATCAGTAGCTACATGTGATTCCACATAAAAAAAAAAGCTTTCATCTTCAATGTGTATTTTATTAATCAATGCCAAAAGAACAAGATGTACTTTCACTTTCTTTACAACATTAATGCTGCCATGACATTTCATGTTGACTTTAAGCATTATTTGTACTGATTATAGCCTTATCAATAATGCTTTTTAGTTCATGATCTCTATACTGCTGAATTCAAAAGCTTTTTTGCCATGAATTAGGCTTCCTATTAAAACTTTACTGAAATTGTCATTGTTGACACGTTGACCTGCCAGTGGTTTAGATTTTTGTTTGAACTTTAGGTTCGTGATGGTCACATTTTCTTATAACAGCTTAAAAATTGTGCCATTCATCATTGTCTGTATATGACTCAGAAGCATCATTTGAATACCAACAAGTACCTGAGGCTTATTTGTAAAGTCTGAATACAAATGTCTTTGATGAGCAACACCTTTAGTCCTCCCCATAAGTCCTCAAAATACATCTTTTTCAGTAAGAGCTGCTAGCACAGTAAACAAATTTATTAGGCCATAATCACCAACTGAATTCTTGTTTGCTTCAATTTTGTGGTATACAACAATGCCGGTTATTCATTTTACTTGTATAGAAAAGTCTTTTCATGAATGGCTAAAAACATCAGGACTCTTTACACTTCATTTCCTGATCCATTATGTTTTTGTGTGCCGGTAAAAACGAATAGCCTTTCGGTTTCACTTCAAATATCCTAAAACCATGCAAAAAGTGCAAAACAGACATATTTCCTGCTAAACAAGATACAGGAAAAACTAATCCGAAGAGGACAAATGAACTGCATTTGAACCGTGTCGCGGATGCTATACTAAGTTGCCCAGCAGTTGCCATGGTAACCTCATGTATTTGCCTTGTAGTAAAGCACTTGATGTTGTGAAGTACGGCCATCCAGCCTTGGTCCTGTGACTACATACAGATGTGTTTTTTCTCACTTCCTCCCTCAATGTGGGAGGAGTTTCTCAAGGGCATCCTTTAAACATTGTCCGCTTTGTTCCATTTCCACCTCGTGCTCAGTTTAAGTGAATATCATAAATTTATCATCAATTCATTTTAACTTTACTTCTCACTTCATTAGTTTCTAGGGCATCGCACGGAGGAGGGGAGAAGATGCGTGCCTCCTTTGAGAGTTAAAAATGCAATTTCACAGTCAACTTACACTGAGATACTTTACACAACAAGAGAGAAAGACAGGAGGCCTACTTGAACACTGCAGTCTGTTATCAGACACTAGAGACAGGAGTCACAGAGGAATAAAGTGCTTGCTGGAGAGTGCTAAATCTCTTTAAACACCGCCAGTTAAAACGCCATGGAACGGATCTGTCCAAATGCGATAGGATCTGGCCCAACGAGATAGTGTACTGTCCTGTGTTAAAAACGTTTGAACATTCTCCATTGCCCAATATTGATCAAAAATCCGAGATAGCACATCATGTTTACAATAAAAACAAAAGGGGAAAAAATCTGGGTTTTTTAAGATAAGCAGAATTTTAATATATAAATATTTTTAGCTGGCACATAATTTGAACACATTTAAACATACAGACAGCCATTTCACAGTGAATCAGATCACACTAATGAAGGAATCAAAACATCATTTATTACAGCAGCTTCCACTCAGTCGCGCTGGCACGCTCGCTTACATACACGCGCTGAGAAGGCAAAGACATGACAGGGGCTGATAGATTCTTCCCGCTTCATTACCCACAGTCTTTCAAAGTGTAGCATAAGTCAGCATCAAAATCAGCAACCAGCTAATCAAACAGAGGAATAACTCAAGCAATGCTGAAAAAAAGGGGCCAAGAAAAATAGTCATTTGGACAATTATCCTTTTCTCCTTTGAAATTAGAGGGTATTTGGCACACCTAAAAAAAAAGAAGAAGAAGAAAAAAAAAAGATATTTTTGTGACATCACCAAGCAGCATGTTGGGTAATAACAGTAAACCAAATTAAAGTGATAGTTGACTCAAAAATAAAAATTCGGACATCATTTACACACCCTCATGTCATTCCACAGTATGTTGCAATATGTATATAGTTATATATAGTTGAACTATATATCTAAACTACAATATGTCAAGCTCAAAAAGAAAGATAAAGCACTTTAAAAGTGGTCCATTTGCCATATATTTGTCATATAAATTGCCATCCATATATCCATATATATATATATATGTTACATGGCTGTTGAATGCTCGAATCTGATTGGTTGACCAACGTTCTAAGGTGTGCAATTATTTTCAGAGCTACGCACGGCTAAAGTAGTTCTAGCAGGTCTTGACCGCATTGCAGTTCCATATCACTTCGCCAAATGATTTCAGTTATTTCAATAGGTCCTACAGCCTATAACCGCAAAAGAAACAAAACCCACAAAGACACTGACCAAGCAAATAAATATAGCAAACAATAGGATGAACACGACAAATTATTGTCATGGTTTTTGCCGCAAAACACGTTTTATTGTGTCCTGAAAGCGCATACTCTCTCCCGTGCTCTCTCTTTCAAACGTACACACGTACTGTATAGTACAAACACACACTCGCACAGAAACGTTTTGTCAGCGCTGCTCTGACGAATTAATCAGTAAAATAGTTTAGCAACTTAAAAGATACATGGCATTTCTCACCAGCGAGGTAATAACTGCAGTTCTTGAGGTAGATAAACTTATAGTTTCGCTATTAGTAGAGAAACTGCTGCCGTGAGAAATGCACAGGTTCATGTAGGCTAATTCACAAGCTCTCTCTCTCTCTCAACTGTTAATAACTGTATCTACTGTATTATTCTGCTATCAAGTCTCAAGCCTCCATTACTAGTTCTGATATGACGTTTTGGAATTTGCAACGGAGGCTTGGGATGAGATGCGTAAGAAATTAGTTCCAAACACAAGAGTGTTTTAAGGACAAAAACCTGACAAATGTCTTGAAATACAACATTGGAATAGTGTCTTGAGGTGTGGTAACCGTAGTATAAGCGGAATAATTGACTCTGGGCCACACATATGTGGCATTTTACATTTCAGTTTTGTTTTTTTTAGGCCAAATAACCTCTAATTCAAAATATGTTGTTTGCCTTCATGGAATATAGTACACAAATCACATGGACTACTTTAATACTTTAATGCTTTATCATCCTTTTTGGACACTAAGTAGTCATTGTGAACTACTGTTGAATGGAAAGGCTACAGGAAGAATCTCTATGGAAGAAAGAAATTAATACAGGTTTTCAGGGTGAGTAAATCTCCCTCAAAAATTGAATTTATTGGATTATTGTCTTTCAGAAAGGCAGAGTGCAATTGTCCATCTCTGAACTAAAAATGAAATGTGACAGGCTGGTTTCAGTTGGAGAGTCCAATGGATCTGTATAAGGCTTGTTTAACCCTCATTGTGTTTATCCACCCATTATAGATCAGAGTTACTAAAAATTATAACACTGAATTTGAGAGCGAACACATCTTGTCCCAATGCAGAGCAACAGTTTGATTCAGAGCTTGCTGTTCTTCTGGAATTGCGACACCAGTCCCACCACCTGTTCTGAGGCCTTAATGACTTTATTCTGCATGTAGGCAGCGCTGTTAGTGCTGGTCTCTTGCAAAAAGTAGCGATAATTAACCATTATGCCGCAGGAGTTGGCGATGCCTCGCGGGCTCGTGTCGGCTTGCCAATTCAGCCTCCACATGGTGGCACCGTTCTGAAGGTGGAAGTTGGCCACAGGGTTTAGGGCGTAGCCCCGTCGTTTTTCTCCATACAGGTACCAGGCACAGAGCCGCATTAGAGCAGGTTCCAGAGCATGGACCAGGCGATCGGAGCGGATCCACTCGCTGGTGCCGATGAGCCTGCGCAAGGCCTCCATAGCTGGAGCACCGGGAGCAGCTCCTGTCACGTCCTCCACCTCCCTCCACTCCTGCTCAGAGAGGAGTTCTGTGGCACGTCCCTCCTTCTTGTGCTGTCCGAGAGTCCCTTGCAGCCATAAGGAGAAGCCAGGGATGGGAGACAGACTAGAGAACTGGGCCATGTGGGGGAACTCACTCTGCACAGAAAGATAAACACAGACAGTTAACTCTCACATATCTATATTTACACATGCACAAATTAATCGTAAAATCATGCAAAAAATTAATAAATGATTTAATCTATCTATCTATCTATCTATCTATCTATCTATCTATCTATCTATCTATCTATCTATCTATCTATCTATCTATCTATCTATCTATACTGTCTCTTTTGATCAATTTAATGCATCATTGCTGAATAAAAGTATTCATTTCTTTCAAAAAAATAAACTTTTTAACAGTAGTATATCCCCTCTACTTATTCTTCTTTTCTCTTTATTTCCTAACCCACGCACTCCATTTGTTCTCATTTAAAAACCATGTTGAACAAGTCTACAGTGTCTCTTTCTCTTCCCCCACAAGGACATAGACACACTCATTTTCTCTCCCTCTTATGCCCACATTCAACCAGAAGAAAGCACGGAACAAACCAAACGTGTCAGACTGGCCCCAGAGGAGCAGAGATTTTAAGTCCTCCACATCTCAAGTCCATCACACTTCTCTCTCGCTTTCATTCTTTGCCATGCATCACTCCTTCAGACAGGCGGGAGTGAAGGAAGATTAAGCATGTCCAAGGGTCACTTTTCATTCATCAACTCAATTTACTGTAAAACAACGGTCAGCAGGTTTAAAGCTACAGAGAGCGAGAAAGAGAGAGAATAAAGAGTAAGGACAAGAAGAGAGTGAATGTAAGACAGAAAGTGAGTGCAAAAGAGACCCATGAGGATTCTGCTGAAAGACAAGCAAACCCTCCTCTTCTCCTAAATCACACCGTGACCTTTCTCCACCTCTTTTTTTTTCTGTCTATCATCCATCCATCGTGTCAATCGTCCCCTTGTGGCATGGTGAGTCACCTTTACTCTTTCTTCGGTGGAAGGATGATCTCAGACTCTCACACTCTTAAAAATAAAGGTTCTTTATTGGCATCTATAGCTGCTTTACCACCATCGAGCCAAATCGTTCTCATTGCTTAACCATTCCATGGCCCAGTCGGTACGGATGTGTTTTAATTTTCCACTGTGCGGCTGATAACGGACGCTCTTTGGAATGTAATACAATTGCGTCAGTGGTTGCCTTTGGTTTACAGACGATATGAGATGTAAATAGCGACCGTGTTATGGAGGATGATCATATAATTTTTATATATACTAGAACCGTTCCCAGAACCATTCAGCCCGACAGTGGTAAAGCGGCATATGGTTCCACAAAGAACCTTTAACATCCGTGGAACCTTTTCATACAAAAGGTTCTTTATAGTTGAAAAAAGTTCCTTTAATTAATATAATGTTTTTCACACTAAAGCCAGGGACACACTTAACAACTGTAAGGCCGATTATGAAATTTGATACTTACGACTGATCATGCCCAAACGTGCAGAGTCAGAGCCAATTGGCTTGTTTGTTTAAATTCTGTGTCTAAGTATTTAAATCTGCTTTAGTCGAAGGAAACCGTCTTTGTGTGTTGAGTTCAGTCTTAGAATGTTTTAGCTAGTCGTTAAGTGTGTCCCCGGCTTAAGAAAAATCTTTGTTACTACTGTAAATTATGAATAGATTTTGTATGAATTATAAATAGATTTGTTAAATCTGAATGGAGTCTGTGAGAAAACATGTTTGTCTAAAATTTATAGACGCCATGTTGAATAAAAACGAGGCCGTGAGGGATAGACGTACAGTCTTAACAATGGCATGCACTGTATAAAGGTCCTAGGTCATGTCATTTTTACAACTCACAACTTTTAAAACAGTTTTATGGAGGATTTTGTTTACTTAAAGTTTTTTCAGAAAGATGTTTCATCAGATGAACAATTGGATTGTTATTAACAACAGTACAATCTATTGAACACACTGTATTCTATCCCTCACAGCCTCGTTTTCATTTGTCAAAAATTAAATATGGTGCTACCCTGACAAAGGTAAAAATAAAGGTTCCAACAGAAGGTTTTCGCAGTGATGTCATAGAGGAACCATTTTCGTCTCCCTAAAGAATCTTTTTGTGAACAATTCTTAAAAGGTTACAGATTACACTCAGATTGAACTTTTTCCCAAGTTCAATCACTGTCAACAATAATGACAAAGTAATTTTTGAAAGGAAAAAAAAAAGCTAAAAGCTTCTAATACTTGTTTAAACAGTGTTAAACTTGGAACATAACTGAACACATACAAACAAGAAACTGTTCTTCAGAAAATGGAAAAAATCTATTTATAATTTACAGTAGTAACAATAACAAGAGTAACAATGGTATTTTGCTAGAACGTATGGTTGTAAGGCTCATGTGAATATCTATGGACTGAGATGGAGGGAATTCAATTCAAAGATAAACGAGCGAGCTACATTTACACACACACACACACACTTCAAAAACAATCTAATTCAAACAAATCCAGAGCATCAACATGCACAATTTGCATAAAATAATATCTATCAGCTGTCATTTCCACTCAAATGATGCCTTCAATCTCTCATATGGGTAAATCAGCACTCAGAGAACCGCAGCCGTTCGCAGAGAGCTCTTTACTAGGGTTTACCTCTATTACACAAACAACCACCCGGCACTTTGTTTCACCAACACTCCCGCTGAAGAAAAACTCATCCAAATCTATAAACCTGAGTGCCTCTCGTTTCTTTTCCATTTAATTCCGCCTTCATCTAGTAAAGAGGCAGCTCTGTGACATGCCATGCGTCCCTCCTTCTTCATGTTATTGAGGGTGACAGCTGGAATTTTATTAGTTTTCCTGCTTTTTTTCTCCCTTCCAGATAGAAACATACTTATGTACAATGCCTGGCACTAGGTGACACTGTGGGACAAATATGTTAACACGTTATAGTATTTAGCATTGTCAATCAATTTAATTTTTTTATTGAATTGATTACAAAATGCCAATGAATTAATTATATTAAATTGCATATTAGTATTTGTTGACAAAGATAATTTGAATACATTACATTATTGATTAACATAGGCCCTTTCACACATTAAACCCAGTAAATTACTGTAAAATTACCAGATTGACTTCTCTGGTAAATACACCATATACTCACACATTAAACTCAATTTGCTCAATTTGGAACTGCATACTAATTTGACTGTTTCTGCCATATAAAGATATTGTAAAAATTGCACCAGTAAAGACTGTAGGTGTGAGGTATTTCTTATTTTATATTGTTTTATGCATTGTATATTAGTTTTTCATCATCTCACGCCATGAGCACCACAATTTAAGATGGTACATACATTGTAACTTTTAAACTCAATGTAATTAATATTAATATTATTAATAATATATTGAAACAATCTAAATTTATTAAATGGCAAAAAAGAAATATAAAATCAAGAGGTAAACTGAAATTTAATTTCTTTTTCCCCCCTCAATACTATATCAGCACTTTCAGTTTCTGTTAATAATATATTATTATTATAGTTTATTATATCCTAGCATTTATTTTTCATTTACAGAGTTTTCGATGCAATAATTCTTTAAACAGCTGTGATGAACATAACCAGCACTATCTTTTTATGATTTATTTTCTCATTCCTTTGCCCACCTGCAGTTCTCGGACCACCCTCTTGATGAGGTAATTTCCAAGCTCCACCCCCTGCAGCCCAGCCTGAGTGGAGGATATGGAGTAGAAGATGGCCGCATTGATCTTGTTCACATCCTCGTCCGCATCTACAGTGGCAAACTCTCTCACGATTCCCTGGGAAAATAAGAGGCACATATTAACAGACTCACAGGGAACTGACTGGAGGCGTTGGCAGATTTCTGTATATTCTGAGCACATTGTCTTTATCTTACTCCACTACTGTCTCTGAATACATTTGTCTGGTTCTGACTTCTAGCAGGTATGTTAGTGAGAAGTAATGACATTGCACACAGACTCTTTCTCCCATTCATGGACCCAATATCACATTTACAGTCTATTTAAATTCTGACCATCAAGCAATCAATTATTCTTTGTGTTGAATAACAAATGTGATTTCCATTTGCATTTACCTGGATGTTATTTGCTATGTCCTCAGTTAAGGCAACATGCAGCACCACCAGTGGTTCTCCAGGCATTGAGGCGTGGGTGAAGGCATAACATCGACGGTATGGCCCCACTCTGCGTTTGAGATCCGTCCAGTTCCGCACAGGGTGGACCGCCTCGTACCTGTAGGATCAGGAATAAAAGGCTTTACTGGGGCGGCAAATAAAAAGTAAATGTTCATACGTGCAAGAGAGATCTTACTGGCTGATCTTCTGAAGGATCTCGCAAGGGGACCGCCAAGTGATTCTTTCGAGTTGGAGTAACCCAACAGAGAACCATTCTGACAGAAGACTCTTCAGAGTGCTGTTCAGATCCTAACACACACAGATACACAAACACAGAAGAACAAAGATGAAGAATGTGAGAAGTGAACATGTAGTTTCATCACCAGCACATTATTATTTATATACTCATATTTTATTAATATTTTGAATTAGCTTTTATTTTCACATTTTCAGTTTTCAATTTCAGTTTAATTGTTAATAAATTTTTATATGCTTTTTTTCTTCTTTTTTTCCAAAAAGACTACTGTTTAGGTATAGTTTTAGGGCTTATTTTCATCTAATATTTACATTTTTTTTTTTTTAATTCAGTGTTTTTTTCAATTAAAAGATAATAAGTTAGGCTATAATAAATTCAATAAAAAAAAAATTTTTTTGATCATTAGTTAACCATAATAACCCTGGACTGTCTGAACCTGAACGGAATCAAACCAAAATAATCAGACTTAAATAAAAAAAGAATCATTTGCTTTTTAAATGTTTTTCCAGACACACAAAGTTTTCTATAGGCACGAAGTTATGCAAGTTATGTTGAAAATAAAATGTATGAATGTTTTAAATATTTTTATTTCATATTTTTCATTACAAATCCAACACAAACCTAAAGTTACATATGGAAATACTGAATTGAACCACCTTGAAATGCAATGTTTCCAATGCAAAACTCCCTTCCGACTGTACTCGGACCATTTATAAAAAATAAGCTGCAAAATGGGTCATCCAGAAATCATCTCAGTATTGCGAAGAGGTTATTTACATACAGTCTTAAAAGTTTAGCCGCAAAACCAGCCTGTTTAATCATAAAGGTCAAAGATGGTGTTGAAAATGGTCATGCAAAACTAAATCATGTGCAAAAAACCTCAACTAATATTATAAATGGGCTTCAGGGGGAAAAAATTATAAGCTGCAAACGTGTAGAACATGGCTGGCTTAATATTATAATTCATGTGCAATACCCAACGATTTTCAAGAATCGTTCTCAGGACAGCTGCGCTCATAATGGCGCCTAATTATAAAGTGTGCAGCTTTCATCGGTGGAATTAATATTTCACAGGCGCTTTTTACAGATAGTGTGAACCAACCCCACCAACTCACAGTTGCTGCCATTTCATCTGTACTGTATACAACACTTTCAGAGGAGTCTCATTTCCCTCTGTAGCTCTTAGCATCTGTTTATTTGCTCTGGTGGTGTTCTCATTAGAGCGCCGGGATCGGTGTTAGCGTCCATACGAGGACGCTGAAAGATTTCTGTGGTAAACACAGTTCCATTTCATCAAAGAGCTGTTGCTCCCCACATGAGGTATGGTTCTGCACTCTCCCTCGAGGGTCAGATTTCTTTCATAATGGTGATGAGCAACACAACACGCATACAAATATCTAGATCTAGTCGCTGGCGCACTCACACAAAGCAGCTTTAAGAATTCTAGGCTAGCCTGTCCCACAGATGCATGTGCTTAAAATAATTGTGGGCCTGTCAATCAAACGTCAACACCGGCCGTCTGTGAATGCTTCGCCCTCATCTATAGGTAGTACACGTAAAATCTGACCTTATTGTAGCACTTTCAGCTGAGCCCGCAAGCAAAAGATCTCGAATTATCATTTCCCAGCACGCTTTTCCCTAAAAAGCCCGCTCGCTTAGATCAGCATACATAAATGTGCCACTAAGTGATGCATTTGTATGTAGAAAATAACCTGGGGGTGTGAAGGTAAGTTGTCGGAAGCTCCCAATAGCTCAATAGCACCAAAACAATCTAACAAAGTTGGGATTGTACCGTTGCCTGAAAACAGGATGGCTGTTCAAGGAAAGCAGGCCAACAGGGACTGAACTGGAGTGGTAGTCTATGGCATTTTGCTTTTCTGTCTATCTCAGCTTTACTCAGAGTGCAATCCACAGCCTATAGCTGCCCCAGCAGTCACCGTTCCACTTAACATTAAACTCATCAAATCCTCTCTGGGCTGGGAAATTACTTCTAAGCATTTATTCGATGTTCTACCTTAAAATTCAGGGCAGCTGAAAGTATTTGCCCAATAGAGTTTTGTATTTGCTTACACGGCTGAATTTACTCTGGGGCCAAGCGTGCATAAGTGGAATCCTACTTTGATATGTACCATTGCACTGCAGGCCACAACTATTAAAAGAGCCGAACTGTTTGGGCCGTTTTATATATTTTCATGTGTGCACAAGAGAGGGGAAGATATCTAACTCCCGCTAAACTATAAGCGTCAAGGTAGATACAGAGATCACAAATTATTAATCCCACCAAAGTGTGCCAGGCTGAAACTTAAAAGGGCAGAGAACATTTGCTGCATTGCACAAAAGAAGCAAGAATGTCAAGGACGTGTCAATGACTGCACCTGAAATTGGGCTTTTGACATTCTCAGATTTTACTGACGTGAATGAAAAGTGGAGAAAGCAGGTGCAAATGGAAGAAATCATTAAAGCAATTCCTACTTGTTCACACATAAAATGTTTAACACCATGAGAATTTGAGAAAAATACCAGGTAACTCTTTAATAAAAGCCTTTCTATGTAATGCATTATAAAAGTATTTCCCAAACCACATTCCTGGAGGCCCACCAACACTGCACATTTTGCATGTCTCCTCAATCAAACACACCTGATTAAGGTTATCAGCTCATTATTAGTGACTCAGAGATCTAAAATGGGTGTGTCAGACAAAGGAGACATGCAAAATGTACAGTGTTGGTGGGCCTCCAGGAATGTGGTTGAGAACCACTGGTGTATTGTATGGTCTCATGAATAAGTAACCACAGTTATAATACTTATCCATTCATTGAACACACATTTAGAAAGTATAATACACTAGAACATGTCAAACAAGCAATTTCAGATGTAACAAGGAATCTGCAGATATCATAATGCATTTGAACGTTTACAATTATTTATGAAAAGATATAATGCATTATATAGAACATTATGAATACTTTCATAATGCATTATACATAACATAACATACAAATGTTTAAAATCATAAATGTAGCTTTGTAAAATATTCAGTAAAATATATAATTGGCTTGAAGAGATAGATCACCCAAAAATGAGAATTATGTCATTTATTACTCACCCTCATGTCGTTCCACACCCCTAGGACCTTCGTTCATCTTCGGAACACAAATTAAAGAGATTTTTGATGAAATCCGAGAGGTATATGACTCGTCCATAGACAGCAATAAAATCAACATTTGCAAGGTCCAGAAAGGTACTAAAGACATTGTTAAAACTGTCGACGTGACTACAGTGGTTCAACCTTAATTTTATGTAAGGACGAGAATACAAAAATAAAAATAACGACTTCATTCAACAATATCTTCTCTTCTGTGTCATTCTCATACGTTGTTTACGTCCAGCGTTTCCAGGTTCTACGTCAGAACGCTGACTCATTATTGGCCGGCTCCTGCATCAGCATCAGACGCATGCATCTTGCTGCTCACGTGTGCAGCTTTGGCCAATACTGAGCCGGCATTTAGACGTAAACACTGAAGCCTTCACTGTGCTCACTGCGTCACCTGCGTAAGGATAATGGCAGGGAAGAGAACAGATTTTTGTTTTGTTTTGAGCACAAAAAGTATTCTCGTCACTTCTTTAGTCTTTAGTACCTTTCTAGACCTTGAAAGTGCTGTCTATGGATGAGTCATATACCTCTCGGATTTGTGTTCTGAAGATGAATGAAGGTCTTACGTGTGTTGAACGACATGAGGGTGAGTAATAAATGGGTGAACTAACCGTTTAAACCTGTCTGATTTTCTTTCTTCTGTGAAACACAAAAGAAGATATATTGAAAGTCAATGGGGTCCAAACAACATTTTTGGTTGAACTACTCTTTTAATTAAAAATATTAATTAAATATATATATATATATAAAATGTCACACCAAAAGTAACAATGTAAATATGTTTGTATAATGTTCAAAATATTAAGATAACACATGTAGCTTAGTAAAATATGTTGAAATGGCTTATAGAAATGTTAGAATGTTAATCAAATCGATATTAGTTATTGCAGTTCCAGCCAAATAATTTTCTTTCCAGTACATCACTAATGCTTTGAATACAAGCATTTTTTAAATGCTTCAGAGAGCAGACCTCTCCTGCTACAGTATATAATATAAACCTCTAATGTAAATCTCAAAACTAATGGACTGAGGAAATGTAAATGGCTTACTGACAAGGAACCCAATGTAACTTTAAATCACTAATATTGCAGAAGGCATGTCAGTGCAGCCATCCTAAATTGCTCTGTGGAAACCATTGCAAGAAGTTTACTTAGAGTCCAATATAATGCAGACTTGGAGGAGCTCTGCAGGACACCTGTTTGAGTCCAGACAGACTACATCTGTTTATCGATTATATATCAAAAGATGCACCTGCCCAGAGATTTGAACTGACATTTCTTTGGGATCCTGATAATTCTGCTCGAGAGAGTTTGGGATGTGTGATTAAAGTTTACTGCAAAGCTCAGCATCTTAGCTGTTCTCTGTCTTGACCGATTATTGTCATTTTAACGCATTTTGCTATTCAGCACTCAGGCTGGTAGGAGGTGAGCTAAATCAGTGCTAGTTCACAGTTTTCAGATCTAGTTTTCACTCTCTTTGTCTGTGAATCAGAGGTGTTGTAGTCATTTATAATTTAAGGTACAGAAGTATAAAAGCTGTTAATTTTCACAACAATCTTCACTGTAAACCCTAACGCTCAAAATAATGAATGGTTTCGAGTAGGACAAACTTAAATTAAACAAATTAGTTTAGTCTAATTAACTTTTCTGCATATATAGCACTTTCTTTTTCTTTCGAGTTCACAGAACTGATATAATTGAAGTAAACTGAACTGTTTCATTGTTTTGAGTTTTATGAACGCATTTCTTTCAATTTAGACAAACTTTCTGTTTTCTGTTCCCAGCATGCTTTGCCCATGGCACTTGAAAGGGCGAGTAAATGCTAAAATAAAGTGTTATAAAATGTTTTTTTGTGTGTGTGTGTAAGATTAATGTTAAGTGGGAGATTTAGTAGTTATTAATGTTTTGTTATGCTAATTTAGAAGAGTTTCTGTTAAAGTGGGTTTTTGGAAAGTTACCATCATGGTGACAACTGGAGCATGAGTCTTGGTTTGAGAGCAATATGTTAAATGTTTTATATTGCTGTACTTATTCAACAAGTGCTATACCATTTTATTGCTAACATTTTAACAAATTAGCAAGTAAGCCTTTTCTTGTGTTATCTAGCGTTATCTGTGTTATCTGCCAATAAGCTAGCTAAGTTTCCACTAATAAAAATGTTTATGTTGAGATTACATGATAATTTCAAGTTAAATGTATGAATTAGTTTACTCAAATATTATTTCAATTTAAGAACAATTAAAATGTATGAGTACAAAATAAAAATCTGCCAGTTCTGCTTATTTAAGCTTTGAATTTCTTAACTTAAAATTTTTGATTCCCAATTAACATACATCAGACAGAATAGCTATTGCTCCAAGGTAAATTAATGTTAATATATTCTTCATTATTCATTTGAAGCAGTGAGAATGTTGAAGAAATGTCAGGGAAGAAATGTCAGGAAAAAAAGACGCTTTGCAATGACGTACTTCATTCCAGTCCATGTACAAATAATATCCAATGTATTTTTTTTTTTACAGCTTTATGAACACATATTACTGAAAATTGCGCTGTTCACAGGACAATTCATAAAGCTTGTCTGAGTGTGCAACAGTAACTAATCTTAGCAATGGCTCAACTGATGGAGAGTTTGAGTAGCAGAAAACCTCCTTACCCTGCATCTGGCTACCATTTCACCTCACTGTCACTAACTCAGACATATTAATGATACAGAATCTTTTCTGATAGGGCCCAGTGGGCTGGAGGTGTGCCAGACGGTTTCTCTGAAGCATTCCTTAGGGATATACTGTAATGCAATATTATTATGGAGAGAGAGAAGCAGGGGAAGCCACCGCTGAGAGCTGTGAACACTCACTAACAGGTAAAAAGGCTTTTAAATAAAGTGCAGAATACACAATGAATGATCATGTGACCAAATTATTGCTTGGCTGAATGTCAGCTTAACATCAATTGTGCTTTCAGAAAGTATTCAGCTTTCATTGATTATTTATTTCCCACTCTTTAGTACTGCAAAGTCAAATTACAATCTATTTAAATTGAAATTTTATTAGGTAATTCTTTATAATGTCCTCTCTATTCTCTAATAAGTGAATAATGTGTGGAATAGCAAACTACCATATTACCCTTTTTATTTCTGAAGTATATAGAAAAAATTAAACAAAATAAATATTACTATTTTTTCACTAAAAATTTTTCACTAAACTATTTTTTTTTAATTCCAAGATAACAACTGAACTAAACATGCACCTAATGCTGTAATCTCATAAGGCAACAATGAAACAGAAATATTGATGCATACACTTTTAAAAACAAAGGTTCTTAATTGGCACCTATTGTGCCATGAAGAACCTCTAACATTAATGGAAACGTTCCATTTAACAAAAGGTTCTTTATAGTGAAAAGGTTCTTTATGGTGTGTTCACACTTGACAGGTTTGGTTTGATTAAAATTAATTCTGATGCGATTGCTCTAGTTCAGAACACTGGTGTGCACCAAACAGGTGGACTGAGACTCCTGGACTCTCGGTCTGCTTCCAAACAAACTCTGGTTTGGTTTGACAGAAATGTGAATGCAACACAGACCAAATACATCTGAACCAAAAACAGGACATTTTTAAGATTGGACTTAAAAATGACAGTGTGAATACTAAGCGAACCAGGACTAAATGTATTATTTTCTTTTTTTGGTACCGGGGACCAAAAGAGCCAAGATAACCAAACTACAAGTGTGAACACACCCCAAGAACTGTTCACTGGAAGGTTTCTTGAGGAACCGAAATGGTTCTTCTATGGCATTGCAGCAAAAAAAAAAAACTATTTTGGAACCTTTATTTTTAGTGATATTGGGTACTTTTTCACATACTACTTTTAGGAAATAGTAGCCAGGGATTAAGCAGTAACCATTATTAAGCAGTACACCAATATTCTTTTCTGAACATTAATTGAAAAATCACCTCATGTATTCAGTTCTCATGTTTTTCAATCCACCTGTGTTCAATTCCACAATAAATGCTGGCTTTATGAAGTCTCTTTACTAAAACATCAGATCAGATCATCCCTGCTGCCATGAAGACCAAAGAGCTGCCCATGAAACTTTGAGATAACGTTAGGAAAAGAAAAACACTTGAGAAGGCTATAAAAATATTGGCAAAACTTCAAACTTTCCAAGAATCACTATGAGGTCCTTTGTAACAAAACGGGGGAAAAACATTGGACTGCTTCAAAAAAACCATCAGGACAAGGTGCTGTGCAAGTGACCCAGAGGCAGTCTACAAAACTAAGAGTATTGCACATCTCTTTGGATGAAGTGTGGAAACTGTCCAGACTTCAATGATTTCTTTGCACTTCACAAAGATGCTCACTTTTGAAAAAGACACATGGTGTCAAGTTGGCTAGGCACCACCAGACAAAACCTGAAATATTTTGGCAGAATTATCCTCTTTTTTTTTTTTTTGTCTGGTAAGACTTACTTGGCCTCATACACTCAAATCAAATGAAGCCCATAACATTCAGAAAACCTCATAGATCTTATTCAAAGTAGACGCCGTATTTAATTTTCCACAAAATTAAAGTGAGGCAGTCTTATGTCAGATATAATATTCACAGCATTTTTTCTAGAGTTTTTTTTTATTACCTAGGAAAAGTCATATTTTCAATGTTCTGTCAGCTGAAAGACTGACACAACAGTACATTAATTGCACAGACTGTATTTATTTTACTCACAGCCTCATTTTCACACTTAAAATTAAAAAAGGCATCTACCCAGACAAAGTTCCATATGTTGTGTGAAGCATGGCAGTGTCATTCTATGGTTGTTGCCATCAAGGGCATTACAGATGAGGCCAAATACAGACAAATCTTTGAGGAGAAACGTTGTCAATCTGCCAAAGTTGTGTTCTTGGAATAAAAAATAATTTTTCAACAGATAAATGACCCAAAGGACAAGGAACACATAAAAAGGAGGTTTGTATTCTGGAATGGCCAAACCAGAGCCCAGACTTGAATCCTAATGAATAGCTTATTCTCATATGACCAAGCCCAAACGGATTATTTTCACATTTTCTACATTGATTTTGAGGGAAAAGATCTCTGAAATTCTTTCGAAAAGATTTTAAACATGGTAAATGTGTTAAATGGAGCTGAAAGCATTCTTGTCAGTAGCTGAAAGCATAATCAAATTAGACACAAACATGCAAGGGGATTTGTTGAATTTTAAGAATGACAAGTCTTCTGATACTGCAGAATTCTGCAGGGAAAAAAAATGGATAAAAATTGAAAATTCCTAAAAGTTCAAGCTAAAAACATTCTTGGTTTCTAAACAATTAATTCAAAAATCATTTATCTTCTTTAACGGATGATAACTTTTATCAATTAGACTAAATTTGGAGGAGCTATAACAGGAACAAAATGTTGGGGACTGTAGACTATCACTTGTGTACAACAGTCATGTGTCCATGTGACGTTGAGGCTTAAATTAAAACAGCATTCCATCAATTCAAATGTATATTTGGCACCAAAACATTACAAACTATGTCACAGCTGAAGCCTGTGACGTTCACAAATGTGGGACAAAGATCATCTGGCTCCAAACACTACCAGCCATGTGAAATCAGAGACCACCAGGATCTAAAGTAGGGGAAAGGGCAAATCACAAGTTTGCATGCCATGTCATAACCAACGCCATTTTTAGGAATGCAGTTTTCACTGACACCATCTGAAAAGCCAAAAGGTCATTCCATGACATGGGTGCCTGCCTACACAGCGTAAATTAGAAAGACAATGATAATATTTCTCTACATACTGTATATCTCACATTTTCGATAATCAGTTATTTAAAATCATGGTAACAGAGTTATAGGGAAATAAAAAACTGTTATTATGGTAAAAAAGGTTGAGATGTAACCCGTGGACATTTCATCATATACATGAACATATATATATCACTACCGTTCAAAAGTTTGGGATCGGTACGATTTTTAATGTTTTTAAAAGAAGTTTCGTCTGCTAACCAAGACTGCATTTATTTAATTAAAAATATAGTAAAAACAGGAATATTTTGAAATATTATTACAATTTAAAATAACTGTTTTCTATTTGAATATATTTTACAAAGTAATTTATTCCTGTGATGGTAAAGTTTAATTTTCAGCATCGTTACTCCAGTCTTCAATGTCACACGATTCTTCAGAAATCATTCTAATATGCTGATTTGATGTTGAAAACAGTTGTGTACTTTTTTTTTCAGGATTCTTTGATTAATAAAAAGTTCAAAAGAACAGCATTTATTTGAAATATAATCTTTTGTAACATTATAAATGTCTTTACTGTCACTTTTGAATGATTTAATGCATCCCTGTTGAATTAAAGTATTCATCTCTTTAATTTCTTTTCAAAAAAATAAAAATAAAAATTCGTACTGTCCCCAAACTTTTGAACGGTAGTGTATAATG
>RJVU01048406.1:8177346-8190389 GCA_003731715.1 Anabarilius grahami | reverse complement strand
CATAGATTAAGCCTGAGGCATAAATCTGAGAAAGCAAACTTTTAACATGAAGTTATATTTCATATACAGGTATAATTTGATATGTAAGATTTTCATATATAAAAGTTAGACCATCTCAGATCTCTCTGAGTTGACTTATTCTGTCTCACGATAAGAACAGTATGTCTCTAATCAGGGACTTTGACAATCAGACTCCTTGTAAATCAAGTCCTGCTGGTGATTGCAGGTGGGAGGTTGATTTACACAACAGAGGTCAGACTTAAAAACTGCTGAAGGTGTCCGAATGTTCTTTTACACTTAATCTCTCCTAGAAAGTTCTCCCCTGAATTGAACCATTTGTTATGGTAATTGTAATTAATTGATTTGGTCTGCTCACCTCCCACCACATCTGAATCATGCTTTATGGAAATTGAAGCTTGTATCTCTCTGCAATTATCCTTGGACATAATTACTGTAATTATATAATTATCATCAGTGGCCATTAAGGATTATTGTGTAATCACCATAATTTAGTCATTGTCATTGGTCAATGCATATTTGTCCTTTTTATTTTTTATTTTTTTTTAGACTGAAGTTCACACAGCCTTTAAATGTGTTTTTGGCTGTTTGTCTCGTTTTAGGTCTCAGGTGAATGTGAAGGAAGAGGCAGACAAAGATCCAGACTTTGTAACAGAAGGGAAAGGGAAAAAGAGGAAAAGAAAAGCGGATAAAGCGGATGGTCGCTCTTCTACCTCTGAAGCAACTTTGTAAGTGTTTCTTCTTTTTTTTTTTATGGGTGTAGCAATGAATGAATAAGCCAATAACAGATCCTTTTTCCTCTTCATATATTTCTTATTTATAGCTGAAGTGGGGTAAGCTGTGCCACTTTTTACTTAAAACAATAGCTCACCTAAAAATTCCAAACCTGTATGACTTCCTTTCACAAAAGGAGATGTTTAGCAGAATGTCAAAGCTGCTTGTTGTCCATACCATGAAAGTGGAGGGTACCAAGGACAGCCGTGGTTGCCTTTTACTTTCATTATATGGAAAAGAGCAGCTTGGACATTTAATCATTTATGGCTAATCTTCAATCTATGGCTAATCTAGTCAAATAATTAGCATGGTTTTGCACATTGGAGGTTCACCAATATACATGACATATAGGGCTGGGCAAAAAAATATATACATTTTTCGATTAATCGTTTAAAAAAAAAATTGAGGTCGATTTGATATTGATTCTCAAAACCCACGAATCTAATTTTTCTGTATTTATTTCCGGAAACATCGAACATATCTGATTGACGTTAATCTTATTACTAGTCTTCTCCACTAGATGTCATCCTCTTATTTACCTTGCATGATGTTACAGCAGGGATGGTGTCATTCATTCAGTGCAAAGCATGGTGGATACAGGCGCGCCTTTCGGTGTGAATGACGTTCCGGTCAGCTGAAGGATCTGTCATTGTCCCGATTGGGCCAGCACTGCATGGTCACTAAAGTTATCATTTGCACACGTTTTCAAGCCTTGCCAATTTAAGCATTCAAGTGAAAGAGAACTTGCGCGCACTGTGTGAGAAGTTTTGTGTCCGAAGCGCTCACAGCTGCGCGTCTCAGAGTGCAAATAATAAAATGAATTCTCTTTCACCTCTTCTTGCACCTAAACAGACAAATTCACACAAATCGAGAATTGAATTGAAATCGAAATCAAGAGTCGAAGTCGAATCGAAGCGAGACCTTGTGAATCGGAATTGAATAGAATTGGGACATCTGAATCGATACCCAGCCCTAACGACATACATTTTATATCTGAATTAATTAACACAAACATTTATTGTAATGTGTGTCTTGCCAGAGGAGGATGGAATTTCTGTTGATTGTCATAGTTTTCTTTGACTTCTCTTTAAATTTTTAGCAGCCATTAATAGTCTTCACTGTCACTTGATCCTTATTCAGAAATTATTCTAATATGCTGATTTGTTGCACAAGAAACATTTCTTTACATGTATTGACTGCTTACTGTATTTTCCTGAAAGGCCAAAGAAGAAGAAGAAGAAAGTTGCAGAAGAGGGACAGGGAAACTCTCCAATAGCAAAGAAGAAAAAAATTAAGGAAAAAAAAGAAAAGGTGGGCTTTACCCAGAGTGCATTAGTGGTACATTGATTATAGAGAGAAGAACTTGGTGACAGAGTGCTGGAATGCTAGTAATTTGGGCTTTTGAAAATCAAAAATCTTTCAAATGGACACATGCTGAGATAAGTTATGTAAAGGCACAGTCAGAAAGTTCTGAGATACTATACATCAGTGAATTTTGCATTTAATATAAATTGATTTTATATTAATGCCTTCACCAGGTTTTTTTTTGTGTAAAACGTTTAAAAAAAAAAAAAAAGTAGTCTTGGTTGAAACTTCAGTTCACATGATGAAAAGGCATGTTAGCACTTTCTCACAAATCATTTCATTCATCTTTTGCTATTCATCTAAACTGCCATCTGCAGGTCAACATCAGCTTGTCTTTTGCAGTCACCCTACAATCTGATGGATTTAAAAGACCATGTCACAAATGCAATTCCTTGTGCTGAAAAGCCGTCATTTTGTTCAACAACTGTTGCTCTCCTCCATTGATAGTAATTTTAGTGCTGTGGAGAGCAGTTTTGGAGAACATTTCTCTCTTGCAGAGCTCAAAATCTTATTCTCAGGAGAAACCGTTTACAGTTTTGTTTTTGGCTTACTGTGAAAAGATGTCCATGTCCACACTGCCACTCAGGAGTTAATTCTGGTCAGGTGTTGTCTATTTTCCCAACGCAGCCTTGACTTCTGTAGCGCTTCAATTTCTCCAAGTATTTTGATCTTTGAAAAAGTAAATGTTTTTTGTCTCCTGTGGACCCACCATCATTTCAACTAGGAAAGCTTTTTATCTGAATAGCCAAAATGCCATTTTTTGTCACTATTGTTTTCTTTCTTTATAACAAAGAAAGACATGTCTAGAGATACCCTAAAAGTTTTACAACAAAATCTCTCTAAACACCAATAACTTGTGACCAAATTGTCAACAGCAATGCCCAATTAAGTTTTTACAGTTTCACAGTTCTTACCTGTTGTTCTGAGAGTGTTAACTCTCCTGTCAGTTTTTGTTATGTAATGTTGTGCTAACGCTGTTATGTAAGTGATATGTTCAATTAAATTGTTGTAGAAACTTTTCAGGGCTGCAAATGTAAATATGTCACCAATTACAAGTTATCTAGCTAGGTTATATGTACTATATATATAATATTATATTACATACGACATTGAAATTATACTTTTATTATAATTTTATTTTTTGTAAGAAACTTTTATTAATAAATTTAATATTGCTAGATTAGGGCATAAAACACTTTAACAGGGTTAAATTATATGATCATTCAGTGAAAACGTATACATTTTTTTTCTGGCTCATATATACATTGCGAAATATAAAATGTATAACTGAGCCTTTACATGTCTTTAACATGTGTTTTGCTATGTACTCGGAGCAACAAAGCTGTTACAATTTTATTTGAAAGTAAGCAGCCATTTTAAATCTTATTTTCAGGATACAGGATTTTAGTCCCACATTAAGAGAAACTTAAATAATATAGAAATTAAGAAATTATCATCATTCATAGTCATTCCTCCACATGTGGCTTTGAGTCCAGCAGTGCTTGTTTAAACTGCCGACATTTTTGGAATGAAAATTTGCTACTCCTGCAAAATGCACACTGTTCACAAAGTTTGCAGTGATGACCTCTTTTTCTCTTTCAAAGGTGAAAAAAGAGGAAGGAGGGTGTTCTGTCTCCACTAAGAAGAAAAAAACCAAGGAGGAGATTGAGGCAGCCAGGGCTCTCAAGATAAAGAAGAAAGAGGAGGAAGAGAAACAAAGATGGAGATGGTAGGCTCTCTGCATGCAACTTCGTGTCTGTATGGACACCTTTTAACCCAGAAGTTTTGTTTGTCTCTTTTCTGCTTTTCTTGACTTATTGACTCTTTCACAGGTGGGAAGAAGAGAAGTATGAGGATGGCATTAAATGGAAGTTTCTAGAACACAAAGGGCCGTATTTTCCCCCTGAGTATCAACCCCTACCAGATGATGTGAAGTTTTACTATAATGGTATGTGTTCAGATGTTATGAAGATCTTGTTGCATCTGTCTTACTGATGCATCGTGTGGAATCATTTCACAGCAAAACGTGTTCAAAAAAGAGAGATTTTGGTCAGAGAGGGGGTCAGTTCACTGGTCAGTGCTGTTCCCATTAATGTTCCTGGTCTGGGCATGCAGCCCAGCTCAAGGTTGACCTGTTCCTCCGTTGGTGTCAGGCCCACTTCAGAGAGCACAGGACGAGTCTTTAATCTCTTTGCTAAACTTTAAGGTCAGCTCCCTCTATTAATATCCACTCTGCCATTTATGGTAGAGAGGCGTTTCTTAAACTATAAGTGCGTTTCGGAAGGCCCAGACCATTAATCTTGGTACACTAACCCTGAGGGAGAAGTATTTGGATTTTGTACCTGAGACTCCCTGAACGGTAAGCTATAAATGCAGTTTTGATTATATTTGTCCTAGGCCATGATTCTCCATGATGCATTTAAAGTTCTATATTGCGGGGCTGGTGAGTCCTGTGGGAACGTGTCTGAAGACTGACCTTAACGCAGTTTAAAAAAAAAAATTAAACGCTCACTCGTTCTGTTGGAGATCTGTTGAAACAATATCTTGTTTATCTCTTTGTTTTTGTTGTCACCAGTTATCTTGTGAGAAATGAAGTTAATAAATAAGTATGGTAATCAACTTTATTTGCAGATAACTACAAACTCTTAGTCATTTGTGATGTTGATTACATTAGTGATGTTGATAGTTAAAGTTAGGAATTTAAAGAGTCCTTTAAACCTAAGAATTATTTCCGTGGGGTCTGAGGGGGTTTTTGGGCCCTGGAGATGTTTTGACATGCTCTAACATTTGAGCTTATTTCATTTACTTAGAACAGATTGTACCTTTCTTTGGTTTCATACAGATTACATAAGCAGAGAATATTTGTTTTCGATTTGAATTGGTTCATTTAAAAGTAGACACTTTTTTTTCATATTTCATATCTTTCATATTTTGACGTACATTTAAATGTAACGGATTATCAAAAAAGAGGAAAAAATATATAAAGCGAGTACTTGGTTCTATCCATCAGTTGGATTTCGAAATGTAGGTGTTGCTTTACAAAACAAAGGCAGATGAATGCAAGTTTAAAAAGACTAAATGATTGGAGAAGTCCTGCATATGTTACCAGAGAGTAGCTTTTTTTTTTTTTTAAATGAAACAAAAGAAATTTATAGGGTGAATTTTTATTTTATGCCAAAAAATATTTACTTTGACCACTAGATGATGGGAAATCATATGCATATTTATATCACATTTTTGATTAGAAAAATGAAACATATGTTTTGTCTTTAAATGCAGTACATTCTTTAACCCAAACAACTCGTAGTTGGTTGTTAGCTGGTTGCTTTTTTCACACTTATGTCCTTGAATATGTTCTGTTTTGTTGTAGGAAAGGCAGTGAAACTCAGTCTGCCAGCTGAGGAAGTGGCACTTTTCTTTGCTCAAATGCTGGATCATGAATACACAACAAAAGAGGTCTTCCGCAATAACTTCTTCAGGGACTGGAGGAAGGTAAACTGTTCCTGCACTTCTAAGCCTAGCTCAATCTATAACCTATAAGTAGCTGTTACAGTTAGGAGGGATGGGTGTCAGGTTATGAGTACGGAACAGTTATGAAGCTTACAGCATCCCAGAAGGCCTCAGGGCGTATCATGCAGAATTAATTTCGTGCTGCTTAGTGCTCAATGCTCTTGAAAATACGATTTGTGTAAAGGCATTGATATGCTAATCCAGACAACTCGCTTTCCGCATATGAACAAATCCAATTTAACTGTTTTATTATAACACGGAAGCCCCTGCTCGCTTCACTGAGCACAGTCTCCGCCCCGTCCCCTACTGTCAATCATGAGAATGAACGAGAGTGGAATTCAATTGATGAGACACCGGCTCTATTATTATAGTGCTTTCAAAAAGTGTTGTATGAGTGTTTTTGTCTCAACCTGTTTGTTGCTGGCTGTGATCTGAGTGATCTGCAGCATAGCGTATTCGGCAACGCAAGCGGTTATTTAAAAATGTTCATTTAGTTGTTTCATGAGTTGTTCCCATTTAGTATTTATTAATGGAGACTAAACTTCTGAATATTATTGAGGGTTCAGTGGATAATGAATTCCTTGTGTTTTAGTATATGGCCACCCATGGCTGTGCCCGCATTCATTGACTGTGCAGTGCAGACAGCAATTAGAAAAACAAGGTCAATGAAAAGTGTGCTGGGAGGGAGGAGGCGTGTTTATGTACTACTTAGCATTTGGCAATTACTGCACATTAGAGACCTGCCAGAACTGGGCGCCACAGGACGTAATCGGAGAGCAGCCTAACTCGTATCTAGCTACAAAACCGTGTTCAGGATAAGTGCAGTTACAGGTATAGGAGAATTCATCTTTGATTGTCTTATAGTAATGGCTCCAAGCAGCGATTCTAGCCGATACTGAGATCTCCGTGTGGAGTACCAGCTGTTGTCAGACTCCTTGTGTATTCAAAAATCTCTCTGGATTATTACAATTAATGGCAAAATTAATATTTGGAAATGTGAACTGATATTTCCTACTGACACACTACAGCAAAAGATATAAATAACTGGCTTAAAACCATTTTTTTATGGGGTGAAAATACTGACGTGCCTAAGACTTTTGCACAGTAGTGTATATATTACGTTATGGCAGGTAATCTAGAAATAGAGATGACAGAAGTACCGACTTTGGTACCAAGGCGGTACTGAAATTTAAAAAATTTAACGCTTTGAACGCTGTTGAGCGGATTCGTAAACCCCTCTGATTGGCCATTGTGTTGACGCACTCATTGGTTATGTCTGTGATTGGCTTCAATGATCAACCCTTCAAAAACGTTGTAAATAGTCATCAGCAGGGCTTGACATTAACACCCGCCAACCCGCCAAATGCGGGTAATAATAATAATAATAATAATAATTCCTTACATTTATATAGCGCTTTTCTGGACACTCAAAGCGCTTTACATATGGAAGGGGGAATCTCCTCAACCACCACCAATGTGCAGTCATATTGCGCCAGATTGCCCACCACACACCAGCTTATTGGTGGAGAGGAGACAGCGTGATGAAGCCAATCAGTGTATGGGGATGATTAGAAGGCCATAATGGTCAGAGGCCAATGGGCAAATTTGGCCAGGATTTCGGGGTGACACCCCTACTCTTTTCGAAGGACATCCTGGGATTTTGAATGACCACAGAGAGTCAGGACCTCGGTTTAACGTCTCATCCGAAGGACGGTGCTTTTTGACAGTATAGTGTCCCCATCACTATACTGGGGCGTTAGGACCCACACAGACCACAGGGTGAGCACCCCCTGCTGGCCTCACTAAAACCTCTTCCAGCAGCAACCTAGTTTTCCCAGGAGGTCTCCCATCCAGGTACTAACCAGGCTCAGCCCTGCTTAGCTTCAGTGGGCAACCAGTCTTGGGCTACAGGGTGATATGGCTGCTGTAGATTTCAGCTGTGGTGGGTAAGACAGCCAAGCTTGTGTGTTTATGTTCAGTTATTTCACTTTATTGGCAATGAAAAGGACCTATTAATTGCCATTAAAGTGAAATTACTGAACCTAAACATACAAGCTCGATAAAAATGCTCATTTTAGAAGAAAATTTCAGATGGCACTTAGAGGCTTTTGCATCTGAAGTCTTCAAATGTATACATGATACATAAACCTATGTATCTGAAAAAAAAAATACTATTTGTAATTTGCTTCTTTGCCCACCCCTTGCCCACTTGTACATACTAGCTGATATACAATGTTGTCTTGATTTGGGTGATCAATCTTCATTTGAAAGTTTGAAAGGGTTTTAAATCTTGTAAATCAAGTAAAATGACTCCAAATCAAGTAATTTAAGCATGCCAAAGTCAACTTTATTCATATAAAATGTTATTTTCCAACAGCAAAATTGTGGCCAGTGAAAATGCTGAGTGGCTAGTAACTTTGGAAAACCACTAGCCACAGTGGCTGGTGAGCAGAAAAGTTAATGTTAAGCCCTGGTCATCAGTGATGCTCTTCAGTCGGTACTTTTGACAACTCTACCTAGAAATCTATAATACATTCATTTTAAAATAAAATGATATGCTTTATTATGTTTTATAATACACTAAAAACAGTATGGTAGTGAATTTAGGTATCACAATATTATATGCAGCATGAAAAATTGATGACAATTTTTGTGACTGCACGGACAGTGCGTGTACAACACAGCATCAGTGAGTGACTTGAGCGCTTAAAGTCCACTAGACTACACGCGTCTTTCCGCACTCACGGCTAAAGGAGTATACTTTTAAAGACTCGCATGCTCAACTGTTCGCAAGACTGAGCGGAACGTGGAAAATGACTACAATAAATACCCCATCCCTCTTGTCACCCATGCTGATAAGTGTTAGCCTGACGTGGTCATACTCAATTCTATTCAGAATATGAGTCTGATACTGCTCCATTGGGCTTTGATTATGGGGGCGTATTTCAACCGATCCAGGAAAGACCTCAATTGGATAGACCTACAACCAATCAGAGCTACAGAGTAAGTGACGTATGTTGAGCGACGCATAGTTGTCAACAGAACTCAACTGCACACATGCTGGAACTAGTAGAAGATGAGCGTAAACAATCTTTGCCGGTGTTGTAAAAAGAATTTTAAAATCTTTTAAAATGAATGCGGTGTCGATATCTTCTATAACGGACGCGATGGGGGAATCTACACATCTCAGTTCTTCAACAACAGCCATCATTGTTGTAAACTAATTCAACCCAAGCGCTCTTTGATGACGTGGCTGATTACGTTTCTGGTGATAATCTGTCAATCATCGCCCTGACAATGTGATTGGTCCGAACAGTTTCTGTTCGGGCATAATTACTCCTCTACGGATCGAGTCCAGACCGAACTCCCCGACCTCAAAATGTTGTGGGCGGGGCTAAGTTCGGCTGGCATCCAGGCTAGATAAGTGCATCACTTGGGTATCATCCGCGCAAGTGCACTTTTTCTATTTGGAATTTTCAGTTCACACTTTTTATACTAAAAGTGCCATATAATAGTGTGCGAATTGTACACAAATTGGGATGCACCTTCTGAATGTAACCACAAAAGCAACCACATAATAATGCCATCCAGAACACCCTAGCAGTGTGGACGTGAGTTTTGCATTGGCAAGTTTTTTTTTTTTTTGGAATTCCCATTTTTGCCACAGAAATGAAACTTTTCCTTTAAATACTGTGGCATATTTATCAATTGCCAGTTATTTCTGATTGCATTTTAGTACATTTGATTGACCGTGCTGCGCTCTTATCAAATGTAATTGATTTGTGAGTCTATGAGGTTTGAAAATGTCTGTTTGTGTGCCCTTTTTTTGGGCCCTTCCTTTTACTTTCCCTCTCATTTTACTCTTTTCCCTCACTCTGCTCTGGGCTCTGCTCCCTGGCTAATGGCCCAGGGGTGCCATTTATGGTCGAGCATGTGTATTTGTGTGACAGAATGGGGAGATGGAGGGGGGCAGGTCAGATGAAATTGCTTGTGTGAGGTCCCGTGGCGCAGGTTCTCTTCACCAGCCCCAGGAGGAGAGATTAGAGTGAATCAGTGTTAGTGTGACATTTAGCACTGCAAAAGTGCAAGAATAAATCATAAGCCAACAAAAGGGAAGCGCGTAAGTCAGTCCTCTGTGACCCCTCCATCCGACACTTACTTTTCTCTCCTCTCATTTTTTGGTTGTCCTCGTCCTCTGTCTCCTTTCCTGTGCCCAATGGGAAACCTTTGATCATCACAGGTGAGGGGATCTCGGCCCTCTAGAGATGTTTGGATGATCTTTAGTGTCTTCTGTTGTAGGAAGTGCTTGTTGTTATTGAATGTCATGAAACAGGCCATATCCCAAAGCAATGTCAGTGCAAATGATTAGTTGTAGACTTGGTAGTAGTAGTTAAAGTGTTCTTGTGTTTTTTTTCTTTTTCTTTTCAAAGCAGCACAAGGCAACAAACCCAATTTTGACTAGGTGTATATATATGACAAATAAGGCAAAATTATCGTGAGCAACAGGAGAAATGTCCTAAAAAAAGAAAAAAAGACAGCCTAGGCATATATGATCAGACAGAATTTTTTGATAAATTCACCCATCTGAATAGTTGCTATGTGTCACAAAAGTCTCAAGCACTTCCACTGAACTGAATCTTTTGCCTAGTCTGAAGAAAAATTTGATATTCCTCTTACAAAGTTGCAATTCATGACAGGACTGCCAATTGGAATCAACCTGAGTGCAAGGCTAGCTCAAAAACCTGCTGTAAATGCTCAAAATCTTGGCCCCTAAGCAAGGTCTAAGTCAAATTTCAGCCTTTTCCCAACATTTAGAGGGATGTAAACAAAGATTTAAAAGTTTTAGGTCTGTAAGATTTTATTTAAAAAAAGAAATCTCTTATGCTTACCACGTCTGCATTTATTTGATCAAAAATACAGTAAAAACAGTAATATTGTGAAATAGTATTACAATTTAAATACCTGTTATGTTATAATGTATTCTATTATAACTTTTTTTTTTTTATTATATTAATATATTTAAAAATATTNATTAATTTATTCCCATGATGGCAAAGCTGAATTTTCAGCAGCCATTACTACAGCCTTCAGTGTCACTTGATCCTTCAGAAATCAGTCTAAAATGCTGATTTGGTGCTCAAGAAACATTCAAATCATCAAACAGTAAATATTGCTTAATATTTAATATAAACTGCTTAATATTTTTGTGGAAACTGTGATGCATTTTCCCCATGGTTCTTTGATGAATAGAAAGTTTAAAAGAACAGTATTTTTCATAGATTATTGCAAATTTATATGAAGTTTTTAAAATATATTTTTGATAATGTGATTTTGTTTTTTTTTACTGTCATGTTTGATTATTTTAATGCATCCTTGCTGAATAAAAGTTATAATTTCTTCCAAAAGAATCTTAATGACCCTAACATTTTCAATGGTAGTGTTTGGAGAAACCTTTAGCATGACCTCCTCTTTCAAGGGTAGAGATCCATAGTAGCTGTTTGTCTCATGGAAGATCTATTGACCTGAAGATGTACTGATTGCTATTAATTGTTTTTGTTTTTTTTACTCAGTGATGATTTAAAGCCTTTTATTACAAGACCATTTGGATAATGTTTCATTGATTCTCTCTCATCAGTTTCTTTTCACATATTCTTGTTTGGTTTTTGCTGTTGTTACAGAAAATGGCCAAGTTCTGATATGTGCAATTCTTGCAGTCAAGTATGTCAGCTAAAGTTCACTCAGTTTAAGCAATTTGTGCTTGGTCTATCATCACCCTGTGTGGATACAAAACAGCGCCCTCAGCTTTTTACTTATAAGATGTCTGGTAGATGTATTAAGTGAGCAGCCCTGCATGGATGAGACTAGTTTTCCCTGAAGAGTTAAGTTAAATTTCTGTTTTACAGCCTTTCTTATTGATTTCAATCCTGTCCAAACTGTTTTTCTCACCCAACCTTGTGACAAATGTTGGTGCAAATTGTCTGCTGTTTTTCGTCTACCCTGGGGTCCTCTGAGCTAGGTCCTTTGGCTAGGATTGCTGTGTATTATTTTAGCACAATGATTCTCCTAATTTAAACTGCAAGTAAAGAAGAAAAAAATCTAGTTTCACTATGAACCTTCAATACGGTTGCCAACTTTTTGGATAAAATAACAGTTGGTGGTTCATGTACTGCTGACATCTCATCAAATTTAAATCAATAAGGAAAGTTAATGGCCACTGTAGAGCAGCGTCTGGTCTGATCCTCATCATTCATTCATTATTTCTTTTACTTATGAACATAATGTTAAAACTATAGCACATAAGCTCTTTTTTTTTTTCAGTGAGTTTCACACTATCTTCCGGAACCAGTGTTATACTTCACTAAAACTTTTAAAAATCATTTTCAGTCAATCTTATTAAAAACTACAGAGATCACAGATGAAATCACAGATGGCGTATGTTATCCTGATTTCATTTGGAAAACGTTTATTCATTATGGTTTTGATGGTGCATGCATGTTCTTATGCACAGGAGATGACTTTGGAAGAGAGACAGCTAATCATGGATCTAAACAAGTGTGATTTTGGGGAGCTCCATGCTATGCACAAACAAAAGGTGGAAACCAGAAAGAATATAAGCAAAGAGGAGAAGTTGGTGGGTGTCCTCTTTAACATCTTAAATGTCTGAAATATAAATCAAAGTTACTTAATTGTTGAATGGACTGCCTCATCCTTTACGCTAGGTAACCAATGTTCCTCTGAATTAATTAATGTTCTCCAGGTTAATAAAGAGGTCAATCAAAAAATTGTTGATGAGTATGGATTCTGTGTGTTGGACCACCATCGTGAGCGCATCGGGAACTTTAAGATAGAACCTCCAGGGCTTTTTCGAGGCAGAGGAGACCATCCTAAACAGGGAATGTTGAAGAAGAGGATTCGACCTGAAGACGTCATTATCAACTGCAGCAAGTGAGGCTTTCATGTCAGCATAGCCTTTTCAAGCCGTATTATATGTTCAGAAGTGGGATCGTTGCTGTAGCACCGTAGCATGAATGCGAGGCCTAACAAAAGCACGTTGCAGATATATTTTATAGAAAGTTGTATGGCAATGGCTAAAAGCTATTTTTCCTCAAGGGCTCTTTTGAAAAACCCTACATATGCAATGTCAAATGATATTGCTTTCTTCAATCAGTGATTTGTTTTCAGAGGAAATATAAGGTATGAATTTACCCTACAGGGACTCTCATATCCCAGAACCTCCTGCCGGTCACTGCTGGAAGGAAGTTCGTCATGACAACGTTGTAACGTGGCTAGCCAGCTGGACTGAGAACGTACAAGGATCTTGTAAATATGTGATGCTCAATGCCAACTCCAAACTTAAGGTAAATCTTACAGTCTCA
>RJVU01048406.1:8162743-8176944 GCA_003731715.1 Anabarilius grahami | reverse complement strand
CTTACTCTGGCCTCTTGTATCCTCCTGGGGGTCTTTGGACCCCAATTTGATCTAGACCCTGATCTAGAAGAACTTAATGCAGTATAATCTACCTACATAATCTAATTCAGATAAACTCATCACTAAACAACACATAAAAAGAAAACAAAAACTGAGATTGCTCGCTTTGTCAGTGGGGCAGTATTTTCCTTTATAAGAGTGCCTGCCCACTTACTGTTAGCGGAGTTGGTTTCAGAAGTATTTTTCCCATAGGTACTTTTCAAAAAGTCTTTGTTAAAGCGTTAAAGCCATAAACCGAACCAAACAACTACGAGGTATATCATGACATTAAAAACTTTTGTTTGAAGCCAAAAAGTATTGGAAAATGGTGCTCTTTTGGCATGATTTACTCTCCAGGACTGTCTTATTTGTTCTGTACGGGATCGTGGGCAATTTAGTTTTTCACCGCAAATTCAGCAGTTAAACACGATTGTTTTTTTTTTTAAAGGTGAAATAATCTGAACGGATAGCTTCAACAAAAGCATACCATTGTACCATCAGATAACAACCTTGGAACTCACAGTAGGTCTGTCTTTAAAGGTCTATTAGTTATCATTAAAAATCTATTTCCCTATGGAGAAAATGAATGGAGATTTACTTCCACAACCCGACTTTCACTCTATAAATTGGCGGTTCTTGCTCAGAATAAGCTGCAATCTGGGTGCAAATTTATGCTGTTAGTCAAAAGTCTGGTGACGTGATAGTAATATTTTAGTGAGTTCCTTATCATTGACTTGATTAAAATGTACTTGTTGCCCTCTACTTTCTCTCTCTGCCTGTACATCCCTTCATTTCCAACTCATCTTCATGTCCTTTGCACCTCATGACTGTCTGTGTCTGTCACCTTGTTAATAATAGATGTGATTTGATGTTGCCTTTTAGCACTGAGTGGGGGCCAATCAAACAGAGCCTGTGTGTATTCTCGCGTTCTGCCGAATCACGCTCACTTAGTTTCAGCTCAGCACCTCATCTTCACTCTCGTTCCACTCACTTCCTCTCGCTAATTAAATTAGGAAGAAAAGCGATCCTTTTCATCAGAACTTGGTGATGGACACCTCTCAAGAAAACTAAAAATTAAAACCGATTTAGAACACGTCTCCCAGCTGCCTCATTACTTTGCTTTTCTTCCCTGAGTCCATTCATCTGTCTGCTTTCTGTTGCTTTTTTATGAGCTGAATTAGTTAGTGAAGGTTAAGTTATTCTACACAATGTTGGTCACTATGTTGTTGCTGTGACGACAAAGTAACTTTTTGTTTGTACAAATTAAAGTGCTTGTAGCTGGAATCAGACAATCTGACCATAATGTGCAATGCAAAGGCCACTATGATATTGGTTTTCTTTTTTTTTTATGTGCTTATGTATTTTTATTAAAAAATCTAAATGAGTTTTGTGGCTTTTTGTCCACATCTTTTAGCTTTGAGGTCATCTATATTAGGGCTGGGTATTGACATAAATTTCACGATTTGATTTTGATTCAGAAGCTTGCAATTTGATTCCAATTTAATTTGATTAGATATTAATTCATTTGGATTTATATCTGTTGTCAAAAATATCGATAATTCGATATGTATATATATATACTGAAATATCTGAAATGGTTTCAATACTCATTTTCTGCAGTATCTTTACACCGATACCAGCTGTGCATTCTCACTCTCTCTTCTCTCCGAAGGCAAATTAAACCCACATCCTCTCAAAATTGCACAGAAAATTGCAGACAAGAAAATTACATTTGTTTCGTAAAGTCTTTAAGAATTTTTTTTTCTAAATCTCTTGATATTATAAAACAATTTTCATAATCACCTCAGATTTCAATCAGTTCTTTTGGAATAAGATGGTACTTTAAGACAGATAACTTATGAAGTGTCAGGCTGAGCTGCCCGATGTCATGTCATTTACTTCCATGCTTGACTTCGTTGATTTTTTTTGTGTGTGTGTCTCTCGTAGGGTGAGAAAGATTGGGAAAAGTATGAGGTGGCTCGTAGACTAAAGTCGTGTGTGGATGCCATCCGAACCCAGTACCAGGAAGACCTCAAGTCCAAACAGATGGGCACACGCCAGAGAGCCGTAGCCCTCTACTTTATTGACAAGGTCAGGCCACACAAGCTGCACAGACATAATTTGTGCATATTAGAGGGCTTTTAATCATGACTGCTTTATTTTGGAAAAGACCAAAGGGTTCGAGTACTGGTAATCACACACGTCAATTAAGCTGCCTGTTGAGAATAAATACAGCAGAGAGTGAGGAGATATCACAGAGGACAGCATGGTGGTGCATTTACTGTGATGACATTTTCTGCAGGTTTTCACTTTGAAGAGGTCATACATCAAACGTTTTGTAATATTTTTTTTTTCCTCTGTGGTCAACTTATCATGTGAGGTCTTGTGGACTGTGTCTTTCTTTTCTTTCTGAGGTTTTTTGGACTCTGAATTTTGGTTACTGATGTTCAGTTTCAAAAAATCAGAATGAGACATTTTTGCACCTTAGTTTCAATAAATGGTTGTTTTGGACTTAAGTTTTGAGTTATGAAAGTTACATTATGGTTTCATAGTATAATTATTTTTTATTTAACAAGATCAAAGTTCAGATCCTCATGTTATGATCAATTTAAGTTCTATTATGAAGCTAAATAACATGTTGATTGAATATATCATATATGAAGAGTATGGAAAAGTATGGAAGGCTGTTTCTCTACCTATTTCTCATTATTGTGACTTCTGCAAAATACTGCAATTATTTCTCGTAGTTGCAACTGTTTCACATAACTGTAACTTTGTCATAATGTTACTTTCTCACAATTGAACTTCACTTCTCATAATTGCAAATTTGTCACAATTGCAACTTTGAGAAAGTGCAACTTCATAACTCACAGACTTTCTCATAACAAATTTGTAATTTATGACTTTTTGCGACTTAATTGTAATTTTCATAATTGTCACTTCATATGACAATTGCAACTATCTCATAATAGCAAATGTCACAAATGCAACATTCTCATAATTGCAACTATTTCTCGTTATAGCAAATTTGTCAATTGTGACTTTTTCGTCATTTTTTTCGTATGTTTCATAATTGCGACTTGTCATAATGAAATTATATTGCACAATATTCAAATGCAACTTTATATCTCAGAATTGCAAGTATTTCTTCTAAATCTCAAAATCTTTGTTTTTAGATCATATATGAAACTTTTTTTTTTTCCAAAAAATTGGAAATATCTTTTGAACAGCAAGCATCTTTTCCTCAGTTTCTAAACACACACACGCGCACACAGCCCAGTTCTGTGTGGAGATACTGGATCAAAGGTTACATTCAGTATCAAAGGTTTTATAAGTCAGTTCTTATTACACTCAACAATACCATACTGCAGCTTCCAGTGCACCGTCATGTCCAAACATGTTCACAAGCAGCTAAGCGGTCACTCTAAGATGTTCTGGCGATCCAGTGTCATGCCTGTGTGAAGCAGATGTATGTTTGTGTTGAACTCTACAGCTGGCTCTGAGAGCAGGTAATGAAAAGGAAGAGGGTGAGACGGCAGACACCGTGGGTTGTTGCTCACTACGTGTGGAGCACATCACTTTACACGACACACTGGATGGGCAAAAATGTGTGGTAGAGTTCGACTTCCTGGGTAAAGATTGCATCCGCTACTACAACAAGGTTCCTGTGGCCAAAAGGGTAAGAACATTTAAAAAAAAAAAAAAGACAAGACCGATTGTGCTGGCTAACATTTACATTTCTGTTTCTGGTGTGTTTAGATTTGTATGAACTTTTAATAATATTTAAGATTGAAGTTTGACCATCTTCCATTGACTATTTAAAATCTTTTTTTGCCTTTATTTGCATACTGAAACTGAATTTTACTTGGTCTGTTCTTTCCTACATGTTTTAACATTGCAACAGCATTAGTTTTCCTAAAACACTTCCTACTGGAAATGCAAATCTAGTGCAAATTGAATTTATCCCCTTTATCAATTACCTCCTTATGTATGATAATTTTAGTCATAACAGGTGGGTTGTTATTTTAGCACAGCTCGTAGCTGTAGAAAGTACGGCTTTTCCACTGTTCTCTAGCGTGCAGGTCAGGCTAGAGGGGCAGTGAGAGATGTCTGCTGTACTCAGCCCCTAGATCTTGTTTGCTTGCATAGGTTTCATAATGTAAATGAGAACATTTGAAAGAAGCTCATCAAATGAAAATTAATTAGTTTCTGAATATCTTGCAAGTTTATTTGGCATCAGGCAGACTTTGCGGAAATGTCAGATATAATTGCAGGTATTGTGAAAACCGACCCCCCACTTTCTCATCCCTGCATTACGGCATAATGAATAACAATTAAAGCCTTTGGAACTTCATGCCACGTGGTCTGGAGCTGCATTACCATCAATATGCTGCTATTTTCCTTTTTTTATAGAATAACAAATTAGTTTTTTTGTATGCATGTATCTACTTTATGTCCAGTAGTCTGAGATTGCATTAAATATCTAGGATTCAACACTTAATTATAGAAATTAAGGCTACGTCTACATTAATCCAGAAATGCAATCCTGATTTGAAAACGGCATTTTCATTTTGAAACGCTCTCCGTCCACACTAGCATTTCACTAGCTCTAAATTAACCAAATTAACATCATATTTAGCCCCTGAAATGTGAATTTTCCCAAGGGAACCCTGACAAAAAAATTTGGATTTTACCTCTCGGAAGGTGACTTTTACCAGGAGACCCCCCTGAAATACGATTGGGCTAGTTTTGAGTAGCAATTGGGTGTGTTTTGTTGTGAAAACCTGGCAACCCTGGACGAAACAGACATAATCAAGTTCTTAGGCTATTGTTCTGGCAGGATCATTTTACTTAGCAAAATCTCACCATTCACTGATGTGTCAAGTCACATTCAATTACCATTATATATTTGGTCTAAAACGCAACTGCCCTCAGAACAGCAATTGCAAGTAAATTTTGTCATCTTTACAGGGCTGTGATATGAAGAGTGTGCAAAGTAATGTATTTTAACAACAGTTTAAAAGTGAATAGCACATAACGGGCACAATACTGTATAAACATAGATATCTATCGGTACTATATGCATCACATCGTTTTTGAATACCTCCATTTTCACAGTCCACACTACAAAGCGAAAACGGCATTTTCATATTTTTCCACTTGGGGACAGCGTTTTAAAAAAGCTCAGTTTTTGTAGGACAAAAACGCTGTCTCCGTGTGGAGGGAATGCCAAAACGGAGAGAGAAAGATGCGTTTTCAAACAAAAACGTAATAGTGTGGACAAGGCCTATTATGAAAAGAAATGGAATCATGTACAATGAATAACAAATATTTAATAATCTGCACTTTTTTCACTTGCAACTGAAAAACTGAAAAATTTGTGACATTAAGCATGTGACTCCTTTTGTATAGATGGTCAGGTTTACTTCCATTGAAGCACAACATGCTCTTTGGATCATCTTAAATCATGCTGGAGAACATGATCACCTGGTTTTACGCAAACGTATATAAAGTTCATGCAGCTGCAGTCATTAACGCAAAAGGGTTAAATAAACAAATACTGAAATTCACATTAATTTCCCAATTCAACTTTTCACTCCAACTATTATGCAGAAAATATAATCTGTAATGAAAAATGTTATATTAAAAAATTGTTGATTTTTAGTGGTCTGTGAGCTTTGGACCCGCATTATCTGGCCATATTAGTGCTAGTGTTGAATATGTGATCATGTTAAGTGTTGTTCTCCCCTATGTGTGCTTATTAGATGGGAAGGTCAGCATATGAATCAATCATTACTAACATACGACCGTGTTAAATTGGGGGAAAATGTTCCAGAAATATAAATTCTGTCATTGCTTGGCGAGCGGTCTGTTTACTTTCTTCTTCATGCATTTGGCTCAAGGATAAATTGTTATTCAAATGAGACTGATTTAAAAGCACCACATCTGCTACCATTAATTAGTTCCATGCATATTTTAGCTGGTTTATTTAGTAGGAGTGGAGGAAAACAGGACTTCTGCGAAATGTCAAATATAATTGAGAGTGCCTCTCTCTCTTTCCTTTCCTCTTTTTTTTCCTCAACCTCTGTTCTATGCATACGATAAACAAGCAAACATGTGTTTTCTGTTTTAGGTTTTCAAAAACCTCAAGCTTTTCATGGAAAACAAGCAAGGAGGAGACGACCTCTTTGATCGACTGAATGTGAGTGTAATGTTCTGAAACAGCGGCAGACAGTCATAGATTTTTCATTCTGAGGGATACGATTCTCGAGAGGCTTGCATCATACGAGCTCACACTAAAGGATGGTAGTTTTTCTTTTCAGCTCATTTTTTAAAATATATTTCAGTCTTAATATTTGCAGCTGAAGGATTCTGCCCTCGCTGAAGGACAGAGAGGCACAGATTGTGAGAGAAAACTGGAAAAACTGTTTGTTTGTGTGTGTGAGAGAGAGAGAGATACAGTGACAGAGAGAGAGAAATGTGCCCCCTCGATGAGGTCAGGTTGGTAATTGTGGGCCATCGTGGAGGGGGAATGTTAATCTGTACTTTGGGCTCTTCCGATTGATATGGCAAAGGCAGAGCAAAGGGGTGAATGAGGGAGGATGTGGCAGAGACTCTAATACTGGCCCTCGTCCACAAAGTGCTGCAAATCTTATTACATGCTGCTGTGCTTTTAAGCTCATATGTGCACTTGAGTGTATATATGCTGCTCAGAAAAAAATACGTCTTGAACTTGGGTGAACCCACACCAGAAAAGACACTGTTTTATATATTACATATAATCAATTGGACTCAAATTCCTGTCTACCTAAATATTAACTTTTAAAGGGGACCTATTATGTCCCTTTTCACAAGATGTAATATAAGTCTCTGGTGTCCCCAGAATGTGTCTGTGAAGTTTCAGTTCAAAATACCCCACAGATCATTTATTATAGCTTGACAAATTTGTCCCTATTTGGGTGTGAGCAAAAACATGCCGTTCTTGTGTGTGTTCCTTTAAATGCAAATGCGCTGCTGCTCCCTGCCCGCTTTCCAAAAGAGGGCGGAGCTTTAACAGCTCACGCTTCGGTTGCTCAACAACAACAAAGCTGAAGAATCTCGTTTAGCCAAAATGATGATTGTCAGTAATGGTGTTCAACCTTACATTGTTCAAATCGCAGTCGGACAATGATGGAGAGACTCCAGAAGAAGTTACAACTTTTAGAATGCAACTGGAAGTTTCTGAATGGTCATTGGATAAATTTATGTAGTTGCTGAGGAGTTGATTTTGAGCAAAATCCATATGGACATCCACTATACATAGCGTACCTGTTTGCCAAACAGAGCCTTACTCACCAGGCTAACATTTATGATTGCTATTAAATGCTGTGAATGGTCTAATATTTTTTTCCAAAATATCGCTGGGACAGAAACACTCCTTTTTATAGCAATCGAGCTTGCCAGGGTCTACTTGCAGGCTATCCAAGCTAACAGACTCTAAACAGAGTTCTGTGCTTGTCTGTGCAGCCAACGACAGAGCAGTTAGCATGCTTTGCTCAAACTTGTGCCATTGCCTTAGAACTGGTACATCGTTTTCGCTTGCGAAAACAAAATGACGGCGCCGTGGGTGGAAATGTGCAGATTAAGGGGCGGTAATATTATAGTAAGATCCCCTTCCTATGTCACAAGGGGAGTAAAATCTGAGCGGCTCGTTTTTTCACATGCTTGCAGACAAAGGCTTGACAAAACAAAGTTACTGGATTGTCCCTTTTCACATTTTCTGGATTGGTAGATGATTATAGCACTTAAACATGGAAAAATTTTAGATTTTCATGACTTTCATGTCCCCTTTAATGAGGAGCTTGCATGGGAGAGTCTTCTTAAGATTTTTGCCCCAGTGTACCATAAAACAGGAGAAAATATACCATGGAGCCATATTTTATTATTTTATTCTATTTTTGTTTTGTTCTTTGTTTGAGACATGGCCTGACTGCATAATGGCTTGAGTGCAGATTGGTCATTTCTGTATTTTTTTATTTATTTATTTTTTTTTTATGAAAAAAGGCAATGTCCCCAAAAGTACTTTGTCAGGTTTAGCTAACATTGGAGGACATTGCGCAGCAGTTGTGTTCCCAGGAGTATAGCTTGGTTAGACACACATAAACCCTTAACTGAGTTCTTTTGAGTCACTGGGTGTTCTAACCTAAATGTCACAGTGTTCCTTGGTGAACAGTGCTGAACAGACTGACATGCTCAACATGCGACTTGCCATGAGTGTGTGATCAGACGGCAGCACGTGTGCTTAACATTAGCAGTGGTTGACATGCTAGGACACAGCTGGTGTCATTAGCATTTAGTATCTTTAAAGATATCACATCTAGCTTCATTTAGAATGCAGATTCGTGTGACTGTATTTATATTGCCTTCGCACAAAAACCACAGTTTCTGAATATTTTTATTTTCAGTACTTTAAGTTTTAAAAGAAAAGTGAGTAAGGATTTTTCAATTTAGAAGTTTTCGAACAAGACTGATGTAAGCGTACACGCACTTGTTGGTCGTGTAGCTTGTCTGCGAGTCCTTTTTAAGATGGTAATCTTGAAGGTATGGCATCATATTTAATGGATATGTTTTCTTTACGTCTGGAACATACAACCCATACTCCTGCACTCACAAATCCATTAAAGTTGGTACAAATGTCTGATGTCTTTTGGGGGGGCTTGCTCTGTTGAGATCTTCTCTTTTAGACATCTTTTTGTGTGTGTGTGTGTATTATATTTATTTCTAGACTATCAAGGCAACAGCGCCATCTAGGGGTTTGCAGTGAAGGTTGATAATAAAATATGGTGATTTTTAATATCTTGTTTTTGTCTTCAGACTCAAGTGCTGAATAAACACCTGAGTTCCCTCATGCCAGGATTGACTGCAAAGGTTTTTAGGACGTACAACGCCTCTATAACCCTGCAGCAACAGCTGAAAGAACTCAGCAACAGTGAGTGTCTTGTTTTTCTGCCTCTCTTTCTCTCTCTTTTCTTCTAGCATCTACCAGTCAAACTTCAAGTGAACATTCAACTTCAAGACAATTAGTATAATTTCCAGATGTTAAGCCATGCCGGCAGTATGGATGTGCATTGGAACATTTGCTAAAATTGCTCAAAAATGATGCCAATATGGATTGCTGTCAGAGTGTTCAAAAACAAAACGTACATTTTGACAACTGTGAGTCCACAGGAACATATGGATATTGTTAGTATGACAGCATGTCTAAACTCAAACGAGTGACATTATAATCGATAAAGTTTCTACTCCATGAGCACGCAACGTGACTGGCCGCAGTTTCACATCAGAGTTTGAGTTTTTAGTTCATTGCAAGCTCACTGATTGTCCATCAGGGTTATTATAGTATTATTTGTATTCATTATTGTACAGTTTTTACTTCTACTTTTTCAATTAGTCTTTTTAATTCAGACATGTTTCTATTTATATTACTTAATTATTATTACAATATATTATTATAGAGTTCTTAATGCTTCTGCTTATTTTAGTTTTATTTTTAATATTTTTTAAGGCTGCTTAAGTTAATGTTTTACAATGTTAAATTTCTCAGCACAGTCTAGAGCTATTGCTGTGGAGAGTTTTTGTTTTTAATTGTAAAGGTTTTGTAATACCATGTATTATTATTTTAGAACTGTTTTATTTGAGTTAGTTTTGGAGTCATGAAAATAGTTTGTTACAGTTTTCCCAGTTACTTTTTGTTTAGTTTAGCAGCTGAAACTGAAATTTCAGAAATTAACTGAAAATAGATTTGTTTGATTTTTATTTTTTAATTTTTTTGTTACTGGCCAAGCAATAATTCATAGATGTATGGAGCCCAAACTACAAAGTATAAGCAATAAACTGCTCAAACATCTGGATTCAGTCAGATTGTAAAGATTAGAAAGTGCTTTCATGTTTGTTCAGGAACCCATTGTTCAAACCCATTAGATCTTTGTAACACAAATTAAGATATTTTTGATGAAATCCAAGAGTTTTTTTTTTTATTTTCAATAGAAAGCAATGAAATAACCACATCAAGGTTCAGAAAAGTAGTAAAAAACATTGTTAAAATAGTCAACGTTACTTCACTGGTTCAACCTTAATGTTATGAAGTGACGAGAATACTTTTTGTGCGTAAAAACAAAACAAAAATAACGACTTTATTCAACAAATTCGTCTCTCCAAATTCGTCATTCTCCTACGCTTTTTTCGTTGCAGCGCTTCCAGGTTCTACGTCAGAACGCCGACTCAGTATTCGCTGACGCATGCGTGTGATGCTGACGCAGGAGCCGGCGTTCGGATGTAAACACGGAAGCACTGAGCTGCAATCACTGTGTCAACTGTGTACGAGTCTTACAGGGTAGAAAAGTATTCTCGTCGCTTCATAACATTAAGGTTGAACCACTGTTGTCACGTGGACTATTTTAACAATGTCTTTAATGCCTTTCTGGACCTTGAATGACAATAATTAGGTTGCTTTCAATGGGGGATAAAAAAAAACCTTGGATTTCATCAAAAATATCTTAATTTGTGTTCCGAAGATGAACGAAGGTCTTACGGCTGTGGAACGGCATGAGGGTGAGTAATAAATGACAGAAATTTCATTTTTGGTTGGACTAACCCTTTAAGTATATAGTGCAAATTATTTGAACTAGTAATCTGATGTAGCGCTAGAAAAAATTAAGAGAATCACCATATTTATGCATTTAGTTATTGGCTGGCAAAATGACCTGTTGCTCTCTGTTTGTCATGGTCATAAATTGTTACAACAAAACCTTATTATTAACATGGAAGATATTGCATTTATCATGTCACGTCTGCTCAGGGCACGGTTTGATGGACATGTTCTAGTTTGTAGCACCACTAGCAGTGTAAATGGGATTCTCATCATTAGTTATTGAATTGTGTTTTTGCGCTAATGAGACTGTTGAATGTTTGCTTGAGTAGTGTAACTATCTAAGCATCTCTAGCGAGTGCTACAATCTGTGCATGTGATGTGTGTGTAATGCTGAGGTGTCGGATCGCCGCTGAGAGGAAATCTGTTTTCTGTATCCGCTACAAGCTCTAATTAAATCAGCTCAGTGTGTGGCAGGGTCTCGCCCATCAGGTGCCATGTGCTGTGTGTGTAAGTGGTCTGCATGTTGGCTTGTAATTTTACATATTTACACTGAGATACTTAAGGTTCTAGAATTAACCATTTCTAATTAATTTAACCATTTTCTGCTCTGTATTTCCTTCACGTTACAGACATTACAATCGTTATTGATATTCAATTAGAATAAAAATATTAATTATAACAAACATCAAAAAATGCATTTTAAAAATGTGCAGGTGATTATTTCACCTCAAAGTTAAAAGAAACAATATACTGTATATATTTTTAAATAAAGAGAATTGAGCCTCATATTGTAACAGTTAAGAAATAATTAATAAATATAATTATTCATTATTTGTTACTTATTTTTACTCTGTGAAAAAAATCTCATATTTTAATGAAAAAACTATTATTTAAATGCAAGTATGAATACTTTATCTATGTACTGCCCTATGTTAAATTTTAATTATAAAATCATTGTATTCAAATCAGGCTATAAACTATACTAAAACTATAAATTATAAAATATAAATATTTATTGAAAAACTAACAAAAATAAATAAAGTAGAAATATTAGAAATGTAAACTGAAATAAGTTTGTTGAGAAACTAAAAAATAAACTGGAAATGAATAATACTAAAACTAACTAAAACTAAAATAGAAATAAAATTAATTATGCCTAAATAGCAATATTAAAAAAACTAATTAAATGACAGAAGCAAAATTACTAAAAATTAATTATAATAAAACTAAAATAACTAAAAATTCTCATTACATGATTACAGTAATAAAAATAACCACTTATACAGAACAATTTGGAAGGGGTGAAATATATCTATTTTTAGTATTCTTAATAGGAATGATCTTTATAGTAAGTAATTGTTTTAAATGGTTATTTTGTTCAAATCGATGTGACATGATTGCTCTGAAGGAGTCTAACAGCTGCCAGTTTACATATTTAAATGTATCTGTCACTCAGCAAATGTTCTCGCTCTCTCTTGTTCTGTAAGTGTGTGTTAATGTGTCATTCTTACTACAGTGAAGGAGAATGTGGCGGAGAAGTTGCTATCTTACAACAGGGCAAACCGTGCGGTTGCAATTCTATGTAACCATCAGCGGGCGCCGCCAAAGACCTTCGAACAATCCATGGCTAACCTGCAAGCAAAGGTACTGGAGATGTGAGACTGAATAGTGAAAAAAAGAAACATTTAAATAACAGGAAAGAAATGTTTAAATATGATACTGTTTTATTAAGGTTTTTATTTTTTTCTTCTCTTGCTCCTTTCAGATTGACAGCAGGAAGGAGCAGCTGGACTTGGCTAAGAAAGAGCTAAAGCAGGCCAAGAAAGAAGCCAAAGGGAGCACAGACAACAAGCTGCTCATGTCAGTATCTTATTCCAGGTTTCTGAAAAGGGACTTTTGTTTGCTCTTGCAGCCTTTAGAATCCTCTATATACTATATGAATATGATATAAACGCATGTAAAAAGCTACTATGTTTGTGTTCAGTGTGGTGGAGAAGAAGAAGAAAGCTGTGAAGAGGTGTGAGGAACAGTTGCTGAAGATGGAGGTTCAGGCTACAGACAGAGAGGAGAACAAACAGATCGCCCTGGGCACCTCCAAACTCAACTACCTGGATCCACGCATCACCGTGGCCTGGTGATGATGTCACACTCAAACTTGCTACACAGATATTCCCGTTATATTTCATATTAGAATTATTTCAGTGTTTCTTTATTTTCTGCTTCTAGGTGTAAGAACATGGAGGTGCCACTGGATAAAATTTACAACAAATCCCTAAGGGATAAGTTTGCCTGGGCTGTCGACATGACTGAACATGACTTTGTGTTCTGAGTGTGATTTGTTTGTTTTCCAATTCAACACAATGTTTTATACAAAACATACATTTTAATCTGTTAACTGAATTGTGCAGCCACGTTTTTTTGTGATATTGTTGGCACTTTTTTTGTTCATTTTTTATATATTGTTTAATCAAATTCAGTTCTAAATTATTTTAAGAAAGTTCAATAAATGTTTATGACTTGTAGGGAACCCTTTTAAGTCCTTTTTTATCTAAATGACCACAAAAGCTTTTTAGGAGACATATTTCACCTCAAAATCAGAAAAAAAAAAAAAATACAATTAAGATTATTTTATGACCATAAGGATTTTTCTGGGCATTGTGACATTAACATCACAATTATTCTCAATGATGTGATGTGAAAAATAATATAAAAATAATACAGTAATTAAAGTCCTCTGGTCCAGAAATGTTTTAATATTTTTAAAATTAGTTAAAATATTTTTTATCAAGGCGAAATGCTGACATGTTCTTGACAGATTTTTTGAGACTGACCTGTTTAGATCCAGTGTAATTTACCAGTATATATCACCACAACTTTTTTTTCTGATTTTAAATGAGACATTTCATGGGGAACATTGTCAAATTTTAGCTGGAGCAAATGATGTCGTTTAGACCTTTGGCCTCTCTGTAGACCTTTGATAAATGGTATGTGACTTTCCTTTATAATTTCTAAGGTGTTAAGGCATTAATCATCGACTTACCCAGCTTACATATTGACCAATTACAAGTCATTTACATTTCCAAGAATTCACCCTGTTAGTTTTAGCTCGAGTGTATTTGAGGCAAGAAATTTTGCATGTCAACATATGAAGAGCTCAGATGTACGGAAGAGGATTAGGGCCAAGCAATAATAAAAAAAATAAAACCATCTCGAGATTAAAGTTGTTAAATTGAGAAAAAAGTCGAGATAAAATGTTGAGAATAAAGTTAAATTACGAGAATAAATTCGTTAATTTAATGAGTTTATTCTCAACATTTTATCTCGACTTTTTTCTCAATTTAACGAAATTTTTCTCGTAATTTAATGACTTTATTCTCAACATTTTATTTCGACTTTTTTCTCGAAATTTATCTACTTTTTTCTCGTAATTTAACTAGTTTATTCTCAACATTTTATTTCGACTTTTTTCTCGAAATTTAACAACTTTAATCTCGAGATGGTTTTATTTTTTTATTATTGCTTGGCCCTAATC
>RJVU01048406.1:8136603-8162707 GCA_003731715.1 Anabarilius grahami | reverse complement strand
CCTCTTTAAAAAAAAAAAAAAAAATAATATATATAATAAATATTGAGCGAATGTTTTGAATATTATCCGTTAAATCCCCGCGTCAGTCCATTCAGAAATACCGGTTCACTGGCAGAAACCGCTAAACGCCACTTCTGTTTTGTCAGCAGAACCAATCGGAAGACGCGAATGATTTCAAGATGAATGACGGTGAGCCGGCTTTCAATTTCCAAGCTGCAAGTTATCATGTTTTGTCCATAGTTACAGTGGCAAAGACAGGATTTCGCGAATAGCAAGTAAACACAACAGTGCCGTAAAACTGACAGAAACGGACGTTTTACTGTCTTGTTGTTCAAAGAGGTATTTTGCACAAAAAAGCAAACATGGACTAAGCTGGTTTTGCAGCAAATGACAGTAAAATTTGATAACAATGAACTGAAAAATGTGACTTTTTAAAAAGTTATTGAAATGACAACCTTTTCATTGTCATTAAAGTGAAATTACTGAACCTAAACATAGGAGCCAGGTATAAAAAAAAATGCTCATTTAAAAGAAAACATGTCAGACAGACTAGATTTTTGTATCTGAACTTGTCTTTGACATTAAGTTTACTTGCCCCTGCCATAAATAGAGGTAAAATAGTGAATGGTTTAAGAAAGCTACCAATATAGAGAGATGAGGACACAGGTTTTAAGAAACAACTTTAATTCAACAACAGGAATGGTGTTAGGTTGGCACTTGGGCTAGTGCTGTTATTACAGTAACGCGGGGTTCGATTCTACAGTTGGATGTCATGTTTAAAAAGTTCTTTGCAGTCCATTACAGCAAAAAGGAAAAAAGGGTAGCATACAGTCACAGCATCAAGATTGACTTTAATTCCTGCTAAATATTTTAAAAAAGCATCACAAACCAAAATATGTTAGTCACCATAGAGAAAATCTTGCTGCTCCTGAATGGTTTATATAGTGTCTTCTACTTAGTATCCTGTGAAAGATAAGTGCATTTTACTACATTATGCCAGAATTAAATACCATTTAGAATCAAACATTCACAAACAAAACTAAAGTACTAAAGCAATAGAAATAAAATAAAACTACCTGTACTAGGAGGCCTCTCCTCCCTCTTTGACCTTGTTCTCCCCTTCAATCTCTTCCACTCCTGCCTGAGTCATCAGGTCTGCTATGTTCTTCTCCAGATCATCGATGCGGGTGCTCATTTCATCAAGTGAATCTTGTTAAGGAAGATGGGAACTAGTGCAGGTAATAAACCACCATTTAAGTGAGTGTGAGGGTAAAGCAATATTTGCTTATGATTTGTAATCAAAAGTTGTGTGTATTCTACACTTACAGGCCATTAGTACTGAACTGAATTAAAACATTAATGCATTTGTCGTTTTGTGAACCTGATCACAGGGTGGCGACAGGATTCTGATCTTGTGGTTGTTGTAGATGTGGTAAATTTTGATTCTATAAAAATGTGGAGCTTTTGGCAGAGATTACCAATACTAATAATCAGTACTAATTTTGAATAAATACTCCCATAAATAAGTTTGAAATATGACATAAGTCCATTTTAATCATGACTGTCACCATTTCCATTTATTATGTCAATTTAAACCATCAATTATGACTTAGTGCGTCAATTTCGATTTTATATCTCAAATATGACATCCTTTCGACTGTCGTCGTTTTTTACGTCATTGTGAATGACAATTTTTTTCCTTCGGTGGAGGAAATGGACTTGTACTTCTATGAATCTACTTCATACTTAGCAGATGCTTTTTATCAATAATCTCATTTAAACACCTTGTATATCTGAGACTACTAGTGCCTCCTTGAAAATCCCTAACTATAACAAAAACCAGAAAGGATATTTCTCCCGATGATCTGGTCTGACATTGTCTGGAATTTATCCTGCATCTGCTGCAGCAATGTCTGCACCTGTTTGGGAGAAACATGCAGTTAATCTAACATGTATAAATACATAAAGACATGTAAATATGCTGGAATAAAACATTGTAACAAATAAATGTTTAAATCACAACAATAATTTTTCAGAAAAATCTAATTTAAAACCGTAAACGATGCTTATATCGCATCAAAATAATCCAAGTAGAACAGATAAACAGGGCCTAGCATTAGCCTAGCTTAGCGAACCACAAAAATGTCGTTTATTTTCAAACCTACCACTGCTGTGAGATCCTGCACCGATTTCGGGTCTGTCTCTGCCATATTTTTTTTTAAATAAATAGATGCGTACAACTGCAAAAGATGTTAATTCTTCTTAAAATAGTGTATCCTCCCAGCTCTTTGCTTTCTAAAAAATCAGCTGTTGGCTAAAACGCGGAGTCGTGAGGAATATCGCGAGATTTTAGAGACCTCTCAGTGAGAGATTCCCACAGCTGCAGGCACGCAAATGTACTTCTGGCGTGATCAGACGCTCAGCAGCAGAGCAGTGCTGCTCATCCAAAAGATGCAGTCATTTCATCTATTAAAACCAGCAGGATAGGCCAGAATTTATTTCATTGATTCGGCTGATTTTGATGTTCGATGCCAAAAAATGTTTTTTTGTTTATTTATTTTTACACCATTGTTGGTGGTGTAGGATAGTGGAGGCAGAGATTACCAAAGAAAGTCTTTATTTGATAGAGATATTTTGACCTTTTAGACAGTTTAAAGACAAAATTAAGAAGATTCAAATGGGCAAAACAACATATAGACTAAACGATAAGTTATCTAAAAAATGTTGCGGCCAAGTTTATTTGTCATATTTATTCAGTTTATACAGAATATAAGAAAGAGTCGTTTTGTTGTTGTTTTGAAGTTCCAATACTTTACCGTCAAAATGAGTAGAATGGGAGAAGTAGCGCTATTCAAACAAATATTTGGTTTGATGCGATCTTGTGGTGTTCTCTCTGGTTTGTTTTGTTTTTTCCTCTTCCTCTGTAACATTAGACTGATGAAAGCTGCGCGCGGTCAAGCTCACATCTCCAAACTGCATCAGCCTGATTTAGACTGGATGATGGCTAGATGAGACAGCATATGACTGCTCGTGAGTGTGTGCTGCTGATATTATAGGCTAGTTGTCAAACAAGTCTTCGCCCGAAATAAGGTATGCTTGAACTTACAATGGTTTTTTCCTTCTTTGCAACAATGCAACTTATTTCTGTTATACTAAGCTGTTTCGTTACAGTAAAGCGAAACTGAATATGCAAAAAGAGTGAGTAGCTTAAAGCGAAAAGCTCCATGGTTTCCGCGTTGCATGCCTGAAATTGCCGATCTGAGAGTTCTTGAAAGGCGATACTGCATTAATGGTCACTCTGATTCATCAGGTTCACTTTATTGAACAAGACAAAACATGCAGATAAGTTTTACACGCAGCGTATCCCGGACTGGTTTGTTCATATCCTCCTTGTAGTGATTGTGTCCTGTTCTTTAGAGTCGGATCTTTTGAACCGTTTAAACCGGTTTTGTGAAAAGAATGAAGAATTCACGAATCGAATTGAATCAGTAAAAGCGGTTCTCGAATTAATCGAGTGGATCTTTCGTAATTAAAAATGATATGGTATCTCATTCGGATAGCCTGTCCTAATGAGTCGAGAACTAATGAGTGAGATTATAAAACGTTTGACTGATTCGGCGAAAAGTTACTTTAATTGCCAGGAAAGAAAGTAGCCTACAGCCTAAATAAAAGTGACTATTTGTTTACGACTCGATTGTATGGAAGGTTTATTAGTATGCATGTGGAGCATATTGTTTTAAATAACCTTTAAATAACTTTCCGCCTGAGGATGAACTAATTTTAAAAGGCCTGTTGTAAATTCAAATCAGCCTATAGCCTTTAGGCTCTAACTTATATTTTTAAGAGTTGAATCATAGCTGTGATGAAGTGGACTGGGGCACATAACATACAATTAAACTCTCTTACTACTAAGATTTAGTAAACTTGTAATAAACAGCAACGATGACTTAAAAGAATCACTAAATCGATTGACAAACTGTTCAAAAGAATCGACTCGCGAAAATGATTCAGACTTTCCATCACCTATTTCACACTGGTGTTTACCGCGCTTAAAACAGCTATAGGAGGTCGACGGAATTGAATTGAGGTCTCGAGACGTTTAAGGTTGAACTACTTGCAACATGAAGTTTTGGCGCTTCTGTCAAAAAGCGCATGTCTATCCAGAAAAAAAGAAAAACGTTTATAAGCTGCTCAGTGGTGGAACGCAAAAACGCGTTCTGTGTGAACCGACTCTTCAGGTTGGAACCCACATGAGGAATTTTCCTGCTGTCCCAACGTGCTATCAGGTTTCTAAATATCATAACACAGACGTGCACATGGCATGAAGTGCCTCAAGCATACCAGACGTGTCTGATGGCCATGTTTGCCATTCAAGATAATGATAGTCTCTTTTTTTTTGTACAGGAAAACTAAATATATTTAGTGTAGGTGTGGATGTGAACATCTGTTCATGTAGGCTTGGAGACACAGTAGAGGTGGAGACATGTCCGACTCAGAAGAGCCCAACCCCCCTACGGAATGCAGAAGTTATGCAACACCTCTATGTACAGTAGCACTTCTCAGAAAGTATACTTCACTGCTAGACCTCCACTATAGAGGACAAAAGCAATGCTTCCAGTTGCCTTCAGATGGATTATACATTCTTTACTAATCTGACTACGCTACTTAAACCCATATAATCCTCTTTAAAATGTTGCAGGACCCTTCAGCTTGATTTTGTTCTTAAGGTTTTTTGTTTGTTTGTTTGATCATATACATGCATTTGATACTTTTCAACCATCAACACTTGTCAGCTAGGTAGGCCAATAGTTTTCTTACTGGCTAATAACAAAGATAAAGTTATGATGAAACTGACTGATAGTCTTGGTAACATCAGTAAAATCAGTAATGTTTTGCCATGTATGCCATTTTCCATCTGAATTACAGTCAAAAAAATGTAAATATAATCCAATACAATATAAACTGGGGGAAATTAATAGGGGGCATGTGCTCAAGAACGCAATTTTGGTTTAAAAATGAGTTTCTTCCAGGCTTTGTGTAAGCATAGATTACACATTCTACACCTTTTTCTAAATCCTTTAAAGAATGCTCACCCTCAGAAAACATGTCTGTCCAAGACTTTTGCTGAATTGAGGAAATGATGCTGCTATGTAAGCTCATAACTGTTTCGAAACTTTCTCAGCAGTGTATTCTAGATCTTGTGACTCAGCCCATCATGTTGAGGAGATGTTTGTCTGGTCAGAGACAAAGAGAAGCCTTATCTTTTGCTGTACAGTTCTCCTGTGAGCAGAGCACAAACGTCCTGTTTGGCTGAGATACTGTCAGACTGGGTGGCAGCATGTAGACGACTGTTACTGTTTCACTACTATGTAATTGGTCCCTCATAGGATTGTAGAGAAAGGCGCACATGAATCATTTACAACGTGTCTATATTGTAGTTATTGTTGTTCCTGTGAGAGCTTTAAGGTTACTGAAAGTGGCACTGTTGCTTTTATTGGTGCTGTTACAGCTATATGTGCCTCTTTTGCATTGCACTTTATTATGTGATAAAATGTAAAATTGTCTCTTCTTGCAGGGGATATGAGTATAAAGAGACTGTTTTGTTAAGGACTAAGCGATGGAGCAGGGGTCAGAAGAGAACATGGAGAGCTCGTGGACTCTGCTATCCTGGCTGGCTTCTGGTGTGATGGTGTTTGGGGGTGCGGTGCCCTACATCCCCCAGTACCAGGAGATCCAGAGGACCAATAATGCTGAAGGATTCTCCACAAGAGTCTGTCTGGTGCTGCTCATTGCTAATATACTTCGCATTTTCTTCTGGTGAGCGGAGGAGAGTTAATGTTACTACATGCAACAGTTGTTTGAGGGCTTAGAGGAAACTGTGGAAATTAAAGTGAAATAATCAGGAACAAATCTAATAAAGGTTGAATATATTAGTAATTTTGTAGGCCTGTTCTTTTATTTATTACTCCCTTTTTGTTTGGAGAATAGCCTTTCTTCTCAATATACTTTTTATTGTGCTGTTTTATGCATATTTAAGGTTTTAAGCTCATTTTTTTTATTTGTAAAAATGTTTAAAAAAAACAAAACATTAAAAAGTCAACACTCAGCATGAAATGGAAATCTACAGTACACATAAAACCTTTATCAAATATCCTTTCAGTGAACAGTTCTTAATTTTTTAGTGTGAAAAATGTTTTAATAACCCAAGGAAACTTTTTCCAATACAAAGAACCTTTTGTGCAAGGGAAAGATTCCATAATGGAACCATAGATGTTGATAAATTATTGAGTATTAATTTTTGCAGCTCTGTTTGGTTTCTCTGTAGGCACAACTTTTACACACTTCACTTTTAAATGAAGCATTTATTACTTTGTTTTGCAGGATAGGCAAACAGTTTGAGCTGCCTTTGCTCCTGCAGAGTGTGGTGATGATTCTTACCATGTTGGTTATGCTACATTTGTGCTGTTCCATCCAAAGCAGCAACCGTGTCAGTACTAAACAGCATCACATCACAGGTAATCACATTAAACAACACCCCATATCCAGAAGTAGTTTGAAACATTTTTAAAAGGTTTTCTTGAAAGCTGGGCTCCCGCTTGGTTATCTCAATGCCATAACATTCAGTGTGGTTAAAGTGTCCAATATTTTGGGGATCATATTAAGACATAAATCTTTGTTAAGTATAGTGATAATCTCTTGGATGAAAGTAGAAATTTGTAAAGTGCCAGTTATATTGATTGCTACAAGGCCTTGCAGTATTCAAGTAATGTATTTACACCTGAGGTGATGTAAATGGTATAGTATGCAAGAACATTACTAAACAGATATCGTATCTTTCTCTACTGTCATGTAGATGGGATTAAAAGAACATGAATGTTTCTCATTGCCTGGAGCGCCTGTCTAGTCACACATGAATTTATAATGAAGATGTTAAGCGTCTGAGAATATTGGCATCACGTGGACCAGGGTGCAAACTGTGTGTAATTTCCTTTTTGCTCTTCCACAGAATTGATTTATGATAAAGTTAGGCTCCAGTTGATTGGCTTTTTCTGGTTGTGCACGGGGAAACTCAATCTCAAGTGAGTTTATGAGATCACTGTTTTGGAGGGAGCTTAGATGATAACATTTTGCTATGTTGTAATATTCAGAAAATTGAATGTGAAATCAGACAGAGCACTAATTCACCTGCCATGATGATTTATTAAGCTAGAGGCTATAGCTGTTTCTTTCACTTTGTTATAAAGCTACAGTGTGTGAAGCCTGTGTGACATTCTAATGTCGACAGTCAGCAGACAGTTTTTTTTTTTTTTCGTCCGTGATTAACTGTACATCAAAACGCAGAAGAAAATATCTGTCTCTGCTTTCGAAATGGCTTTGATTGTGTTTGTAAAACAGTTAGTTCCTGTCCTTGATTCTGATTGGTCAATAGCTGTTTTATTCACGATAAAACACGGCTATGGCTGCTACACCCAATGGTTCTGTGTATCACTACACAACACCCTTAACAACCACTCTTAGCAACGTAAACTGTATGTTCTCAATTGATATTGTTCATTGAAGCTTACTGTATAATGTAGAAGAGTACCGTGAGAAAGAGATTGAGTGAGCGAGTTTATTATCTGCATTCAGATTTAGCATTTTCCTTCAGGTCAGTCCTATGTTCATAAAAAAAAATCTGTTTAAATTCCCAATGTATTATCTTGTCCTTTTAACAGTTAAGGGGTTTTCCCGTGACTGACAGCGCTAGTCAAAGCATTTGTCAGTTGCGTCTTGTTCCGTGTCCACAACAATTCAATCTTTTCAATGTAAAAGTCTTCGCTACTGACTGACACACTCATAAAGACTGTCTTTGCCGCCATCCAATGGCGTAATAATGTAACTTCTGTCGCTGATCACGGTCAGGGGCTATTTCTTCTGGCGGAAGGAAGACTTTTAGTAAGAGATTACTTAATGAAAGTTGCATTGTTACACATTTTTGGCTTTAATATTTGTATTGTGTGGTAACCGGTTTTTTTATAAAAGCAATAAGGTACTCAAGGCTAGTGCTGTATCGTGAATAAGTCACGGCTTAAGGGGTTGCAGGCACTCCGCTTCATACCTTATTGCTTACATCCGAACCAGCCCAACATAACAACAAGGCTCAACCCATGGTGTGTGTTTGGGGTAGGGTTTGTTTGACTAAATTAAGGTGGCAGGACTTACTTGGAAACCTGTTTGAAAACAGTTGTTATTTTTGCAGTTCTGTTTAGTTTCTCTAGAGGCATCTCTTTTACACAATTTTCCTTCAAATTAAATATTTTTTGACATTCTAATGTGGACAGTCAGCAGACTCAAACTGTTTTTTTGAGCCGTGATAAACTAAAACAGTTAATGCTGAAGGAGCTTTTAGGTAACATTACAATAAGGTTTCATTTGTTAACATTTAGTTAATGTATTAACTAACATGAACTAACCATGAACAATACATTTGTTACTGTATTTGTTCATCTTTGTTAACGTTAATAAAAAATACAGCTGTTCATTGTTTGTTCATGTTATTTCTCAGTGCGTTAACTAATGTTTACAAGTACAACTTTTGATTTTAATCAGTAAATGCTGAAATTAACTTTAACAAAGATTAATAAATGCTGTAGAAGTGCAGTTCATTATTAGTTCATGTTAACTAACGTAGTTAACTAATGTTAACTAATGAAACCTTATCATAAAATGTTTCCGCTTCTTCTCTTTTATCTATTTAATGATACTCCTGAGATTTGACTGGGAGTTTTGACAGTTGTGGAAGAAACCATGGTGACAGTTTTAATGAAATTCAGAGAAATACTTTCTTAAATGGTGAATTTATTTAGAGATGAAAAATAGATGGGATACTTATCAAAAAGCAATGTTATTAGTGTCATTGTCGTTGACACTAAAGAATGATTTTATTGTTTTGACAGCCCTAATATCAACCCAGTATACTAATAATACTGTCACAATTTGTTTTTATAGGTTTAACAATGCAAAATAAACTTTATGTATGTGTGTACAGTATGTATGTGTGTGTTTGTTTATTTATTTATTAGTAATTTTACTAACTTGACTTTTAAAATGTGTGGAAAAAGATACACCATATCAGTCAGCTTCTGTAAAATAATGTAAAAAATAACATTTGGAAATTTTAACATTTTTTATATTAATATATATATTGTTTGTTTAATAAAACAGACTGTTCAATGCTGAACATCCAGTTTCATAGAAGAACTGTTTGCGTCAGCGGGTTTGCCCGAATGGCAGTTAAGGTGTCCGGTAACAGCAGGGACAGAAGGGAAGGGTTTGTGCTGGACCCAGAATAGTACGGACATCGGGTCCTCCCTCTAAAAGTTAGACGTCAAATGAGACCCTCTTTAATCACTGGCTATCCCACTGGCTATGTATGACCTACAGCCCACCTGTCCCTGAAAACTTCACACCTAAACACACACACACAGAGGCAGGCAACTGTCAGGCAACATGAACAGATCTTTAAAACACACACACACACGTGTACACTTGTGAAGGTATGCTCAAAGTGACCAATGAACCTATTCTCTTTTGTATATGTACTGTATGATGTGTCCTCACGTGATTCACTTGTCAGTTACAGGGAACATGTAAGGTTGTGTTAAGTGTAGAGCTTAGGTCTGTTTAACGCTGCAGGCAATGAATGATTTTGCATTGACTCACAATGATTGCCCTCAGGCTGTTCATTAGATTCCTACTGTTGTTGTTTTGACATGCATTTGTAGATGTTCAGAGAGGTGTTATGGTATGACCTTTCGGAGATTGAATTAAGGAAGCCAATGTCTCATATTTGTTTCATCTGTTGTTTTAGAGGATGCTTTAAATGCCAGTGTGCTTTGCCCGGGAGTTTGTGTCAGTTCTATTTCTTACAGTCTACTTTTCTGTCTAGTGGCCTTTTCAGAGGATATCTACATATTTGAGCACAACTGTGTCACTACTTCACAATAATTAGCAGTTTTATTACTGTCATTATGACAAAACTAAATTTATCCTGCAGCTAAGATTACACTTAATTTGGGGTTGGTAAGATTTTTTTTTTTTACAATTTTTTTTTTAAAGAAAACATTTTTTTCTGTTAAGGCTGCACTTATTTGATCAAAAATACAGTAAAAATAGTAATATTGTGAAATATTTTAACCATTTAAAATAACTGTTTTCTATTGTGATATATTTTAAAATGTAATTTATTCCTGTGATGGCAAAGCTGAGTTTAGAGTAGCCTTTACTCCAGTCTTCAGTGTTACATGATCCTTCAGAAATCATTTTAATGTACAGTTGCGCTGCTTAATATTTTTGTGGGAACTGATGTTTTTTATCAGGATTCTTTGATGAATAGAAAGTTCAAAAGAACAGTATTTATTTGAAATAGAAATCTTTTTTAACACTATAAATCTCTTTGATCAATTTAATGCATCCTTGCTGAATTAAAGTTCTAACTGGAGAAAAAAAAATCTTACTGACCCCGAACACAGTAAGTATTGAACAGTAAGTATTTATGCCTAATATCACAGGCATGTCTTGGGTTATTTATTATTTAATTATCATTATTATTATTATTATTTTATGTTTTTATCAAGGTTAAAGTGGATCCCTGAAATTTAGATGATCATTTTAGTAAATTAAAGTAATAAGACATTAAAAACTAGAACAGCAGAGCCCTCTTGTGGAGACAAATGATACATGACATGAGTTTGATGGACAGTGGCCTCAAATGTATTTAGTAGCAAAAATGTTTTTTTGTTTTTTTTTATGGAAAATATAAAGTTAAAATGAAGAAACACACTTGCATAATTTGTTTGGAGGTATCACTTGATTTGATATTTTGTAAGAGTGCAGTGAAACTCAATTTTTAAGTGTGACTCGGGTGTCGAAATACTTTTTGGGTCACTGTAAATTAAACCAGGTCATTAAATCTAGTGAAATGGTTGTTTGAGCATGCTCAGTGAGTTTCTTTTATTATCTGGGCAGAGGAGTGGCAGGTGCCGTTATCTGTGCCTCGCAGAGCTGAATTGTGACATACCAAGTGTGGCCACTTATTGGGGTGTCAGGTCTGATACTCATTTCATTTCGCCCTGGTGTGCATCGAATTAAGTCAAATTGAAATTGAATAAGCACATGTATCCAAGTGACGCCATTTGGCCAATGATGCAATTGAATAAGGCTTATATTTTCAGAATTCAGCTGATGTTTTTTATTACATTTTCATTGTGTGTATTCATGTGTGCACATTTTCAGTTTTACAGCAGTGTGAACTGACTCATGTTAATGTGAAAAGCACACCTGGAGCTCCCACCGTGTTGTAAATAAATACGGTAAACCTAACATAACTTTAATGTGAAAGCTTAACATTTCTGCTGTGAAGACGCTTACATGAATAATTAAGACTACATGGAATATATCATGGATCCTCGGAAGAACCTCTGCCTCCTCTTTCCCTCCCACTTTTTATACCGGTTCCTGTGTAAATGTTGCGTAAATGTCAGATTATGTGAAATATGTATGATATCAGATGGCAGGAATTAATCTGCTCACACTTCCATCCTCTTGCTAAGTCAAGCAAATTGTAATGCAGGTGTGCTATTACTCATGCTATTACCCAGGCCATATGTAGGCTCTAAAATAAAAATATCATACTTTGTTCACACTGCAGGGGAAATACATTTTTTCCTCAAAATATTTTTTTTTGTTGTACAATATACAGTATAGTATAAAAGGATTAAGTGTAAAAGTGTTAAGTAACTAAACAGATTTAAATCTGATAATTAGAATTTTGCTGCCCTAGCACAGAAACACCTTGGAAACCACATACAACATCCTCACACTTTTGTGTGCATTGCATCACTCACATTTTCACATTTTTTAAAATAGCCATTTTTCCCTTTTGTCTCATTTTATCTTGAGTGAGGAGTTGAGTCATTCAGCTAACCTATTAGCTGGGGAAGCTCCAGAGGTGTAAAAAGTACCTGAAAACCATACTAGAGTAAAAGTACAGAAACCTTACAGTGAAAATGATTCCATTACAAGTTACAAGTCACCAATTCCAATATAACTTGAGTAAAAGTCTTAGGGTATCTGATTTTAAGAATACTAAAGTCTTTTAATCGTACTGAATATATGCTCAAAGATGTTCTAGTCCTCAACACCCAAGAGACATGCCAGTGAAAAACAAGAAATGGTTGATTTGTGAGGAGAGCAATCATATTTTGTAAAATTGGAATAAAACTTGCTGCAATAAATAAAGGTTATCACAACAGCCTCTTAAACCTCTACAAACACTCAAGTCTAAGTTAAGCTCAAGAGTTCAAACGGTATAAGTAAAACAATATTCTTCAAAAAGTTCTAAATGTTTATAATAAAAAATGGATAAATAAAATAATGTTAAGTAAAAAAAAAAGGCTGCTTGCATTAGGCGTGCTGGTTTCGGCCTCATTACAGGCTGTGGTCATGTCCTCATCTCATATATGAAACATCTGTGATTCACAACTACTTGCTAATGCACTCACATTCATGTAAAGCAGCCTTGTTGACAAGTTTGTAAGTGCAAAACGCAAAATATATAGTACCCTCAATACCCTGCAGGTGGCGATATTACTTGTTTTGTTGCAGAAATGACTGCTGCAGAAAAAGTTAGGTGCAAAAAGTTAGGTGTGTAACAAGTAATTGCATTACTCATCACAAATTTATTGTAGTAAAAAAGTTGCTCATATCTTTAATACTCAGTAAAACTACAAAGTAACCAAAAAGATACTTAAAGGGATAGGTCACTCAAAAATGAAAATTATCCATGGTTTATTCACCCTCAAGCCATCCTAGGTGCATATGACTATCTTCTTTCAGACAAACACAATTGGAGTTATATTTAAAAATATCCTTGCTCTTCCCAGCTTTGAATGGCACTCCTGATTTTGAAGTCCAAAAAAGTGCATCCATCCATCATAAAAGTAATCCACACGGCTCCAGGGGGTTCATAAAGGCCTTCTGAAGCAAAGCGATGTTTTTTTTTAAGAAAGATAATTAGGGGTGGGACAATACATCGAATCTCAATGAGCGATTCTGATATTTTCAGATGTATCGCGATTCTCTCTCGAATCGATTCTGAGCTTAGTTTTTAAACAGCAGATACGTGCTTTAGAAATGCTTGTACACTGCCTACTTCCAGTACCTTTACACACACCACTTAAACCTTAAATAATCATTCATAAATTTCAAAAAGGTTGAAGTGAATTGTAAATCTTGCGTCATAAAAGCATTCTGAGCCGAGGTGCAAACATATTTAACCACTTACATAACTCAACCGAACACACAAGCACTGTCCAGCAGTCTTCTTCGTCAGCATTTGAGCGTGCAGTTAAAAACTAGCCTAGAGCGCCATCTGCTGTTAAAACTAAGCTTCAAGAGAGAAATATCAGGATCAATCCAGATTCATTGTACCGATTCAGAATCGATGAATCGTCCCAGCCCTAAAAAATATCCATATTTAAATCTTTATAAAATAAAATAACTAGCTTCTGGCTGATGGCCTACTCAAATCAACTTACACCAAAAGAGTAACCCCTGACCCAACACACTGACGAATGGTAGTTATTTTAGTTTATAATGTTTTAATTATGAATATTTTTCTTATAAAAACCCATCGCTTTGCTTCAGAAGGCCTTTATTAACCTCCTGGAGCTGTGTGGATTACTTTTATGATGAATGGATGCACTTTTTTGGACTTCAAAATCAGGAGCGCCATTCACTACTATCATAAAGCTTGGAAGAGCAAGGAAATGTTTTAATACAACTCTGATTGTGTTTGTCTGAAAGAAGATAATGATATACACATAGGTTATCACCCATTTTTGGGTGATATCCCTTTAAGAACAGTAACTAATTACATTTACTCAAATATTTTACACACCTTGAAAGCTCTTTATTTCTTTAGTTTCTGACTGTGGCTGTGTCTGCTGGTTATTTGTGAGCCACTTTTATAAATTCATGAGTTCATCTTTGACCCTCGGTACTCGAGTCTGGTCTCAGCAGGGGCTTCTCTCTCACTGAATGAACAGTGAATTCTGACAGGCAAGTCCCTTCCCCATCCCTCAATCACTTCATCCTTACTGTGCTCTGACAGAACAGTCAAATGGCTAGTAACAAAGTGAAAACTAAGCAAGGGGACAGTCTTACAGAGCTTAAAACAGTGCTGCAGGGTCATCGTCTCTAGCTCTTCTGATGATCCCTTTTTGAGAGCTCTTCAGTGAGTCTAAATCTCTTTCTCATTCTATGCACTTTCATTTTCCTGCTGCCCTTTTGCTTTTCTTTCTCAAACCTGATCTCCATAATACCTTTGGCTCCTTCTTTATCCTTCTCTAACTTTTTTTTCTGTCTCTAGCTGGATAAATCTCACACAACCTGTGCTTAAATTCCATCGGGAAAAAAAAATCTAATCTTGATGTTCTCAAAATAGACCTAATTTTCTTTATGCAAATTATTATATATTTTTTTCCTTTTGATTTTGGGGTGAAATGTGACCCTGGACATGTTTTAATGAGATTCACCCCTCTAGCTTTCGCTTTGTAGAGACTTTTTATACTCATTAATGCTTTTATAAGGGCTGCTGCATTGGTTATTCCTGATGCAAGATCCTTAATAAAAGTCTGATCCGGGTGATCCCATTATTTTTAGTTTACGTTTGACTTAAATTACTGTTCAAAGATGCTTTTTGCAGCATACTGGCACCTATTATGTTGTTTTGTCGTCTTGTTTAGTTTATAGTCGTAGTTTTCATTGTCACCTTTTGTCTGAGTTCTAGTCATTCATTCTCACCTGTTCCCCTTTTTTGTTGATTGCCTTCCCCTCGGTTCATTGTCTTGTGTTAAAGTTATGTTACTTGTATTGTTTAATGTTCATGGTGTTTGTTAAAAGTGTTTATATCGACTTTCTGCATCATGCATCTCGCTTTGTCTGGATTAAGCTACATGCAGCCTCTGACAGATTTACAGTAGATGACGCAATGGCTCCTAAACTCTCCCTCTTTTTCACACTGTAGATGTGACAGCTCTGGTGACAGAGTACAGATGGATGATAGATGAGAGTGCTAGTTAGCCCCAGCTTACCCCCAGGAGCCTCTATTCCACATGTTTCCTGCCTCGTTTCTATTATTAATGAGAGTTCACTTAGACCCCACACTGTAAAAAAAAAAAAAATCCTGTTAAATATACAGTAAAAAAAAACCCTGGCAGCTGTGCTTGCCAGATATTCACTGTAAACAAAATTCCTGTGAAAAAAAAAAAAAAGTAAGAATTTTTATCTTAAAGGGTTAGTTCACCCAAAAATTTAAATTATGATTTACTCACCCTCAAGCCATCCTAGGTGTATATGACTATCCTCTATCTTCTACTATCTTCTATGACTATCTTCTTTCAGATGAACACAATCAGAGTTATATTAAATAACTAGCTTCCGGTAGACGGCCGTAAGAGTGACGTCTGACCGGACGCATGATGCAATGACGAACGTGGAAGCGCAGAGGATAGAGCAAAACAAAACAACGATCACAAATTAGAAGTCTAAAATGAGAATTGTTAAAGAGAAATGTCGGAGGATTCTGATATAAGAGAAGAGGAGCTTGAGTTTGTTGCACAGCCCTGTTTGTTTACACCACGAGAGGAGCCTAAGCTTTCGATACTCCTACATCCTGCGTCATACTCCTGTGGCGCAAATCGACTTGCGCAGTATGCATACAGTCGTCTGACAGAAGCTAGTTATTTTAGTTTAAAAAGTTTTAAATATGGATATTTTTCTTGCAAAAAGCCATCGCTTAACCCTCTGGAGCCGGAGGGATTACTTTTATGATGGATGGATGCAAATATAACTCAGATTATGTTCGTCTAAAAGAAGATAATCATATACACCTAGGATGGCTTGAGGATGAGTAAATCATGGGATAATTTTCATTTTTGTGTGAACTATCACTTTAACTTGATATAGTGTAGTTTAGACGCTCCATAGTTAGCTGGAGGTTTCATCTGAACTTTGTTCTGCCCTGACCATGCGTATCTTGCTGTGCTTTCTGGACTTCAGTTCCCTTGCTGCCTCATTAAAAATGACCGGCATCAGATACATCTCTCCAATGCCCACTCAGACCCCGGAGTTGAGTTCTGCCTTGCGGTTAGCACCGCTGCATATTTCTTATAATGGATTCCCACTATTCTTCTCTTATTCCGTTTGCTTTCTCCAGCGAGCCCAGATTCTTTCCTGTGATTGCACTCTCTCATTCTCACTCGGACTCTTGCTCTAAATCTTTATCTCTCTCTCTCTCTCTGCTGTTTCTCTCATTTCCTCACTCGCTCTCTCCCTTTCTCATTTTCTTTTCTTTCTCTCTCAAGGCCCATTAAAACCGGATCTGTATCATCCATCAAACGCGTGCAGACAGATACCACCTATTTCGTTAGGTACGAGATTAAAGATGCCCACTGCTTAGTGCTGCACCAAGCTACATGAGCAGAAGACAACTTTTGTTTGTCTACTAACAAAGTTTTGAATATCTGTGTGTGAAAGCTGTTGTTGGTCCTTTTGGATCAACTTCTTGTCTCACATGTAAGTAGTCACAGTCATTTCACATTGAATATATTTTCTAGATCAACAATACCTGGGTGCTTCTTTTAAGGCAGTTTTGTCCCAGGGGTTGGTTTTTATCCAACGATTGTTGACTTATTCTTTTTTTGTCTTCTTTTTTTCAACAGACAGATGGTTTTTATTCAAACTAACTTTCAATCCTGAGTTTGGGAAAATAGCCTACATTACAGTGGGTATGGAAAGTATTCAGACCCCCTTAAATTTTTCACTCTTTGTTATATTGCAGCCATTTTCTAAAATCATTTAAGTTCATTTTTTTTCCTCATTAATGTACACACAGCACCCCATATTGACAGAAAAACACAGAATTGTTGACATTTTTGCAGATTTATTAAAAAAGAAAAACTGAAATATCACATGGTCCTAAGTATTCAGACCCTTTGCTCAGTATTTAGTAGAAGCACCCTTTTGATCTAATACAGCCATGAGTCTTTTTGGGAAAGATGCAACAAGTTTTTCACACCTGGATTTGGGGATCCTCTGCCATTCCTCCTTGCAGATCCTCTCCAGTTCTGTCAGGTTGGATGGTAAACGTTGGTGGACAGCCATTTTTAGGTCTCTCCAGAGATGCTCAATTGGGTTTAAGTCAGGGCTCTGGCTGGGCCATTCAAGAACAGTCACGGAGTTGTTGTGAAGCCACTCCTTCGTTATTTTAGCTGTGTGCTTAGGGTCATTGTCTTGTTGGAAGGTAAACCTTCGGCCCAGTCTGAGGTCCTGAGCACTCTGGAGAAGGTTTTCGTCCAGGATATCCCTGTACTTGGCCGCATTCATCTTTCCCTCGATTGCAACCAGTCGTCCTGTCCCTGCAGCTGAAAAACACCCCCACAGCATGATGCTGCCACCACCATGCTTCACTGTTGGGACTGTATTGGACAGGTGATGAGCAGTGCCTGGTTTTCTCCACACATACCGCTTAGAATTAAGGCCAAAAAGTTCTATCTTGGTCTCATCAGACCAGAGAATCTTATTTCTCACCATCTTGGAGTCCTTCCATGCGTTTTTTTATGTGTCTTGCACTGAGGAGAGGCTTCCGTCGGGCCACACTGCCATAAAGCCCCGACTGGTGAAGGGCTGCAGTGATGGTTGACTTTCTACAACTTTCTCCCATCTCCCGACTGCATCTCTGGAGCTCAGCCACAGTGATCTTTGGGTTCTTCTTTACCTCTTTCACCAAGGCTCTTTTCCCCTGATAGCTCAGTTTGGCCGGACGGCCAGCTCTAGGAAGGGTTCTGATCGTCCCAAACGTCTTCCATTTAAGGATTATGGAGGCCACTGTGCTCTTAGGAACCTTAAGTGCAGCACTCATTTTTTTGTAACCTTGGCCAGATCTGTGCCTTGCCACAATTCTGTCTCTGAGCTCTTCAGGCAGTTCCTTTGACCTCATGATTCTCATTTGCTCTGACATGCACTGTGAGCTGTAAGGTCTTATATAGACAGGTGTGTTGCTTTCCTAATCAAATCCAATCAGTATAATCAAACACAGCTGGACTCAAATGAAGGTGTAGAACCATCTCAAGGATGATCAGAAGAAACGGACAGCACCTGAGTTAAATATATGAGTGTCACAGCAAAGGGTCTGAATACTTAGGACCATGTGATATTTCAGTTTTTCTTTTTTAATAAATTTGCAAAAATGTCAACAATTCTGTGTTTTTCTGTCAATATGGGGTGCTGTGTGTACATTAATGAGGAAAAAAAATTTACTTAAATGATTTTATCAAATGGCTGCAATATAACAAAGAGTGAAAAATTTAAGGGGGTCTGAATACTTTCCGTACCCACTGTATATGAATTATTTATTACAGTTAATTTTGAAGTTTAAAGCATGATAATCTAAACAAAGATGATTTCTATGCTTTTCTGCCCACAGTTGTAATATCATTTTCACTACACTGAACAATTTTGTCTTTTTTGAAGAGAAATCAAGGTAAATCTCACTTGTGATCAGAATATTTTTCCACTCAAGCTGTAATTTTATGAAATTATGCAAGTAGTGTGAAAATATGCCCTACTTTTTTATGTTAGCTTGCATAAACCTCACTCCAGACCAAGACGTTATCAATCCGCTTCTGCTATGTGTATATTAGTCTGCTTCAGGTCAGTAACTTGTTGGCATGTCTGTTCTTCCAACGTGGAGTAGTGTATCAGATTAATGAAAGCATAAATCCTTTAGTTTAAACATGCTCATGTGAATATTCTTTAGGCTATATAGTTCTGTTGTGTTTGTTTTATGTTTGTTCTGAGAATGGAAATGACTTTCTTTTCCTCACCGAAATTCCTCCACAACTTGTAACATTCTAAAAACTTTCAGAGAGAAAAAAAAACTTAATTTTCTTTATCATTTTGGCATCCTCGATGAGCTCATCTGTGTCCTTCTTTGTAGCTACACTTAGGCGTAAGCATCAAGTTAAAGTGTATGTAAAGACCTTTTACCCTCTTGACTTTGTGGTGAGAGTGCGATGAAGACGACAGTAAAGAATCTACATTAAATATGAATGACAGACAGAAAGCAAGAGGAGGTTTGCTGAAATGCATTTGCTAAAAAGAGTCACAGCCTGTTAATGGGATGGACTGTTGAAAGTGCAAGTGCGTGTGTGTGTGTGTGTGTGTGGCTGGCTCTGTAGTCCTGTCCATTTCTTTCTATCTAGTGGGGGTAAATAACTGACATTGGGGGGATCTGAGCTCCTACAGGCTGCACTGCAGCATGAGCATATATTCATTCACTGCAGCATATATTCATTCAGAGAGGGATGCAGTATAAGAGACTGTCAAACTAAATAATTCATTCAAGTCCTGTGGCTATACATCCTGCTTTTTATTATACAGCTCTCTTGAATATTTGAGCCGTGGCATTGAGCGGTCAGATATTTTTGACTAATGACTGCTAAGATGTATATCACTGTTGCCCATGGCTTTTATCACTCTGTGATCTGTCTCTTTTCACAGCATTGGAAGAATAGCTAATTAGCATAAATACTATAATTTGAGGCACTTATTGGTAAGTTACTTATTTGGTCAAAAATATATATTTACACACTTTTTACCATTCTTTACTGTCATGTCAAATGATGTAGTATTGAGATGGCAGTGATGGAAATTTTACGTCAAACATTTTTTTGAATGAAATGGCTATTTTCTTATAGCTAGCTAATACGTATCCTAAATATACACAGTTAAATAGTATTGTCACACTTTTTGCTTAATTTGGTCAATTTATAGCTTGATTGGAAATGACGCACAATAATAATATTCTGTTCAAAAGTGACATTTACCTTGATTTTTCTCCACGATAAACAAGTAGACTAACATTTTAGAAAACTTTTTGGAGCAGAATTGTTGTCATGGTGGAAATTATGCCACAACTGAGAAACATTTTTAAATTGTGTCAAAATTGATGTACAATTTTCACACAATAAATATTGAAGTTAAGGCTTGAAGTTAAAAATTAAATGAATTGATTATGATTTCAGCTTGCAGTATTTAATGATGAAAGTATAAAATATAAATGATCAAAATAAATATTGAAGGTCGTGTTGAAAAATGTGTGACCTTCATATAACAAAAAGAAAAAAGGAGAAAGGTATTCATTCTCTTAAAATCAACTCCTCCTGGAGCAAAAAAGTACCCGTATTTGAAGAAAATCATTCATGAAGAGACAGATTCACCTTGCGGCATTATAATCCCACATCCTGCTTTAGTTGTTGATGAATTGTTCTGCTCTGACTTTGAAATAAGTTTCTAATCTCTCTTCTTTTTTCACACCCACTCTCTCACCTCCATCTGTACATTGTCCATTTTTGTCGTGATAGCACTTTTTTCTCATTAACACCAGGTTCACGCCCTTCCATTTCACTGTGAATTATGTCATTGAATGAATTGTGCAGCACATCTTGGATCTCTGCAGTCTTTACGCAGTCATGGTGCGGCACAAACGGCTGCATTGTCATAGCAGGTAAATCTTGCATTGGCTCAGCCTCGTTGTTTGGGGAATCCCTCCTGCAGCGTCTGTGTGTGTGTGTGTTCTCTCAATGCTGTGTCCTTGACTCACTGTCAGTGTGTTGCGTAGTCTTATGTAACCCGTATCTGAGTTGCTTTTAGTGCTCTCCACTCCCTCTCATCTAGCCTTTCTCTCTCTCTCTCTCTCTCTCTCTCTCTCTCTCTCTCTCTCTCTCTCTCTCCTACATGCCTAATGCTTCCTCATAACTTCAGAATCCCTGATGAAATACTGGCCAGTGCTGACAAGCTGTCCATTGTGTTTTTGCCTGGGTAATTGCTGACAGACCAAGAGGAAAGCAGTGAGGAAAGATTTCATCATACAGTAGAGAGTCCATAGCTTGACATTGATGTGGTAGAGTGGATGCACAAGTTAAGGGTTACTTAATTGGTTTTCAGTGATCTCACACATCCCTTGTGGTAGACTGCGGCCTCTTGTATTGGTTTGACCAATTCAGTTCATACCATACTAGGGTTGCAAAATTCTGGGAATTTTCAAAGCTGGAAACTTTCCATGGAAATTAACAGCAATATATGGGAATTCATGGAAATATATGGGAATTAATGGGAATAAACTGAAAATTTTCAAAATTGCAGGTTACCCTATAACAGGGAACTTAAATGTATTGAAAAAAAAATCTTGCAGCATTATTTTGGTAAAAACAACCAGATGTAATGCAAATTCTGTTGAATTTCTACCCTGTGAATTCCTCAATCACATGCACACAGCACACTACTGACTGCAGGGCTGTTGAGGCCACACCCCTGAATCTGCTTTCATTTTACATTTTGAATGGGACTTTTTGGGGGGTGGGTGTGTTTATTTTATTCAACATTCAAGTCAAAATTTTTTTATTTATTTATTTATTTATTTATTTATTTTTTAGAAAAATTGTATTAGTTTGCATGACTGCTTATGACCAAACAAAATGTTTATATTCATGTTTGTATATGACACAATTTTTATTAGTTACCCCAAATTTCCAATTAATTCCCAAATTCCCAAAGTTACCCTAAATTTCTAATTAATTCCCATAAATTCCAGTTAAGTTTCCAACTTGAAATATTTCCAAAATTCCCCAGCTTAACTTGCCATGGAAAGTTTTCGGAAATTTACCCAAATTTTTCCACCACTTTGAATCAATTTTCCCTCAGAAATGGTTAGTAAATTTAAAGCTGCAGTCCGTAACTTTTTTTGGTTAAAAATGATCCAAAATCAATTTTTGAGCAAGTACATAACCAGCCAGTGTTCAAAACTATCTCCTTACCTTAGCCCGATTCACAACGGTAAGCTTGTAATAATGTTTTATAATAAGAGAGGTACTGGTGGGTTTCCGTGGGAAATTCGAGCATGCAGCCGTTCGTCTTTGCATCATTACGTCACGTCTGTAAACAGAAAGGAAAATGTCCCAGCTTGTAGCTATATCATGTGAGGATGCTGCTTGTAGCAGATCATTTATAGCCTTTTCTCACAGCAGCTAAAATAATTAAGCTTTATCATTGTAATCCAGAAAGATCCAAATGACAATCATAAGTGACAACTTGAGATTCACCCGTAGACAAAAGCAAAAGACGTCGGACTGCGGAGTGGCCACAGAAATTGAAATCTACATGTAACTGTAATACACACGAAATACACATAGTCACGCAATGCTGATGTTGTTAACATTAACAATTTGAGAACAAAGTATAACAGTTATAATAATTTGCACGGTTTGGCATGATCCGAGCTAAGCGATCGTTAGATTTAATCACCATTGGCAGCACGATTTATTGTAGGCCTAATGCTTTTTTCCTCAGTTGGTCAGAACAAAAGTGGCAGGCATGTTACTTGTTCAGATGATGTTTTCCGGTGAAAATTCTTATTTTGGTCATACTTCCAAGACGTAGAATCTGTGTTTCCGAAGTACAGTATCCACAACAATGTGGTGACTGACAGCAAACATTAGATTAATCTGCACGATGCACAATGCACAACGCACATAACGATAATTATTCCACATATAACTGCAAACAGAGATGGCGACAAAGAGGCAAAACTTCCAGACTGCAGCTTTAACAAATAATTACAAAGAAATGACAAGTACACATTCAATTAAACATGAGGTAGAAAGACTGAAATAGTATTTTCTTGTAAAACATGCTCCGATAATATTTGTTTTACAACTTTAAAACATCATTTGTAACAGTGTAGGATGCGTTACATAAACAACCTGAAGGAGACATATTTTTAGAAGTTTAACTATTTTCAACTTGATGCATGTCTTAAAAATGCAAATGTCTGGGTCAGGGTTAACATAAGAACAGGTACACGAAAATTCTAGACTATACCCCAAAAAAATTGTAATCTTATGGCGGACGACCTTTAAATAGCTGATAATACAATTCTATTTTATATTTACATAATGTCATTTAAATAATTCGTGTTTTTAAAGATTAACTTTAAGTGACCATGTGATGATGATTACTATGATCTGATATTTAATCTAAAGCTCCTGAAGGTTATGAATGGTTAACCTCTTTGCTTTATAAACATTGGTGGGTTTGTTGCAGGCTCAGGGGGCGTGACTATAGTTAAGCTTCTGTTTCCTCAGCACAGCTGGGTAAAGTGATAGAGCTTTCTTCATGAGCCCTACCACCACTGCCACCTACACTGACTGCATTTATCTGGAAGATGACTGAATGCACAGGTAGACCTGAAGAATTGCCTTGGCAAAGCGACCTCGATGTCATTGCCCGAGGTTAGAGAATGGTCGATCATGACTGGTGGACTCAAACAGAATAGACATGCAGGCCACAGTCTGAGATAATGCTTTCATCCTCAAACGACAAATCTCTCTTTTTCCCCACTCATTTTATGGCTACTTAGATTTATCACAGAGAGCGATTAAGATTTTGTAGGATAATCCAGACACATGCACACACATTGCGTGAAGGTGATCTGGATGTCCATCAGTGGCAAAGCAGCTGAACAGAGGGGAAGTGTGATAAGCAGAGATGGACTAAAGAAAATTAGGCCTCTGTTCAATAATGGCTTTAAATATCGACCAGTATACACCATCAACAAGGGAGCTGAGAGGAAGATAAGCAGCTTTAAATGACTGAAAATTCCTAGTGTATGTGCTCTCTGATGTGGTTGGGAGACCTTCTTCCATATGTTTAGTCTGTGATGAACAATGACTGATCTCATAGCTAAAAACCTGGCAAACCTAACATGGAATTTGTGTACTAAAAATTATTGTTAAAACTAAGATGAAAACCATTCATCTAAAAGCATTTTTTGTAAACTTAAAGTTCTGATAAGTTTGTACATGTAATTATATTTGTTGGCATTACATCTTGGAGATGTAAAATGAATTTATGTTTGTTTACAATATTTATAAAAACAGTAAGATGTTATAAAATATTTGATATAAAGCTGGTTTGATATTGAATTTCAATGCCAAGTCACATGGTATATTCTGATAGCACTTTAACCCAAATGTATTACAAAGATCAGAGGTCGACATGATGTGCCATTTAGTTAAAGGTTAATTAAAGGTACACTATGTAAATTTTGGCCCTCTAGTGGAAAAAAAACTGCATGCATTTTGTGGAAGAACAGTGTTTTGGTTGTGCTTTAGCTCTATGTGAAACATTCACTACTAGGCTTAAGAGATATAACCAGTTTAGATGGAAAGGATCTCCAGCTGACTAGCTGAAGACATTACTGTAGCTATACCCATTAATAGACATGGTACTTCATTGAAAATTAGCACTGGCCAAGCCAACTTTGATTCTCGTTTTATTATAAGCTCTGTCACATTCTCTTTTTGCCAGCAGACTCTCTTCTGTTCTGTGTTTTTTTTTTTTTNTTTTTTTTTTTTTTTTTTTCCTTCAGTGATTTTTCAGAGGTTTGAGATTTAGAATTTGTTCCAAGTCAACTTTTTTCGCTCGTTTTGAAAACTTACCTATTCCACTCCCACACCATACATGCGTCAAAGTAGCCGGATCAACTTTTCTCTATTTACGGATATGATGATGCATGCAGGGCAAGTGATATATGTATGTAATTTCCTATAAAAACCATCCTGATAGGTTGAAAATATAAACACTTATAATAGGCTTACAATAGTTGAAACAGGGTAAGACAAAGACACATTTTGGAAGAAGGACTGATGATGTATTGATTATTTAAATTTTGTTAATTTTGAACAAAAAAAGTTACATAGTGTACCTTTAATCACACTTTTTTTTATTGCTTCAATGCCTCTATCCTAAATTAATATTCATGAGTTGCAGCACTGCCATTGCATGACGTCACAATCAGCGAATTATCAGCTCTCCTATTTCCAGCATCGCTTTTGGCTAGAGTTATCTTGCTGTGCTGTGATTGCAATATGATCTAGTTTTGGTTGTTGCAATAGAGTCACAGTTGATGTTACGGGTGAAGTTAATCCGCATGAGTCACCACCCTCTTTAACCCAAGGGTGCTTTGTGAGAGAAAATCATCGACCTTCATGGATCACAAAAGGTCAGACTGCAATGCTCTGAATTACTAAGGTTAAATTAATCATTCGACTTTGTATTGTCAGACAGTCAAACCCCTAGTGACATCTCTCTGGCATCTTCACAGATGCTGAAGTAGTATTTCTAGTCACTACCCTTGGGGTCAGCTGCTTAATTACTCCTCCAGATCCCCTAACTAATTATCTAAATTAGTTTTCATCTAATTTAAAGTCACTTTTTAGGTAGGATTTTGATCGATTACCTATTTCCAACAAGAAATGTTATCCAGCCAAAGGCAAACCTTGAGGCAACCCATCACACTATCATAGTTTTCTCAATGATGTATTGCTGTAAAGTTGCATCAGGGCTGTCAGAGCTCACCAAGGTTACCTGTAGGTTGTGCAAACATTTGGGTCGGGGTGTTCGAAGTGGGACTTTTGTCCTTGCTCTGTTCCTGTTCCAGATGTTTCCTCATATTCCCAACAAGCCATTTCACAAATACGACACATGCATGTAAAAAAGCCCTTTTCCTCGATAAACAGCTTCACTAATTAACCTACAAGGTTGCTAATTAATATTCAGAGAGCTCCAAATGGATGTTAATGTAGATAGACTGGTCACACTTGGCAGGAAATAAGTGCATGCTATGGGCATCAGCTCAGAGTAGTTGTGATTATGTCAGTCAAAAAGACACAGAATGAGAAGATTCATTAGGACTCATAATGCTTATCATGGATAAATTATGTGCGTGAGAGAGAGAAAGAACTGCTTAATAGAACGGTCACACTTGACAGAAAGTATAGTGAACACGTGATACTAAGCATCAATGCAAAGTAGTATCACCACATTGTATAAATATTCATAAAGTGCATCAGGTCTGGGTAGTTATGATTTATGTTGGTCAAAAAACAACAAGAAAATAAGAGCTGTATTGAATATCTATATGAGAAGGTGGAGTCAAGACTCC
>RJVU01048406.1:8117111-8136445 GCA_003731715.1 Anabarilius grahami | reverse complement strand
GTGTGTGTGTGTGTGTGTGTGTGTGTGTGTGTGTTCTTGTTTATATTACATTGTGGGGACCAAATGTCCCCACGATGTAATATAAACCTGAGTTCAACCACATTGTGGGGACACAGATTGTGTCCCCACAATATAAATGGATTATTAAACATACTAAATTATGTTTTTGTGAGAAAGTAAAGGTATGCACAGTTTCCTGTGATGGTTAGGTTTAGGGATAGGGGTAGTGTAGGGGGATAGTGTGTGTCAACTAAACATGCTATTTCTGAACATGTTATCATCATCATGAATTATTCCTAAATAGTTCTGGACATCTGTTCTTGAGCATGTCTAATTTAATTAGTGTTCTCAAAACCCAGAAACCTATTGCAACCACCATAGATGGCGTCCACACATTGGCAGGGACATAGAAAAGATCCTTCCCAACACATTATAAATCTCTTTTCATAAGTATGACATGAATGCAAATTAAATTTAAAAGAAACTTTCCACAAATGTATTCATTTTTTCTGAAAAGTTGAATAATTAGGCCTAAAGTATTTTTGCAACAAATGTGAATCTAAAATGCAAATTTATTTCAATGATGACTTTACTAAATGTCAGTGATGACTTTACCAAACCATTAAATATTGAATATTGGTGGATATTGATAAATTGAAAAAATCTGTAATATCGGCAACAACCGCAAATATTATGCATCCTTAGTCATTATCTTTATTTTTTGCACAAAATGTAGTTTATATAATGATCAGATTTAGGCATACTACACACATACATACATACATACTTTTGACCAATATCCTTTATGTATCTTATGCTCACCTGGATTTATTTGAGGGAAAATACAGTAAAGATAGTAATATCGTGAAATATTATTACTGTTTTTTTTTTATTTTTTTTTAATCTATTTTAATGCATTTTAAATGTAATTTATTCCTCTGACGGAAAAGCTGAATTTTCAGCAGCCTTTACTTCAGTCACAATCCTTCAGAAATATTGTGAAATATTACTACAATTTAGTATATTAGAATGATTTCTGAAGGATCAAGGATCTTATGTTCACAAAGGCTGCATTTATTTATTATTTATTGCATTAGCATTCACTGTTTTCTGGTAGCACATAATCAAACATTCATTGCATACCAGAGACATGTGCATCTGCAAATTAATATGCATGTTCATGCATGCAAAATGAATCTGTATATATAAATAAACACTCATGGGATTCAGCAAGCTGGACTACTTCTTCAGCACAGCCTTGAATGGCTTTGAGGGTGCAGCGGAATGGCAGAGCCATCAAAATTTACAGAGTCTGGACAAGCATCTGCAGTAGGGCCCTTGACCTTCATCCAGGCACTAACAGAACATAAAGGTTTCATCAGGCTACAGACCTTGCGTGGGCACATGGCCATTGTATGAGAAGGTGAAGAGATGATTTATTTGAATAGGCCTTCTGATTAGTTGTCATTCTCGCCAAAGGTTCCTTTTTTTTCTTTCTTTTGGCTGAGATTGAAGTGCCTCATGAAGCAGTATGGAATTAAGACCTCTCATGTCTGCAGATGTTGTGTTTTTTTTTTTTTTATCCCACAGAGATTAGAGCCACTGAAAACACAAAGGTTAAGACCAACTTCTGACTCTGACGTGGGTGCTATGTTATAGTAATTGAAATGTTTGATGTGTGGACATCTGAGAAGAAAAGGCATTGCTCTTGTTTTTGTTTTTTTACTGAGCACCTTTGTCTTCTGTTTTGAAGTGTGACCGTTCCGTTGAATGCCACTAGTGGGGAACAAGACGTTCTGGAGCATGACGGGTTATAGCTTGCACATCGGCCTGGATGAAGAATGATGGCATTTATAAGCGGTTTCTAGGGTGTTCTGTTCTGGGTGTTTTTTGCTTGTTTTATTGCCTGTCAGTTCATTTGTTTAGAAAAGTAGCATCAGATCTTTCCTTAAGGAACAAGCAGTGATCTGTCAGTGATGTACATTTGAGCAAGACACATAACCTCGGATTGCTCTAGGGCAGTGGTTCCCAACCACATTCCTGGAGGCCCACTAACACTGCACATTTTGCATGTCTCCTTTGTCTGACACACCCATTTTAGATCTTTGAGTCACTACTAATGAGCTGATAACCTTAATCAGGTGTGTTTGATTGAGGAAACATGCAAAATGTGCAGTGTTGGTGGGCCTCCAGGAATGTGGTTGGGAACCACTGCTCTAGGAGGATTGTGGTGCTTTTCTAGGGTGACATCCAGGGTTTAAAATTAATTAGACTCCAGTTAAAGTGTAAGTTCAGCCAAAAATAAAATTTCTGTTATTAATTACCTATCCTCATGTCGTTCCACATCCGTGAGACCTTCGTTCATCTTCGTAACACAAATAAAATGTTTTTGGTGAAATCTGAGGTTTTTTTTAATCCCCCATAGAAAGACATCATTAAAATAGCCGGTGTTCTGCCGTAAACACGGAAGCCTGCACTGTCTATACAATGTAAACAGCATAGGAGACTGACAGGAGAGACAAAACTGGTGAATAAAGTCATTATTTTGGTTTGGTTTTGTTTTTGTGCACAAAAAGTATTCTCGTCACTTCATAACATTAAGGTTGAACCACTGTCGTCACGTTGACTATTTTAATGATGTCTTTACTACTTTTCTGGACCTTGAATTTGGTAATTATGTTGCTTTCTATGGGGGATAAAAAGAAAACTCTGATTTCATCAAAAATATCTTAATTTTTGTTCCGAAGATGAACAAAGGACTTACGGGACGACATGAGGGTGAGTAATGGCAGAAATGGCAACCTTGCGATCATGAATTTATGGAAACAAATCTCTTTCACATTGTCAGGAAGAGATTGTTCTCGGAAGACCATGTCTTGTACTTTCCTTTCTAGCTTAGCATTTAAAGTTTATGTGATTTCCGAGGCTTTCTAATTCCTGATCCTATCTGTTCTCCCATTTTGAGCTTTTGAGCTTTCTGATAATGTAATGCATTAATTACACAAACACACACATTGAGACATCCTTTACCACACAATCATGCTAATGTTTCCCAACCAGCGGATGACACAACAGACACACTACAGTACCGGTTCCTGTCAGGTAGATGCAAGTAATCAGAACATAAAACCTACTAAATGACAGCGTGTGGTCTGTGGGCTCTGTACCACTCAACGTGACGCTCCAGTCAGAGCTGTAACAAATAGGGCTATTATTTAGCTATCAATTCTCTGGAGCTGATGTCAGCTCATTTCAGGATCCTGTGCTATCAGTTTGGGAGAGAGACAGGTAGTCGTAGATCATGTCAGGATGTCTTACATGGTGCGTGATCACTAATGTAGAGATGACCAGTGTGACGAAGACGCCTGTCTTCACTATCCTGTGTCTTATTTTTTTTTCTCCTCACTGACGTTTGAGAGACTGGACAGAACATGTCCTACATTTACCATTAATTTGAAAGCATTTCCATTTTAATATTAATAAGAAAAGATCACCACACTCTTAAAAATAAAGGTTCATTTCAGTTAATTTGAACTGTAATAATGCAATAGAACATTTATCTATCTATTTATCTATCTAAAATAAACAATAATTTTGTGAAATATTATTACATTTAAAGAAAATCCTCGCTATCTACTCATCTAAACACAGACATCCCACCTCTCCTGGAAGTTCCGGGAGTATCCCGCATATTAATAGCAGTTCCCTGACGCCTGCAAATTATACAACCTTAAATCAAGAAAAATTGGGAAATTTTGTCAAACGTAAAAAAATCAAGAATCTTTGATTTGTTAATTCTCTTGAACCTTAACTGACAAAAATACAAGGAAAAGTTTTAACTGACCAACTTAAGTGTATTTTGTAAATATAAAGAAAGTTTGATTTTGATGGCTGCAACACGCTCCAAAAAAGTTGGGACAGAGGCAAAATAATAGTGAAAATATTACAGAATATCCAAGTGAAACGGTTTTGAAACAATACACAATTAATTGGTAATAGGTGAGGGTATCGTGGTTAGGTATAAAAGGAGTGTCCACCAAAGATGGGTCATGGCTCACCACTTTGTGCCAATTTTCATAAGAAAATCATAAAATCATTCAAAAATCACATTTTACAATGCAAGATTGAAAAGTATTTAGGTCTTTCGTGATCTACCATATATAATATTGTGAAAAGATTCAGGGAATCCAAAGAAATCTCAGTCCGTGTAGGGCAAGGCAGGAGAAGCTTTGCCTTTGGATAGAAGGAAAACTGAAGGGAAAATGAATGCTGCCAAGTACATCCAAATTCTTGAGTAAAACCTGCGTCCCTCTGCTAGACAGCTGAAGATGGGCAGGTCATTCACCTTTCAACATGACAATGATGCTAAATATATCATCAAAAGAACAATGCTTTGGCTTAAGTATAGGAAGGTGAAAGTCCTTGAGTTGCCAAGTCAGAGCCCTGTCTTAAATGCTATGGACTTTAAGAGAGCAGTCCATTGCCGCTCAACATGGAATTTGACTGAAATTGAGAAATTTTGCAAGGAAGAATGGACAAAATTTCCCCAATCTAGGTATGCAAAGCTAGTACAGACATATCTAGAAAGATTAATGGCTTTCATTAATGCAAAAGGTGGCTCTACAAAGTATTTTAAATCAGGGGACAGATTACTTTTTTCAACCCTGTTATTCTGGTTTTTCAGTTTTTTTTTTATTAATTTTCAGAACTTGCCTTTTTCTATCATTACTTTTATTTTGTAAGCAAAATTTGTAAAAGTTTTTTTGTTTTGTTTTTTGGAATGGGTTTTGATTTTAGGCTATNTTTATTGTAGGCTATAATATATATATATATATATATATATATATGTATAATACTGTATAGAGTGTATGGCTTTCTTTGCCTCTGACTCAAATAGGCTACAGTCATGGTTTTGTGTCTTTATTTTATATGAGTGCTTAATCCTTACTGCTGAATGTTTGGGCTGTGTTCCCCTGGAGTGCCTAGTCATTTATTTTATGGCTCTCAGGAAAATTGTAAATGAAATGTTGAGTTGTCGTAAATGGGTTTCTTCATATAATGCAGATTTGCAGAGAGAGACACACAGGTTTCAAAGCTCATTTAACTTTTCATATAGCGTGAGAGAGTTTGTGTGAGGTGCTGAGCATTGTGATATGCATACTAATGATTTGAAGTTTAAAGTTTTTAACTTTTCTTTAAAGTTTCCCTTTCCCTTTTTTCTTGGGTAGTGTTATAGAGAGATGCTTGGAGATATGTTATTGTCTGTAAATGAAATACTTTTTAGTACAGTTTTATTATGCTTTTTCTTTTTCTTTCTTTGTTTCTCTTCCAGATTTGGACCTTCGGTATTTCTGGAGCTGGAGTTCTTTTGAGGACTATCTGATGTTCTGCTTTTCCTTCATGCTGCTGTGTGCTTTCATAACGTTCCTCTTTCTGGACTGGGTCCTATTTGTGGAGGCCCTGGGGTCTTTGGCGGTGATGTTTGAAGCCATGTTGGGCCTGCCTCAGCTGCTGCAAAACTACAACAACCGCTCCACCAGAGGCATGAGGTAAACAAGACCCAAACTATTAGTGATCTTCATTAAGAGGCCCTTAAATTGTTACATTAAAATGTTATGTTAAGGGTCTGTTCTAGAGGCCTTCTCTTTTTTCTTTAAAAAAAGAAAAGACAAATCTGACCCAAGAAATACCCAATAAAATTAGACTCGAATCCGGACCAACAATTTTTTTAGAGCCCAATTGGATGCAAAGGTTTGGCCTCAACTGCATTTAGATGGTTTTCTGCAATCAACTTGGCAACATTACATTGTTTTTCCGCTTGGGCGAGCACCTCCAGGTAGATAAACTGCTCAAAAGCATTATGTTTCACCTCAAATGACAAGAAAATTTATATTTATGTTAATATTAAGAAGCAAATCCCTACACTCATCCTCTGGAATAGCTTGGGTATTGTAGAACACAGTTTATGTTGAGTACGCTCTCCTGCTGCACGCACCTGTATCCTGTAGGGTTTAGTAATTTACACATAGGAGCGCATATTGACAGAGATAATAATATTGTCATATAATTATTTCACATGTATTTGTTTTAAATAATAACCTGAAATGAATAGTGGAAAGTTGGCATATTTTTAAATAATTCTGGTCTTCTCGGGTCCATTCTGTAAAAGCACATATATTTTAAATTAACCGAGACCTTAGGCTACTAATGTCAGACCTGACCCATATCCAAGGCACTTGTCAAAGTTTTGGACCCAAACCCGCTCTGGTCTTGGGTCAGACCTCAAGTTTTCAGATCCAAGTTGAAACATGAAGACCTCTAGTGTTCACACCTGTAGATTGGTTCTCTTGGACCAAAAAAGAAAACAAAACATTCTGGTTCAGTCACTGTAAACTGTCATTTTAAACCCTATACATAAAGATGAAAAAAAAAAAAACTTTTATGACATATATTTTGCAATGAATCTGTGTGCTGGGCTAAATGCGCTTGTTGTATGTGCGCACATACAATGGTATTTTTACCAGCTGAGAACTCATGAAGAACCAAAAGGAGTCAGAACAGTGCCAACAATTCCACTGTTGCACACAAACGAAGATCTACTGCAAAGGAGATGACCGTTTTGACACCTATACCGAACTGTAATGGGTAACATTCCTCCTGTGACAAGAAGATCCAGGTATTCTTGAGCATTCTGTCCTTTTTAGGGTTCCATCTTCTGACATCACGTCCTGTTTTTGGTTTGTTTAGATGTCTTTGGTATGTGTTGTGTTCATATTTCAATCGAACCACACCAGAGTTTGTTTGGAAGCGAATGGTCTGTGCACTAGGGTTTGGATGTCAACATTTCACATTTATTTCAAATAACCCACACTAACGGAGAAATATCTGCCAAACCTGCCAAATGTGAACACACCCTAAAAACCTACCAAGTGGAAAATGCAATCCCAGAATGCATTGTGACAAGCTTAGTGTAAAAATGCAGTTGAAGTAATGTTGACTGTAAAGATTAGGGATGCACAATATATCATTATCATATAATTTATCAGCTGATATTAGTCGATTAATCTATTAAATTTACATTTAGATTAAGTGAGCATTAGATGGTGGCAATGTTAAAGTTACTCTTTAAATCACTAATTGTTTAATAACAGCTCTATCCTAAATAAAGCTCAAAATTATTATTCATTTTTCATACTACTGTATATATTGTAATGTTGTGATGCTGAACAATCACAACAACGCTACTGTCCATGTATGTTATGGTTCCATGTTATGTTGCATTCAAAACATGTTACAGTTTATGCTTCACAACCTCTTTTAGCAGTTTTTGCTCATTGGTTGTCATAATGTGTGTTAATGTTATCTGTGCCATGGCAGGTAGAAGGTGAGAAGGTTAAATTAACACACAGTAATTGTTTGCAGGACATGCCTCACTAGAGACATCACTCATTAAAGGCCCATAATGATGATAATCAATATTAGACAGCTAATGAGCTTGTTAATTGATGTTACAGCCCACTCTGCTAAAGTCCGAAGACGCCTTGGTGAAGCAAAGTTGACCTTACTGGTACTTTTTGAAAAAAGCCCAAAATGAGAGCAAGAGAGAATTTAGAGTAAAGCTAATATCTTTAGCCTCAGGCTACAGTCAGCATAATAATCACAGCTCAATATCAGCTCCACCTCAGCTGAAGCCAGCTCTTTTTCAAAAAAAGGGGAAAAAAAAGGAAAAAGTGCTTCATCTCATGGTCTGCTCCACAGAACTCGGTGTGACATGCGCTTCAGGCTCCTCTTTATGAGCCAAATTAAACATTGTGAGCACAGTTTAGGTTGAGAGTGGGAAAATGGAAGCTAATGTAAATGACGTTTCTCCGGAAATCAATCTTTTTATGAACACAATGAATGTGTCGCCACCGCTGTCGCGTGTAGTGTGTAATGCCTTTGCCCTTGATGTGATTTCAGAGTGTCTGCAGGCGTCGATGGCCTTCGACCGATCACTGCACTGACATCTGTGTTTTTTTTACGCATGTGAATTTATTATTGGTGAAGCCTTTGGAGACATAGTTCAGAGTGTGTTTTTAAGCCGTCCTGCAAGATCTATAAGTGGAAGATATCTGTCAACAATACAGTATGGCAGTGTTTGTGTGTGTATACAGTATATTGTGTATATACTGTATATCTGTGTATAAATATGTAATGAACCTTTAAACCTAAGAAGGCTGCACTTAAACTTTTTTGTGATTTTGTCTAAAATTATTAAATGTGCTACTACTAACAACAGTATTAAGAGAATAGTTCATCCTGCCCAAAAAAAAAAATTAATCTGTCAACATTTATGTGTCATACCAGGTTTAATATAAGTGGTTCTCAAAATTCAGAAGAGTGAATGATATTTGAATAAGCTTTAGAATATTTTTAATAATTAAGAAATTTTGTTTATTCCTTATAGACAGTTGTCGTTTGACATCAGAAGAAAAGGTTGTATTAGACTACTTTTGTGAGCTTGACAGCCCCTGATCATGACTATGTTCCAAAACCTAGTGAGTTGCCTATGCCAATTGTATGCCGAATATAATTAATTCAGTACCAAAAAGTATTGATAAAAATTGTTCAGTACCAAAAAGTATCAATTAAAAATGAATTTAATTCACAAATTAACTTTTTTATCCTACAGTATGTGCTGAGTAATTCTATGCTGATTAAAGATAGCTTTTAGCTTAATGCTAACAGCAAACTCTATTGAAATCAGTTGTGTGCCAAGTCTCCCATGTAGTGCTTCATGTGAGGAGTGCTACCGTCAATGCCAATGTTCCAAACTGATCTCTAATGAGGTTTTATTTCATTTATTTAGTATGTTATGTTAGGTTTTGTAACATTAGCCTATATGTTTTCAGTGTATAAAAAAGACAACTTGTTGTGACAACATTCTTCAATCATCTTCTGTTCCAGAGAAGAAAAGCAGTCATAGTTTGGAACAAAATGATGATGAGTAAATGGTGACGGAATTTTAATTTTTGGGTGAGCTATTTCTTTATTGTACATCGAAATCATAACAATAATGCCATACCAGGCTCATTGAAAAAACGTTGCAACATTTCTGCAAAATGATATAGCATTGGTTCTTACACATTTTTCCGTACTTTAAAAGTGAAATGTTCAGTGAGTGGTGATAAAAGCATTCATTTTTATCTGAAAGATGAACGTAAATCAGACAAAGTTTTATTACATTGGTTCTCACTGCATGTATCGTTTTGCAACAGGAACATTACCAGGTGAGCTACCAAGCAAGTTTGCTACATCAGAAAATACATACATATGGAGCTTGTTGTGTGATACAAATGTCAAAATATATTAGTTTACAATCATGCAATATATTAAGTGTTTTGAGGTCATAACATAGGATTGTTAGCCTGGATGCCAGCCGAACTTAGCCACGCCCACAACATTTTTAGATCGGGAAGTTAGGTCTGGACTCGATCCGTAGATGAGTAATTATGCCCGAACAGAAACTGTCCGGACCAATCACATTGTCAGGGCGATGATTGACAGATTATCACCAGAAACGTAATCAGCCACGTCATCAAAGAGCGCTTGGGTTGAATTAGTTTACAACAATGATGGCTGTTCTTGAAGAACTGAGATGTGTAGATTCTGCCATCGCGTCCGTTATAGAAGATATCGACAGCGCATTCATTTTAAAAGATTTTAAAATTCTTTTTACAACACCGGCAAAGATTGTTTACGCTCATCTTCTACTAGTTCCAGCATGTGTGCAGTTGAGTTCTGTTAACAAAACTGTGCGTCACTCAACATACGTCACTTACTCTGTAGCTCTGATTGGTTTTAGGTCTATCCAATTGAGGTCTTTCCTGGATCGGTTGAAATACGCCCCCATAATCAAAGCCCAATGGAGCAGTATGAGACTCATATTCTGACTAGAATTGAGTATGACCACGTCAGGCTATAGGATTGTGCCAGGAACCACACAAAAATAAGTTCTTTTTAATTTGCCTCTGAAATCATAATTTGTGTGAAAAGGAATAAAAATTGGTGGTGTTTTACTGCCATTAGTGTTCATTTCAGCTGAAAAGTGTAATGAATTGCATGTACCGGTAGGTTTTTGGAGTTTGTTTCCAATGAGCCTAGGTAGTAAAATGCTGTCTAGGTGGGCAGCGTACTACTGTAGGTTGTGGAACAGAGCTTGTGTTTGTGTTTTTGTGCCCTTGTAGAGAGAGTTTTATGAGGTATCGTGACGGTCTCCACATCAGTATCTTCACCAATGACACGTGAAGTACTGTCTTTAACAAGACCAACCATCCATACAGTCCTTAATATGGGCCAGTGAAGCTGGGAGGGTCCAACAATGTGCCCTTGAGCCAGACATTTATTGAACCTGAAGGATTTAAATGGCCCATCTCCCCTTTCTATTTTCTGAAAGAGCCCATCTCTCTTGTTGACCTTCTTTCTCCTCGTTTGAACTTCTCGTTGATCCTGTGTCCACTTCTTCTGCTGTTTTAAATTCATGTGTTCATTTCTGGTGGAAACACAGATGTAATGAAGTGAGAAACAGAAGGGCAGTGTGTGTCTCAGACTGTGACTGACGTTTATGGAGCAGGTTCCCAGCGACATGCTGACTCCTCTCTTCCCATGAGGCTTTGCCCCATTTTTCAACTTCTAAAAGGCCCTCAGAATTCTTGACAGGGGCTTTTTTGTGACTTCACATTTGTATTTTTACTGAAATTGATTCCTAATCTTTTTCATTTCAGATTTTGAAGGGCACTGTTTATACTTGTGAGCACCCTATTTTATCTGAAGGTTGCCCTTACACGTGTGAGTCTGACAGCCATATTCAGTGTGAATTATATTACAAATGGCTATCGTCTTTAGCCACGGGGTGGACTCTTTGATAATGGTTCTAATTATAGAGATGTAATGACTCAGCGGACATGGATTCTCGTCCTGTGAACCCTTTTTTTCTTTTACAGATAACACATAGACTAACACTCATTATCCTCATTTTAAAACATCTTGTCTGATACAAGCAAAGACCTCAGATACTGTACAGGTTGTTGGTGTAAATGGCCGTTCACCTCAAGAACAATAACGTTTATAGGGTTAATTCACCCAAAATTGAAAATAATGTCATTTATTACTCACCCTCATGTCGTTCTTCACCCGTAAGACCTTCGTTCATCTTCGGAACACAAATTAAGATATTTTTGATTAAATCCGATGGCTCAGTGAGGCCTCCATTGACAGCAATGTTACTGCACCTCTCAAGATCCATAAAGGTACTAAAACATATTTAAAACAGTTCATGTGACTTCACTGGTTCTATCTTAATATTATAAAGCGATAAGAATACTTTTTGTGCGCCAAAAAAACTAAATAATGAATTTTCAACATCTATATGGGCCGATTTCAAAACACTGCTTCATGAAGCTTCTGAGCTTTATGAATCTTTTGTTTCGAATTAGTGATTCAGATCTCCTATCAAACGGCTAAACTGCTGAAATCACGTGACTTTGGCGCTCCGATTCACTGCTTCGATTCGTAAAGCTCTGAAGCAGTGTTTTGAACTCGGCCCATATAGATATTGTTGAAAAGTCGTTATTTAGTTTTTTTGGCCTACAAAAAGTATTCTTGTCGCTTTATAATATTAAGATAGAACCACTGAACTCACATGAACTGTTTCAAATATGTTTTTAGTACCTTTATGGATCTTGAGAGGTGCAGTAACATTGCTGGCAATGGAGGCCTTACTGAGCCATCCGATTTCATCAACAATATCTTAATTTGTGTTCCGAAGATGAACGAAGGTCTTACAGTTGTGGAACGACATGAGGGTGAGTAATAAATGACATTATTTTCATTTTTGGGTGAAATACCTATTCTCATAGAATTAGAAAGATTATTTAAATGATTAAGTCCACACCATAACTATAACAATAACAAAGAAACGATTTCATTGGAATCACTTTGAGAGCAACTGTTTCCTGCTGATGTTTGATAAAACATTGATAGCTAATCAGAATCCACACAACTTTCCAATGAAATCAAATTTAATAGTTCTTATTCTTTATGGAATATTGCAGTATTTATTATAAATGATTTGTTCATGCACATCATGTGCCATCGTAATCTTTTATCAAAATTGTATCCCCTCCCTCTTGCAGTGACATCCCTTTTAATCTCTTCTCGTCTCTGATGACGTTTACTGGCGCGAACAGACGCTACAGACGCTAACATAGTTATCTTTATAGATTGGAGTTTAATTTTATAAGTCCCAGCTATACTCAGATTGCACAACACTCATCACATTGCTGTTGCTGTCTTTCGCCTGCTGTCTCTCACCTCTCACTTTTCTCAGTTCAGACACCTCCACACAAGCTCTAAATTGTTTTGAAAAGTTAACCAAAAAAGTTTGAGCCACTCAGCTCTAATGTCGGCTGAAACCAGTTTCTGGGGTTTGGGCTTCATGCTAAGTCAAGAGCGTAGTTAGCATCAGGACCCTGCTGTGTTGATGAAGCCAAGTGCACCGTAATCTGTCTCCCTAACAAGCAGGGACACGCAGCCAGATTCTCCCATGAGACAGAGCTTCGCCATGGGCCTCTCTGCTCACACAGAGCCCTGATCGGCCCTGATTACCCCTGGGAGTTTCACGCTCAGAAGAAATGTTTCCCGTGTTTATAAAAATAAGGAAGCAGTGGATGTGACTTAGCTGTACTGGGTATCTGGGGAACGAAAAGTGTCTTCGCTGACATAGATGCTGTTCTGTTCTGTTGTGGCTACTGTTATGACAACTGGTGGGAGCTATTTGTCTTTCTGTGGTCTGTTTGTGCATGTGATCTACCTTATATATGTTTCAAATGGTGCTCAGCAATACACCCAGGTGGCAAAACCTCATTTATCATAGGTAGCGAAGCAACATCCATGAAAATGGACACAAGCGGAGTGAAAGATATGCTTTATTAACCTCAAACAAGTCAACAATACTGAGGGACCCTGATTCTTTTTCTTACTTGCCAACAAGAACATGAGTTTGTTTAGAATGGAATACTAGATTACAGAATACAATAAAGTAAGCGTTCGTACTGTTGTTAAAAAATCTGTGAAACAGTTTGAATTATGCAACGATAATCCTTTCAAACATTCTTGCCATATATCTTTGCATATTTTATTTAGCAATTAATTTGCATTTTTAATCCTGTTTGGTGCAAAGTTTTGTAACTTTTGGTAATCCGATAAAATAAGTCAAGATGGAGATGTTATAAAAATCATTGTATACTGCACATTTTGGCAAATTTAGTACACTAAGATAACAATGCTCATTTTATTGTACATATATGGAATTAAATTAATTTCGTACCCTATTGTCAGATTTTTCTTAACCCATATTTTCTATTATTTTAAGCATTCAATATATAATCTCTAAAAAATGTCTTATTTTCTTACACAGTTGTGCTTTGCAAGTAAATTTAGGATTGTTTTAGAAATTGTTTAGATAATTCTACTGCAAAACAAGAGGAAAAAAATACATTAAATTTTTTTTTTAATTGAAAGAGTTCTCTTGTGCTCACCAATGCTGCATTTATTTGATCACAAACACAGTAAAAAGAGTAATTGTGAAATATTATTACAATTTAAAATAGCTATTTTCTTTTTTTATACATTTTAAAATTATAATTTATTCCCGTGATGGTAAAGCATAATTTTCAGCATCATTACTCCAGTCTTCAGTGTCACATGATCCTTCAGAAATCATTCTAATATGCTGATTTGCTACTCAAGAAACTTTTCTTATTATTATAAATGTTGAAAAGTTTTTGCTGCTAAATATTTTTGTGCAAACATTTAATGATGGCAAAATTAATCTAAATCTTAAAAACAGTCAGAAAATATTTAAATACCCAATACTGAACTACTAATTAATAATAATAAAACAAAAATGTCCATCACAACTGATAACCAACATGTTGCCCAATGTATTGTGCATCTTTAAGGGGTTAGTTCACCCAAAAATGAAAATAATGTCATTAATTACTCACCCTCATGTCGTTCTATACCCGTAAGACCTTCGTTCATCTTCGGGACACAAATGAAGATATTTTTTATGAAATCCGATGGCTCAGTGAGGCCTGCATTGACAGCAAGACAATAAACACTTTCAATGCCCAGAAAGGTACTAAAGATATATTTAAAACAGTTCATGTGACTAGTGGTTCAACCTTAATATTATAAAGCAACGAGAATTCTTTTTGTGCAACAAAAAAATTACTAAATAACGACTTTTCAGCAATATCTAGTGGCCGATTTCAAAACACTGCTTCAAATCTTTTGATGATGCATACTGCAGAAATAGTATGGTAGTATTCTGTTCTTAACATAGCCATCTGATAACTGAAAGTGATGTTTCAACTCAGCTCATATTAGCAAGGTATCTTTTGACACGCTTCAATCTTTGAGTTGCTATCGCTTAGAGGCGTGCAAACATACAGAACTTTGTCAGTAGAGTTGTTGCCCTCACAGTTGTTGGCTGTCATGTCTGGGTTAATTAGAGAAGAAAAAGCCATTGGAGTGGATCCCCACATGAACCAAGGTGAGCAGAGGTAGGCTGGCTTCCAGCGCAGTCCCCATTGATCAGACTGAGCCGTGTGATTGAATTAGTTGGGCCGCTAGCAGCCACGGCTTGTCAGGACCAGTACCGCAACAGAATTATTCACATTCCCTCCAGGGCAAAGTAGAGGAGGAGACGGAAAAGAAAAATAAAAGAGAGCAGAGTGCCGGCATTCTGGTGGGAAAGACAGAGGGGGAAAGAGGAAGACCATCCGTCTTTCTGGTTGACATGCCTATTTGTATGACATTAGCATTGCTCTTTATGGGTGTGTGTATACAAAAGTTGAAATATATCACAGGGGATGTTATAATGTCCAACTGTATTGATTTAAAGGCCGCTGGAACATTCCATTTCCATCCAGAGCACGTTGCAGCTGTTCTGTATGCATTTCCAGATTGTTTTGATTGGCTACATTTTGTTTGTAAGACAGTGATCTGTGTAAGCTTGTTTGTTAGCCATATGGTAGAGAAACAATTCAATTTTAGGGTTTTAATGTCTCGAACACTTTATCTTTCTCTTGGAGGTTTTCCAGTTTTTTTGTTCTTTTGTGTGGTGGAGATTGATCTCTTTTAGAAAATGTGCAAACCCCCCTGTGTTTGAGCCGGATGGATCGATCTACATGCATATTTCATTTTCTTTTTTCTTTTTCGAGGTTGGCCTGTTTTTTCTTTCACTAGCCTTTTGAATTCACTGGTCTTCAAATGTGCCAAAGTTTTGACTAGCCCACTTTACCTCCAGCTCATGAATGGTTCATACAATAGCTTTCTCTGACGGATTCTCAAGGTTTTGTTTTTGCTTGTCTTTTTCTTTCCATAGGTGAAGAGCAATTAGAAGCAGGGCTATAGTTGATTCAACTATTTCTCTTCACTCCCTTCGTGAACATTTGTACTGAGTGAGAGTTTTTATGTGGGAGCTTTGGTGCCGTTCTGTCTTTCAGAGGCTTCTCGATGGTCACGGTTTATCCCTCTATCGATGTGAACTGAGTAGAGAGATACCGGAGAGACTGCACAGAAGGAAAAGGCCAGTGTGTCGATACATCTGTTTGGAGCAGATCTTCAGAACCCTTCTTAGATGTCTCTGGCAAATGTCAAAACTGAACTCTCATCAGAAGCCCAGTAGGCTTGTTTTGCCTCTTGTATGTCTGGTTTCTGTAGCCTCTAGACAGAACTTTCAGCTATCGACATGAAGTCTGCTCCACTGTGCAGCTTATTCTGACCAACAGTCCAGTTATTCTATCTATCTATCTATCTATCTATCTATCTATCTATCTATCTATCTATCTATCTATCTATCTATCTATCTATCTATCTATCTATCTATCTGTCTGTCTATCTGTCTGTCTGTCTGTCTGTCTGTCTGTCTGTCTTTCCTTCTATCTGTTTATCTTTCTGTCGGTCTGTCTTTCCTTCTATCTTTCTATCCTTCTGTCTGTACTTCTATCTATCTTTTTATCTGTCTGTCTGTCTGTCATCTATCTATCCATCTGTTCTGTCAGTTGTTCTGTCTATATCTATCTATCTGTCTCTCTCTTTCTATCTGTCTTTCCTTCTGTCTATCTTTCTGTCGGTCTGTCTTTCTTTCTATCTATCTGTCTGTCTCTGTCTGTCTCTGTCTGTCTGTCTGTCTTTCCTTCTATCTGTCTTTTCTTCTATCTCTTTCCTTCTGTCTGTCTTTCCTTCTATCTGTCTGTCTGTCTATCCTTCTGTCTGTCTTTCCTTCTATCTGTCTATCTTTCTGTCGGTCTGTCTTTCCTTCTATCTTTCTATCCTTCTGTCTGTACTTCTATCTATCTTTCTATCTGTCTGTCTGTCTGTCATCTATCTATCCATCTGTTGTTCTGTCAGTTGTTCTGTCTATATCTATCTATCTATCTATCTGTCTCTCTCTTTCTATCTGTCTATCTTTCTGTCGGTCTGTCTTTCTATCTATCTGTCTGTCTCTGTCTTTCTGTCTGTCTTTCCTTCTATCTGTCTTTTCTTCTATCTCTTTCCTTCTGTCTGTCTATCCTTCTGTATGTCTTTCCTTCTATCTGTCTATCATTCTGTCTGTCTTTCTTTCTATCTGTCTATCTTTCTGTCGGTCTGTCTTTCTATCTATTTGTCTGTCTTTCCCTCTATCTGTCTTTCCTTCTGTCTGTCTTTCCTTCTGTCTGTCTATCCTTCTGTCTGCCTTTCCTTCTATCTATCTATCTATCTATCTATCTAAAAAATAAAGGTTCTTTTTTGGCATCAATGTTTCCATAAAGAACCTTTAACACCCATTCTTTAGATTATTAAAAAATCTTTCACACTAAGAAAAAGGGTTATTTTAAGAACTGTTCGCAACCTATCTATCTCTGTGTGTCTTGTACTGTCTGTCTGTCTATGCATATATATGTCTGTCTGTCATTATCTTGTTCCAGCTATTGTTCCATCTTCCTATCATTCTGTGTATCATTCTATCATTCTTGCGGTTGCTCTGTCTTTCTATTGTTCTGTCTACAGTTTTACCGTTCTATTGTTCTATTGTTTTATCTATTATTCTAAAGTTATATTGTTCCAGTTTTGTCATTCCATCATTCTATTTTTCTGTCCATTGTTCTTTCTGTCTATCATTCTATATATAGTTCTGTGTTAAATAGATCTATCTTTTGTTCGAAATGTTGTTTATAATTTTTATTATTTTTGTAATGTTTATAATTCTGTCATTCTGTCTCATTCCATGTATCATTCTTTCTATAGTTTCATCGTTCTGTTTTTCTATCATGTTATCTATCATTCTGTCCATCTGTTGTTCTAGCTAGCATTTCTATTATTCTGTCATTTTCATTCTATCCTCCTATTCTTCTTTCTGTACCCATTCTTTCCCTTTCCTTATCTATCTGTTCTTCTATCATTCTATCTGACTATCTATGATTTTAACATTTTCTTTCTTTCTTTCGTTCTTTCTTTCTTTCGTTCTTTCTTTCGTTCTTTCTTTCGTTCTTTCTTTCTTTCGTTCTTTCGTTCGTTCTTTCTTTCTTTCTTTCTTTCTTTCCTTCTTTCTTTCTTTCTTTCTTTCTTTCCTTCTTTCTTTCCTTCTTTCCTTCCTTCTTTCCTAACCACCTCTCTCTCTCTCCTCCCGGCATAGAGATGAGTGTCAGGTTGAAGAGGATCAATTGAAGGCTTGTCAGGGTTGAGTGCAGGTCTGTTCAGTGTGGACTGGGAGTGCTGTAACCGTGGCCTCAGTTCTCCTAATCAATGCAATAATCACTTCCACCTCTCTCACAGGCCCTGAAGCGCTGCTCGCTGTTTGCTGAGCATTTCTTTCATCTGCTGTCAATCCGCAAAGGGCTCGGAGGGGAAGGAGAGTTGGAGGAAAAGATAGCGGTTTGTTTTTGTGAACGGGAAAGAGCGTGTTTGTCTTAGAATGAATGTTTGGGAACAATTGGATGAGTTTCTGTTCTCTGGGTGGAAGATGGAGAACCTTTAAGTGGTTTTTATTGTGTGGCACTACTGTTGTCAGTGCTCTTGTACGGATGACCCACCCATTTAATTACCTCATTAATGTTTCATTCCCATTAATGATGTTTGGAGATGGTCTCTAGAGTAAACTAATGTAAAAGACAAATGAAGGAGGAGAGTGGGGTGTAACTTTGAGATCAGATATAGAGGACACATTTTCTCTCAAAGCACTTTAAACAGTACATTTTAATAGAGATTTCCATATGAAAAGTTCCATTTCATGTAAAGTATTTCACATAGAAAGTATAACTTTCAGGATCCCTATAGCCTTTTCCAGTTCATCATCATTTTCACCTCCACATCTCATTTTCACTTTTTAGTTTGCACCAACTATCAGCATTTTGTGGATAAAATGCTTTAACATAATGCACAATAGTCACTGTCATGTCTAGACATGACATGGGATGGGTGGGTTTGTAATATCAAGTAGACAAGTTGGAAGAATGTTCCATTTTATTACTGTAGATATCTGCTTCTGCTGCCCCACATTGTGTAAAAGACTAATTTCTCGGGACAACCGGCAGGAGCACAATAAGTCAAAATTCTCATCCCTCTCCATCGGTGACAGCTGATGAATAGTCTGTGCTCATCTTTAGGCCACTTTTTTTCTCTTTACGCTTGAATAAAATGAATGAACTCATTCAAATACCGCTGAGAACGTAGCGTCTCTCCTTGCCCGAGAACACTTTATGGCTGATTCCTGAAAGTTTCCAAAGCTTAACTTTTCTCTGCTTTTCAAAAAGGAAGACGGATCGACATTTACAAAATATTGTGCTTTGGTGTCCCCCCAAGCTTCCTTCAGGTGATTCAGTCCTTCTCTGACTAATAAAGAGTAAGTTACGTACCAGGCGTCCCAGGATACACTGTTTCTCCTGTCTCTTAACCTCACATAGTCAAATTGACCTTTGTAGAATGTAAATTCTTCTGCATAAAATGCATAAATGAATCTATTTTTAGCTTTTATGAGCCGTTATATACCAGAAGTTAGACAATTGGACTCTACCTGTTACCTCACCGCTTCATGATTTTATATAAATGAAAAATTTGCATCCTGTAGATTTAATTAAGTGTAGCTGAAATTTGCACCCCACTGCACTCAATTGCAGAAGACTTCAGAGACTTGTAAATGTGAGATATACAGACTTTATCAAGTGGGAGGACAGGACATTGTATGATACATTAGTCTGATGTATTGGTGATGCTTTTAAAAGGTTCTGAATGAGGTTAATTTATCAGAA
>RJVU01048406.1:8072419-8117018 GCA_003731715.1 Anabarilius grahami | reverse complement strand
AGTAAAATGTTCTCTTTCTCTGTGTCTCTCCCTCTTTTTCAGCGTAAAGATGGTGCTTCTGTGGACAGCTGGTGACATCTTTAAGACCACGTATTTTGTGATCAATGAAAGCCCCACCCAGTTCTTGGTCTGTGGTGCGATACAGATCTTAATTGACATTGCCATTCTGCTGCAGGTGGGCTTCTATGGCCAGGACACCAGAATCAAACTGGGCTGAACTCACTGTAATAATGAGGTTCATCAACACTCCTAAACAAGGACATACTACATGCTGCAAACCTACAAAACTATACGCTTTTATTTTTCTACAATGGGGTTCAAAAGTCTGAGACTACTAGTGAAAATGTTTGTATTTTGCTTTTCTTTCATTTAATATAACTTAATTTATCAATGATATTTAATCATATGTTTATCTCTCATTTTAACTTACATTTTTTATAAAAAAATTAAAGTAAAAAAAGTTCAATTGAAAAATGTTCATTTATTTGGGGAGGCAAAAAAAATCAGATGTTTTGTATAAAGTTCACATGCTCAGTGTCACAAATTAGTGGCCTAGAATTAAAGGATTAGTTCACTTTCAAATGAAAATTACCCCTTTACTCACCCTCAAGCCATCCTAGGTGTATATGACTTTCTTCTTTCTGATGAACAAAATCGGAGTTATATTAATAAATATCCTGACGCATCCAAGCTTTATAATGGCAACCAACAAGTATGAGCTGAAGAAAATGCATCCATCCCCATCCATCCATCATAAGCGTACTCTACACGGCTCCGGGGGTTAATAAAGTCCTTCTGAAGCGAAGCGATGTGTTTGTGTAAGAAAAATATCCATATTTAACAAGTTATAAAGTAAATATCTTGCTTCCACCAGACTGCCTTCCGTATTCAACTTAGGAAAAAAACGGAACTGGTGTCGTGTCAATTTAGCTTTTTTCGTTAGTTGAATACGGAAGGCATAGGACGTAGCCTAAGCGTTTTGAACTGCGAGAGGCATTACACTTTCTTCATAAATTGAATACGGAAGCCGGTCTGGTGGAAGCTAGATATTTTACTTCATAACTTGTTAAATATGGATATTTTTCTTACACAAGCACATCACTTCGCTTCAGAAGGCCTTTATTAAACCCCTGGAGCCGTGTGGAATATGTTTATGATGGATGGATGTGGATGGGGGCACTTTCTTGAGCTTCATATTCATTGGTCCCGTTCACTGCCATTGTAAAGCTTGGATGCAACAGGATGTTTATTAATATAACTCCGGTTGTGTTCATCAGAAAGAAGAAGGTCATATAAACCTAGGATGGCTTGGGGTAATTTTCATTTGAGAGTGAACTAATCTTTTAAAGCAAAATATCAAATGTTTTCTATTAGTTTTGTCATAATGTCTTAGTCTTTTTAACTCCACAGCGTATTTATTTTTACTATATTTATCCTGAGGTTGTTTTCTCTCTCTTTTCAAGTTATTTCATGTCTTACCAAAAAACAAGTTTGTTCAAAGAAGAGTGAACAGGCCTTATATGCACCTGCCGGACATCTTACAATTTAAAGAAAACATTTAACTAATCCAGTCTACACATTTACTACAACCTGACAAATGAATGACCCTTCACTTTGTTGTTTTTATAGTATTTGTCTTTTTGCTAGCTTTTGTGAGAGCCAGTACAATGGGAGTGCTTGGAAATGCATGTGCCAAATGCATCTGCCTCAAACTGAATTCAAACTGCTAGCTCATTTGTCAACCTTTTGTGGTCATTTTTCTTTGTAGAGCACTTAAATCATTGTTACTTGCATAGTTACACACGAAAAACCATATTTTTAGCAGCAGATTTATGTTAGACTTTTTAAACCTGAGCCTTGAGTCAAAACCATTTGCTGATGAATGATTTTATTACCAAACTTTTAATTACCTAACCCTATCAGTGGAATAGCATGAGGGTATGTGATAAATATATAATGGACAACTGATTTATCACGTATGATTGCATTGCAAACAAGAAAAACAGATGGATTTGTTCTGTTTCCTTATCACAGATCAATAGTTCCTTTTCAACAAAGTAATTTTGCTAAAGGATCGTTTTACTATTGGTGCCAGCATTTCGCAAATGCAGTATTGTTTTTAACCAAAGTTTTTAATGGAGAAAGTAGAATGATAATGCATAATGGTCCAGTGAAAAACCAGTTGCAGTTCATTGTAACCACACAAAGCCAATGATGGACAATATTTGAGCCATCTTGAGTTGGTAGTCTGCTATGTCCTGTAAAGATGACAATGATTACCTCTCCACATGACCACAACCATCCATGTTTGTCCATGCATGTCACGCCAAGAGGAGGAGCCGTCTGCTCCCTCAAATATTGACATTTGGTCTGTGTTTACGTGGAAGTTGATGGGACTGGTGAGAAAATATGGAAGTTGATGAGACTGGTGAGAAAAAATGCAGTCATCTCAACTCTGCTGCTGCGGTTGATCAGCTTTGAGGAGTCTTCATCATAAAATAGTTCCTCTCTATTAAGTTACTATTCACATCAGCACTGAGTTATGTACTATTTATCACTGCAAAGAAAAGGTCACTGTAACTTTAAATCCCACTATAGCGCCAGGCTGCTCAGGGAGGACTACAGATGTGGCCTTAAAAAAGCACTTTCAAATTCCATCTCAGTTTTGGCTTTCTTTCTACTTCCCTTCCCTTTTCACTGTAGGGATTTTGACACTGCAATAGACTGATTAAGCCTGATGGCTCCTTTGGCATTAGTTGAACGTCAAAGTTTAGCCGTTGGTTATTACAGATGGTCACAATGCCACAGCCTCTCAGCTGTTTCCTCACTGCATGGGCAGGTTTATTGGCTTTAGTTCTCATTGTGGTGAGACTTTATTTGTGGTAAATCTTTGTTCTGTTGTGCTGTTAATCACCTTGTCAACATATCTGATCCCAGCAAAGGTCAAAACCACTGACACATTCATTCACAGGAAAATACAGATACATTGCATTACTGCCATGCTATGCAGTACATATGTTTGAATTTCATTTGGAAATATTTTCTTTTAGAATGTACTTTTGTACATTTTTTTAAGTTAAGATGAACCCTTGGAGAAGGTACACTTCTAGGGCTGGGTAAAAATATTGATTTCTCGGTTTTAATCGATTCTCATTTTTACAAAGTGATATCGATCCCAAGAATCCATTAGTCTATCCTGTTTTCAGTTGATGAATGAACAGAGAACATTGTAGTGCGCCTCCCGCCCAATAAATCGCAATAAGCTTTGTGCATTGTTGCTTTTGATGTGAAACAAAGTCTCAGATTTCAAATTCTGTCCATTTTTTTACGAAATTCAAAAAATAAATAGCGTTTTGCCGCTTTTTAATGTGGCCTGACAGATCACTGTAGCGCCTCAGTTCAAGAGAAGCTGCAGCGTTAAGCGCACGTGAACTGATCATCGTCTGCATTTTAATACCAGTTACAGCGTGAAATAAACATGAATGAACATCTAAAGGTATGTTAAAAGATATAGTACAACTTACCGAAATCAGTATCATGTCTCTCGTAATCGCTCAACAGTGTTTCAACCGCGGAATAAGACAGCTTACAGTATGTCACGTCACATTTAGCCTACCTCAGGAAAACCACATCCAGTGACCTTAAACTCGTTAGTCAGCTAGAAAAATTAACTCTAGAGAGGAGTATTTTCTAAATATATGCACCATATTACATATCCATTGTAATTTTTTAATGTTCTTCAATGTTTAATGCATGTTTAAATAAATCCATCAAGTTTTTATGACAGCCACCATTATGTTTATATTTCAAAAAATGAATTAAAGTAGGATAGAAATAAAATTGTGATTGTAAAGTTAGTATTATAAGTTTATTATTATAAAAACTTCATTGTGTAAGTACAAATTAGTTAATTTTAACATGTATAGTTTACAGCATTAGTTGACAGATTTTTTTCCTTAAGAAAATTTGCCCTGTAATGTACCTGCATATATCCAAAATAATAGATATTGAATCGAATCAAATCGGAATTGAATTGAATCGCAAGCCTGTGAATCTGAATCATATCGAATCATGAAATTTGTGTCAATACCCAGCCCTATATACTACCATTTAAAAAAAAAAATTTAAAAAAAAANTAACACTTTTGTTTAGAAAAGATGCATTAAATTAATCAAAAATAACAGTAAAGACAGTTATAGGATGCATTAAATTAATCAAAAATAACAGTAAAGACAGTTATATTTACAAAAGATTTCTATACTGTTCTTTTGGAGTTTCTGTTCCTCAAAGAATCTTGATAAAAATGTATCATGGAAATGTATTTTTCCACAAAAATAGTAAGCAGCTGATAATAATAAGATTTGTTTAAGCAGCAAATCATATTCAAATAATTTCTGAATCAAATGGCTCCTGAAAATCCAGCTTCGCCATCACATGAATAAATAAATAGATTTTAAAATGTATTAAAATAAAAAAGTTATTTTAAATTTTAAAAATCTTCCACAATATTACTTATCTTTTTTGAATGGTAGTGTACACAATTTTTGTCCAATCAAACTGTCCCATCTCACACCAATACACTCCTCATGAGAAAAGTTTTATTGATCAGCAGTTTTTATTTTGTGTTTGTATATATATATATTTCTCAGTTTTGAGAGCTGACTTTGGTATCCTGGATATTTTTCTTCAATTTGAGTTATCTTATGAAACTCTAGAGTGAGATTGCTAGGATCTTTTTCTCAGAAGAAACATCTGAGAAGTAGTCTTCATTTGCTCTCCATGTCTTCTTCATACTGTCTGGGAGAAACAACTGCAATGTTTTCTTTGCTCTTTCTTTCTTTTGGGCCAACTCGTTTAACCATTTTGATCTTCTTAAAACCTTTTTGTTACCAGAAAAGAATGATTGTTACATCTAAAGATATTCTTGTTTTGTTTAATAATCACACACATGTTTCCATTGTGCCTGTTATTTTTCCAATTTTCATTGTTTTGTTAGTTGCACATGACTGGAACAGTAAATAGCTTTGCCAAGCTTTGTAATTCTCTCATCATCAGTAAGGAAATCACACCAATGAGCAAGATAACGGTCTATTATGTGTTTAATGTTGTGTGATAATGACCATTTAATGTTCCCTTAATGGTCTGAACATTTTGTCATTCGTGTCAACAAGGTGCCTTAAAAAGTGTCATGATGAACAATCTTTAACCTGTCATTATGAATATAGTTATTAGACATAATTATTCAATTTTCAGGATATTAGTGTTATAACATATGCAACCTTTATGATATAACGCCATGGATTATGGCATTATATAGAGGATACAGGGCTGGAAATGAGGGGTGGGGGACTGGGACTGGGACTGAGTCCAGGGAGTGAATTGCATGGGGGGGACAGAGTTCCAATTCAAAATGTAGAGGATTTCCATCTTTCATCCATGTTATAACCTCCAAGCACTATGCAAATTTCATACATAAATATGGTATGATTTCCCCCCATCTATAGTTTAAAAAAATGAAATATGTTTTGTGAATCTTGGCCATTTTCACCACTGTGTGTATATGTTTATCATATTCTTAGACCTGCAGATGCTATCCAGTTGCATCTACTGTATATGAACCCACAATGTCAGCATGTTATGTGACAATATCTGTATTGCTTGTTTAATGATTTTTTTTATTTCCTAAATTATTTGTATTTGTAAAGCTCCAGCAATATATCTGATTTAATAACATCTGATGCATGATTACACATTTGAAATGACATGTAAATTGCTTGTGTGACCAGTGCAGTGGGGTGTAAAATTGAAAAACCAAGTTCCGTCCTTTTCTGATTCTGTACTAAGCGTGTGTGACAGGAAACAGTGAATGATCATTATGGATAATAAAGACAGAATTACTGATCAGAAAGTGTTCGGCTCTACCGCACTGCTCTCTGACCCGCGGTCTTGAACTTGACAGTACTGCACTCTACATGGCTTTACATTCCTTTGGTGTCAGCAGTGAAAAAGACTCGGTATGAAATATTCAAGTTTGTGGGGAAGACTGGATTATAGATGAGAGACTAAGCCTTCAGGATACCTGTATCACTCCATTAATCGAAGCCCCATACATTAATAATACAGTACAGGATGTCACATTGATGACTGCGGGAATCCTGGGTGTTCTTGCTCAAACCTAGGAATGGGGACATTCAGGTGGGCGGTGGAGAAGCCTGATGCAGGGATAGGGAAATGACGGATTGAGTTACTACATTTGCTCGTTTTTATCTCCTTCTGTAGACACAGTCCATTACAACAATGAAAGCAGACGTTTCAAGTGCTTCAACAGCACAAAGACAAGCAAGGACTGATAGTCAAGGATATGACAATCAGGTCAGAAGGTCACATTTAACCCCACAATTATTATATGGCATTGTAAAATTCTCATTCTACAATAATATGGAAAAAATATATACACTAAATGATACACTTATACACTATGTTTTAAAAAAAAGTTTCTTATGCTCACCAAGGCTGCATTTATTTATGGAAACCCATTTCCGCCACTAAATAAAAAAATTTAAACCGTAATTGCGACTTTTTATCTCAGAATTCTGGCTTTTTTTCCTCACAATTGCGAGTTATAAAATCAGAATTCTGAGATATAAACTCGCAATTGGGTGATATAAAGTCACAATTCTGATTTTTTTTTCTTGCAATTCTGACTTTATAACTCGCAATTGTGAGAAAAAAAGTCAGAATTGTGAGATATAAACCTGCAATTGCGAGTTGAAATGTCAGAATTCTGTTGCAATTACTGTTTTTTTTTTTTTTTTTTTNTTTTTTTTTTTTTTTTTTTTTTTTTTGTGGCGGAAACAGCTTCCATATTTATTTGATCAAAAATACTGTAAATATAATTTACAGTAAATATACAGTCCTATTGTGAAATATTATTACAATTTAAAATATCTGTTTTCTATTTGAATATTCCTGTGATGCAAAGCTGCATTTACAGCATCATTACTCCAGTCTTCAGTGTCACATGACCCTTCAGAAATTATTTTAATTTGCTGATTTGGTGCTTAAGAAACATTTATTACAATATAATACCTTAGTGAGAATTTGAAGGCAATTGGTTTTAAAGGGTTAGTTCACCCAAAAATGGAACTTGAAAGTGGTGGTTAAATTGATGTCTATGAAAGAGACAAATACCTCTCGGATTTCATCAAAAATATCTTAATTTGTGTTCTGAAGATGAACAAAGGTCTTACGGGTGTGGAACGACATGAGGGTGAGTAATTAATGACAGAATTTTCATTTTTGGGTGAACTAACCCTTTAATTGTCTTGAAAATAATTTCACTATGCAAAAGTAATGGTCTGAAAAATATACTTTATTTTATTCATTTGAAATATGATTTAAGAATATATTGTTCTTCTAATGTTGGGGTGATGAGATTTACCACTTTCACCGGTGTTATGTTGAAAACATTTTCTGATATCTACTGATGAATGACTCTTGCTCAGCCCTCTCAATGGACCATCTTATGTTATGTAGAACATCTCTACTACGCTTTAAAGCTGTTCTTGAGAAGTCCTGATAATTGCATGTGTAGCGGTGTGTTGACATGACGTAATATGATATGACCTGGGTTATGGTGCATTTGTCCTTTCCCTTCATATCGTTTTTCCCATTTCTGTGTCATCTGTGAAACAATTGATGTTTGTATTAACTTCCTTTCATAGACAGAAATGCTGACAAGGCGTGTCCTTCAGCATCATATGTGTTACCTAACTATAGTGTAGGTGTCATATTTCACAGGACATTAGCTACTTTGATAAGGTCAGCATGTCAGAAAGTACGTACTGAACAATAATGCAATGCTTTTTGAGGTTCTTAAAGCATGCATTATGTCTAGATTCAGACGGCGGTGGTGATGTATTGTAAATGCTGTTTGAAGTATGTGGGCAGGAGATATTTTATTCCTAATTGCAAACCATCAGCTAATGGGTTCAAAGGGTCATGCTGTACTTTAGCTCTTCACTTGAGATACCATTACAGATATCATTACACGTGTATGTACGTGACAGACACGCCGTAGCTCTGTAGGATGTTGCCTCAGACGGTCAGCTAATCGATAATCAATCGTCAGTGATTTTCAATACACAGTTTGATGATGAGTGTTCTGACTGTATCTTAGATGCTTTCAAGTTTAATCAGCCGATGTGGAGCACACAAAATCAATGATGATATTACTAATATGCAGAATGTATATGTAAGGGATAATGCATGGCTAGCTGTGCATTAAGTTAGGAATAATTGACAACAGGCTGTTGAATTATTAGAAAAATAATGCACACCCAATGTGGTAATTCGGCCACTACACGAAGTGGAACATTATGTTCATGGTTTTTTTGTGCTATAAGTTGTAACTTGTATTAAAATGGAAAAGATGACTCGCGCTCTGCACTGCCGAACTGAGGCACATTTAAGAGCGTCAAAATGACATTCATTGTTATGAATTAAGTTTGTGATGAAAATGGAGAGAATTTAAAAGCTGAGACTTTGTTCCTTATAACAAGTAACAAATCACAAAGGTCTTTGCGATTATTGCAGTGTACAATAATGTTTGGTGTAGGGAAAAACTGCAGACCTGGCAACCCTGGCTTGAACTACGGGTCATTCATATAGGGTCAAATAGAGCTTGCTTTAAATTCGCTATTTTTTTTAACTGCGTTATTGTCGTTTTTCCGCCCTCTTTTGATTGACAGGATATAATCAGCCCAGATCATCGGCTGTTTTTATATGCCAGTTGCTGATAGTGAAAATAATTTATTTTATCTGCCGAAAAATTGGTGCATCTCTAATTTGAATTACATTTTATGAATTAAATAACTCATAACCTTACTTTATCACTAGAAAAAACCTTGTGAACTTGCAATAACCTGTTAAGCATGAAAATATGATGCAAACATTTAAGACATTTCTCTATAGGGTTCTGTAGTTACCTTTGTTTTTTTTGTTTTTTTTTGTTTATGTGCTTTTCAAAACAACATTGGACCACAATGACTTTCATTTTATGGAGAAAAAACACTGACATTTTTCAAAATATATTCTTTTGTGTTTAGAACGACATAAAGATGGGTAAATTTTAAGTTTTTTCAATGAACTTTCCCTTTTAAAGCAACACCATGGAACATTTGCTCACAGTTCCCCAATGTGGTTGATAAGCGCAGTTGTCTGTTACCAGTGTCGTAAATACTGTCGCTGTAAGCTTCCCCGTGGGCAGCGCAATACACGCGAATTTGTTGACTAAAGTTGAACCGGTGAATGCAGAAACCTCGTTTGGAAACCGTGTGCACCGACCAGGTAAAGTAGCTCGTGTAACACTACACTCTAAAAAATGCTGGGTTAAAAACAACCCAAGTTGGGTTGAAAATGGACAAACCCAGCGATTGGGTTGTTTTGACCCAGCAGTTGGGTTAAATGTTTGCCCAACCTGCTGGGTAGTTTTATTTAACCCAACAATTGTTTACAAATTACTATATGTCTGGCATAAAATCAACCCAAAATAGGTTGGAAATTAAAAATCAGACTCATAATTACTAGAGGCAACAATAATAATCAAAAAGATGAGCATTTATTAATAAGCAATTTAATAAATGTTTATTGTTTAAATATTATTCAAAAAAAGTATTAATGAATGTTTGTTTATTAAACATTAATAAATGTTAATTTCCAACATATTTTGGGTTCATTTTAAGCAAGAAATACAGTAATTTTTAAACAATATTTGGGTTAAATAAAACTACCCAGCAGGTTGGGCAAACATTTAACCCAGCCACTGGGTTAAAACAACCCATTCGCTGGGTTTGTCCATTTTCAACCCAACTTGGGTTGTTTTTAACCCAGCATTTTTTAGAGTGTATGTTCTACAAATATCATTACATAGTTTTATTTATTGTTACCCCAGAATTGAAAAGTACAATGACAAAAAGCACAGTAGTATGTTAGCCTCGTTTTTTTTTTTTTTGCTCGCATAGTTCATAGCCTATATAGCATTGTTTCCAAAGGGTGTAATTTGTATAATAGCATAAAATGTTGTTCGCATGGCTTTGAGACTTGCATATTAGATCGTTTCATCTTATCGTTAGCTGTTGGCTAACTCCACGCAGGCTACGAGTAAAATATGTGACATATGCCGTAAAGCAGGTCACAGTCTTCCGCTGACAGGGGATGGGCAGGGCTGTGTGTACCGACCCGAACACCAAACTTGCAGAGTGTGGTTGTGGTCGCTAGGAGGCTGCTCAGGTAGCAGCGGCAGTAGAATTCGTCTGGTTAAGAGTTGTTCTACCTCTGAAATAATTTTAGAGACATTATTTTAAGGTCGAAAAACTACATAGTGTTGCTTTAAAATTGCCTTAATTAAGGGTTACGTTTTTTCTTGTTTTGACTTGATATGTCCCACTCTGTATTTTAGCATCACTCCATGTTTTTTGTTTGTTTGTTTGTTTGTTTTTAGCATTCTCAAATGTAAATAATATAAAGCTCATCACTAGTACTAACATTTTTGTTGTCCTTCCTTCGTTTTGCATTCCTTTATTAGTTTCCCTATCTTCCTCTATTCCTGTCCTGTATGAACAATGACTTGATTAGACTCTGGGGATGTTGGCTTCACTGTATGATGGAGAGGCCCTATGATCCTATTTGTTTTAAACGCTCATAAACCCCTCTTTCAGTCTACCCAGGCTAAATTATTCAATCTGTTAGTGTAATGAGAAGGTCTCACGCACCAGAAGAGGTTGAAATATCTTCCTTGTCTACTGCACCATTCAGCTCAACTGCAGGGAAAGGTTTTTTTTTTTAACACAGCATCACACCTTTGCTTAGAGGATTTTAAAAGGTTTACACCTATTATATTAACAGCTGTGACTGCTAGATATTCACTGTAAAAATATAGTGGAAGCATTTCATGTTTTATGGTGTGGTATTTTTTGTCTGCATATATAATTTCAAAGCAGTATATTTCATATATATATATATACACACACTCTATGGTACGGTAACTATTAAATGGTTAGTTCACCCAAAAATTTAAATTATGTCATTTATTACTCACCTTCATGTCGCTCCAAACCACTGATTCGAAACAAAAGATTCATAAAGCTTTGAAGCTTCATAAAGCAGTGTTTTGGAATCACCCATCACTAGATATTGTTGAATAAAGTCATTATTTTGTTTTTTTGGTGCACAAAAAGTATTCTTGTCGCTTTATAATATTAAGGTTGAACCGCTGTACTCACATGAACTGTTTTAAATATGTCTTTAGTACCTTTCTGGGCATTGAAAAAGGAAATGATCTTGCTGGCAATGCAGGCCTCACTGAGCCATCGGATTTTATTAAAAAATGTCATAATTTGTTTTCTGAAGATGAGCGAAGGTCTTACAGGTGTGGAGCGACATGAGGGTGAGTTATGACTGAATTTTCTTTTTTGGGTGAACTAACCCTTTAACAGTTTTTTCTGAAGCATTTTTACTTGTTTTTTTTATAAAGTTGCTACCATTTTTTACAGTACGTTAGACGTGTCACTTTTATTACTTTTGCTTCCCTTGCATTTTTCTTTCTTTCATTCTTTCTTTTCTGTGTAAGGTCAGACTGTCAGCGCAAACAGGCTTGCAGACAAACTGCAGCACCAACAGTAGTCATCAGAATGACTCACTCACTGCCACCCATACTGTGCACTGATACTGCTGTTCCAAATGATTATCAGAGTGGCTACACTCGTGGACTTACCCAAATTACTTCCTCTGAATGCCCCCTGGCTCCTTTACCCGAGCAATTAGCCCTCAATCTGATTGAGGGCAGTCTCCATCTCCAGCCTGAATCACTGTGCTACACCATATTTAAATCAATATCAGTTTCTCTCCTACAATTACAACTTTTTCACATTTCTGGTGATTCAAATGAAACAATCACTAATCGTGTTGTTTGGCAGCGGACCTATTTTCTGCTCACAGGTAATTATGAGTCATGTTAAATTATAACTGTAAGTTTATGATGTGCACAGACCTTTCCCTTACATTCCTTCATTTAATAACGGGGAAATATCGATTTAGGTTTTTAGCATAATGATGAGGCATATATTACTATGACTGATATAGATCATAACTGTCATTGTCTCATCCATGCTACAGGCAGACCAGGTAAAATGTCCAACTGGGGAATTGCAAAACATCATGGGGAAGCTTTGGAAATGCTTATCCTTGCTTTTAAAGGGACAGTTCACCCAAAATGTAATGTTCTGTCAATGTGTAAAATATTTCTGTCAAACACCCTCATGTTGTTCCTAACGAAGATATTTAGCAGAATTTCTGCACTGCTCTTTTCAATACAATGAAAACGAATTGGGACAGGGGCTGTCAAGCACCATAAATGACAAAAAAAGTGAGTGTGTATGTATATGTGTGTGTAGTCAAGTCAAGTCACCTTTATTTATATAGCACTTTATAAAATACAGATTGTTTCAAAACATCTTTACAGTAACAACAGGAAAATCATTCAATGATGCAAACAGTTCATTTCGGCTGTACAGCAGCTCTAAAAGAAAATAGTATCATTGTTTCAGCTGAAGTCTGTTTAGTGTTGATTCATTTAAGTCTTAAAGATCATCAGTTATTAAATTAGATCATTTCAACTATAAAGCAGTTCTGCATAAAACAGGGATGTCATCGTCCAGCTTAATGAACGACCACAGTGTGATTATGATTCAAGCTACATCATGGTATTTTTACCAACATCAATTTTTATAGATGTTGGTAATACTTTTTAGCTAACATCCTTTTAGGGTAAGAAGGACCTCTCTTAACCTGCAATGAAGAGTGTTCAAACAGCAAAGAAGCCATTATGAGTCACACTGACATGGTGTTTCCCAACTCAGAAATGGCCCATGTGTCTGTGTGTCCTCCCTCACATCACAAAAACAGGAACACTCTAATTTCAAAGTGTTCCCGTGCCTATAAAAAGATATGAACAGCAGTGCTGGAAGGATTTTATGAAACCTAAATTTTACTATGATCAGACGAGTTGCCCATGATTACAGATTCTTGCACTGTTGCATTAAATACAGTGCATCCGGAAAGTATTCACAGCACTTTTGCCACATTTTGTTATGTTACAGCCTTATTCCAAAAGGGATTAAATTCATTATTTTCCTCAAAATTCTACAAACAATACCCCATAATGACAATGTGAAAGAAGTTTGCTTGAAATCTTTGCAAATTTATTCAAAATAAAAAACTTAAAAAATCACATGTACATAAGTATTCACAGCCTTTGCTCAATACTTTGTTGAAGCACCTTTGGCACCAATTACAGCCTTTGGTCTTTTTGAGTATGATGATACAAGCTTGGCACACCTATTTTTGGGCAGTTTCTCCCATTCTTCTTTGCAGGACCTCTCAAGCTCCATCAGGTTGGACGGGGATTGTCGGTGCACAGACATTTTACATTTACATTTACATTTATGCATTTGGCAGACGCTTTTATCCAAAGCACCTTACATTGCATTATACTATAGATTTGTATTGAAGTATGTGCAATCCCTGGGATCGAACCCATGACCTTGGCATTGCTAGTGCCATGCTCTAACCACTGAGCTACAGGAAATTTTCAAGATGTTCATGTCTGGGTTCTGTCTGGGCCACTCAAGGACATTCACAGAGTTGTCCCATAGCCACTCCTTTATCTTGGCTGTGTGCTTAGGGTTGTTTTTCTGTTGGAAGATAAACCTTCACCCCAGTCTGAGGTCCAGAGCACTCTGGAGCAGGTTTTCATCAAGGGTGTCTCTGTACATTGCTGCATTCATCTTTCCCTCAAACCTGACTAGTCTCCCAGTTCCTGCCTAGGGCTGTGTATTGCCAAGAATCTGGCGATACGATACGTATGAATGAGGCATTTATATAGCGTTTTCCTATGTACACCTGTACACCCAAAGCGCTTTACAATCATAAATCTGTATCACGATTTATGATTGTTAAAAAAAAACTGTATCACGATACAGGGGTTACGATACAATATATTGTGATATATTGCGATACTGAAAGGCGATATATTGTTTTATTTCATGTTTTTTTTAGAAAGAGGATCTAATTTTAGAAAAAAAACTGTCATAAAGAACACATCACCACATGCATAAAGCCTGACAAATAAACTTTATTTTATTTAATCAAGACCGTATTATTTGCATTTATAGCACAAATCACTATTTTGTGCAATCTAAGTAAAGGGAAAATAATAAAGTGACTGCAGGATTATTTAGGTGTATGTTTTAAAGGTTCATAGAATAGCAGTTTTTAATTTCTAAATTATTTAACAACAGAAAGTCATCATAGTCCGTTCCATTACTGCATGACTTTTTCATATTTGTTACTGTAAAGCTGCTTGCTTTAAAGCAGGATTTTGTATAAAGTGCTATTTAAATAAACGTGCCTTCACTAAAGTGCTGAACAGAGCTAGTGCAAACATATCCACATTGCTATGATCAGAAGCTTTCCTTCTGCTGTCATTATTGTGTGTTTATTTTGTTATTGAGAGGAAAGCGTGCAGTACATATTACATATTCTATCGAAACACCTTTCTCAGCAGCACGGATGGTGTCGGGATGTTAAGTTAAGAACATTTGTACTGAGTGAGAGTTTTTATGTGGGAGCTTTGGTGCCGTTCTGTCTTTCAGAGGCTTCTCGATGGTCACGGTTTATCCCTCTATCGATGTGAACTGAGTAGAGAGATTCCGGAGAGACTGCACAGAAGGAAAAGGCCAGTGTGTCGATACATCTGTTTGGAGCAGATCTTCAGAACCCTTCTTAGATGTCTCTGGCAAATGTCAAAACTGAACTCTCATCAGAAGCCCAGTAGGCTTGTTTTGCCTCTTGTATGTCTGGTTTCTGTAGCCTCTAGACAGAACTTTCAGCTATCGACATGAAGTCTGCTCCACTGTGCAGCTTATTCTGACCAACAGTCCAGTTATTCTATCTGTCTGTCTGTCTGTCTGTCTGTCTGTCTGCCTGCCTGCCTGTCTGTCTGCCAGCCAGCCATTCTGTCTGTTTGTTGTTATGTCTATCATTCTATCTGTCTTTCTGTCCGTCAGTCAGTCTACCTATCTGTCTATTCATCCATCCATCCATCTAGCTATATGTCTATCCATCCATCCATCCATCCATCTGTCTATCCATCCATCCATCCATCCATCCATCTGGCTGTCTGTTTATCTATCTGTCTATATTCTGTCTGTCCATCTTGCTATTCTAGCTATTGTTCTCTTTAGATATCATTCTTTATATCTTTTTATCTATCTGTCTATCCATCCATCCATCATCTATCTATCTGTCTGTCCGTCCGTCCGTCTACCTATCTGTCTATTCATCCATCCATCCATCTAGCTATATGTCTATCCATCCATCCATCCATCCATCTGTCTATCCATCCATCTAGCTATCTGTCTATCCATCCATCCATCCATCCATCTGGCTGTCTGTTTATCTATCTGTCTATATTCTGTCTGTCCATCTTGCTATTCTAGCTATTGTTCCCTTTAGATATCATTCTATTAAATTTGCTTTTTTAGTTAACTTTCCGTTTCGGTTCATTTTAGTTCTGCTTTGGACCCTGTTTTACCTAATGAACGTTTTTGAGAAATTGTGTGTTTATTGTTCTGACAATGTGTGTATCCTCTCCATGTGAATGGTAAGATTAATCCAATGTCCTTGAAACCCCTTGCATTTGCCTGCATTGAAGCCGTGCTCATGCTATGGCCACAGCCTCTGGGAAATGCAAATATATGTAGCTCTAAGGCTAATCATTATTTCTATCCACACAAGCCGTATCTCCTTCTATCAATCACTGCTCCCATCTCTGTCACCTCTACAATGCTTGTTCCTTATGCCCCCTCATTTCAAATCCAACTCTTTGGTGACTGGCTGTCTGAATGTGTCCTTGCTATACAATGCTATACATGGTCTCCCCCAGGGTGTAGGCCCCCTTTGTTAGGCATGACTCTCATTCCATGGCAAGGGACGTCAAGGGCATCCTGGTCTATCTCATGGCATGCTCCAACTACCTCCCCCCTGGCAGTTATTATTGCCCATCCCCTGGGTTGTAATCCCACACAGACTAATTAAACAGGGTCAAAACCATTACAGTACATAGTATGGGAGCCTCCTTGTCACCTTTGAAGGTGACTATGAGCAGCTCATGACGCAGGTATTCTTTTAGTTGGTAGTTTAGGATGAAGATATAAAGTTACCAAATGTATAATTTTCATATAGCTCTGATTATTCATATATATTTAGTTATTTATTTTTATCTTATGAGGTGCTTTATCTTTCATTCTCAGTCTCCATAGCATTGATATTCATTGCTTCTCATGTTGCTGTCTCAAATAGAAATTGATTCACATTACATGGTATAGAATTCATCACTTAAGTTTCAACAGGGCTCATATGCTCTGTACAATCTGTATCTGACTTAAGGCAAGTTTTTGTGTTCTCCAAATCAAAATATGCGTCATTAAGCAGAAATTGATTTAAAGAAGCATGTAAAAAGCTCAGAGTAGTCAGAACCTCTAAACTGGCCTTCAGTTAAAGCACTTTGCTCATTACGAACAAGTTTGTTCGATATAGTAATGAGAGGAAATGCAATCATGAGAAACCAAGACAGTTTCTATGAAGTTAGTTTTCAATTAATTCCAACAAATCCAACTCTGGCAGGCATAGCAGAATCACTAGCTGGAAATATGCATTTGGGGATCTGTCTGTTTCAAAACACTGGATAGTGGAAGGGTTTTCACTTTGCTTGAACAGAAAAAGACCTATGAGCCTCTGCTTCATTTGCATCATTTCTTCTTTAAATATATTCACCCTTCTTATACTCTTCTCAGCAGAAGGTCAAAACAACTTTTTTTCCTTGGACCGCCTTTCAAAAGTAGCTGTATATTCTGATTGGTGCTGACTGCAAACTGAAATTGAAATACCGATAGCTTTCAACGGGTATAGTATCCTTTAGTTCAGACAGGTTGGGAAAGTTCTTCAGAGAAGGTGAAAATCTTGCCAAGATTAAATGAAACTTTAACCCCTTTTGCCCTACAGACATTGGAGCACATCCAAGAAGAATTCGGAGGACTTACATTTGCTTTTTTGCAGCCCATTTACAGGACACCTCATGAAACATGCACCGGCTGGTTGATGCTACATCTCGTTCACTCAGTAGACCTGACTCACTCGGCACATTGTTCTTTAGGTTCAATCCTCTGCTGCTGGTGACTTCGAATGGATGAAATGTTTGGTGGTTTGTTCCCTCTTACTTCTTTTTCTTCTGTCTTACTCCCTCCCCCTTTTTATTTTAAATAATGAATGTCCTGTGTAAGAGAATCTGAGCTTGGGAAAGACTGACATCATTGAAAGGGATCCTGAGCATCGTGGGTTAAGTTTCCGAGCAGTTTTAAACACTGGTTGGCAGAGGAAAAGTAACAGTTCAAGTGGTAATGAGTGATCGGTACAGAATCTCTGGCTGTGTGCAAACTTTGGAGAGAGAAATTATTTTACAGACATCACCTTCCCCCTAATATTGTGCTGAAAACTTCTGACCTTCATATACGAATTACATCTATAATGACTTATATATTTAATTGTGTACATACACTACTGTTCAAATATTTGGGGTCAGTAAGAGTTTTGTAAAGGTCTCACTAAAGCTGATTTATATGATCAAAAATACCATAAAAATAGTGAAATATTATTACAATTTAATTTTTTAATTTTAATATATATAATAATTTATTTCTATGATGGCAAAGCTGAATTTTCAGCAGCCATTACTCCAGTCTTCGGTGTCATGTGATCATGCAGAAATCATTCGAATATTCTGATTTGGTGCTCAGGAAACATTCATTATTATTAGTGTTGAAAACAGTTGCGCTGTATGATTTTTGATGGATGGATAGGTTTAAAAGAACAGCATTTATTTGAAATAAAAATATTTAGTATCATCATAAACAGCCTCTTTTGATCAACTTAGTGCATCATTGCTTAATAAAAGTATTCATTTATTTAAAAAANCTGATTTGGTGCTCAGGAAACATTCATTATTATTAGTGTTGAAAACAGTTGCGCTGTATGATTTTTGATGGATGGATAGGTTTAAAAGAACAGCATTTATTTGAAATAAAAATATTTAGTATCATCATAAACAGCCTCTTTTGATCAACTTAGTGCATCATTGCTTAATAAAAGTATTTATTTAAAAAAAAATCTTACTAAACCCAAAATTTTGAACGCTAGTGTATGTACCTATATCTATCTTTCATTTCTATCCCTGCATCTCAAACAGCTCCCTAGCTTCCTAGGTCGTGTATCAGTATACCGTGTAAATGAATGTGGCCGACTCCCTGATCAGTGCCCTGACTACTGAACTAGGGAGCTGATTGAGACGCACGCTATGTCTCCTTCCCTCACAGGCAGTCCAATGGCACCACAGTGGATTTCATTGCCTTTTTAAAATGTTCTGTCAGGAAGTTATTTAGTACTTTGTAATACCAGACAGAGAAGTGGAACTTTAGCAATAGCAGACTTTTTTATAAATAGGCAGAGATGATCATAAAAACCATGAGCACTCTCCTCGCTTCCTTAAATTGATCATAGGATGGGCAGTTTCTCTGTAAGCACCTCTTTTTTCCACTTCCTCCCACCTGTCCCTGACCCTCTTCACAGTGCAACGTGAACACTGAAAACGCATTAAACAAACCCAGTGATTTATCACAGGCTGACCTATGGTGACACTCAGGCTCTCCCGCACCTAAGGGGAGATTGATGGGACCACCAACATAAAGCCTTTGAAGTTGTGACCTTTCAGTGTCCTTTCTCTGATTTCCCCTCTTTCTTTAGGTTTTATTAGTAGTGGAATGTGAAAAAGCATTTGGATCCTCCATTCTACACTTGAACAGTGCTGTGGTTGTTGTTGGTAACTGCTGTAAGATCCCAAGTGTCCATGCCTGTGATAATATGGTGAGTCTAACAGGTGGGCACTTATAACCAACCAAAGTAACAAGTAAATGTATATTCTAAATACTCCTAAGTGTATTGTATTCTATTTTAAATGTAGAATCATAATGTGAGTTTATAAGTACATATACTGTATGTAGGTATAATGTTCAGTCCGACAGTAATTATCACTAATATACTCAGGGCCTTGTATCATCCTGAAAGGGTTTATTTTGTGCTAACGATTGTCTGAGTGTACATAAAATGGGTTGCTCCATGGGCATTTTTCAAAAAAAAAAATTCACATGAATTATTGATTTAAGCTGAAATTATTTGAGAAGAAAAAAAAGAGGCTGTGGAGTAATACAAAAGTCATGAGAGCTGTGTAATAAATATTAATGTTCTTGGTNTTGGTCTTTAAATTTAAAATTTGTATTATATATATATTTATATAATATATATGTATATATATATATATATATATATTTGTGTGTGTGTCTAAAGTTTTTTTATTCTAACAATACTAGAAGAATAAAAGAATATAGAGTACCCTATTGAGTATCGGACTGTTTTCATAAACCTTGTTTCTTTGTATTTGTTGGTTATGTTTGTTTTGTGAATACCAATGAAGGGATTAATATGAGACCAGAAGGATAAAAAGGAAAAAAATGAGCTTTTGAAAATGAGAGATCTCATTAACCCCCCCCAATCTCTCTCTCTCTCTCTCTCTCTCTCTCTGTTTCTTATTTTCTCTCACACCACCAAGATTTTCCTTTCTGGATCCCACCATGACAACAGCTGGCTATTATGTGCTTTCTGACCAACCATATGTGTCTTTGTTTACACCCTTCAATATCTGTAGGCAAATGTACACTTCACCATATGTGTTGCATTCAGTTCTGTCCACTATGCATTAGTCTCACTGTCGTGACGTCAGAATGGGCCAGCTTTACATTTGATAGTGGTAATTGTGTTGAGAGTGGAGGTGAATGCACTGTAACCATATCAGCAATAGATTAGAAAAGGCTCTCCAGTTCTGCCCTTTGAGACCCAGAGCAGTGGATTCAAGTTATTTTCCATTAACAGAGTTAACTTCATGCTCCACGACCAGAACGATTTTTATCCAAAGAAACACAAAGACTGCTGTAAAAGCAAATCACAACAATTCTGCCATCAGTGTCTTTGGTTTGAAATACCTATTGAGTAATGATAGCATCACATCTGGTAGGAAATTATTTATTTGCTCAGAAGGAATTTAATTCAGTCATGCATTCACTTGAATGTACTGTGCTTGAAGTTCTTGAGCTGTGTAGTGTAATGGGTCTTTTTAATAAATTTGTACATATTTAAAGGGTTAGTTCACCTAAAAATGTAATTTCTGTCATTAATTACTCACCCTCATGTCGTTTCACACCCATAAGACCATCATTCATCTTTGGAACACAAATTAAGATATTTTTTTATTAAATCCGAGATTTTTTATTTTTTTTAATCTCTCATAGAAAGCAATGAAATAACCACATTCAATGTCCAGAGAAGTAGTAAAGACATTGTTAAAATAGTCAACATGACTACAGTGGTTCAACCTTAATGTTATGAAGCGACGAGAATACCTTTTGTGCGCAAAAACAAAACAAAAATAACTTTATTCAACAATTTCATCTCTACCCATCAGTCTCCTACGTAGTTGACGCATTGCAGCACTTCCGTGTTTACCTCTGAACGCCAGCTCAGTTTTGCCTGACGCTTAATGACCAATAATGAGTCGACATTCTGACTTAGTACNACCTTAATGTTATGAAGCGACGAGAATACCTTTTGTGCGCAAAAACAAAACAAAAATAACTTTATTCAACAATTTCATCTCTACCCATCAGTCTCCTACGTAGTTGACGCATTGCAGCACTTCCGTGTTTACCTCTGAACGCCAGCTCAGTTTTGCCTGACGCTTTTCACGTGAGCATGATGCTGATGCTGATGCTGATGCAGGAGCCGGCCAATAATGAGTCGACATTCTGACTTAGTACACGGAAGTTCTGCAATGTGTCTTCAATGTAAACTGCTTAGGAGAATGACAAGATAAAGAGGAAATTGTTGAATAAAGTCATTATTTTTGTTTTGTTTTTGTGCACAAAAAGTATTCTCATGACTTCATAAAATTAAGGTTGAACCACTGTAGTGTTTCATCAAAAATATCTTAATTTGTATTCCGAAGATGAACGAAGGTCTTACAGGTTTGAAACGACATGAGAATGGGTAATCAATGACAGAAATGTCATTTTTGGGTGAACTAACCCTTTAAAAGGAATGGTAGAACACTGATATTTGCATTTTTTGAGAAATGCTAAATTTAACCTATATATTATTATTGAATCTAACTGTGGCCAAAAGGTGACACAAAATTCAAAAAAACCCATCCCAAGAGATTTACTGAATTTAATGCTCTCAATTGCTGCCTCTAATTTGGAAGGTGTGACTGGAGATTTAAAGGGATAATTCAGTACTCTGTAATCATTTACTCACCCTCATGTAATTCCAACTTGTATAACTTTTTTTCTTCTGAGGGACATAAGAAGATATATTAAAGAATGTTAGTAACCAAACAGTTTTGGTTCCCATTGAGGGTGGGTTAGGGTGAGGGGGGTAAGAGAACTATGCATTTAAGTATAGACTGTGATTAATGGTAACTGAAGACCATTCTTCACTAGGTGAGTGTTAGATCTGATTTCAGAACAACGTACTGTACTATAACAGAATGAGTTTCATTGGACCATGATTTCAAACCATTCAAGTAAACTTTAGTCAAGTTCTGTAGATAAGAAATTTCTGTTTAAGCAAAGACTTTAGTTACTTGTCTCTAACTCTTTTTATTTTAGGATTACAGCAGCCAAACTTATTTTACAATCATATTAATTAATTATAAGATTTTCACTTGAGAGAAAATAACTCCTTTGACACAATCCCACTGTGTGAAAGGTCAGTTACTCCCATATCATTTACCCAGTTATGTAAAGCTGCAATTCCTTCATTTACTTTTGATATAAAGCTCTGTCAATAGAGGTTCTTTCTGACCTCTATAAATTTTCTAACATTTATTTAGACCCACACTTTGAAGTTGAATTATTCAGTATTCAGCTTTCTATTTCCTATTTCACTCAGTAAGAGACAAAATAATTAGTGTATTCAGTTTAAGGTTATGTGCGAATGAGAGTGGCAATATGCGAGCAGATCCATTTAGTTTTAAAGTTTAAAAGCTAGCTTTTACCACTAACTCTCTGTCATGTAAATTAAGCAATGAATTGAAAATGTTTGACTCAATAAAATGATTAGTTCACAAATTGTGAAGGCGAGAAGGAATGGAAGTTAAATTTAGTCTGTTTTTAACTCAAAGCTATACTTCAGTATCACTTCAAGACTTGCAATATAGCACACAAGTCTTATGAGCCACTTTTATGTTTTTTCTTTCAAAGCTTGACAGCACATGACTTTATCCACTTTCATTATATCAAATGACCAGGATATTCTACAGAAAGTCTCGCTTTTCATTCCACAGAGGAGAGAAAGATGTAAGGAGTTTGGTTCGGCATGACGGTGAGTAAATAATGACAATTTTAGATGAACTACTCCTTTAAAAAGTGTGTGTGTGGGTGTGTGTGTGTGTGTGTATGTATGTGGGTGGGAGGGTGAGATTAAAAGCAAAAGGAGCACAAACGCCCCATGATGAAAGGATCTCAGTGAGGCTGGCCGATTCTGACCTGTATTTGATTAAGAAGACTGCAGAGAGCTTGCTGCTGAGTTCTATAGAGGTGTGGTGTGTGTCTTTCTGTGTCTGTATCAGCATTTTAATAAGGCCGTTACGCTCCAGAGTGCATCTCAAATACAAGGTATTATCATTTATGGTAATCCTAAAGATGTTTCACAGCACAACTATATTACAACAGCTAGTTATAGCTAAGATGCTTTGACATGTTTACCAAAGATTAGAGACTTCATTAATTTAGCACTAGCTTAGTAGCATTTAATCAGAAAATGGTCAAAATTTATTTGCCAATGAAACAATATCATAATTATATATGCTGAATGAGAGAATCACCAAATTAGCAATGCTGGAATTAGTTCAATCATTGAATCTTTTGTATAAGGGCAGATATGGTGGATGATGGCTACATTTCATTCCATCCTGTTAACCTTCATGTTCTGCTTGGTGTTCGTGAGATCCCAAGGCCATTACATATATTTATTTATTTATATTATATGTGCTTAACATTGAAACATTAGGTTAATACTTCTAAATTGATAACATAACAAATAGATTTTCTACTTTTTAAATGTAGGCCTATTTTTCTCTGTTTGTTCTGAAAAGTGCTTGCCGCCTTTGTGGTAAAACATGGATAAAGCTTCAATAATATCTGTCTTCTTGGTTTTGATTTGCTTTCTGTTACCTCAAAGAGCTTGGTTTATGTTCATATTTGTTGTCAAATAGGTGTATTTTGAAGTATGTATGACTGGATTCATTACATTTCTAGTATGAGGCAGCTGCTTCCTTTCTCTCTATATTATTAGACCGGCCATTCCACTTCCCTCCTGTTTGATCACTGAGGGCTGTACTGTACACTGCTGTCACAAGAGAACATGACTCAGGCCCAGCCAGTGGCACATGTTTTTTAAATGAGGTCTGAAGCTTTGTCATTTACTTTAGAGGTCATTCATTAACCTTGTTCTGTTTGTCTTGAACTTTTCTCCTTCGGCTATGACAGTCCTATGGCATTCAACATGGACTATGTGTAGCTACTGGTGACAAAGGAACACAAAGGCATCATTTTGTGAGCATACAGTATATATGTGTGGTGTATGTTCACCATTTACAACCATCATCATTTATTTCACAAAAGGTCCAGAGCATTATTTTTTCATAATAGGATCTGAGGCAGTTGAGCTCCAAAAAAAGGTGTTCTGAAATGTACTTTTTTTTTTCTTAGGAACTGAAGTTTCAGCAGTATTATTCCAGTATTATTTATATAATTTTTATTTGAGTTCTAATCTTATGTGCTTTTGTCATTTTTTTTAGCATTCTGTTAAGCTTAATTGATTTTTAAGTTTTAGTGTCAGTAATTTTAGTATTTTAACATTAACATTATTTTAGTTAGATGCCTGTTATTGGTATTCTGGGTAGTCTGTTTTGGGTGGGTTTTGCACTTTTTTTTTTTTGTTTAAATTTGGTTTCCTTGGTCTTTCATTGATTGATTATGATCTGCACCTGTTCTCTATTTCGTTGATTAGTTTGACTTGTGTTATTTATACCCTGAGTTTGTTCAGTTCATTGTCCGTTCTTATCAATATTATTTTGGACGTGGTTTTGTATCCAATATTCTAAGAAGTGTTATTTAGGGGTTCAAATGTGTAGCGCTGAAACCCTATTGTTATTGTTAAAATTTAGAGATTCTCTGGAATCTGATTGTCAATAATTATAAAAATAAAAAAAAGCTGAAATTTAGATTCACAGTCCCTAAGGGCCACCAAAACATTCAAATTGGCCAGAGCCACTTTTACTGCTATAACTCCTGAACGGATTGAGATATTTTCACCAAACTCAGCACATGTAAGAGCTCATTCTGTGGTCATGTGAAAAAGGAGGATGTGGCAAATGGCCACTTGTTGGCGCTATAACAGGGGGAAAAAAACATGAAAATGGCTATAACTACTTCACTGTTAGTCCGATCGACTTGGCATGCAGTGTCATTGACCAAGGTGCCATGACTGTCTATGAAGACATTGACGCATCTCAAAAAACATGTCCACCATCGGCCAATGAAGTATGAGCAGCTATCAGACAAGGTTAAGGAAGGCCGATCGAAAGGAAACTCGGTGGGCCTGTTTAACTCACGGCCCTAGAGGCCTGTGAGAAAGAAATTGGCCACCGGGGGGGGCGGCTTCGTGTTTTTCACGTGCGTTAAGGATTGTGTATCGTGCAATTTTTCGCACTTTACCTCTAGTACCATCAAATCGTTTGTTAAATATTGGAGATTATTTCGAAAACCAACTTTGGCAAACTAGTCCTAGGTTTTTGGCTCAACCTTGATAAAACCACTGGGTGGGGCAAAATATACTCAAAAGCCTATAAATCCTAAATTAAAACTTGGAACTTCAAGAAAATAGGTGAGCACATATTACATAAGATTCTAAAGAAGCATGCCAACTTTTATGGAGATCGGAACATAGGTGGCACTATAACTGTTAAAAAACTTTAAAAACCATGTATTTCCTATAAGTAAATTGCCTGTATTGGCTGTAAATGGTCTTTTCCATCAACGATTGAAAAGGTTACAGGCTTACTGAATGAAAGTCTAAGTTTTCATTTGATATTTATATTTCATTTTAAACAAGTTTTAATTAGCAATAACAACACTGCATTTACGACGGACGTTTAAGATGTTATTCACTGAAAATATTCATAAGAAGCTTAGCAGAATATTATGTTGCGCTCTTCCATGCAATGAAAGCATTTTTGGAGTTTGATAGTTTTAGGTCACTGTATGTTTATATCAAACATTCTGCTAAAGTTCTCCTTTTTGTTCCATGTAAGAAAAAGTATTTTTTATTTTCACTTTAAGTATAATGGCTTTTTTTTTTTTATATATATACTAAAATGATCATACACTCTAAAAAATGCTGGGTTAAAAACAACCCAAGTTGGGTTGAAAATGGACAAACCCAGCGATTGGGTTGTTTTAACCCAGCGGCTGGGTTAAATGTTTGCCCAACCTGCTGGGTAGTTTTATTTAACCCAACAATTGTTTACAAATTACTGTATTTCTTGCTTAAAATGAACCCAAAATATGTTGGAAATTAACATTTATTAATATGTTTAATAAACAAACATTTATTAATACTTTTTTTGAATAATATTTAAACAATAAACATTTATTAAATTGCTTATTAATAAATGCTCATCTTTTTTATTATTATTGTTGCCTCTAGTAATTATGAGTCTGATTTTTAATTTCCAACCTATTTTGGGTTCATTTTAAACCAGACCTATAGTAATTTGTAAACAATTGTTGGGTTAAATAAAACTACCCAGCAGGTTGGGCAAACATTTAACCCAACTGCTGGGTCAAAACAACCCAATCGCTGGGTTTGTCCATTTTCAACCCAACTTGGGTTGTTTTTAACCCAGCATTTTTTAGAGTGTAATAAAGCAACTTCAACCTAAAACATCAATCAGCCTACTTATTCTGACTTGGCAGAACCAAGCTTCGTTCCCCGTGTTTGATGCTGTGGTGTGCTAACATACTGTCAATATTCCCGCTGTAAGCAGTGTATCGGCAGAGGAATGAGAAAGAGCCCTATTAACTAGCTAGCTAGCAAATACTTCCTGACAAGAATATTGAATTCTTTTGCAATGTAATGATTAATTGGACCAGGCAATGTAACAGCCCAGCACGTGTTTGCTTATCAGAGTAAGTTCTCCATTAAAATTAAAATATATCATGCCTGCCGGGTTTTAATTATTGAAAACTCCTTTTCCCCCCCCATTTTTTTCTTGCCCCTGGGCATGGAGAGGTGTGGAGGTGAGAAGCTGACTGATTCAGTCTATTGGTTTTGTTATGATGTGTGTCGATGGCTGCTTGGTGTGTAGAAGAAACTTCATTTGAGAGCTGGAATTCATTCTAATGAGTTAATGATTCTTTGCACGGTTTGCAGGAATGGCGATTCAATTTGGATGACTGTCTGTGGGAAGGCCAGATAAAGCTGAATTATCTGTCCCAGGATTGCGTGGTCCTTCAGTCCACAGACACCCGTATAGCCGCTGGGTTGCAACAGAAAAATATGAGGCTCTGTGTTCTGTGTATTTTGCTGGAAGCTGTTATCTCCATGGCAGTGCTCGTGTCCTGTCTTGGTCTATTCTTCATTCTTCGGTAGCCTGTTGACAGGTCAGGGTATTTGGGAAATGTTGAGAGGCTCCGATTGGCCTCCTCTCGTCTTCAAATTCAACATATACACAATTTGTACACATTTTGACTAAACATAATTCGACAACATTATGACTGAATGTTTGCTAAGAAGTATTCCCTACTAAAGCAAGGCGGTATTTGACTGGTAAGCATATACAAAGCAAACTGGTGGGAGTGATCTTGGATGGCAACATGCCCAGTGCATTTTGGTGCATTTTGGGTGTTGAAGTTTTCTTGCCTATTTGGCAAAAGGGATGACAACAGACATCTTTCTCTGTTTTCTCTAGTCAGGTAGCACCGATTTCAAAAAATATTTTTTCATTTCTATTGTATAGGCAGCCAAGTTTTATTGAAAGCCCATTTTCAAGTGGTGAAGTACACCTTTAACAAAAGAAAACGTGATGAGTTAAAGCAACCATGCCAATGTAGCTTGCTTCTAAAACTGTTTGAGCTCTTTTATCGTGACTCATGTTTCACGGGACATGTACCCGAGCGCTTCACTTCGTAAGTGCAATACTGTACCAGGTGAGCTACCAAGCAAATTTAGGTAGAGGCACATTTTTCCAATGAGTCTATAGTTATTGTTCAATATTAACCAATATCCAAATATTCAGCCATTGTTGTATTGCAGTAATTTTATGCAGTTACTTTATGTAATAAAGGTCACTGCTATATAGAAAATAATTAATTTGAAAAAAATTAATTTGTTGAGGGTAAAACTGACCTTCAGGGTCCTCAAACGTGGGTTCGGTGTTTCAGTAAAGTAATAGTCCTCAGTGCCTAGTTTTTTATTCAGTTTCTGAGAGATTAAATCAGATCCCACCCCATTTTTTTCCCTCATCCTGTTTCATTTGTAAATGTATCACATTACGGAAGTTTAATGGATTGGAAAAGCAGTTTCATGACGACTTTAACAGGAGAGAAGATGATACATTGATAATCTTTCATTCAAAAAAGAACGTTTTTCTAATGTTCTGATTTGATTCATGATGGGCCTGTAAATGGAGCCATAGCGTCTGTAAACTGATCAGAGATCAGGGAAGTGAGATGATCGGGTTGAGCGCTCAAGTTCTTATCCAGGTGTGTCATTACAGGTAACCTGAGCAGCAGGGTAAGGGCTGCTGATGTAAATAGACTCAATTAATGTGGAAACAAAACACTGCACGCACAGCAGAGACCACAGAAAGTCCCTCAATGTGAAACAGACGGTCCTGTTAGTTTCACTGCTGGCTGCAGTTATTGGCAATGCCATGTGTCCTTGTAAACTATATCATTTGATGTTGTTGACAAGAAGTGGACGCTTCTAGAGTTGCATGCGAGAGTTAATTGATAGGCAGATGGATTCATTGTATAGAACATGAGGTTTGTTTGAAATGCTGACGGGGTTCTTTTGGTACAGGAAAGGCTCAGATGTGCTTCACCCTGTGCAGATGATGAAGACCATTCTATTTTTGGCCCTCCTGTATGGGGATATCCGGTCTGCAGTTTGCTCTCTCACAAGCACACACACATGAACACTAGACACACACGCAAAGAGGTGGTTTGACTGCAAGGGAGTTCTACGTTCCTGGCTGTTCTCAAATTCCAATTTAAGCTCAAAGGGAGGTTTGATGTCTGCATAAAGGGATAGGTCTATGCATCCCATCCTCCAGCATTAATGTTTAATACAGAACACCATGGAAGGCTTCAGACTGCATATCTTTCTCTTTAAAAATCTCCAATGCTACGACCAGCCCAAATTCCAGATGACTGACATCTGCCGTCCCCCAGGAGAAAACTCATTTAACCTGCTTCCCTTAGCTGCCTTCAGGATTTGATTACAAATTTGAATGTTATGTAAATCACCCTGGATTAGGATTGCTGTCCGATAATCAAAACAGAGCATGGTTATGTACGAACCAGCATTTCCTGCTCCATCTCACCTAGTAATTGTGCTTCAAGCACAGCAAAAATCACATCTTTGATTATATTGATTCCATTGGCGGGGGAGGGAATTCATCAAACACCTATATTATTGGGATTGAGAAAGTCTCACAGCTCTATAACTAATTCTCCTCCACTCTGGCAGACCACTGTTTGGCAGTAATCTAGCTATTCACACATCTGCTTGAGGAGCAATTAGGTTGATCGGAATTTACACTGAATCAGACGGATGTCAGTGGGACACACAACTGCCCATCAGCTGCTGAAGCTGCTCCACGTCCCGTCCCCCAGCCTGACACTCTCATCAGTCTGACCCCATCCCTTTGTCACTGGGGATTACAGTTTAATCCTCCAACTGATTCCTGTCCTTTTCCCCCTCTGTCTCATTCTCAAACAGTCTCTTTTTCTCTTAAATGTTGTAGAGACATCACTTGATGAAGCCACCCGCTTGTGTGTTTATAAATCACACAAGGCTGTCGTCTGGGAGACAACAAGAAATATTGTCCTAGGCCCTTTGACAGGGGGGTCCACTAAAGGTGAAGATACACTGGGCAACTTTTTGAGCAATGTTGCCGGGCAATGTCGCAGAGCGATTATGCTTGGGCACTTTCCCATTGAGCATGGGAAACAAATTTCGATCTAAAGTAACCAGATTGAAATTTGTTGCCCATTCTCAATGGGAGAGTGCCCAAGCATCATCGCTCGGCAACATTGCTCAAAAAGTTGCCCGGTGTATTATTACCTTAAGGTATAATATAACTTGTCCTATGTTTGAATTCAAGTAATGGCCCTGAAATCACATGTAAGCTACATCCCAATTCAGATGCTGCATCCTTTGAAGGCTGATTGCTTCACAGTGGCGTGACGAAGACTGTCCCAAATCAAAGGCTCCTTCAAATGCGGCCTTGAAATGCGTCCTTGGTTTCCCAGGCAATGAAGGATACAACAGATAGATCCTTTGCAGCCTACCCCAGAATTCAGTGCGTGCCAGTGACAACAGGATTTATTTATTTATTTATTTTTGGGGGGGAGAGAGAAAGAGAGAGAGAAATTGCTGGATTACACTTTTAAATGAAAGTATTGGGCTTCAACTTACTCGACTATCTAATGATACAAATGTAAAAATAAAAATAAAAACTTTAAAGCGGTTCAAATGTTCACATATCTTACTAAAATGTGATTTCATATAGTTTATACTCTTCATTATATACAGAAATGGATCAATGTGAACATACAGGTTGTGAACCCTGTTTATATAACTTTCAAAAAAGTCCAGTACAAATGTCAACGGCAGCTATCACAGTTGCTAGGCGAAAGAACAATCATCCGTAGGCTAGACTGTCCCATTTAACAATGGTCTGTCTGACCTTTGCGGCCTTCGAAGGCGTGACCTTTGAAGTCCGAGTCCTTGAAAGATGCAGCCTCTGAATTTGGACACAGCTATAGAGTAGGTTTGGACTAATTGATAAAATCAATAACATCAGTAATGGAAATAATCGAAGACAAATGTCTTTATTGATTTTTCAGGTGCACATCAATTTAAGCTAAGTATATATGACCGACCCGCACACATTACATGTATATCACATTGTGTGTGTGGGGGGGGGGGGAATTATATATATATTGCGCGCACAATGTATAGCATACATAATACATACGTTATGTTCTTTGTTTGAAGGAAATCAGATCAAGTACATATTTGACATTAACTGATTATCAAATATAGCTGTAAGAAAAAAAAAATTGAAGTTGTAAATAAAGATTAATAAAGTCTGTTTTTCAAGAAAATACAATTTCAGTCTTTGAACTTGCCATTTCTTTGTTATTATTTCATTTTTACAACAAATTCCAGAGTGTTCAGTTTTTTAGTGTACATATATTGGAAAATACACAACCTCAGAATGGCTTTATTATGTGGCAAACGTACATAAATGTATGATTGAAGGGGTTCAAAAATGAGACGGTCAAGAGGGGGTGGATATGCATATATCAGCAGTGCATATCTGTGCAATCATTCATGGGTTTTATGTGTGCAGACCCTTGGCATCCAATGATGGAGGGTGTGAGTGCACAATGCCAGCTGTCTCACTTTCCATTCATATGCCACCAGGACCTGCGCAAACTGCTTAGTTATTTTAGAATTTCCCTAGGCATGCACAACCTAATGAGTACAGTATGCACACTTTGTACGCGTCTGTTTGTAAGCTCCATAATAGTGCTGCCAGGTGAGCAGCATGTATGCAAATACTGAATCAAACTAATTGGGCTGTCCTGGGGTGTTTGCACTGTGTGCAATGCATAAATAGACATCATAATCTCTACTGTGTGTACAGCAAACACAGATGCACTTACCTGTAGATATATGAACTGTCGTAATGGAATATTGCGTTTGATGAAACAACCTCATGATACAAATATTCTGTTGGGAATGCAGACTATTTTGCATTATGATCTTCATATTTAGTTACTGGAATCGGAAATCGCCATTGTCACCGGGAAAACGGTTCAAGTGTACACTGCGAGTGTAATAATTCATGTCTCAGTCGTGTTGACGCACAATGACGTGCACATCTAAAACTCGTTTAAAACAGGAAACTGTAATACAATAATCTGCTGTTTATAAGGTTTATTGTCGGAGTGCGAACGGTACGTGACCAGGGTTTGCATTCAGTACGTCCCTACGATGATTTAGACTCCCCTTTAAACTTACAGTGCCTCTCTCAAAGCGCGAGAGGGGCGCGAGACCGACCGCCGTTCACTCACACACTCGCTCGGGTCTATGCAGTGATAGTGACTCTGAGCGCGCGGGACAGTAATGATGTGTCAGCGAAGAATATTCGCGCTCTGATCATTTTCCCGCCCCTGACTTCAGCATTCCATCAAGAAGCGTTAAGTAAATACTAAAGTGAGTTCGTTTATCCGGTTATGGAACACTGTGGACAGAAAATATCTCTGCTGAAGAAAGTGAGGACCGGAGTCGTGGCGAGGGGTGAGTTGGGAGTTTCTACTTTGATGCTCTTGTAGATTTTTTTTAGTAAACTTTATTTAATCATTAACGTATACATTTTTGCATATCTAGCGTTTTCATCAACTTTTAGGCTGTCAGCGGTGTGTTATGATTTCGCTTTAGCTTTATTTGATGTCTGTGGTTTCATGCATTGACTGTACACAGTTTAACACGTCTTCAAAATAATGTTATTTGAACATTTTTTAAATGTATTTTCAGATTTAATAAAGTTAAATTCAGCAGCGTTTGAACTTAATCATATCATATTATACATTTTTATATTATGGGTTGTGAATGAGCCATTTTCATAAATTCTTTAAGAATGTATTGATGGAATGGGATAGGGATTGGAATCGTAAGGTTGTATATAGAATTAATACTAATTACTATTACTAATATATATAGTATATTAGAATTCTACGAACAATTCTTTTGGTACTTTTGATGAAGAATTATTTGGATATAAGAATGCAGTTCTTTGCTGCCCTCAGCAGTCTGTTGACAAATGATGAGATCGTTTCGGATTTCAACATACAAGAAACAAATTTAATGTAATTCTCGCAAAATGTGTTACATAGACTTTAAAATGACTTTTCATCAACTTTTTATTGGCGGCGTGAATACGATCCTTCAAAATTTGTCAATTATATATTGATTGTGAGTCTGGTTAATTAAGTAACTGCCCTGACTGATTCATAAAGGTTTTTGAATAACCAAAATGAACTGGCTTTGTCTTCAGAAATAATATACTATAATATACTGAAATGTTGGGATTTAAATGTTGCTTGCAAAAAGATTTGTTTGGAATAAACATTTTTGAATGGTTGTCAAAAATGCTCTTAGTAACCAGATGGCAGACATAGACATGGTGGAAATGTTTTACTTTTTCTTTTTTATGGAACCCCCTCTGAGTTAAAGTTACAGTATAATGATCTTTTAAATTTACTAAAGTCGATAAATCACTCAGACGCGTAGTGTATTTTTAAATACGCTTTTTTTAAAGGCAACAGAAGTGGCCCCTGACCCTTCTTGCGTGCTGTCTGTTGTCGCCCATTATTTTGCCATTGTTTAGACACATTTGCAATTATCATGCATTGTCTTCATGGTTCACATGCTTCCTAATTTCCACCCTATTTTAGCACCTGCTTATGTGTGATTATGAAGAATCTTGCTCCCCTCACTTTCTGCTCATCAGCCTGTACTGGAGAGAATGTTCTTGGTAGAGCCACTGCCACTGGGCTGCTCAGCACACTTTCCTCAATTAACTTTCCACACAGTAAAGCAAGCCTCGCTCCCAATGGGAATACGCTTCTATTAATAAATAGTTTATCACTCCCACCCTAGCATAATGAAACACCTTGACAACAGCAAATTATTCAATCTCTGTTAAGAGTTGTGGGATGTCTGGAGGTCTCTGCTAATACACCCAGCCTCCAGAGACTGTGCCAAACAACAGTGTCCTTCTTTATTGAAATACAAAGAGCATGGCTGTAAATATGGATATTATACAATTTCTATGTAGTTTCAACAAACTTATTTTCATGAACACAACTATTTGACCTCTTTGAGTTTTGTTGTCTCTTTGTCTCCAACAGAGTGCAAATGATGTGGGCTGTTTGGCTCTTCACTGAACTGTGCATGAGATCCTATGGGATCTACCTTGGAATAAACACCTCAATGCCCAGTACCCAGGTATCAGGCTAACGGTGAAACGACCATAGCTTCGTCCATTACTTTGATCAACTTTCCTCTTCAATGCCATCATGCCAATCATCAGCAACGCCAATCATGACTTCAGCAACCTCTCGGTCAGTGACGACAGCAGCTTGGACCACATCTTTACGGAGATCCCAGAAACCGAGACCATCAAGGGAGTGTATTATCAACGCGCTCAGTTCATTCGCCGATCGGAAGATCTGCTTTCGGTAGACCACGGCCTGCAGGCCCTCATCAACGTGGGTGGCAACCGTTACACCTTCCCTTGGAGTACGCTGGAGCAGTTCCCCTTGACACGCTTAGGACGTCTAAAACCCTGCAGCAGCCCTGAGGAGATTGCTTGCGTTTGTGACGATTATGATGAAGCCCGCCATGAATTTTTCTTCGACCGTAGCCCCAATGCATTTCGTATAATCCTCAACTTCCTAGCAGCAGGAAAGCTACGAATGTTACGAGAGATGTGCGCACTCTCGCTGCACGAGGAGCTCAACTATTGGGGCGTGGAGATGGCCTACATGGAACGCTGCTGCAAGCGCAAGATGTACACGCGCATTGAGGAGGTCGCCGAGCTTGAGCGGCGGGAGGAGGAGCGCCGTCAGCGCAGTATGCAGCTGCGCCCTCCTGTTGTGGAGACACGTTACCGCAAATTCATGAACGATCTGAGGGACATGGTGGAGAACCCTCAGTCAGGCTTGCCAGGAAAGATTTTTGCCTGTTTTTCTGTGGTGATGGTGGCGGTGACAGTGATCAGCTTGTGCATCAGCACCATGCCGGACCTCAGAGAGGAGGAGAATAGGGTGAGTGCATACAAAATGTCTCAGGCTGATTAAGGAGATGGGTCACCCAAAAATGAAAAGTCTGTCATCATGTTGTTCCGATCTTTTTTCAGAATATATTTTGTTCCAACAAAAAAAAAAGAGATTTCTGTTATCAATTTCTCACCCTCATGTCGTTACAAACCCATAAGACCTTCGTTCATCTTTGGAACACCAATTAAGATATTTTTGATGAAATCCAAGAGTTTTTTTTTATCTCCCATAGAAATCAACGTTATTACCAAATTCAAGGTCCAGAAAAATAGTAAAGACATCGCCATTAAAATCGCTGTTTACGTTGTATAGACAATGCGGGTTTCCGGGTTCTACGTCAGAACGCCGACCCAATATGCGTCGTGCTCACATGTACAGCGTCAACCAATACTGAGTCGCCATTCTGACATAGAACCTGGAAGTCTGCACTATCTATATAACATCTTTACAACGTAAACTGTATAGGAGAATGACAAGGGACAGAAGAATGAATAAAGTTGTTATTTTTGTTTTGTTTTTGTGCAGAAAAAGAAAACTCATCACTTCATAACATTAAGGTTGAACCACTGTAGTCACGTTGACTATTTTAACGATGTCTTTACTACTTTTCTGGACCTTGAATGTGGTAATTATGTTGCTTTCTATGAGGGATAAATAAAAAAAAACTCGTATTTCATCAAAAATATCTTAATTTGTGTTCTGAAGTTGAACAAAGGTCTTACAGGTTTGGAACGGCATGAGGGTGAGAACTTAATGACAGAAATTTCATTTTTGGGTGAACTAACCCTTTAAGTCTTATGAAGAGATATATGATTGCTTTATATGATATACAGATTTAATTTCAATAATGACATAATTTTCACTTTTGGGGTTAAGTTAACCCTGTATGATCTGGAAAATGTCTATGCTCTCAAATGCGTAGATGCTTTCATATTGAGCCAACACTCTGGAAATAGAGTGATTTACAGTATATGTAAATCCATGTGTAGCCATTCTCTCTATGGTACATTTTACTTCAGTTTGTCTTGATACAAGATATAAGCAGCAAAAGCCAAACACATGTTCAGCTGTTCACTTAGACCCCCTTCTCCTCAGGTAGAATGTGTCGCTGGAGGTGCGTTTCCGGTCTTCAAGCAGACCTGTGCGTGCTGTTCCTAGTGAGAAATAATGAATGCACCTCAGCAGGGCTCCCCAATGTCAGTAAATACCCAGAGAGTAATGAACTGGACCAGCAATGCCTCCACAATGTCAGCAAACATACATAGAGAATAATGAACCAGCTCCATAGAGACCTTTGGAATGTCAGCAGGCACACAGGGGGTCCGCTTGAGAAGACTAGACCTTTTTGCTGTTAAATGACTATGAATTTTAATCGCCCTTAGGCAGACACCTCACACCGTCCAAAGTGTAAGGGGAAGGCCACTGAATGTAGCTTCATTTGCCTGAAGTTTCGCTCCATGTGTTTTGATTGGAAAATTTTATACTTTGTGTGTGTGATTGAATGTGCTTGTGTATATGTCAAGGTAAGATCCGGCAGTGTCTACGCAGTTACGCCAGCATATAGCATCCAACTGGAAGCAGCAGGACTGTCATATTTAATTCACACTGCCGGGCCGTTTGTCAGTGTCACTAGCAGGGTAGAAAAGGAATGGCCTGAGCATGGAGTCATTCATCTCTGCTCATAAATGTGTGTGTGTGTGTGTGTGTCTGTGTACTGTGTATACAAAGATATGTGTGTGCATGTGTTCATTGAGTGATAACAAGATGACCTCCTCTGTCTCTTCACTCTGTCACAGCACTTTCAATTCTTTGTGTGTAGTCGAATGTGAAGATGTACAGATTTATGTTTCACACTTCTATATGTTTACAAGCATAAACATTTTTGGGTGAATTTTTATTCCCCTATAAATTATATACAACACGATTTTAGTTTAGAGCTCAATATCAAATCCGGAAAGACAAGGCAGCAAATCTCTAGTAAACAGGAAACATGAACAGAACTGAGAAACACTGTGAGCAAACTCACAATAAGCTGATAGAGAAAAACAGTGAATAAATTCAACAACCCACAGGCTTGTCTGAACATTTTGACATCAATGTGACCTAAACAGACCCCTGTAGCTTATGCAGCTTGTGTTCTAGCTCTAAATAAACCTATAAGAATGTACAGTGGTCTACAGAAATTATCTGGACACTTGAGGAACCCATAAATAAATAGGAAAGACATTGCATTAAACAACAAAATATCAAACCATGTAGCATTCATTTTACAGAAAAGTTGCACAAGCACACTTTTCAAAATGTTTCCAAAAGGTTTTGAAATTATAAAACAAAATATACAGTTTTGTTTAAAATGAAGACAAACTGTATTTGGACACTTTCTAGTTGTCAAATGTTTGTGGAACATGTCTGTAGTTGTGATCAGTGTGAAAATCCATCCACTGAAAGTCATTGGTGAAGTAAAGTTAGCATAATTTGTTTGCAGATGTCACTTGGTTTGATCATTTGTATCAAATTCTACATCATTCTGGCATTTTTAATTGTGTGATTTAAGTGTCCAAATACTCCGTATACATACTCTCATTGTGAATCCTGAACTCTGTGGTGCAATTGAAACTGTGTTTTGTATTTTAAGCATGATATGGATAGAAATGAGATTCAAAACATTTATGGATTAGAGTATCTAAACTTGTTTAATCTGACAACCTAGGGAATCGTTCCAGAGAGGTTAAGTATCTTGTGTGTTTGCAAGCTGTATTCTCATAATCACAAGCAACACCTTTTTTATATTGTTTAGATAACAATAAATGCATTCTTGGAAGGTGATAAGATGAGTTTTATCTGGATTCATATGCCCTAATACCCTTTATCTTTGCGGAAGCTAGATAAGTCTGAAGCAGTGCTACTGTACTAGAATGGTAATATGTGTACGCATAGGTGTACCTTCGGCAGGTTTGTAACAGTTTATTCTATATAAAAAATGTAAACTAACCTTCATTCTGCTAGTTCTATACTGTAGGGATAAAACATCACATCAGAGAATCTGAGCATCCATAGGATCTGCCCTATGGATCTGTGCTTCACTCTTTCCTTCACTCCTGGATATTTAACTTTTTTCCCTCTCTTGTGTTACGGTAGATGCAATCTAGCCCTGCTTTTTCTAGTTTTCCCTCTGCTTTCTTAAATATTAATTTCTACCCTTCCTTTTCTTCTTTTGGGATTATTTTCTTTCTACCCTCTTTTCTCTGCCTTTTCTCACCTTTACTCTTGTTACCACTCTCTGCCCAGTCCTTCCCCCATGCTGTCTTATACTCTCTCTCTTTTTCAGCTCCCTGGGGCTGCAGGTGTAAATTTTGCTTTGTTTGAACTACAGCTGCAAGGACTCAGAACCGAGGGTGTTTGTATGCTATGAGCATCCTGCAAACTCTCACTCACCAAGTGCTAGTGACACACACACTTATTCACAGTGTCCTGTGAAAGTGAAGCTGACCATCTTAAAGATAAAATTTTCAAAATCAACTAGTAGGTGGATTTCCTGAATGATTAGTCGACTAATCAGTCTTTAGCATAAATTTACTTACCCTCATGTCGTTCTAAGCCTGTATGACTTTCTGCCTTTCTTCTGTGGGACACAAAATAAGATATTCTGAAAGAGTCAGTGGGTCTCATTCACTAATAATTGTGTGGATTATTAGTATTTATACACACATTAGAACTTCTCACGAAAAAATTCCGCCTAATTTACAACATGGGTGTACATACATGGATTTGTTCTTATCATTGCTCTAACGTTAATTAATTTAGAGGATTCTAAATGAGTGGCCGCATGCCTGAGGTCAGAAATTTGCATAAAACACTCTCAAACCATGTCCATACAAGGGCTTTCCGCGCATTCCTTTTCAAACATGACACTCTCTCGGACGCACTCTCGCCTGAGAGCACACGCAGCAAGATCCTCGAGCAATGTCAAGTGTGCCTTCCTCCAAACAAGTAAAAAAATAAATAAATAAATTTAATACAGATCCAGATTACTGTCCTCTGATTAGCCACCTGTACATACGCGTATCCTCATCTTTATGCAGAGGCAACTCGGAGCTCGAGATATAACGCACCTTTTCTTACTCTTTTATTGTATACAGTAAATGTGTGTGTGTGTGTATAAATATATGATGATGAAATATATCTAAATTGAAATATGTATGTATAAAATTTCACCTTAACATGTTTATAAGACCATCCAGAGTATGTGCCTTTTTTGTAAATTTAGAATAAAATTTACAACGAAAAGTTATTGATGACTTGTTTGTGAAAACGTTTGTACGCAGATTTCACACACAAATCCGTGCAACCTGATGTTTGGACCCCGTTGACTTTCATTGTATAAATGTTTTCAATATTTTTCTAAATATCTTCTTTTGTATTCCACATAAGGAAGAAAGTTAAATAGGTTTGGAATGACATGAGGGAAAGTAAATTATGACTGTAATTTAATTGGGTGTACTACCCCTGTACAGGGATGACGCATTTTTGTAGGCCAACCCGGAAGTTAACGGCGCACGGGTTCCCTCGGTTGAAAGCCTATGCATTTTTCCCATAGACTTTTGGAAAATCGCAGAAAATAAGCTCTGTGTTTAACAAAGGGTTCTGACACTTACACGTTTTGTCTATCAAGATAATCTTTACAAGTTAAAACAACATTTATAGATTTTGAAGCCTAAATAAAGTCGTCAGATATAAAAAGCTAACAGTAGGCTATAAACGGACTAATTACAGCACACCATGTCGCAGATCAACATCGTCACCACCAAGCGTCCTCACACTTTATTTAGAAAACAACTCTATTTAAAAACATGCTCACTGATTATGATCTGCGCTGTGTATGAATACTTATCCACTTTTTCATGAGAAATGCTGTCCAAATGTCCTGTTTGTCATGATGACGTCTAAAGTCCCCGCCAAAGGAAGTAGTCCATTTTAGCAATTTGTTAGCAACCGCTGATTTTAAGACACAGTAAAAGTTTGAAAAATCACAAGTGGGTTATAACTGGTGTGTTTTATGTCATAGATCAAAACGTGAAAGTATTTAGAGGCTTTGTTAACCACAGACCTTATTTCAGGCGATTTAGCAAAAACCCATTCAAAAAACCCATAGACTTTACGGCGTTGGAACCGGAAGTCCTAAAATGCTAACTCGCTTCCGGGTTTTGCCTACAAAAATGCATCATCCCTGAGGCACTCTATTAGGCTGGTTTTTGATGTAACCTGATATTCCAGCCCAGGCTCATTAGAAAAACATACCTGTGGGAACATTCTTGCAAAATGAAAATACATAGCGCCATGTACGTTTCATGACAGTTTCGATGTGAAATGTCAACTGAGTGGTGCTAAAACCGTGTTGTTTTTTTCTGAAACAGATGAATGTAAATATGGTATGTTTTATATTACTTTGGTTTTGTTTGTATCACCGCAGTTCTGATTTGAAATGTCCAGTGAGTGGCACTAAATGTGTAATGCTCCATTATGTTTTAAAATAACGTGCCATCTTCACTACACCTAAACCTACCCGAGAGTGTTAACAAAAGAAAATGTCTGTCTGAAATAACCCATTTTTTAAGGGGTAGCTCCTTTTAAGGCTTTTTCAGTAAACAGCCACTTTTGTGACGTCATTGCATGGGAAACAGTATCAACGCCCACTTGCTATTGCACGTGAGTGTTTTGAAAACATTATCCATATAAAACCTTTACAAACAAAGCATTTTGAAATCATTTACTTACAATTTTGAGTTGACTGCTTCATCTTTCAACAAAAGTTTCTTAGCGAACTCTCCATTACACCATGCTTTGCTGACAAAACAGAATGCTCCGAATAAACATATAATCCTTCAACGCGATTAAAATAAACCATACACGTTTCTGATGCTAGGATTCTTCTGAAGTCTGTACAAGACGCAAAAAAGCTGTTTAAACTGTACGCTTCAAAGCGTGTGACGTCGAAGCTCACCCAATATCAAAGCGAGCTGTTTTTCAAGCTTGATTAAATAAATGCTTTGTTTATAATGAGACAGACGTTTTAAGCTATGAAACTCGCAGGATGTTTTAATGTCATATATCAAAAGATCAAGCCAAATATGATTTCTCATGTCATGACCCCATTAAATCTCTGGTGCAAAAAAATATTAATGTTAAAATAAATTATACATAATGACAAAAATATAATAAACTTGTCGTAAGTGGAGGATTAGATGACTAGTCAATCATTGTTGCCCATGCCTAGTCCATATGAGCTAAAACCATAGACTGTAAAAAAATATGGACGTAGTGTCCGTGACATCACCCATAGAGTTCCGAACAGCAATTTTAGAGCGAAAATGAGGCCGCTGCCATCTTAGCTGCGCGTCACCGCACGTCACTCCCGGATAACTGAAAATGGGTAAAGAGGCGGGACGTGGTTTGAGCTGATGTGACTGGTTGCTGAAACCATGCCCGCCTAGCTCGACGTGACCATGTTAGCAGTCAAAGGAGCTATCTATCTATCTTAGATACGATCTAAAATATTAATGAAGATAAGTTTTATCATTAGAAAGTTCTAAAGGTTTACTGTCAATCTACAGTGTTTTTTTGGGGGGTTTTTTTAAGATATAGATGCTCCAACATCAGTGTGGGGTGTGCAAATAACAACATGGAAAATCAAATGGGACTTCATACCTTTATAATGAAATAGAGATCGCGAGATGAATCCAATCTGTGGCACTTGGGTAAAATGTCCATTGCAAAACAAAAAATAGTACTTTTTGTCCATGAAAGATTTATATATTGTCCATTGTTTCCATTACATTTCTTCTGAATGATCTGCTCTCTCATCGTTCTTCAAGAATTAATGCAATCTGAGCAGCGTTTATGTTTTAAAACTGTATACGATCGTATCTAACAAACAAATGAGCCCGTGTCCGAAGTATATTTTTTCAAAATAGTGCAGCGGTTTTAGTTATAATATCCAAGCAGTGCTGTCGGATTTTTATAACCTCCCGCCATTGTCATTGTAGTAAATCTCACAACCAAAACATTCAGCCAATGCCAAGACGAACCAACAACGTGTGTTCTGTTTATCTTCCGCATGCGAGCACATGTACACAGACACACATCAGTCTCGAATATTAATGCAGCAAGCCATATTTTATAATTGTATAAAATAATCGAGAAAAAAGCACAAATACGGCTGAGATGCCAAATTCAGCGGCTGGAATTAGCTGAGGTAACATGACGGCTCACAGACAGCAGCGCAATCTACCTGTCACTCAAGTGACCATGCCCTTAATTATGCAGAACTTTAAGGCTTTATATAATTTAAACGGATGAGTTATAAAAAAATTCACCCCCCTCAGAGTTGTCATGAAGGGCAAAATTAGCAGTATAGACCAAAACCACAATTTGAACCAACTTGTAAACATGTTTTTTTCTGCTATAAACTTGGCCAATTTAACATGGGACTCAATGAGATTCCGCTCTCTTTTGGAGCCTGTCCCTAGCGGCCAGTCCATGAATCGCAGTTTAAGTCACTTCCGTATTGGCTTCACGAGAGACTGGGGGAGGTTGCCGCTTGGCTAAAACTCAGTACTGATCTCCAAAGAGCTGGTATTGGACTACACAAAAGAAATTGAACTGTTCTGCCAAGAGAGAAGATGAATTGGCACATTTATTCATTTAAAATTATACACTAATGCATGTTTGAATTGGCCTGAATTGAAAAATGTAGAGGGGAATAAAATATTTAGTTTAATGTCATGAACTCAGTGTTTTTAATTTAGCTAAAAGTCTTCTGCCAATGCATCAAGCAGAGAGTAGATTTGTGTTTGCAAAAAAAAAAAGACAACATAATCATTGTTATTTGATGGAAACCTTCTAAAAAAGAGCTCACTTGACCTGGAAATTTACAGTGATCCAAATCTTTTATACTGCAGGTGTATTCACTTGATTACATGCATTAAGAGATAATGAACAGCCACAAAGCTGAGAAGATTATCTACATATGCTAGATGAAAGTGCTGGGAAAAAAATAAAAATTTAACTGATAAATGAATCATCTGACTGTAATCAAGCACATAGAGTGAAAGAATATTTTCTGCGTCACATTCACATCTGCTGTTCTCTGAACATTTAGCCAGTCTTGCAGTTCAAACCAAAGCTAGTTTCATTTTCCTCTTGACCGATCATAGTCTCCACACACGCATCAGTGACAGACTAGCTAACGCTCTACATGTCCTGCTCATGCTATGTTGGACAGAGTATTACAGAGGGCCAGATGGTGTACAGGTGCAAGGCGTGAGTGGTTTCGGTGTTGTGTTGCAGTTTTGCATTTTGGCTGTATGATTTGCCAGAAGGGGAGTTTCTGGAACAGGTGGTGTTGAAGGGTTAGCAATGATCTTAGCCACTGTTCTCTGGCCTGGGTCCTTATTACAAGGCAAAAGAGAGTGAACAATACACAACGCAATCTGGATAATATGCTGCAGGTTTCACCTTGAGTGGGCAGAAACCACCCAAACTCAGCATGATGAGGCCAAAGTGACACAGTCAATGAAGGGAATTCAAGGAAACACTAGATCAAGATTGGGTGCACTTGTAGAAGTCTGCTGTTGATGACAAGTTTTGTCAACCCATTTAAATTAGTTTACAACAAACCAGTACCTTCATATAATTGGACTTAATTTTTTTAACATTGGTTTACAAATGTGCATGTTTGACATTGATTGTGTATTTCAGTGGTTCACCCCATTGTTTACAGCAATAATCAAAGGCCCCATAACTTGATTTTTAAAGGCCCCCTGAAAGTTTGCTAAAAACCCCCCTTGGGACCTGCTTGAGAACTGCTGGTTTATTCTGAACCAGATTTGAATAAAATGCAGTTCAGTGAGTCAAGATTTTGATTTAGACTATGAAACTCTGACTGTTTCATTGACAGAGAAGAGCCATTATAATATTTGGTTCATAAGAGCTCATTTGTTTGTTTACAGTACTGTACGCATATGCAATTAGTGAGAAAAACACAATACAAATGTTATATACATGGGCGACATTTGACTCTGGAGTTAGGGGGGGGCAAGATTTTTTTTATTTTTTATTTTTTTCAGGTTCAAAACGTTTTTTTGTACCTGCATGAGCAAATTATTTGCAGAAATTTTAAGCAAACAAGTTTAAGTTTCCTTGTTGTTTATTTACTCATTTATTTATTAATTCACTTAATTTTATTATCACGGGAAATGACGTGGACGATATGTGAATCAGTGTCCATCATTTTGCGAGCAACTAGTGATTGAAAAATGCCACGTCGCAATATTGAAAATATTTCCATTTTTGGAGTCGAGCTAGTGGACATCACACAAACAATGTGCAAACTTTGCGTGAGAGTTATGTGGGTGAAGAAGTCTCAAACTCCAGTCAATTAGGCCTATTCACTACAGAAACTGAAAGTAAAAACTGACTGAGCTTTTGGCATCCGACGCTGCAATAACGGTGCATATTCTCTTAGAGACAATGAGAGATGAATCTAATTTATTTTCTTAATATATCTCTTGTGGCCCATAGTGAGAAAAAAATAGTATGTTTCGTGAATCGAGAAGTATTTCGTGTTAAACAAGTTGTTCTTTAAATGAGGAGCATGCTAACTAATACTTTATTATCCTCGCAGCGCGTCGGTTATTCGGTGATGCGCTATGATATCGCGGGGCAAATAAATGACAATATTAATTTAATAATAAAAGTAGCATGATAATAAGAAAAATAATTTAATAGCCCTGCATGCCCGTCAACTATACGCCACTGTTAAGGGATAAACGGCGTTTGGGCACAGCATCAAATTGATTAACTGTTTTATCCAAATCCACATGCATGGACCGTTCAATGTTAAGTACTGCAATGTCTTCTGTCTCATGCTTTTTCTCATGTGTTTTCAGTCGGAGCAAACAAGAAACGTTTACTAGACTGTGGACTAGCTTTGACTCTCCGCGCAGCCAAATGTTTATGACCATGGACGGTGTGTGTGTGCATGCGCCGAACGCCTCTTTCCGCGCTCGTGGGCAAAGGAGTATCTTTGAATGGCTCGCGCGCTCAGGGGTGCAAAGGAGTATCTTAGAAAGACTTGCGCGCTCAACTGTGCGCGAGACGGAGGGGAACGTGGGAAATTA
>RJVU01048406.1:8034452-8072352 GCA_003731715.1 Anabarilius grahami | reverse complement strand
CCAGGGGCCGTTTACACCGTTTTCAACTAAAAACTGAAAAAATTTTATGCGTTTTGGTTGTTTTCTGCGAATGTGTGAGACTTCCGATTTATTAGCCGCTGCATGGAAATAACCAGAAGAATATAAAAGTGCAGTAAACTATAAAAATAATGTGGATAGGCATGGGCGTTTGGCGTGAGTGCTCTGTAAAAGAATGCGTATACGCAGGCGCGTAGTCTTTCTTTACAAAGTAATACAGTGTTTTTAGTCATTCTCGCAGAAAGCACTTTCTCTGTGCTGCCTTATAATCATGTTAAGAAGTTATATTTCATCTTAACATGACTATGATTACTGTATATTATATTATATTATATTATTTATAAATAATACAATCTCATTTCATCTTAAATACATATTATTTAACTGAAAATNTGAACCTATTCTTTCGCTTTCATTACATTCAATTCACTCTGCAAGTTAACATCTCAGCTGAAAATCTAAATTTGTTTTGCCGTGGGGCAGGAAATTCTGCAGTGGAATAATGGTGCAGGAAAAACTGATTAAGTGGGTTGGGAGGGTCGATTACTAATTCCATGGCTTTGAGAGAGTTGAGTTTTAGTTTTTCCATTTTATGAGAATGCAGACTGCAAATTGACTTTTTTTGTAGTTCTACGTGCTTTTTATCAAAAGTATGAAGGAAGTAAGAGTGCTGGCAACCCTGCAGTGCTCCAATATTGATGCAGGAGAAATTGGGAGGTGATTGTCCTCACATGCAGCTTACAGAATAGGTTATTATATGACACCTAACAGCAGGGGTTTCCAAGCCATAAAGTGCCAGTGTGCCAGTGTAGGTCAAAAGTGTTATTGCACCAGAATCACCTTTGTTAAAGCTGGAGCTGAGGTCCTGAACGAATTGACTTGCTTGAACTCCTTAAATGAGCAGCATGACTTGAAAGAAAATGTTCCGAAGTGGAGCTGTGCTTACGCCTGCCTGCTGTTTACTATTCCAAGCACTAACATCTTTTCAGTTCCAAGGTTACAGGGTTCACAAAAAGATACTCTGGAGTGTCTCACAGATGTACATATATACAAACACACTCATGGCTGCCTCTGCAGTGGTGCTTGTCTTTGTTTGGGGAAATAGTTACAAGCTCGGGGTAACCAGAAGGTTGGAAGTTTTTTTAATCACCTGAGTCTCTCAAACCCAAGTTGCGTCAAGTGGAGTCCACTTGAGTATATTTTTTTTGAGTCACAATACACAAAACTCCTGTTCAGAAAGTATAGCATTTTGTTTTGGCTTTTCTTTTAAATTATTTAATTGGCTTTTTTGCTTTTAATTGAATACAATAGAAGAGAAGCAACAGGAAAGTGAGAGGATGCTTGGGATGCATGGTGTGGTGTTGAAAGGCCGTTAATGTATGTGTGCACGTCTGATCATTTTTCCTCTTGTGCTGCATACTCATTTTTGATTCAGCAGATGCAGAGATAGTAAATGGAGTAAATAGTGTCATCCATCAAAAGATTCGTTCTACAAGTAGCTTCATCCCAGAGTTAAAGATGCATTTTTAATGCCCGCTCACTTGTTATCTTCTCCTATAATTTTCTTGAATTAAATTTGCAAGATACTCAGATGTATACAACTCATCTCGCGTAGGAAACACTTTGTGGGTGCTTTGCTCTCCTTTAAGCTCTCTCTCTTTCTACTTTCTTGTGCATTGATATACAAACAAATTTTTTACAATCACAGTTTTGAACTTTTCTACATTGTTTTAAATGAGCCATTACAAACATGTTTGTGATGCTATTTATGGTAAGAGAATTTATTTATATATTATTATAAAAATAATTTATATATATATTNGTGTGGCCGGCAGACGTCCGCGAGGGTCTGCCGGCATTACTTTCGTTTTGTTCTGTTGTTTATTTTGAGATTAAAGTTTGTTTGAATGTTCGCCGGTTCCCGCCTCCTTCTTCCCGTACTTACGAACTGTGTTACAACGTCTAATCGACGATCAATTAATTGTCGATAATCATTTAATCGATAAAAGTAAACTTATCAATGGTTGTTTAAGCAAGGTCATCATTAGAGTGCATAGTTTTGAGGTGCGTGCGGCTCATGCACAAAACACGTGCAGCAGACACACAAGGAAAAATGAACTGTAGTTACGTATTCTAAATGTAATGTCTTCAAACCACGCAATGGATTAGGTAGGCTAGCCATTTATTTTGAAACATATTAAACAAGGGTCCGAAAAACAAACAAGTGATTTTACTGAACATAAGAACTACTTACTTGTGTAAAGTAAGTAGTTCTTTACACAAGTAAAAAGTACATAAAATAAACAAGTAATAAGATCCTGGTGGATTTGTGATGGCGCATGGTAAATCAAGAACTGTCAATCTGAGCGATCAAACCAATCCAAGCACACTACAGCTGTAAAACTTTCCTGTAGCTCAGTGGTTAGAGCGTGGCATTAGCAATGCCAAGGTAAGGGTTCGATCCCAGGGATTGCACATACTCAGATACAAATGTATAGTATCATGCAATGTAAGTCGCTTTGGATAAAAGCGTCAGCCAAATGCATAAATGTAAATGTAAATGTAAAACAGTGTCTGATTGGTCTCTGCACATCGTCCCTACCCACCACACCTGAGAACCATGTTAAACTTTCAAATGATGTTGGAAACACTGCCTCATGATCACGACGCGATTGGATCCCAGAAGTCCTAGTGACCGTATGTAGCCCCGTCCCTTTTCAGCACTACGCTCGTTGTGTTCTGTCTTCCAGTTAATATTTCCACAGCATGAAGGTAATATCTTAAGGATTTATAAATGAACCACTCGTTTTAAAATCTTCCCGGTCTACTGACATATATTATGACATCTGCTCCAAACATTACAATGCTCATTATAACTTTTACTAACTCTACAATAAGTAAATCCACTTTACCAGCTAATTACTCTTCGACAGCTATGCCTTAGAAATATACAGAGCTACCGCAAAAACAGAAGTTCAAACACAAAATTCTAAAGATGGCTGCACGCTTGTTTCTCTGGCACATACAGTAAGGTCTATAGCTTTAGCCAAGCAGCAAGTCATGTCACTCTGTGATCTAAAATAAAGATGTGATCTTTTATGGTTTACTAATGTTTCGTGAAGTTACAAATTGTGGCGCAAAAGCATCATGCGTATACTGTTTACACGTGCGCCGACTGTGTTTTTCATACAAATACTTGGTATAGTTTGGTTTCTTACTGAAACAAATATGCTTGTTGTATTTTGCTAGTTGAGACCTTTTCAATGATATATGACAAGTCTATCTGTTATGTATGATGATTTTACAGATCACATTTTCATGTAAAGTAGTTATTTTTTCACACTATGAAAATAGAGCACTTCAAATCTGTCAGCAAATTTAAAATCACTTGTTAAGTGATGGTCATCCCTATATTCACTGTAAAGCCAAGCTTCTAAGCTTTAAAATAACACCTATTTTATGTTTGTTAATTTAGCTTATATGATTGTGTTGGTTAACTTAACTTAAATGATAACTTAGTAGCGTCCCACACACCCCCATACACCCGTAATTTAAACAACGATTGATTATGGGAATGTATGTAAATTGACATCCCTACATATATAATTTACATTTTACATTTACATTTATGCATTTGGCAGACGCTTTTATCCAAAGCGACTTACATTGCATTATACTATANTAGCCAAGCAGCAAGTCATGTCACTCTGTGATCTAAAATAAAGATGTGATCTTTTATGGTTTACTAATGTTTCGTGAAGTTACAAATTGTGGCGCAAAAGCATCATGCGTATACTGTTTACACGTGCCATGCTCTAACCACTGAGCTACAGGAAAGCAAGCGTCGGCCAAATTTATGCATTTGGCAGACGCTTTTATCCAAAGCGACTTACATTGCATTATACTATACATTTGTATCGGAGTGGTTCATTTATTTGAATATAGTATTCGCCTCACTCTCTACAGTTACATATTAGTTAGTGGAGTCACCTTTGGCAGCAATTACTGTGTCTATCGACAAGAAACTGATGCCTTGACTTCATTAAGTTAAGCAGGATCTGTTTGAAAACTGCACTGTTTAAGTAATTTCACACACGCTTAATGGGAATGACTGGGTCACTCCAGGACATCAGTGTTTTGGGTTTTAAGTGTGTACTTTGCTGTGTGCTTCAGGTATCTGTCCTGTTTGAAGATGAATCACCCTTGGTAAGTTTTAGTGCTGTGGAGGACAGTAACATGTTTTCTCCTAGGACTTTCTTGTTCTCAGCTTTATCTATTGTTCTTTGTGTCTCTCTGAGTTTTCAGCCCCTGCTCACAAGCATAGCATTATGCAGCCGTCACTATGCTTTACTCAAAAGCCTGAATCATACTCTATGCAAGTACACTAATTCAGGCTCTTCTAGCTACGCAAGCTAAATTTTTTGTTGTTGTGTGAAAATGCATTCTCAAAGTTGCCACAAGGGGTAGTAAAGCAACATTAGCTTGGAGCATTTTTCTTTTACTGTCAGTTTTTCTCTTTCAGATCACTGCCCCATACTAGTGTACGTTTAAATTGCAAGAGCTGCTGAAATCCACTGATAACAATTTTTCTGGGAAGCAGCATTTAAAGGGTTAGTTCACCCCAAAAAATGCATTTTCTGTCATTAATTACTCACCCTGATGTCGCTCCAAACCCGTAAGACCTTCATTCAGCTTCAGAACACAAATTAAGATATTTTTGATGAAATCCAAGGTTTTTTTATCCCTCACAGAAAGCAACATAATTACCGTCATTCAAGGTCCAGAAAAGTAGTAAAGACATCGTTAAAATAGTCAATGTGACTGCAGTGGTTCAACCTTAATGTTATGAAGCGACAAGAATACTTTTTGTGTGCAAAAACAAAACAAAAATAACAACTTTATTCAACAATTTCTTCTCTACCCTGTCAGTCTCGTACGCAGTTGATGCAGTTCAGCGCTTCTGTGTTTACGTCCGAACGCCGGCTCAGTTGGGCTGGTAAATCTGAATGTGGTTGGTTATTTTACATGTCAAAATTCTTGTTTAAGTATAGGTTAACTATAATAAATCGCAATGTGCACCAGGTGAATTACTTAATATGCAGGTAATTCAGCTTTTAATTTCGATTTAATTCAGTTAAATGTCTTGACATTTTTCACCTTGACATTCAGATATAATACAGAAGGTGATATGTTGAAGAATATTGCTTCCATGGACAAAAATAAATGAATAAATAAAAAAAACTGAGATATTTCTTAAAATATCTTCTTTTGTGTTCCCGTGTACAGGTTTGAAGTGATATGAGGGTGAAAAAATTGATGACAGAATTTCCGTTTTTGGGTGAACTATCCCTTTAAACATTGTATACTTCCACCAAGCCCTCATTTCCTTCTGACTTTTTCTTTACAGACCAGCATGATGAATTAACCTATCCGTTGACCTCTTGGTTATTTTTCCACTGAGATGTTTATGGGTTGGCTGTTAGGTATCCATGTCTGTTCAATGTCTCCTGGGTCCTGACTAAAAGCTAGAGATGCTGCTCTGAAAAGGAAGGAGAGGATGTTACAGTGCCATTTACACTTAGGCCAGAAACATACTTGAATGTGTGGCCAACAGCGGAAGCAGACTGTTCCGTTGTATATAATTTCAATGCGTTATGTTACTGTGATGGTATCAAGTAGATAGCTACAACAGGTAGTTAGCTATAAACATGTCAATTTGATGTGAGTCATTGTTTTATATGTGGCCAGCTGCATTTATTTTTTTTTTCCACTGCAGCAAAGCAAAATGAAATATAATGACGGTCTCTAAAAATGAGCAGAGGAACGAGCTAAGACATTTCTAATAGTTTTAATGGTTGCTACACCTCGGATTTCTATTAGTCTGAAGTAGAGATGCTTTGGCAGATGGAGACCACAAAACTGCTGGTGCAGGACTACGGCAGTAAACCTCACTTGACAGGATTTGCAGTAACCTGCCATAAAGGACAGATCAAACGGGCCGAGTGCAGCGTCGGTCTCGAGGGATCGGGGGAAAGAGCATGCTGAAGAGAGTGAACAGAATGAGAGCGATGCAGTTAGATAAAAAGGTGTGGGTGGGTGACCAGTCCCTCCAAAGGTCATGTGGGAACAGTCACAGGTAGTTGCAGGTGGATCCATTTTTGGGTTAGAGATATATGTGGTGAGTTGATCTCTTGCAGCGGACAAACTCTTTGCAGCCTCTTTGTCTCTACACACATATTCAGACACACAGTGCAAAAGGCTGCCGAATGTATGGTCTTATGATTTCCGCAATGCAAAAGGCAGAATGGACGGAATCTCGGAATCCAGTCATAAAAAAGAATTTACTGTACAAAGCAGAATGTCACAAAATGTGGCAATATTTTGATGAATAAATCAAACGTAAGGCTGTACACTTGGTCAAACCACTGTAGTATCTGTGAATAATAAACTGCTAAAGGACTGCTATTTAAAAACAAAATCTGCATGTTCTGAGTGTTTCTGTGAATGAGTGGCGCAGTTTTGTCTACACATACTCAAGCTCATTCTGCCCTATCATTTTATGAAGACACATTACATTAACTTGATCTCCAGAGCTTCTCTGAGAGTCACTTCACAAGCACTTCACTATTTTTAATACATCTATCATCAGATACACACAGAAACCGAAAGATCTTCACTACATTCCGCCAAACTAAAAGTTCTGTTTCGGTCTTAACTTGAAGAAATGATGACAGAAATACAGTATATTTTACTGTTGCGTGTTAGAATGTACTTCTCTGTGAAAGCTTGTTTCCGACACTAAATGAAAAATAAAAAAGGTTATTGTGACTTTTTATCTCACTATTCTGACTTTTTTCTTGCAGTTGCGAGTTTACATCTCACAATTGACTTTTTTTTTCTCAGAATGGCGTGATATAAACTCGCAATTGTGAGTTATAAAGTCAGAATTGCGTGATGTAGGTCTAGTCGCAATTGCGGGATATAAAGTTGCAATTGCATATTATAAAGTCATAATGCGAGACAAACGCAATTCTTAATTTTGTTTTTTCAGAATTGTGTTTCTATCTCGCAATTGTGACTTTATAACATGCAATTGCGAGTTATAATGTCAGAATTGTGAGATATAATGTCAGTCTTTTTTCCTCAGAATTGGACTTCATAATTAGCAATTGTTTATATCAACAATTGCTAGACAACAACAAAACGAGACAACAACATTTCTGAAAAACTAAAACAATTCATAGGGCACTGTTATTGTTAAAGTTTTATTAATTCAGTTGATTAGACATCCTTCTTGATTATTAACAATTAACCATTCAAATTAAATTAAATAAAAATAAAAAAAATGGATTCCATAAAAAAAATCAAAAGGAAAACACAGAATTTGGGAAAAATATAATAGATTTCATAGGGCCTTACTAATGCCTACCTGCTCACTCCTCATTTATCCCTTCATCTCTTCATTACTCTCCATTATAGGAGCATAAGGTGGGGAGAAGAGAACGAGTGTGTCTCAGTTAAAAATATGGAGTGCTTAGCAAGCGGGAGATGGTGAGGCAGGTTTAAGATTCTGAGATCGTCTCACTGTGTACTTTATCTAGTGCAGAGCTGTACCGTACCATCCCAACCTGTGCTTTATATTTCAGGTTTTTGGCCTAGAAGGGAAAGAGACAGAAATTATTCAGGAGGAGAAATTGAGTGCATTTTGGAGGATTACACAGATTAAAGCATCAGACTAAAACTGTATGTGCGTGTGTTGGTTATAAATAACATGTACTGATGCACAATAAGATCAGGAACATGTATTAAGAAAATGGGTTTAATTTTGATTTTGTATTGACTTTATCTCAACTGTTTCTCCTAGACAGCAGTGTGATTAAATGGAGAGCAAATTAAATCTTTTGCTTAAATCTTCTGAAATCTTTTTATGCTAAGACACAGACTGTAATCTCACATTGGTAAATTTGAAATTTGCTAATGTCTGTAATGAAAGAAAAAAAAAACCTTTCTCATCAAATTCCTCCAAGGCCAAATGACCTGAGCTAATCATGTTTCTGTTGTTCTCTTGTTTCTCTTTTTCTAAGGAATTCTAAGGAATTTTAGGAGAAACATTCAAATCTGATGCCAAAAAGAAACAAAGCCAATGTAGGGCTAGGCTGTATGACAACAGTGTTCTATTGATAGAAATTTTGCTATATTTGTGTAATGTATGTCGCAGTATGAAATATAGCCTTGCAGCACATGAACGATAAAGCATACATGAACGATAAAGCATGCATGAATGAGAAAATAAAGAATGGGACGTTATTATGAGTTATTATTTGATTATTATATTTCTGTAGTCTTTCTTACTTGAATGCTGCTGTCAGACATATTGTGCCTGAAAAACAGACTTTGTCATTTGCATTTTTCTCTGATTTTATTTGTCATATTGTTTGTTATTTGCACAATTTTAATAACATTGTAGAAATAACAGAAAAAATAAAATAGCAAAAACTACTATTTTGTGATTTCGCTAATATCACCCATATCCGAAGAACTCTGTTCAGAGTACTTTCACTGTCCTTGAAAACCTGGAAATTTCAGGAAATTTCAAAGGCATGAAAGTAATAAAATCTTCAAAGGTCACAGAAAAGTCATGGACATTCCTGTAGTGAATATATATTTTTTTCTAGTTATGAACCATAACGGTTTATTACTGTGATTAGATACATTTCTCATCTTTATTTGCAACCGCCGCTGACAACAAGAGACTTAGTTATTTACATGTATATGCATGTTAAGCTGGGATAGGAGAAATTATTTTAAAAAAATGTTGATTTTTCAAGAAAATTTCACACTTAATCCTTAAGTCTCTTGACTTACAGTATAATTGTATTTTTTCTAGGAGCCCATATGTGTGTTTGTGTGTGTGCGTGCGTATGTGTGTTTGTATTTTCCAGGGAGGAAAATGGAGGTTGGTTGCCAGTAAGACCCAGATGTGGTATAATAATAAGTGAGTGAAGTGACGTGGCCAAGTATGGTGACCCATACTCGGAATTTGTGCTCTGCATTTAACCCATCCAAGTGCACACACACAGCAGTGAACACACACACCGTGAACACACACCCGGAGCAGTGGGCAGCCATTGCTGCGGCGCCCGGGGAGCAGTTGGGGGTACGGTGCCTTGCTCAAGGGTCTCACCTCAGTCGTGGTATTGAGGGTGGGGAGAGCGCTGGACATTCACTCCACTCACCGACAATCCCTGCCGGAACTGAGATTCGAACCCATGACCTTTGGGTTACAAGTCCGACTCTCTATCCATTAGGCCACGACTGCCCCAAATATATCTGATCATCTGTCATGTTCCTGTCTGTCTCTGCTCTGTGACTGTATTAGTGCACAGGGTTTCTGGGTTACTGCGATGTAGCACACAAAGTTCTTTCAGTGTCCCATTCTCTCCATCTCTGCCTCTCTGTCAATCTCTTGCAATGACCTCAAGGTCATTTTGACATATGCCTTCATCAGCACACACAACCTGGTAAACACCCAATATGACAGATTGAGCACACTTTTACAGTTTTTTTTTTTGCTTACTTTATCCTTTTTGTCTTTGAAACAACGTTCAATCAGAATATTGAATAGAGAGCAGACAGGGGAGTCGAGAGTACAACGATTTAAATAAAAGCAATATGCTGACCTCAACAATTTCCTGCCTGTGGTCTTTTTCTAGGAGCTCTCAGAATGACGTGGCATTATTGACTCTGCGCCAGGAAATGTTCGACAACACATATTTTGGCAAGAGAAAGTGGAAAAGAGTGAGACAGAGAATGAATAATGGACTTAGATTATGGAAGAGAGACAGTGTGTAGGCTCACGTCTGATGTGTTAGAGCAGGAAGACACAGTGAGCAGCAGCGGTGCAGTGGAGACGACTTAATCACATTACATCATATCACACTATACAGCTACTGTCCCTTCAGGACTACAGCACCATGTTAAACATCCATTTACCTCAATTTCAAGGTGTCTCATTGTTTGTATGTGTTTTTTGGCCATTACCCATTACTCTTGCCTGTTGAAAGAGTTCTGAGAGAGTCTTCAGCCTCATATTTTATCACTTCTGTGACAAAGTCACAAGCTCGAAAACAGCAGAAACAAGGCATCAGTCTTGGAATGTGAGCTTTGTGATATCTTCTACTCTCCTAGCCTCTCTCTCTCTCTCTCTCTGCTTAAATGCTTGAAATGTGCATGAATTTGCAGTGCCATGCACATTCAAGAAGTCTCTTATTCTCACTAAGGCTTCATTTATTTGATCAGATATAACTTAAAAACAATAATATTTTGAATTATTATTATATTATTACAATTTAAAATATTTGTTTTCTATTTAAAGATATTTTAAAATGTAGTTTAGTGATGGCAAAGCTGAATTTTCAGCAGCAATTACTCCAGTCTTTGTTGTCACATGATCTGTCAGAAATCATTAATATGCAGAAATAGAAAGCTTTTGTATTATTATAAATGTATTTACTGTTACTTTTGATCAATTTAATGTATCCTTGCTGAGTAAAAGTATTAATTTCTTTCAAAAGTGACCCCAAACTTTTGAACAGTAATATATTTATATTAGCTGAGGGAACTTTGCCAACATGTTGCTCAGCTGGTGCAGTTTAATGAATCAACTGGCGAATTGGTCTTATTGAATCAGCTTGGATGACTCACTTACTCACTGAACAGCAGGTTTTCATGCCTGTGCTCGGTGTCGCCTACTGGAAAATCAATATCCTGTAAGAAACAATTGGTTGTGCCTATGTATCAATTTCTTTACGAAGTTACATTGTAATTTTTTTTAAATAAGTAAGGTTTTTTTATGAATGAGAGATTAGAGAGTGTATAGATGTGCCTACCATACTCCTTCCATACTTTTGAAAAAGAATCCCAATATGCACCTCATGAAGTTGGTGCCAAACATGTAAAAATGTTGATGACTTAAAAAATAAGACTTGATTTAAAAAGTTTGGCCATGCTTAACAATGTTTATACTTTATGAACAACTCTATATCTCCTTATTTTTTTAACTTTTTTTGTGTGTGTGTGTCATCTTGTGTCCCTCCTCTATGCCATTTAATATTCAATTATGCGGTTACTCTGAGTAATAAAAGACTTTGCCCAAGGCCCTACAGGGCCCTTATATCTGAAAGTGTAGAAACCTAGTTGCAAGTGTTTTCCATAACTTAATTAGAATCTTTTTATAAAAGCTTTAATATTAGATGTTGAGACTAGAGTAATATAGTTTATGGTTTTCCAGCATGGCTTCCGCTATATGTGCCGTACTTATGCATTTAGGGCTAGACTCCTGCTGCGGTTTCGTTTCTCATGAATAATATTTTTTGATGAATATCTGATGCATTTCCATGAAAATATAAGATGTGAAAATGTTTGGGGGTCTGAGTTCAAATTGGAATTTTAGGAAACAGCTGACCCCAGGGGTTTGTGGTTTGTGTATGATGGCATAGATGAAGGAGAATGTGCTCTATAACAAGCGTTGACTTCTGTACATGCCGGTAATGTGTTTGGTGTTGTTTATCAGAACTTCTAGTTGTGTACAGTCAGATAAGAGAATGTGTGTGTTGCAGTAGCTCTGTTTCAATTATTCAGCTCTCTGTCCAACCCCTTGTCTCTGCCTGACATCCCTACTCCTGGGTCCCCATATCTCATTCACCAAGCAGCTCACAGATCGGATTATCCCAACTGCATTTCGTTTTCAATACATCCATTTATGCATTCTCAGACCCTCCCTCTAGATTCAAACAGCCAGCCAGACCACCTAACATTCAATCAGAGACTCGTACAAGAAAGATGGCTGTCAGTTCGTATAACTTGTTTCTGCTAACAAAGACTGAGATGTATGCTGGCAAGATTGCAATGGTAATTCTGAGTTTGGTTTTTATTTCTTTGCTTTACTCTGGGACTGCAGCAGTTGGGTTGAGCTAAACCTATTCCAACCACCCTATTGATTTTAATTCATCATTATACTCTGCTGTTCACCCAGAATGCACATGAATCCCACATGTAAGGCCCTGCTATTTAAGGCTGAACGATTTAGTCAGAGAATCCTATTGTGATTGTGCTGTGAATTGTTAAATAATTACATTTCATATTTCTGTTTTAAGGTTAAAAAAACAAGAAACATCATGATTTCAATTTTATTTTGATTAATTGTGCAGCCCCACTGCTATAAATGCTGATCTCAAAAGCCCTGGTATAAGTCTTGGTAATCTGCTCATCGGCTCTGTATGTGATTTCTAAATGTACAGGTTGTATAGATGCAGGGGCTGCGGCTGATTGGTTTTGGGCTCAAAGGAGGGGGGATGTCATTGACATTTGTAGTGGCAGTGCAGAGATAAGGTCACCCTAAGTGCATTAGCACTGAGAAATTGACAATCAGCTTGACGAGTTGCAAATTGTTATCCTTCTTTAACATGCATAATGCCTGCAGCTGCAGTCACAGCCACTTCATCCCCACCGCAGGGAGACGAGGAGCAAAAGTCTGAGAAATGAGATGAGAGGAAGGTGCTGGAGTAGGAGGGAATGAGAATGACTGAGAACTGGGGAGAGTGACAGAAAGGGAGAGAGAGGGAAAGGGGACAATGTACGTACTGGACGGAGGAGGACAAATTGTGCGCTGAGCATTTAAAATTGCTGAATTTTCACAAATGAATCACCTCAGAGCTGCTGTGGTTTGATAATATGTCCACTCTAACTGTGAGTCTATTGCTTCTATGAAAGATTGAGAATTTACAAAGGCTTTTCAGACTTGACAAGCAAAAGCATAAATGAGTTTTGAAAGGTTTTTGAAAGATGTAAGTGTGGCAGAGTGAGGTTCTAATGGGAAGGCAGGATGTTTGTGGAGCATTTGCATTATGCAGTATTTCAGTTGGTTTCTTGATTCTGATTGTTTCAAGGTGTTGATTTTCTACTGCATTGCTATAAATTAGTTCACAGATTATACTTGAAACCAGAGATTAGCTGATTTGTTTGTTGTTTTGTTTAGTTTAAATCTTTTCCAGTTTCCCCTTCCCTCTTCTTGTATTACCGATAAACCTTTTGCTCTCACTGATATGTTATTTTAAATCTCCCTTTCACAAACACCGCTAAGCTGGTTTAAAGGTAATTAAAATTATCCCGTAATTTACTCACCCTCAATCCATCCTAGGTGTATATGACTTTCTTCTTTCAGTCAAACACAATCGGAGTTATATTAAAAATTATTCTGGCTCTTCCTAGCTTTGTAATAGGAGTGAATAGTAACCGATATTTGAAGCCCAAAAAACCCATCCATCCATCATAAAAGTAATCCATATGGCTCCAGGGGGTTATTAAAGCCCTTCTGAAGCGAAGCGTTTTTGTAAGAAAAATATCCATATTTTTAACTGTATAGACCAGTGGTTCCCAACCTGTGGTCCACGGCCCACTAGGGGGCCGCAGTGATCCTCCAGGTGGGCCGCGAGATCAATTAAAATTAATTTAAATATATTACTATTATTCCTTAATTTAGTTATTAATACGTTACATTTAATACATTCAATTAATTTTAAAAAATACATTTAAAACCACGCACTCTCTCGTACGTATTCTGTGATTGTTTCGGTTCAGCCCAGTTTGTTTCTCATCGTGCTGCTGTGAAATACAGACTGAACGGTGGCTGAAAACGCAAACTCTCTCAGTTAGAAAAAGAAAACCTTTTTGGGGCGGTGGGCCGTGCCGTGCCGTGTTGATTCAGAGAGGAGGTGGGCCTTGGCCTAAAAAAGGTTGGGAACCACTGTTAAAGACTATAATCACTAGCTTCTGGTAATGTGCATTCACGAGACAGTTGAGTTCTGGCGTATGATATAGGATATATGAGTAGCATAAGCTTAGCTGAGAGTAGATGTCTCTCGCGGTTCAAACAAATAGGGCTTGGCAACAAACTCAAGCTCCGACGACATTTCTCTTTAAAAATTCTTGTTTTAGACTTCTAATTTGTGACTGTTTTGTTTTGCTCTGTCCTCTGCGCTTTCGTCAATACGTCGTGCGTCAGGTCAAAGTTCACGCTTCTGCCGGAATCGACTTGTGTACGGAAGCCAGTGATTCTAGTTTATAAAGTTATATATATATGGATATTTTTCTTACAAAAACCCATCGCTTCACTTCAGAAGGCCTTTATTAACCTCCTGGAGCCATTTGGATTACTTTTATGATGGATGAATGTGCGTTTTTTTGGCTTCAAAATATCGGTTACTATTCACTCCCATTATAAAGCTTGGAAGAGCCAGAATATTTTTAATATAACTCTGACTGTGTTTGTCTGAAAAAAGAAAGTCATATACACCTAGGATGGCTTGAGGGTGATTTTTGGGTGAATTTACCCTTTAAACAACTACCCCTGGTTTCAGAGACGAGGCTTAAGCTAGTCCTAGACTAAAATGCATGTTTGAGCTGTCTTAACTAAAAGCAACTAGCACTGACAAATCTTAAATATGTCAGTTGCCATTATTTTGTCTCTTACTTTTTACTAAGCCACGTTTACGAATTAGAAATATTTTATTATTCTATTTTTATTTATCATTATTAGTTGTGGCAGAATTTATTGGTAGGATTTATTCCAATATATTAAATATTTTTATATTATATTTATCTTCCCCTGTTAAATATTAAGCTTGAAATATTTAGCATTTTTCATTTTTCCACTGGAAATTGGGAATGTCTTGAGGTAAACACATTATAAAGACATGTGCATGTGGTACACCCGAAGTGTGACAGTCCGTCATCAATTATTCCTTACATATCTTGTTCTCTGTCTGTGTCTATGTTTCGCATCATAAATGTTACCGCAATGTTCGAAATATCTTTTTTTCTTTGACTGTTCACATTTGTGTTTATACTGTAGGGTGAATTCAGGTTGATTGGGACACTTTTTCCAAGTCATCTCAGTGGAAAAAAAGTGTCCCAATCACCCTGAATTCACCCTAAACTATACATACTCGCATCATTGTAAACAGGCAGTTGACCACCTGTGAGGGAGCATATACAGAAACAATAACATCACATGCTTTACATGTGACAACATGACAACAACAAAACCGTTACATCTCCAAGTGTCTTCAAGTAACTGCAAATTGAACAGCTAATTTGCTAACATGGCATGACTGTGATACATTCCCTTGAGTTTTGCTTGAACTAATGCATCTCACCAAATATTAATTAAATCTGCTATCTCAGCATCTTTCCACTGATTCTGCTTGCTCCTCCCCCGGTTTTTAAGATTTTAGCAAGGCGCTTATTGGCACTGAATGATAACAACATGATAAAACGATGATGATATGCATACAATATGTTAACAGAATGTGTGATTTTTGATCTGACTGCATCAGATACAGTATATATAGTTTCAAGGATCACATCCAGAGGCATGTCACATGAAAGGAGAAATCCAATTTGGATCACTTCCAGCATGTTGCCTGAATATCGAGTGTTTAATTCAGGCATTTCAAGGTCAAAATGGTCTGGTTTTTCTTTTGTTAGCCCTCCCTCCCCCACCACCTCAATCTGACCTCTGACTCTGGCTAATTAACTGATACAGCTTGACTTATCGGATAGTGTGACTTGAATACTAAAAGTAAACACTGAGTTTTTCTGGAAAATGTTGTGGCTATCTGTCCTCTCCTGATCTTATCCATTTCCCTCCTCCTTTTTTGTATTACTGACCAACCTATTGCTCTCTGAGGTATTTTATTTTAAATCTCCCTTTCGCAATTTTTTCTACTTTAACTTCTAATAAGCTAAGCCTAAACGCATTGATTTTAAAATTAGATCCAATGCCTTTTTATTAAAAATAATTGATTTGAGAATTAAATTAATTTCACATTCTCTCTCTCCGCAGGGTGTGTGCTCCCAGAAATGCCAGCACATGTTCATCGTAGAGACGGTGTGTGTGGCCTGGTTCTCCCTGGAGTTTCTGCTACGGTTCGTGCAGGCTCAAAGCAAGCTGGAGTTCCTCCGTGGACCTTTGAACATCATCGATGCCATGGCCATCCTACCCTACTATGTGTCTCTGGTCGTGGGAGAAACCCCTGCTGACGAAAATGAGCGACCCTCCGGAGGTAAGGGCTACTTGGACAAGCTTGGGTTGGTACTGCGGATCCTACGTGCCCTTCGGATCCTGTACGTGATGCGGTTGGCCCGCCACTCTCTGGGCTTGCAGACGCTGGGGCTGACGGTGCGACGGAGCATGCGCGAGTTTGGCCTGCTGCTGCTCTTTCTCTGTGTAGCCGTGACGCTCTTTTCACCACTGGTGCACCTGGCAGAGAGCGAGCTTACCGGAGCACAGGATTTCAGCAGCATTCCCGCCTCTTACTGGTGGGCAATAATCTCTATGACTACAGTAGGTTATGGGGACATGGTGCCCAGGAGTATCCCCGGTCAGGTAGTGGCGCTCAGCAGCATTCTGAGCGGGATCCTAATAATGGCCTTCCCAGCCACTTCCATCTTCCACATGTTTTCCCGCTCCTACCAGGAGTTGAAACAGGAGCATGACAGGCTTTTTAAGGAGGAGTGCGCAGCAGCCGCAGCTGCTACCGCAGGAGCCGAGGAAGAGCAGGATGGAGGATGGGTGGACTTTCCTCCTCCTAGACTAGTTCTTACTCCAGACACAGAGACGCCAGGCTCTGTTGAAGACCTTTCTCTACTCGGGAATGGTGGAGAGACTTCCGGGAATAACAAGCACCTGTTACCAGCTGGAGCCTTTTAAGTGATGCACAACCATTGTACTCTTCTGTAGTTAAAACCTGTTCTTCCCTTCCATCATACTGAACCCTTTTGAAATGGACAGGGTGAATTTTCATGGACGGCTCTGTCTAAAGAGTTAAAGGGGCTTGAACATACAGTATTTTGTCTTCCTGAAGAATCTCACTGAAGTACTATTTCCTTCATATTTACACTGTGGACTTGTGTCAGATTTAGCACTCCATGAAAATCCATGCAATAGAAATAAAAAAATAAAGCCACATAGTTTAACTTTGGAGCCTTTTTCCACACCGTTAGACATACGACAGAGGAATTTCTGCATTTTTTAACAAATCCAAAGATGTGCTTTTTGTGGACTGTTTTAAATGCAAGAATTGCTCTTCCAGAAAATGTGCGTAATGCATATAATTTTCTGCGTTGGTCGGGACAGACATGCAATGGCTCTTGAACAGCTCCAAATAAAAACAGCAGTAATCTCAGAGTCTTGTCCTGTTTTTTAGTGTTCATAGAAGGATTTTTTTAATCCTCTTCTTTGAAACGCTCAGTCATTAGACACAGTCACCCTGTTCTCTTCTCTTCATTTTACGAAATAGCACATGTGTGCCCCTGCCATCTGCCAGCTCTGAGGAGATGCAACAGTTACGGAGTAATAAATCTATGATTGTTTTAGTGTTATTGCTAGAGTTGAGATTCAGCCATGTCGTGACCTCAGTGAGGTCAACCATTATGAGTGTTTTCATCATCTTCTCCTCTTCTTACCAATTTCTCCCTGAGAGAGTCTGATGCCCCCATGTGAAAAGCTTCTCTGTAAGGTCACAAAATTGTCCCCCTGCCCAATGCTTGCAGGCCTGATGGGGGGGATCTTGATGAGGCTGGGGATAAAACATGCAATAAATACTCAGAGATTAAAAAAAAGTCCTTCTGGAGTCAGATTCTGTGACGGACTTTGCTTTGTCAACAAATCACAAATTTGCGCATCTAATCCAATTATTCAGTCATGTTGCATCAGATAAACGGCCTTGCTACTGCGCCGAAAGTCCCAGAAGGCTGAGTCATGAATTGGAAAAGGTACAGAGGAAACAAAGAGGCTTTGATGGACCAATCAAATTACACATGTAGCTTTTCTCTGGATTAATCAGATGGTTGAATCATTAAATGGACATCAGCTTGTTCTTAATGTAAAGGTTAAACCTGTTTATCACCGTTTTTCTTTCATGATACACAAACAGGGCCAGGATCAGGTCTTAGTCCACTCTCAAGTTACATAGTAAGTACACTACCCAGATAGTCAACCATTTCTGTCAAAATCACTATATTACTTACTAGAAATGTCATCATTATGTTCTTCAATCTCTCAAGTCTTCAGAAAAGGAGGATAAGAATAGATTTGATAATGGTACTGTACTTGTAAAGAGCTTCAATGAAGATAAACAAAGCCAAAAAATGATATCATGGCATGCTCCGCAGCGATGTTGATGATAAATGCCAGCTACATTTAATGCACGACTGAAATTGTGTTGCAGGTCATTGAGTCATCAGCGTCCTAATGTTTAGTGCTTAAATTTGTGTTCACGTTATACTGATCTTAAACTGTTATGTAACATAACCTGGAAGAGAAAACCATATTCTTAACCATTTTGATGGAATGTATTCTATTGCAATAACAATTCATATGAACTTAATAACCATCTGCACCATTTAACAGCATTAGATGGGGGGAAGCTTCGTGAGATATGCCATCAGCTCAGCTATAAAGATGCTTTTAGCCGCAGTGCTTATTGAGAAATCTTGTTGAAGGATGGCTTGAATGATGTATCATATGCCATTATTTATCAAGAAAGGCCATATCTAGATGGCAAGTGTCTTCTGCTGGCACCAGTGATTGATGTAGAAAGCATCAAGATGGGTTTAAGAGGCCATCCGTCAGATATACTTGATGGTAAGATTGATTCCTATTCGATGGATAAGTTGATTTTTAGATTTCAAAGTGTGGTAGATTTAAGATTTAGTTCTCTCATCAAGTAAACACATTTACAGTGCAATCTGAGCAATAAGTCAATGATGAATGCGTATGTGAATGTTTTGACATTTCAGAGCATTTCAGCAATCCGTAACAGCACTTTTTCTGTGCTTATGCACAGCAAATCTTTTAATAACAGCAACTTGAAATATGACACATAAACTGTTGAAGGTCAGAGTGTAATGATCAATGAACTTGTTAAGAATACACTTCAGTTACTTGTTTTTAACGTTATAATATGCAAAGTGAAAGCCCGAAACAGCACAAATGTGTTTAGAATGTTATCTTGTATTTTTCTTACTTCCTCCTTATTACTTTATCAAAAATGTGGGTGGTTGTGTAAGTTAATAAATGTGGGTTTCTGATGTCAGACATTTTAAGCTTTTGGAACAAGTAGTTTTTGCAGCGTAGTGTCATTAAATGGACTTTTGAACTGTTTTCAGTTCTTATAGTTACAATATGCTATATTCAAGATCAAGGAAAATTCTATTTCTCATTACATCCTTTTAACTATTCATGAGTGGCACGAGTTCTGCAGTGTTGTCTGGATGCTTCTATTGGCATATCTGTGATGTTGTCATCATACTATATTTCAGGCTCAAATGTGACTTTTTATCACTTCATTTAGCTTAATCACTACATTTAGCTGCCTGTTGGCAGAGATGCTATAAGTGAACAGATGTTTGAGTTCTCACTATTCAGTTCTTTTTTTGATCTTGTATGTCAGTGAGGTTATAATTGGGCATTGGCTTGTCAGTCAGTCTGACTTGTTTGTTTGTAAATGGATTTGATCTTGTTAACTTTGGCTGACATTATAGTGATCTAGATATACAGCAGCTACTGAATTACCCAGAATGCACTGTCTAATCTCATCTCATCTAAAGCAGTACACAGGTTTCAGCATGAACATTGTTATTTCAAATACACAGTCTGTAGTATAGATTAAAGAAAGAGTCACTGTTCATGTAACTAAACTTAGCCTCATTGACCTCAAACAGCTCTTTTTGCTTTCACTGTGGACAGACAAATTGCTGGACGTTGCAAACGTATTGCATCGCTCCTAGCTACGACACAGTGTAATTTTTCCCCCCTCTGTCTGTCATGATGGTAAGAGCCTAAATGGGGAAGTGAGCTTCCCATTAATCTTAGCTGACAACTTGACCATAGATGTACTGCAGTGTGGCGATGAAATTCTGGAAAGAGTCTCGCTTGGAAAGTTAAAGCATTCCTCTTCTTTGTATCACACAAGCGTCATCATTGCAGTAGTTCCAGTCTAGGTGGAGGTTTCACTGAACATCAGAGACCTCAGTATCTTTGACAGACAGCTGTGATTGATTCCTAGTGTTTCTATAAAGGCAAAGTTTTAAAAATGAATCAAAGGCTCTAGGAGGAGGCATTTTCAGCATTATTTTTCCTAGGCTTACTTCACAGTAAGTATCCATGTATTATTTATACACCACACAAACACAAAAAAGTAAAAGAGTAGGAAGGGACAGTTTGAGCACTCATACATGCAGAACAAGTCAAGTTCATTTAAAGAGTGCTATAATGTGCTATCGGTTAATAAACTTGCTGGATTTAATTATGTGATGTCATTATCGCACAGCTAATAGGCTATATTATATGCAACTTTATGCGCATACATGCAGTGCATTCAATCAAAGCGATATATACTGTATAGCAAATCTCAACTGCAAAATGTATCTATATTATGACCTAGCACTTTATATAAAGTTGGATATATGTGACCCTGGATCATAAGTAGCACGAGTATATTTGTAGCTATAGCCAACAATACATTGTATGGGTCAAAATTATCGATTTTTCTTTTACGCCAAAAATCATCAGGATATTAAGTAAAGATCATGTTCCATGAAGATATTTTGTAAATTTCCTACTGTAAATATATCAAATATATATTTTTGTGAGTAGATATGCATTGCTAAGGACTTCATTTGGACAACTATAAAGGCGATTTTCTCAATATTTAGATTTTTTTTTTTGCACCCTCAGATTCCAGATTTTCAAATAGTTGTATACATCAATGGAAAGCTTATTTATTCAGCATATCTCAAATGCTTGATTGCTTGTATCCTTGTATCTGCTAAATCTGACTATTAGGCATGAAGATATTATAATTAGCATCATGATTTGCTTTGAAACTATGGATATTTTGAAAAGTGCTATACAAATATTTTTGACTTGACTTGACATGTACATGAACCTGGCACTGTATACAAATAAAGGGACTATCTGCAAATTACTGTTTATATATTTACTATTTATATAGAGGCAGATTATGTTTTTTACATTTTCTTTCTTATTCAGGTTTCTCAGGCTTTTAAGCAGGTGTTTGGGCCTAATGGCTGTGTCTTAATCTTGCCGTCAAATGAACCACTTGTGTAGCAGGTGCTTGATGTTCTGCTCAGGTACAAAGTGTCTTTTTGTGTCCCTCAGAGATCAGCAACAAACTGTCAGATTTTGAACTGAAACAAGCCTTCCATCATACAGACAAACTAAAATACTTGACTTTTTTAGTGTTTTGTGGTGAAAAATGTGATGCTTTGTCTTGTACTGTAATGAAAATTGCTGCTGATACAGATGATATTTCTGCTTTTAGGTAATGCCAACAACATCTGTTCTTCTACATTACTCTTTAAGAAAAAAAATAATGTGACATTTGAGACAGAAATAGATTAAAGAGAGTCCATGAATAATGCTAGTAAATACTAATAGGATGAAGTAAAATTAACAGAGAATAGTGACTTTATAATTACTGCAAAGTCACAATTTCACTGCATTGCAACATTGTTAGCAAGCTTTGCATCTCATCTCTGGTGCTTGAAATTGATGTTTTATGATATTGAATTTCTGTATATCATCCCATAAATGGATTGAATGTCAAAGGCTCTGTTCGGAGTGAAATAATAGCTTACTGCATACTGCGCAGTATATACTGAAAACGGTATATACTACAAATGTGAAACATTATACATTATGATTGTTTTAAACAATATACATCATTGTTATCACATGACCTCACCAAGTTGCATGTTTAATTTGGATAGTGGACTTCTCAGAAATAAATATGGTTATTTTGCTTTTTAAGTAAATTTAAGTAAAAAAGACTTGACATCCAATCCATTTTTGAAAGAGATGTTAAAAAATAATGGTTGATATTACTTCTATGTCATTCATCATCCTGGAAAAGGAAGGTTAGGTTGAGTGCATTGCATTATAGTATACATTACACTGCATCCCATACACATATTCCATATTTCCTCTGTTATAAACTGCACATTTAAGCAAAAGTCATACATGTTCATAAATTATATCATTAGTAACTTTTCTGGTGTATGTGGAAGTGCGCTGACATTCTGTAATTGCTATAATGATTCAAACTTGTTCTGATGTTCTACAGAGGCTGACGATGAACAAGAGAGATCAGAGAGACAGGTGGAGGGCCGAGATGGAGCAGGAATCTAGAGATAAGAAGATACAGGACACTGATAATTATTGCCTTTAAGGGCAGATTAAAGGACCACGTTAATCATCTCATCGCCGTGGGTAATTAGCTCCAACTTCTAACATCCTAGAACCAATAGATCAAAGCCCACTCTAAATAGCCTACAGACAGGGATGAGCTATTCTAGTGGTCATGGTGACCAGAATGATGTGATGTCAGGGAATGTAGAAATGTCCCCGAATCAGTTATGAGACCGTGACTGTAATGTATTAATGACAATCATCAGACTTCATGATGGATGGTGGTGAATCCATAAAATGTGCAGAGAAAAATGATGATTTCATTCATGATTTATAAACACCTTGCCCAAGGTCTGGGTTCTTACACTCCGGACAAATTCCCTTTTATTTTCAGCAGGTGCATTAGAAACGAGAATGGACATACAAAAGAGAAAGGGAGAAGCTTCAATGTGCAATATAGCTGCTATACAAATGGCTACATTTTGGTTTATAAAGCCAATCACATTGGAAAGGCAAACTGAAAAATATTGCTTTAAGCATGGTTTGGGAAAAAAAAGCAAGACAAATATTTATTTATTGCTATTAATTATTATTAGGGCCCGAGCACCGATGGTGTGAGGACCCTATTGTAATTGCTCAGTCAATTCTTCTTCTTCTCCGAAATGAATCGCATTTTTGAGGGCCTAAACATGCTCAAAAACACATGAAACTTTGCACACGCGTCAGAACGTGGTGAAAATTTATGTCTGATATGGGTTTCAGAATTAGGTGTGGCAAAATGGCTCGATAGCACCATCTAAAAAAAATTCAATTAAGCGCTTTTCACGCTACATCTCACGTACAGGTTTGAAATTTGATAGACACATTTAACAGTCCAATACCTACGGGTGCAAAATCTGTAAACCCAACAGGAAGTGAGATATTTTTCATTTTCTCTGCAAATTTTTTGCAGTTTTTGCCATTTCTGGAGGTTGTACTTTAACGAACTCCTCCTAGAGATTTAATCAGATCAACATCATATTTGGTCAGCCTACTGTTGTAACTTGGGCCTACAATGTCTGATCTGCCCCAAACTTCACATTTTACTATAGTCCTGGCCTATGTCAGACATGTTTGAGTCTAGTTACTGTATATCTTCATAACGTCTGAGAACGTGTACAATACTTTAACAAACTATAATACATCATGCTATCTTGATGCAATTTTAGTCACTAGTCTGATATCATACTTGTAGAACTGGCTTTCATTTCCTTTCTCTCATCTCTCCTGTGCAGCTCCAGCAGAGATATCATCAGTATATCATCAGTCCCACTCTGGATCACTGCCAGATGTTAGCTTGCCTAAAATCAAGAAACCGAACGCCACAAAAACACAAACGCAAAACAAGAAAACTTGTCCACAGGGATCTCCATGTGCCACAGAATCTGTCAAGCCACCAGTATGATTGCACCATTTATCTTCGAACATATCAGTGGTTGGAGAAAAGAAAGTAGTCCAATTGGATTGAAATTGGACCCCCTCCTCCCTACATCCCAATGCCTATATTAGATATACAGTGTAATTCGTGACCAATCCTGAGATAGGGGAAAGCAGCAGAAAAAGGCTTTGTGTCCTCTCAGCTGTGACAGGGCTGGATTGAGTCTTAATCATCAGCTATCAGCACAGACTGTGAATAAGCCCCTGATGGGCCCTTCATTTCGCATGGGTGGAAATGCACAGAAAGCCATCATCTTGCGTTAGTCTCCCAGTGCATGCATATGTGCACGCGTGTGTGCACGTCCACACTCTGACATTTTGATTGGACAGATAGTACGTTTTTTGTTGACTAAATCTCTCTGCTCATGTAAATTAGAAAGCTTGGGGCTTTGAGTGCTATCTGTGACGCTGGGCAGATGGTGAGGTTGAACTCCAGAGTAATGAATCTAGGGTTTGAAATTTAGATCAGACTGTAGTGAAAAGAACATCCTTAAAATAACCTCTAGATTGGTGCTCAAAGAATATAAAATTCTAATTTAATATCAACGGATTATGACCTTTAGGTTAAAAAAAACAGTAAATAAAGAAACAAACTAATAAATAAATAGTGCCCAATTTACACAGCGAAAGTGGACAAAAAAGACAGAACCACTTCTGAAGTGGGATTTAAGTGTCTTTACGCAGACTGTTTAATGCTGCTCAGAGGTGGCATAAATGCATTTACAACAGCAATTGCAATATATAATTGGGTATAATGTTGGGTATACAATATAATATGGGTATAATGTTTTTTGTATAAATGTTTTATACATCAAAACTTACTTTGAAAATGGCCCGCTCAAATCAAATGACATGTAAGTAACTCACATGAAAGCAAACTCTTACTCAGTATTCTGAATATACAGCCGTAATAACCCACAAACTTTTGTCTTCTGTCTCATTTACATAAGCTCCACCCTTTTCTCATCATCATGTTTAACCTGTGGAGTTTTGACATCATCACAGCAGACCAGAGACTTAGCGCTACAACACACCTGATGGCTACAGGTAAGACTTCTTGTTTCCTATACTGCATACATCACATGTTAGCACAGGGTTTTGCTCAGCCTTTAAGTGTGTTATTTTCCATCAGTATGTGTTGCTTTTGTGTTAAGATAAGGGGGAAGGGATGTTTTTGGTTCTACGACACCAAATCCTCTTGAGGAGCACAGGTGGTCACCATGGACACCAAAACATAACCATGACGATAGCAGGGGGCACCTGTGGTGTCACACCTTATACAGATGAAAACAACAGAACAGAATCACTGTTAGAAGCATAAACACATATGCAATACATAGTAATTATTAGCAAATGCTCAACAGTCTTCAGATCTCTCTTTAGAAGATGACTTGAATGACATTATATTGAATAACACAAAGTCCATTTCAAGCAGTTACAGTATATGAGCTGTGTTGGGGAAAGTTACTTATTGCATTACAATATTGCATTACTTCCTTAAAAAAGTAACTAATTGCATTACTTAGTTCCTTTTTTTAGAAAGCAATGCGCTACGTTACTTTTGCGCTAGTTTACGTTTTTGTTTTTAATAACAAACAAACAAAAGTTAAATTTTTGGCAAATGTAATGGCCCTTTCACACCAAAAGTGAAATGATAAGCCTCAGGCTGAAGGAAATCCAAATTCACGCCTGTAGTAGAGTGATTAGTATGATTGAATTTGATCATCGAAGGACAGCAGCAAAAACACTGGTAAATAAATTCATTGTGTTAACGTATTTGATTATTGCAGGTTTGCGTAATATTCTGAGTTTGATTCACTGTTTTTATTCATTTTGTGGACTACTGAATCTGTTTTTGTGCAAGTGAGATGAGTAAATGCAGGCTCACATTTAGTCTAGAACTAAAATATCCATCATGTTTATGCAACGCACACAACATCTCTGCTTCTTACTCCTGATTTCTCTCAACATGAGGACAGGAGAGGTGTCAGTCAATACATGGGAAATCAAAGTAGCTTGCATTACTTATTTGAAAAAGTAACTCAGATATTTTGTTGAAATTTTAAAAGTAATGTGTTACTTTACTAGTTACTTGGGAAAAGTAATCTAATTACGTAACTCACGTTACTGGTAATGATTACCCCCAACACTCTATACGAGTTTCATTACATTTACATTCTCCTTATTTAAATTCAAATTTAATTCTGCTTTCTGTTTATTACCTCAAACCTGTAAGACCTTCGTTCATCTTCGGAACACAAATTAAGATATTTTTGATGAAATCCAAGAGCTTTTTGATCTCCCATAGACAGCAAAGCAATTACCACTTTCAACGCCCAGAAATGTAGTAAAGACATTGTTAAAATAGTCCATGTGATAAATGTGATACAATACTTTTTGTGCACAAAAAAAAACGAAAATAACAACTTCAACAATTCCAACGCTGTTCCCGTGAGCACCATGACGCATGCGTGTGATACTGATGCAGGAGCCGGCCAATAATCAGTCGGTGTTCTGACATAGAACCCGGAAGCACTGCACTGTTTTTACAATGTGAAAAACATCAGAGACTGACACGGAAGAGAAGAAATTGTTGAATAAAGTCATTCTTTTTGTTTTATTTTTGTATTCTTGTTGCTTCATAAAATAAAGGTTGAACCACTGGAGTCACATGGACTATTTTAATGACGTCTTTACTACCTTTCTGGGCCTCGAAAGTTAATTTGGTAATTGCAGGGGATCAGAAAGCTCTCGGATTTCTTTAAAAATATCTTAATTTGGGTTCCAAACATGAACGAAGGTCTTACGGGTTTGGAACAACATGATGGTAGGTAATTATTGACAGAATTTTCATTTTTTGGGTGAACTAACCATTTAAAAAATTGAATTCAATTTAAAAGTAGTTTTAAATTTAATTCTGAAATCCAACCTAACATACTCCATCAAGCAGAAAGGATATTGAATGATTTTGAAATTGCCAAAAAGAGAATTCATGTATATCTAAACCAGTTTTACACTATTCTAAATCAGTTTATTCCTAGATGGAACAGACTGGTTAGGTTTTTCTAAGCTGTCATGTGCGCTCCATGCTCATTTTAAGATAAGCTTGCTCCTCTCTAGTAGCTAATCCAAAAATGAAGAAAAAAGTATTACTTCTTGGAAGAATAACACCTCATTTTCATTTACATTGCATTGAATTATATCCAAAATTGCCCAGCAACTTTGTATCCAAGAAGAAAAAAAAAGATGTGCATTCTGTCTTCATTCTGGAAGGATATGCCTTGTAATATAATCTTCTGAGGTAGTAACAATAAAGCAATCCAACAAAGCAATTTTGGTGGAATTGTGATTTAGGTGATCTTTATGTTCCAAAGATATCCTGTGTGGCTGGCTTCTCATCTTTTTGTGATACTCAGGTTTTGTAATCAACAGCAAAGCCATCTGGGTAAGTGCAGAGACACCTGTGCTTTTTGGGTGAAAGCCACTGGAGTGGAAGGACTGCCAGAAGAGGATGCCCTTCTAGCAATGACAATGTAAAAACATAGAGTTCAACATGTCTTAACTATTCAGAGGATTAATACTTATCTTATCCTGTTCATCCACATCATCTAATTGGTTTCATGTAGTGTGTCTTCACATTTTCATCCTATCAGAGGGATCCTGAACATAAAGACCTCATTATGATGAACGATCCTCGACTCAGCTAATGCTAACCTTCTGTTTAACACCTTGCGGGTCACAGCACCCAAACAGAGATTAATCTGAAAGTTATTTCATCCCTGCTGTGATATCCAGTAAGTTGAAGATCATTCTGATTACGCTACTTGCAGTTTTAATATTATGAGACATCACATGTTGAGATTCATGTCTGGAATATGAAATCATTAAACAAGATGCCAAGGTCTGTTGACCATGGGTAGTCTGATGCATGTCCAGAGAGTAAAAGATCACAGCTAATCAGGCACTGCACAATATTTGATAACTAACTAGCTGACAGTTGCTCCTTTTTAATTGGATTTCATCCAAGACTGGACCAGCAATTAGTTAGAGAACATCCAACCAATGAAGCTTTAAACAGGACATGCAACATTTAACTTCAAAACTGATGTGTTATCTTAACATTCCAGTGCGGTTCAACCAAAATGATCAGTTCTTACAATCCTGAAAAATGTATATTATGGTTTCCACACAAATATTGAGCAGCACAAATATTTTCACCATTGATAATAAGAAATGTTTCTTGGGCAGCAAAATCAGCATATTACAATGATTTCTGAAGGATCATGTGACACAGCTCAGGAAAGAAAAATAAAGATTTTAAAATTGTAATACATTTTCACAAATTACTTTTTTACTGTATGTTTTGATCAATTAAATACAGCCTTGGTGAGCATAAGAGACCTCTATCAAAAACTCTATTAAAAAATCTTAGAGACTATTGAACGGTAATACACATTTCTTACAGATTTTCTTTTTAAGAGTCAATTACATAAGTGACGTCATTATTATGTCAGACTTTACAAATGCTAACTAAAATAATTTGTAAAGTTGATGATTAGGATGTTTTCACTAACATTATTGCTCAGACAGGAAAAAGAACTGACTGACTACAAATTGCAGTTTATAATGATGATTCAGTTTTCGTACTGGGAATGTCGACATGTATTTTGAGATTTTCAATGCTGGAATCAGGTTTAGCTCTGGTAGATAAAAGCATTGTAAAGTAAAGGGATGCAAGCCAATATGTAATTTTATCTATGCAAGATAAATATTACTTAGACTCATAACTCACATTATCAAATTTTCATGCTTTGACACTGCATATATTCTTTTCAGTATTCTATCATAAATTCAATTCAAAGCATTAGTAGAAATCAATAAAATGACTGTTAATGTCTGACTTCCCTCTTTTTTCCCCAATGTACTGCCAATCTAGACACAGTTAACCAGGATCGGTAACACTTTATTTCGATGGTCCACTTTAGACCTTCTACTAACTCTAAGTAACTTTGCAACTACATGTCAAATAATTCTCGGTAGACTGTTAATAGACTGTCTGCTTAATATCTGCTAACACTTTATATTGATGTTCCCTCAACAGTAACTTTTCAACTACATGTCAACTTATTCTTCTAACCCTAACCTAACAGTCTTCTAACAGTCAATACTCTAATGAGAGTTAATTGACATGTAGTTGCAAATGTACTTATAGACAGTAGAATATCTAAATTGGACCATCGAAATAAAGTGTAACGTGTAACAGGCTAACATGTTGCTAACATGATTTAGCATGTTGCTAGCACATTGCTAGCATGATTTAGCGAGACTGTCCTCTTCCAAAAAACGACCCTATAGGTCATTTTTTCAAGCACCTTATTATGACCTATATTTACGTTTTAAAGTCATGCGGCCTCTAGCTGGCATAAAAATAATGACAGTGTCATGTTGCGTATGTCGTCATGAAATGACGTATGACCGTTGTTACCGATCAAAATGCGTGTTAATTTAAATGCAAGGTGTGGACATTTTACATGGTCCCTTACCCGCCATTTGTCCTATTTTTATCAAAACTCATTTTTTATTAACGACTACACCTTCCACAACCCTAAACCTATTAGTGATTTATAGTGCATATACACTTTATGAGCACATGAGTTCCCTGGGATCGAACCCACGATCGCATATTGTTAAATATTGCAATGCTCTACCAATTGAGCCACGCGAAAACCCGAAATATATCGCATATAAAAGGGTACAATGCGTTAATATGAAAGTGTCCTGTTGTCGATACGGGCGTAACTTTAGTAAACGCACCTATGGGTCGTATTTCAGGGAAGTGACAAACGCCCTATATTGGCATATTGGTTGGAGGACATGTTGGAGTTACAGTTTTTTTTATTTGCTTTGGTACTATTTTCACAAGTAAGGTGTACATTTTCAAAACTCTTAGTACTAATATCACAACAGATCATCAAAAGTGCACTTTTTTCAAACATTTTAGCATATTTTCAATTGTGTTAGTACAATACACAAAATCACAAAGTATCCTTTTCACAACACAAAATAAGTATTTCATCTATATAAATGTTTCATTCACAGTAACTGCCTTCATAAAGCTCTTACTATCAAACTTTTAATTTGCATCTCTTCTCGTTCAGTTGAATACATTTGTCTATTATTTAATCAAACTGGACTTAATGATTAATCAATGGATCATTTGGTACACCTATAGATTTCTATAGATATTGATTCTATAGGCACAGTTTCTATAGAAATTATTTGCAATTTCCGATATAGATGATGAAATGTAATGAATTATAAGCAATTTATCTTTGATGATGACCACAATTTTCAAACTGTGTGTGGTCAAACACTGTGTAGTGGACCAAATGTCCCAAAAAGGATGGTAATACCAGTAATTTTAGACCTTGTTTGGACTTCTTTTTTTTTTTGTCCCCATGAGGAAAAGAGAGAGAGAGAAGAAGAAGGGAGACAGATGGCATCGTTTTACATTATAGTATGCCATGTGATACTGTAAACTGTAAAAGTAGGTAGTGACTACCATATTACAGTTTTTTTTATTCGCTTTGGTACTATTTTCACAAGTAAGGTGTACATTTTCAAAACTCTTAGTACAAAAATCCAAACTGATCACACTTGTAACACAGCTAGTCATTCTTTCAAAACCTGATGGAATGCTTTCAGTCAGTTGCACATGTTTTCAGTCCACATAATCATTGTTTCAAACACAAGATTATTGTAATATGTAATGGGAACATTTGGTTTAATCACCGAAACACAACAGTATGATCTTTTTTCAGTTTAGTACTTTTAACATTCAGTTAATTCAATAGCAAACAATGCNTTAATCAATGGATCATTTGGTACACCTATAGATTTCTATAGATATTGATTCTATAGGCACAGTTTCTATAGAAATTATTTGCAATTTCCGATATAGATAATCAAATGTAATGAATTATAAGCAATTTATCTTAGATGATGACCACAATTTTCAAACTGTGTGTGGTCAAACACTGTGTAGTGGACCAAATGTCCCAACAAGGATGGTAATACCAGTAATTTTAGACCTTGTTTGGACATTTTTTTTGTCCCCATGAGGAAAAGAGAGAGAGAGAAGAAGGGAGACAGATGGCATCGTTTTACATTATAGTATGCCATGTGATACTGTAAACTGTAAAAGTAGGTAGTGACTACCACATTATTGTAACTCATCCTTCATCTGTAAAGATCAACTACAGTATATAGATTCAGTCACATGATTCAGTGAGACCATTTACTGTATTGGCAGCAAACTCTGTTCTACACAAACCTCATGACTGTGTCATACTTCACAACTTTTGCTAACACACTGAATAAATACTATTAAAAACATTATGTATTTTATGTCAATTATGTAATTTTGGTAATGCAAGTGTATTTTCTGAGGTGGCATCTGTAACCTGTGTAAATATTTCAGCATCAAGGGTGATTTGAAACATGTATCTTGCATTGTTTGTTATTGAATGAACTGATTGTTAAAAGTACTAAACTGAAAGAAGAACATACTGTTGTGTTTCGGTGATTAAACCAAATGTTCTCATTACATATCACAATGATCTTGTGTTTGAAACAGTGATTATGTAAAATGAAAATATGTACTGCTAGAATGAAAGCATGAGATCAGGTTTTGAAAGAATGACTAGCTGTGTTAGAAGTGTGATCAGTTTGAAGTTTTGTACTAAGATTTTGGAAAATGTACACCTTACTTGTGAAAATAGTACCAAAGCGAATAAAAAAAACTGTAACACATTGCTGTCATGTTACTAGCACATTGCTAACATGATTTAGCATATTGCTAGCATGATTAACATGTTGCTAGTCCTTGGCTAGTTGCTAGGCTTTGTGATAGATAGATAGATAGATAGATAGATAGATAGATAGATAGATAGATAGATAGATAGATAGATTAGATAGATAGATAGATAGATAGATAGATAGATAGATAGATAGATAGATAGATAGATAGATAGATAGATAGATAGATAGATAGATAGATAGATAAAGTGGACCATCGAAATACAGTGTAACCCAAGGATCTTATATAGGCTGTGTATTATCATCTACATTATGTGTCACATTAACATGTTTAACAGGCATTGTGGTGCAACCAGTGTTCATTTGGTTCTTCTATATGAAAGCTTATGAGCATGTCTGGTCTAGTTTTTATTATCCACATCCTATTTTTTATGCACACTGAATTGTATAGTGTTTCTGTAATACTTTTCCCCATCTATTTTTATAATTAATAGTGTTTAAGTGCCTGTCCAGGAGCCACAAATATCAGCTGAATGAATTTGAAGTTGGCAATTTTCATGCACATTTGACAGTTTAACCTTCCTTTTAAGAAACTCTTCCTACTTTACATGCATAAAGGGGGGGGAGAGAGAACATCAATGAAACAAGTTTTTTATTGGCCCCTGAGCATATTTAATTTTCCTTCCTTTTTAATTTGTTTTTCAAAACACTCCAAGCAGTGAAGATCAAACATCAGAGGAAGCTTAAATGACCTCCACTGATCAATGAACTCAGAACAGTGGCTGAGAAATGAGATTCAGGCTATTACGGAACGGTTTTTGGTTCTCAGGGTAAAGTAATGTTTATGCCTCAATTTGTCAGTAGTTCAAGCCCAAGATTACCAGTTTGTATCTTGATAAAAAAAATATTTTTCCATAAAAATTTTAAATCCTATACGATGACCTTGGACTGCTAATTTCAAAACACAGTTAGGCATAACTTTATGTATAGATTTTTTTACTGAGTATTGAACTTTTATATACAGCACAAATTCTTTGGAGGTCAAATGTTTATTTGACCACCTCATCTTCAAAATCCTACTATTACTAGGCACTTTGTGAGCTGCTAGGGTTTAAAAATGAGAAGGAATTATGTGACATCCTATTGGAGCCTGTCAAAAAAGCTGAAGTCTGTACTTTTCTTTTCTTTTCTTGGCCATTCTTGCAGTTGTTACCTATTTGTATTTTATCTGATCTTTAGAAATTACTTTCATTGGTGTTGGCTAATATATTCAGGATGTTTCAGTCATAAATAATATGTTCGACTTGAATAAAAGCAGTTAATTTAGATGCTATCACATGAAGCACATTTTTCGCTTATCTAAGGAAACATGTTTTACAAAGCTGAATGCACCAGAAGGCTCATCATATTTATCATAAGGAAAGTTTAAAATGATATAAAGAAGCTGTGTTTCTCTTGTGTATGTATTTTACTGTCCTCTCTAAATGTGTAGGATATGAAGGTGATTTAGTCTATAATTAATTGTTAATTTCTGCAGATCTTGTTATTATGCACTCTAGAGAATGATGTGCTACACACATTACTTTCCAGAGTAATCCATTTACAAAACAGCTTGTTTATATTCAGGTCCAGAGATCATCCCAGCGAGGACCTGTGAAGCTCGGCCACAGCAGTTGTGCATCTCCTTCGGCACAAAGAGAGAAGCATTCTGCAGTAAATAGTTTATAGCCAAGCAGATTACCTACCTCTTCCTTCTTCTCCTCTGTGTTGACCTTTGCATTTCTGTGTACAGTATATGCATTGTCACTGAAGATGAGCCATGCAGAACTTGGAAATGGGAATGAGGAGTCTTTTCAGCCGACAGATATTATGAGAGGTAAGATCACATTTGTATTGCGAATATAATGACTAGAACCCCTCCAACCCCTTTCAGCTGTGTTTAGATTCAGAAATTAGTGCCTTATTATATTTTAATTGGCTGATACATGATAAAAAATATTATGTGAAAAAACAAGGTATTTAGTTCTCATTTATATGTATTTTTTGCACTGCAAAATAATGTTTGTTGAAAACCTAAAATTTAAAATAGAGCTTCATACTGTAAAATAGCTGTGCTGCATTTTACACACAAAAACAGTCTGCCTATGCTTAAAAAAAAAAGAGGAAAATTTAGCAAAATCTATATTTTCTATAAGCAAAAGTGAAAGTTTAAGCATTAGCCTTATATAACATTATTTTGAATGCTCCCCTCATTGTCTATAGTGGTTGTTGCCCTGATGGTAACTTGTAAACTTGAAAAAGTGCAGAAAGTAACATGTAAAAATAATTATATGGAAAAAATATTTCATAAATATTATAGTTTTTTTAAACAGGTTTCTGTTTTGCCCTACATGACATTTTGTAGTCCCATGTCAATTTTTTTAAATAAATAAGCTTTCCATTGATGTATGGTTTGTTAGGATAGGACAATATTTGGCCAAGATACAATTATCTGAAAATCTGGAATCTGAGGGTGCAAAAAAAAAAATATTGAGAAAATCGCCTTTAAAGTTGTCCAAATGAAGTCCTTAGCAAAGCATATCCACTCACAAAAATAATTTTTTTATATATTTAAAGTAGGAAATTAACATAATATCTTCATGAAACATGATCTTTACTTAATATCCTAATGTATTATTGGCTATTGCTACAAATATACCCGTGCGACATGTGACTGGTTTTGTGGTCCAGGATCACATATGTGTACAGTACTTGTCCTAACTGATAACCAGTGTCGAGTGTAATGCATTACTAAGTAATTAATTACTGTAATTTAATTACTTTTCCCTTGAAAAAGTAAAGTAAGGGATTACTCTTATTTTTTCTGTAATTTAATTACAGTTACTTCTGATGTAATTACAATAAATACTGTATAGTCGCGATATAGAACAATTTTATATAAAACAATAGTGGATTTAACATCAAAATTTAATGTCTATAACGATAAAATGTATGTTTTTAATGTAACCTTCTCCCTTTAAATACTTGGTCAGTTCAGGTATAATTTATGCAATTATACATTTTTTATTTGAAAGAATTGAAAGAGCAGTTTCATATCCATCCTTGTATTGTTCAACTGGTCGAGGTTGATGTAATATTTAAAAAGTAATTAGTAATAAATAATGCAACATAAGTGTTTTTAGTAACACTTTATTTTACAGTGTCATTGTTGCATGTGTTACGTTTAGTTACTATATTAATAACTATAAATGATGCATACTTACATGCAACTAATCCTAAACCAAACCAAACCCTACTCCTAACCAGTGTTGGGGGTAACACTTTACTTGAGTTTAAGTAACTTGAGTTACGTAATCAGATTACTTTTTCTAGTAACTAGTAAAGTGACGCATTACTTTTTCAATTTACAACAAAATATCTAATTTACTTTGTTTTCACATTTATTGACTGGCAGTTCACCTGTCCCAGAGGCGTTGCGTGCGCTGTGTAAACATGATGGTTATTGTAGTTCTCGACTAAATGCGAACATCCATTTACTCATCTCACTTGCACGAATACATTCAGTATTCCTCAAAATGAATAAAAACACTGAAATCCAATCACAGAATTTTACACAAACTTGTAATAATTAAATATATTTAATTAAATTAAACATGCAAGCCCAGGAGAGAAAAGTAATGCAGTAATAAAATGCATTACTTTTCATAAAAGGTAACGCAATTAGTTACTTTTTAGGGAGTAACGCAATATTGTAATGCAGTAACTTTCCCCAACACTGCTCCTAACCCAATAGTAAGTACATGTAGTTGATTATTATTACTCAGTACTTAAATGTATAATTACAGTGTAACAAAGACACCTTAATATAGTGTAACCTACTTTTTAGAGTGTAATTAGTACAGTAATCTAATTGCACTATTGAAGATGTAATTTGCAGCTATTAATTACTTTTTTAGAGTAACTTACCCAGCACTGCTGATAATACCATCCTGCAACATACGCATTGGCTATAAAACAGGACAAACATGTCAGCTGCTCTAGAAAGCACCCCTAGGTGGATAATGAAAAACAACAGCATAAACTTCAACTGTACATTCAACTTACTGATTTAGAACTGTGATTTCAAATGCTAGAGGTTGAAAGTTTACAGTTTCTTCTGGCGGTAATAAAAAAAAAAAAAAAAAACGTTAAAGGAAGAACTCGTTTGTGGGTGCAGGTCAGCCTAGTAAAAACAAGTTTACAGTGTGTTCACTATTCTTGAAGGGGTATTGACAGAGGTTACACATTCGTTGCCTCATACAAAAAAAACATGTGCACACAACATTAGTTCAGTTTGCTGCAATGTGATTATGGCATGTAGAAGTTAATCATTCTTCAGCTGTTTTGACAGAGATAATAATTGATGAACTATATCACTTTCGTCTCGTGTTACTGGGCTCGGAGAACATCAGTGCTGACTAGGCAGTGTGGATTTATGCATTTCCATTTATGTAAAAACGTTTTTTTTTTTATTAGATGACAGATGATGAACTTCTTCTGAGCTTCCAATGGAACTACAAAGGAAGAGAAGAATAGTTCGGCCTGCAGGTCCCCCGGATGGAGGCTATGGCTGGTTCATTGTGCTTTCCACCTTCCTTGTCTTTGGGTTGACATTTGGTGTAATCAAGTCCTTTGGTGTGTTCTTCGTAGAAATACAACACTACTTTGCAACGACAGCAACTGCAAGCTCATGGATCACATCCATCTCTGTGGCAACAGTACATTTTGGGGGTATGTACTGATTTCAATTTCAACCAGCAGGGGGCTCCCTCTACTTATACTCTTAGTAACCTTTGCCTTTGAATGCTTAACTGCAGACTGATATGTCAGTGTGACACTTGACCTTCTCTGTTGATCTTATTCGCGATTAATATTCATGTGCAATTTTCACACAAATCAAATCTGCAAACTCTTTGGCAATAAATGAAGATGTGATTTACTAAAAACTCTTGATCTTCACCATTGTCTGATCTTATTAAAATGCATGCAAACACGCAAGCTAATGTAATCTTTTAATATTTGTTAGAGCCACCGTGCCATGTTTTCCTGGCACCAGCAGACCTTTAAACATTGTGAGGCTGAAATATATCTAACAGAGCAGGAGACTAGAAATATGAGTTTGTGTTGTACCCCTCCATTTCTCTGTCTAACAGTGTGATAGCCTTACAGGAGCTGACAGAGCACTTGGCTACTGGCTGTACAGTATGTCATGACTGTGTGCTTTGTGTTTGTCTGTGATTCAGCCCCTGTAGGCTCTGCATTGAGCGCGTGCTTCGGCCATCGGCCAGTGGTCATGGTGGGGGGTCTGCTGAGCAGCATTGGGATGGTGGCCGGGTCATATGCCCAGGATCTGCTACAGCTGTACATCACTGTGGGGTTCCTTACAGGTAAGAGCACAGCCAGCAGTAGAGCATATGGCTGTGCTCCTGCACACACACATTCACGCTTCCCATCTTTCAACGTTGATTCACAACTAGAAAAGGTCATTAGCCATTTATAGCGGCTGTATGGGATGTTATTCATGAACCTCTCAGATTCAGGAACACTGCAGAGAGACAAGCATATGATGAGACAAGAAAATAGGAGCAAAGAAAGAAAGAAAGAAAGAAAGAATAAAAGAATTTTAACCAATAGACTTTAGAGTTAAACTAGAGTTAAAGGGTGTTATGTTTCTTGAGTACCTATAGAGTAGTATTGCAGTATCATATTTATAAAAGATAGATATGCTGTACCGACTCTTTCCGGAAAATTGGCAGAGCTAGAGTCACGAGCACGCACAGCTTTTGCATAGCGATCGACTGCAAGCTGCGACATCATTATAAATAAAAAGGGAACAAAAACATTGGTGTTGTTTACATTATATCCACTTGCGCGCCGATTGCCAACAAACATTTGATGCAGTTTTACTCACCGCCCGCGATCTGCAAATCCAGTGTCGAACTGGTCGAACTGCATCCACTGGTCCCTTAACGCTGGGTTCTTTGGGAAGCTGAAAAAAGGTATCTTTCCCTCATAATCAAAAAATGTTCTTTGGTGACATTGTTGAAAAATCTCTCGGCTTCCATAACCCGAATGATTCACATTGATGGACGTGCTCTGGGTGATGTGTGATCATTCTTTTTAAAGGGAGAAGTGCCCATACAAGGAATTCCGCCCTTTATGATGTAATACAGGGCCAAACTAAAAAAAAACTTTCCGAAACTTATCCGGAAGGAGTGTATTTGGCACAGAAATACTCAGTCATATGTCCAACTCATGTTTTGAAACTTTGGCATG
>RJVU01048406.1:8012425-8032458 GCA_003731715.1 Anabarilius grahami | reverse complement strand
TTATACTAATATTTTTATATTATATTATATTATATTATAATTATAAATGTGTAATTTATTTGTTTCTTTATTTATATGTCGAGTAGGTTATTATGACATCTACCAGCAAGGTACATTGTTCAATATGCAATATCTTTACAAATGGCTTGCTGAAGTTACTCTACACTGTGCAAACACAAGTTGTCCTGTTTTATTGTTTAAAAAGCTCTTTATCAGTCATCCTAATGCATACTCTTCCCTCATCATATTTCTTCAGTGAGGTTTCTCATTAAAGCCTGGCAGGAATCAGTTTACAGTAATAATGTGTTATCTTCCCATAAAGCATTGCCTATCAAAGAAATGCACTCGGCTATTGTGTTAATTTCATGGATTATTGGTCACTGCACAAATGGCTTTTCCTCTTTCAGTAGCGGGCCATGCTTTGACTGTCCTGACCAAATTTAAACCATTCATTTAGTTTCATTGGCTGTAATTTTTTTGTGCCCAGTACATAGAACACATCACAAACGGTAGTGCAACAATACATCAGCAGAGCTACAAACGTGGCCAGAGAATCAACAAACAACCAACCAGCCAAGAACAACAATGCTTGTAATAGCTGTAATTGATTACTAGATTATAAGCTCTGATAGGACAACTTCAAATAGTAATGTGGAGATGATGACATTTTGCCCTTACCAAACAGTTTTTCTCTTCTGCCAAAACATTGCACAAGTTGGAAGAGTTCTCCCCTGTGCAGCCAAAACCTCTCCCATGCAGGCCAGAGGCAGTTCAGCAAATCATCCAGAAAAGCCTCATTTGTCCATTTAGAGGCATCAACTGCCAAAACCATGCCAATATCTGTATTCTGAAAGACTAATGCGCTTAATATGAATCTCTTGGGTTTTTAGCTCATTAAATAGAGCACAGATTGATGTTTGCGAGGAGAGGAGAGTCTTTATTTTAGGCACCACAGGTTAGGAGTGTAGTCTGCTGTGGGCTCCAAAACGGCGGTGTAATTACACCATAAATTAGCTCTGCAGCAGTTTTTCTCAGTGACTTTTAATCGGATTGGAAAACTCCTTTACTGTGGCATTATAAAAGATGACTCAAATAATCACTGCATCACTGACTTCATAGGTGCTCTGTTACTCTGTGCTTTAATTGATTGATCATTTAAAATAATGTACAGGGAAATGTGCTTTCAGAAAGCAGGTTAGGCAGAAAAGGGGAGGTGGGATGATGAACGAACAACTGCAGGCTAATTAGTGGTGCTTAGGCAAGCGTCACTACTATGCCCAAGCAACCACCCAGAACACCCTAAAAACCACATACAAATGCCCTTGCAACCACCATTTGTTGAGTTGAGTTTTGCATTGGGAAGCATGTGTTTTAATTGCAAGCTAATAGCATTGATTGACCATTTGATTTTAGTATTACATTATATGAATGACTTTTTATATTTGATTTTCCTTTTTTTGTTATTTTTAAGCTATATTTTATGCATTAATTTAGTATTTATACTAAGTGAAACTTCAAACACAATTGACAATGATGAAATAATTTCTTCTACTGTTTCTATAGGAATCTTCATAGACAGAATGAATGACTATGGTGCTGGTTTCCTGATGGCGGGCGTGGCTCTTCTCGTCTCCGCCTTGTTTTTGCTTGTGTTACATCAGATGAACAAAAAAGGGATGGAAAAGGGAAAAGATATCCACTTGGAAAACGAGAAAGGTTGCAAGGATCTGAAAAACGAGAATTCCAATTTTGGAAAAAGTTAGTAAGAGGAGGCTTTAGCGTAATGTGCATTTAGTGTCACATACAGCTGACATTTATTTTGCAGTGCATTCATTTTTCACCACACATGTGGCTGTTAAGCAGAGATTATTATTAGAGATGATTGTCATAAGTGATGGGTGTAAACTGATAACATGGACATGCCTTGTCTGCCCATTCCTATAGGACACTCTCACTCTTAATGACGCTGAGTGAACAGACCTTTCCCACCTAAATGAAACATTCTGGGAAGTCTTCTAATGTAGTCCTATAATGATGCCATCAGATCTATTGCTCCAGTAAGTGTGGAAAATGGACAGTTCCTTAATGGACTAATGGAAGCTGACTCATGGTTTAGCTACAGCCGAAGATGATCACATGCAGTCAAGAACAATCTCTGGAATTTCTTGTGTATAACAGTATGAAGAATCTATTTTGGTCTGTTTGCCTAAAATTACACAAATTAAAATTTGCATTTGAAACATGGATTTTATCTAAAGTTCCCTCCACAGGTCTGGATGTCAAATACATCCCGCAGTTTCAGAAAACATTCTCATTGATCGCCCTCTAATGGTGAGAAAAGGGAAATACAGGATGGATGGCTACAGTGAAACTGTATGTTTTCCTCATTATAACATTATAACTTTCCTCAAAATAACCAAGGGTATGTTTAATAAATCATAAAGTATTTTAAAGTGCATTTTATTTTGCAAAAGCATCTTTAAAATACCTTAATCTTGAATCTATATAAGGGATAAACATGTTTCTGAAGGCATTGACTAAAAACAAAGGCAAATCCCGCTGAAGAAAACCAAATGATAGACAGCACTGTCTAGATCTTTCCTGGTAATACAGTGTGATGAAATGGTAACCGTTCATAGCTAAGCCATCTTTACAAGATATCAAAGCATTTTTTTTTCTCTTCACAATAATCTATTCCCAGCATCTGCACTTTGATGTGTTTTATACATGCTGGTCTGTGTGGATCACAGATTAGTGGCTTTCCCCAAAAAAATATAACAGAAATAAATTTCAGTATGCTTGTTACCATGATTCTGAGAAAGCAAGCATTATGCTAGACAAAATGAGCCTTCAGTGGCATACAAATGAAAACGTTCTTCCCGTTTTAGTCTATTCACATGCACAGGCATTACATTATTTTGTTAACTTTTATTTCCCCTCGGTTTAACACAGGAGTACTGACAGTAAACACAATGCACTCAAAGAAAGAAGTGACCTGACATTAGAACTGATTCTATTGATTGACTATTGAATATAGTATGTCTATTGACTATTAGATCTCAAATGAACTGTTCATGCTGAGTCAGACACATACAGGTGCTGATAATGTTGTGGTTTCTACTTTATGTTAAAAAATCACTTCTTAAATATCTTTAATTCCAGAAGTTTTACTTTATTGCAATAAAGGAGCAGCTAGGAGACCTAGGACACCCTCAGAGACAGCTGCTGAATTTCTGTTCAGGTCTCCTTATATATTCAGGCACACGCCCTTACACATCCTATAGATATTATTGGAAATGTCCTTTTACTGTCTTCAGCTTGGAATTTTCCATAGTGTACAGCAAACCTTTTTTGGAAACACATGTACAGACGTAATGCTATCATGTTCTCAGTACACGCGTCTTCAGCCCTACACACATGTGAGTTTATGATTTTAATGGTAGAATAAAGCACATCATATTTACTATAATATACTAAATTTTCACCATAAAAATACTTCTTCAATAAGATGAAAGGTATCTAGCACTACAGATCTGCACTTATATCTGGTTTAGTTTTAATAATGAGAGTATAAGCTGTGTATTCTGATATTCACAAAATAAGTTAATCATTTTATCATATGTCATATTGAGTGTTATTTATATACTATTATAGAATTTTAATGAGCTTTTATTTTTATATTTTCAGTTTAAGTACTAACAATTAGAACATGTCTAATTTTCATAAAGTTTTGTATGTTTTTCATCTAATTATTTAGAATACAAAATACCAAAAAACGATTTTAAAAAGTTTTAGTTAACAAATAACAACACTGATCTTATCATTTTATCTTGACATTTATTTCACTGTAAATTCACTGTGGATTTATTATTTCAAGCAGAAATAGCTGTTATACCGTATATAGTTTTTGACACTTGATCCCATCATCCCATTCCCAAAGAGAAGAAGAAATAATGCTGTAATGAGAGAAAATAGGACTCTTGCTGTTTTCCTGTGACCTGAGCCATCCTTTCTTTTAAACATGGTTGAAGTAATGAGTCCTTTGAAGTCTGTAATTGGAAACAGTTGATGGAGTAAAGTGGAATAACTGATACCAGATCCATTTCTCCAGCCATATCTCCCTCGTCTCATAAACCCGGGCCTCTTCACTTTGACCTTCGTGTAGTTTGGGTTAGGCAGTAACCTCAGAAACAGCCGTTCAGAATGATGCGTGTGACCTTGTGCTTGATGGCAACGTTCAGTGAAGCCTCAGGATGAAAACTGAACTAGACTGAATCTTATATTACAGCCAAAAGGAAAAATACCTAAGAAATTAGACAGAAATGAAAATCAGAATTTCAGAATTATGAGATATAAACTGACTGGAAATTGACCCTTCGCCGGGAGTTTGATTGACAAGTGATCTAACCAATCAGAACGCAGAATCCGCCATTTTGTCCGACAAAGCAGTCAGGAGTTAGAAGATTCATCACGGTGGAGTTAAACTCAAAAAATTGTGTTATTATCGTCTTTCCGCGTTTGAAACAACATTCCTTCTCATGTTCATTCATGTTTATTTGATGCTATAAATGAACTAGTAGGAAGAGATGATCGGTTCACGAGCCGCTTGAACTGAGGCGCTACAGCAATCTGTCACGACACATTAAAGAGCCAGAAAACGGTTTTATTGTTTAAATTTCTTAAAAAGCTGGGACTTTGTTTAATACCATAAGTAACCTGCTCTGTCTTGTCTGTCGATGTGTTGTCAGTGTCCTCTTTGCTCCGCGATGTATTTTTCACTGCGTATGGCGTGACAGCGCCACGGCTTGTCGGACAAAGCAACAGTAACTAAGGGGGGCGGGTCAATCGCGTGCCTTATGCTGCGTTCCAGGCAGGTTTTTGAGCCCGTAAATCACTACTTCAAATCACGACTTTGTAGCGTTCCAGGAAAGTCACTCCAAACTGCGTAAAAGTGTAAACAAACCAACATGGCGGACCGTACGGGGCTTATGCTCATTAACAATTATTTCTATCGCTAAAAGTGCTTACTCCTTGCTTATTTGAGGGAAACAGAGGTGGAAAATGGCGCATAAGGCAAGAGAAGCTGTTATACCTTTTATTTTACCGTGCACTTGCATAAACACCGCATCCGTAGGGGCTGCCATTGTTGTTTCGCGGGCTGTGTGACGTCAGAACCCGTAACTGGGAGTACATCGATCTACGAGTTCACGGGTGGGAAGTTACGGCTTTGACTGCTGTTCCAGTGCACTTTCATGGGTAGAAGGTTGGAAAAACACGGTTTACGGGTTGCCTGGAACGCGGCATTAGTTCTGCTTGTTGTTTACTTAATTAAAATGAGCTAAAGTAACACAAACTTAATTTCATTGAGTTCAATCCACCTAATATATTTAAAGCTGAAGTTTACTTAAGTCATACATGACTCATTTTTGTTGAAAACTTACTGAGCAGTGGATCTGCAGTTCCAGCATGCTTTGCAAGGGACTGCATTATGAGAGTAAAGCTGCGTCCGACATCGAATACTTCTCTACTATATAGTATGCGAACAGAGTAGTATGTCCGAATTCATATGCTGCGTCCCAATTCACCTACTTATACTACGCCCTAAAAGTATGCACTCTTTCTGTGAACAAAAAGTACTTACTTTTGAGTGTGTAGCAAAAGAGTAGACAAGCTTTGGGACATACTATCACGTCATACAATCCCGTCTTTGCTCTCTGTCGCATCCTGTCACCGTAAACTGGCCTGTCAATCATCTTACATCCTCCACATTTCATTTAGCTAATTTCCTACTGTATCGGAGAGAAATGCGGCACGCTGATCTGCAGTCGCAGGTCTTTCATGTGGAGAACTCTCCTCATATTAATGCATAATGATGCATTTAAAAGTTAATGGCCATTCGGATATTTATAAAAGTCCACATTGGTATTTGCAGATGAAAAATAACACGGACAATTTTAAATATATATTTTCTATCAGGTTGAACTGATTAGTCACTCAAAACCTCTCAGCGTCGATCGCGCATATCCACCATGTTTTGTAGTTTTTAACACTATTTACTCGTGTTTTAGTTCTGAACTGAATCCTCATCCAGAGCGCAATGGGTTGTGGGCAATATTAGCCTTTATAGTGTGCACGGATCCACACTTCGAAAAACTACCGGAAATAGTAGACCATCCGGGGACTTTTGGCATACTCTTTTCAACATACTATGCTTTGGGACACACTTATTTTGATCTCACATACTATTTAGGATGGATAGTATGGACATTGGGACGCAGGGTCAGTATTCGAAAAACAGTAGGCGAAAAGTACCCGGATGACTTACTGCTTCCGGTGAGATTCTGAAGTGCACAAACGATGGACACTTTACTATCCCATGAGGCCATGGGAGAGGAGTTTGTGAATGGAGTTGAAGGGACGTAACTGATGCTGGTAGGTCATGTGACAGTAACAACATGTAGTTGTGTTGTTGTAATTGTGTTCACCCAACTAAATGAACTAAATTAAATTGTGTGTAAAAACTATATAATGAATTCATTTTTTGAATGTATTTTATATAGAATGCATTGACATTCATAGATTTTAAAGTGATAATTTACCCACAAAATTAAAAATCCGTCATTACTTAACCTCATGCCGCTTAAAACCTGTATGACTTTCTTTTTTCTGTGGAACATGAAATATGTTGGTAACAATTTTGGTGACCAATGAATTCCATTATATGGACAAAAACACATTTCTCAAAATGCTTTTGAGGCCACTCTGTCTAATGTTTATGCTTAAGGTATATCATGCTATTTAATCTTCCGTGTTTTAAGTTTCATAGAAAATTATATCAGTGGTATATGTATTATGAATGAAAAAGATGCATATAGTGAGGCCATACATATGGGAGACATGATGCTTACAGAAAGAGTGAACTTCAAAGCAGCAAGAAATCAAAGTTGGAGAAGAAAACCCCGGAAGGGCTGGAGGGATTATACTGGATAAATACTTCTCCTTTACTTCTCTCTTACTCTCTCATTCTCATTTTCTGTTGTTCTTGGTTATTGGGTGGGCCTATAATGGGGTCAAATGAGAGGGGCTGTCTTAAACAGGAGTGATGGGAACAGCTGTATGAGCTCCACTGAGAACCGATACAGACTGATGTGGCTCTAATATGGAGATATTAAAGAAAATACAGTTTTTGGTGTATTTGAGAAAACATAAAATTAGGATAACTCTGCTAGTAGTTCAAACCGTTGTATAACACTCAAGTGTCTACAAGTGCCTGACAACACACACACACACACACTTAAGCCCACATCACTTACATGCAGCTACATGCAAGAATCAAAGGTATTTGTTTCAAAGGGAGAGACGTAAAAACAGAGAGAATGGAACATCATAGCATTTATTCTTGCAGATTTATCTTCTTTCCGGAGCACGGTGAGGTCTGGCCCCTATTTTCTTTTATCCACACATAAATCATGAAAGCTTATTTCCACAATACACCAATCATGTTGTACAGATAGGAAAAAGGCAACAACCCCACAGACATTGGAAGTTTGCAGTACGAGCAACATTAAAGCATGGAAAAATGCTTAGGTTTTTCTCACACATCATCTTATATTTTACGGTCACGTGGTTCTCGTTTTGGGCAGTTCAGATCTATAGTCTATGATCATTATATGTGTTACTGGATTGATCTTTGCCGATCGTAGTGTCAGCAGGTTTGAGACTGTCTCAAAGCTTTACAAAAATCAGATCAGAGGAATTAGAACAGCTGTGCATCAGATGACACATGTGCATTCACTTCAGTTATTGAAATCCTGCCATACAGGTGTTTTTATGCAGATTTTTTCACTAGTCATTCTTTCTTACATGTGTTATTAATATATCCTTTAAGTTCAAGTGAATTTGAGTGAATAGTAACTATAGCAAATAATTGTGAATGGAATATTTAAAAACAAATCTATCAATGCAATTTTTGACATGCTGTTAATTATATCTGATATTTAAATGATTTTGAAAAAAAAAAAAAAGTCAATTTATTTAATAGAAGACTAATTTTCATCTATTGTCCCTTGCCAGTTCTTAAAAACGCCTAAAATTAAAGTAAATCAAGTTGTCACAAATATCAGATATTTAATAAAGCATTCAGACCAATATTCGAACTAACAGGTTACACACAAACACGCAGAACAAAACATTATTTAGGACCAGGCTCATTAGAAAAATATACCTGTGTCAATATTTTTTGTGAAACGCAAAATATGTTGCGTCGTGCACGTTTCGCAACAGTTTCAAAGTGAAATGTCCAGTGAGTGGTGCTAAAACTGTGTTTAGTTTTTTCCAGAACAGATGAACATGAATATGGGTACGTTTTTATTATGTTGGAATTTATATGTATCACCGCAGTTCTGAATTGAAATGTCCGGTTAGTGGTGCTAAAAGCTTAATGCTCCATCACATACAGCTACACTAAACCTACTCGACAGTGTTAACAAAAGCAAATGTGACATAAAAACGCAGTCATAACCAGTGGTGGGGGTAACGCATTACATACAAGTAACTTGAGTTATGTAATCAGATTACTTTTTTTCAAGTAACTAGTAAAGTCATGCATTACTTTTAAATTTACAATAAAATATCTCTGAGATACCTTGTTCTCCCTTGTATTAACTGGCAGCTCTCCTGTCCCCATGTTGAGAGAAATCAAAAGTGCAGAGGCGTCGTGTGTAAACATGATGGTTATTGTAGTTCTAGACTAAATGTGAGCATTTACTCATCTCACTTGCACAAAAACAGAGTCAGTATTCCTCACAATGAATAAAAAGAAGATATTTTTAATGATGCTGGAAACCAGACAGTTGATGGCACCCATTGACTTCTATAGGGAAAAAAAATACTATGGAAGTCAATGGGTGCCATCAACTGTCTGATTACCAGCATCCTTAAAAATAAGAAAGAAGGAAGAAAGAAACTCATACAAGTTTGGAAGAACATGTGGGTGAGTAAATAATGACAACATTTTGATTTTAGGGTGAACAATCTCTTTAACTTGTACTAAAGCTGTAGCATTCATTTAATATAGAAACAGATACCTGAAATTGCAGGCATACACAGACATGTTGGGATGTTATTCTTTTTTTTTTTTCTTTTTTTTTGGAACAGATTACCTTGGATATAATGGAATTTCTGGATTCATTTTCTTTCAATTTGGGAATATTTGGTAAGCATATATTTTTTCTAAACCCTGAAATAATCACAAGTGTCTGCATCCAGTAAAAGCAGTGGTGTTAAAGGTTAAAATGGACTTGGCATTCCTTCGTTTTTTCCCAGCCCCTGTAGCAGGGGTACACAAGGGTACAGAGAGTGTGAGGCTAGAGGCGGGATGTCCTACTTTAGGAGGGAACATGAAATTTCAAAGACTAGTGGCCCCTTCCTCAGAATTCACCACATGCTTTCATTCTTTCCGCTTCTTCGCCCAGTCTGTTTTATCCCATGGAAATAAACAGACACACTCAGAGAATCCTCAGTATAATGGTGCTAGGAATAACATTTACTTAAGACAAAAGCAAATATGTGAAATGAAGTTCTTTTGCTTTGTTGAATAATTCACAGATGTATTTTCCAGATGAAGCTTGTGTATCAGGCCTGAAAACTGTCATAAAATAACTTAATAAAGATGCCTAGCCAAAGCAAAAGTGTAAAAAAAAAAAAAAAAACGTATTCTCTCAACTTTGTCTTTTTGTCCTCCTCTTTCCCTCCCTCTCTTTCTCCTTCCCTCCCTCTCTCTGAGCAACCATGTGCTTTTCGTGTCAGCAGACACATTTAACCCTCTCCTCAGATGCACACTGCTGTCTCTTTTTCTCTTTCTTTTCTTTGACTTCTCCTGCTCCCACTCCTTCAGTGGTGTTCTTTATGTGTTCATTCTCTGCAGCTTTTTTCCGCTTTATGGCACTAGAAACTCTCCTGTAGAAGAATTTATGTAACCGCAACAGGACAGAGACCTTAAACACACATAAACGCTGAGGAAGCCACAACATAAACACGTCCAACAACAAAGTTTTGAACAGCGGGACCAACTTCAAAAGTCTAAGGATTACTGGGAGAGAAGAAGGAGCGTCAGGTTGAAAGAGCGGGACCATGCCAGGCTGTCAGATCAGGATTGGGTTTGTGCCGGTTGTGCTGGTCTATTTCTTTCTGCTGTTGGCATCTGGTTCAGGGAATGCACGCATGATCAGGAAGAGGGGACTCAACCAAAAGGTGAGGATTGTGAAATATTATTACAATTTAAAATAACTGTTTGCTATATATGTTTTAAAATGTAATTTATTCCTGTGATGGCAAAGCTGAATTTTTTCACAACTTCAGTGTCACATGATCCTTCAGAAATCATTCCAATATGCTGATTTGCTGCTTAAGAAACATTTCTTATCAATGTTGAAAATGGTTGTCCTACTTAATAATTTGGTTGAAATTTTGCTTCAGAACACTTTAATGAATAAAAAAAAGTTCAAAATAGCAGCATTTATTTGAAATAGAAATCTTTTGTAACATTATAAATGTCTTTACTGACACGTTTGATCAATTTAATGCATCTTAAAGTATTCATTTCTTTAAAAAACAAAACTTGAATGAGAGTGTATACCATGGTACTGAATGACATTATTCACTCACCATATTTATCATGATATTTGCATGGCACTACTATGGTAAACATAAAAAAACATGGTTTTACTATTACAAAAAGTACATTACAAAAATGTGACTTTTTGGGTACTTTTTTAATGGAATGGAAAAAATACCTTTTTGTGCTGAGCAGGAAAAAGATCCATTTATGTTTATACTATCTTTTATATTTTTATTTATTAATATTTTTGGATTATTATTTAAAATACATATGCAATCTAATGTGATTGCCAAATCCTGTACCACAGTTTTAGCAAGGTAGTGAATGATATCGACCATAATCATATACCATGGTATTCTCATAGAACTACCATGGTACATGTCCAAAAACATATGGTACCATGTCATACTATTCATGTACCATAATGTTTTGATCATGGAATTGCTATTGCTCTTTTTATTACTTATTTTGTAATGGATTATGGTTTATGGTATATTTTGTGACATTTTCAAGATTTTATTTTCAGATTACCTCAGACTTCAAATATGCTATAAAAAGAAGCAGTAATCAAATTTGCACTCTAATATGATATCTGATGTATGTTTGATCAGAAAAATTCTATGGTAGTCTTTGGTGCTTTGTTAGTGAAGGCAGTGTTGGAGGAGGTAGGCATCTGTGAGACTGTAAGAGGGTTTTTAGGTCCATTATACAGTGGGGGGAAAAAATGTGTCTCTGTGACTCCAGTGGAGTTTCTGTGGTTACAGTTGAATAATCAGGCAGTATAGAATGTATTGTGTGTGCAGCAGATGCATAGTAACTTAAAGCTGGAGGTTTCTGGCCCTCTGCTCATTAGTCCCGATAAGCGTAGGTTTGATTGATAACAATTAACAAGGGATGGCAAGATGGAATTTGCACCGGATGGAGATCCCTTCCCAACTGACTGAATTCCAGAGTTATTCTGATTACGGCTCCTCTGTGGAATTCAAGATTTACAAACGGATCCATTCACACATGCCACAGGAAATGGACCATGCCCAAAGTAACCTTCTAGTAGCTAATTTTTGAATCATGTTGAATGTGTCGTCTTCTTACTGATTTTGTCCTTAAAAGTCCTCTCATATTAATTTTTCTTTGTTAATTTATCTTTCCATTCGGCATTATGACAAGTAACATCTGCTATCTGTCCTAGCTGTCCTCTCTTTCTCGCTCTTGTTCTGCGAAGTCATTGGTGTGAACTGATGAAGCATGTGTAGACACAGTACAGTGCTGTTATAGCAATGAATCATAATTAGGTTCACACTGAGGGTAATTGAGATCATTCCACTGATGTGACCTCTCTTAAGAAAAACAGCAATAACAGAGGTCAGAAAAGTAGAAAACTGTGCCCTCACTTTCTGGGTTTTGTAACACAGTATTGTTAGGGGAGAGAGAACGTGAGTTTGAGCCAGCATTCTCTATTTTCTGGGTGGGCCTGAAGCGGTCCAAAAGACATCCTGGTCCAGCTGGCTCCCAGCTCACTCGTGACTGCGAACAACCATGAACTATTTATCCTTACAAAGCATTTGTGTTTAAAAATGCTTGTGGCTGTTTCGTGAACAACTCTGAATCAGAACGTAATCAGTCAATTAGCTTGTTTTGTAGGGTTTGGACTGCTAAAGTAAAATGGCATGATTATAAAGCTAAATATTTCTCATTCATCTTTGTAAAGATAGCCATCACAAAAGACTAATATGGATATCAAAGCTTTTTACAGCATATAACAGCTCAGTCTGGACATGTAAAGGCATGTGAGTGGTCATCTCAACTCTGCTGTACCCTCACAACCCCGTCAATCTCTGAGGTCCACAGTGATGATTAACAAGCCAAGGGCGAACGGTTTAAAAGCTGTCAGAGATGATGACAGATGTTTTAGAGCTACCTGTCAACAACCTCCTGAGGAGATGCAATTGTCTGTCTTCCTCTTTCAGGTTCTGTTTGCACATAGACTCAAATCAACAGTTCAGTATCTGCTTGCACAGCAGGTTATTTCAAAATGGATGGAGCTGTTAAAGTTTTGCACCATAAATAGCATTTGTAAGACAGTAATCATTCATTTTTAGTTTTTGCAAGATATTAATTATTAATTTGTAGCTTAAATTATTTGATTAACACCCCAGAACTTGTCGGAAACTTCTCATTGTCCAGTGTTAAAGAAGCTACTTTGAAACTGTAGTTTCCCAAGCTACAAGCTGCTAACAAAAAGAAGCTAACTACATGACAGCCATTTCGGGAGTCATTATCTTAATAAGTATACAAGTATCATATGATATTATTTTTAGATTCAGAGAAATATTTATCTGGCAGAATAACAATTAGGATCTTAATTAATGACAGAAAGACAAAAAATTTAACTATAACATAAGTAGGATAGATTATTTCAATGGTCCCCCAACAGACATTCTACTGACTATAAGTAATTTAATTTCAAACTATGTCAACTTGTTCTACTAACCAGTCTACTAACAGTCTACTAATACTCTAATGAAAGTTAGTTGGCATGTAGTTGCATAGTTACTTATAGTTATGACTAAAGTGGATCATCGAAATAAAGTGTATAATTAAAAAAGAAAACAATTATTTTTAAATTCTAATAATATTTCACAATATTGCTGGTTTTACTGTATTTTTGATCAAATAAATGCAGCCTTGGTGAGCATAGGATATTTCTTTCAAAAACATATTTTAGACCCCTTTGAATGGTCTAGTGTACAGCTAATAAAACTACAAAACATGATATACTTTATACATAAAACATGATGTAAAAACATGATGAACGGCACAGCAGCATTAAACTATTTCATTACGAAAAAATGCAGAGACTTGAAATGAATGAATCATTTATTTGATCAGAAAATTGTTTAAATCAACCACTCTAACAAACCAATTCACTAAAATGAACTTTCCAAACTTTCCAGCACTACATACAGCACTAGACAGACAGTTCAGCTCATCCTTGGGTGTGATAAAATATGTCGAAAAGTACAAATTCTGTCCAAAAGTTATAAGTTCTTTAAGAAGCATTTGACTGTTGTGGTGTTTCAACTCCAGCTAATACTCAACATGAGTTCAGGCTAAAGCAGTTGTACAGCAGTCATGTGTTCTGTTGCAGAGGGAGTTCAACAGTAATCCCAGTCAGCTGATATAGAAATAGTAGTTTCACAGGAAAATGAAACATAAACATGTTTAACTCATTGTTTTAAAAAATCTATAGATGCAAACAGGCTTTGTAAAAAAACATGAAAAAAATATTTCTGTAATGTTTAGATAAAATAGCCTACATTAACTTTTCATTAAGAACTTATTTCTAAATTTGAAAATCTGTAAAAAAAAAATTAAAAAAAAGGAAAATGTACTGGCAGAAAATTACCAGGACATTATACAGTAATTTAATGGATATTTCCGTTAACCCTAAAACACAACGCAATGAAGTTCAAAATTTAAAATAGAGGTAAAACATTTTCCTGATTTTTACAGATTTTTTAGAGTGTACCAGTTAAGATTTTCAGACAGACCCACAAGTTTCTGAAGAAAATGAGAGTGGCGCTTGCCGTGGCAAAACTTGGCACAAGGTATAGTTGCTAGGGTGTTCTAGGTGGTTTCTAGGCAGTTGCTAGGGTGTTTGCTGGGATTTCTGGGTTGTTACTTAGGCCTTGATATGTGGCTGCTAGCAGTGTTGGGGGGAAGTTACTTACTTAGTTACTTTTTATGAAAAGTAATGCGTTACATTAATTTTGTATAACTTTTTCTCACCTGGGCTAGGCTTGCTTATTTATTTAATATATTTAATTATTACAGGTTTGTGTAAAATTCTGAGATTGCATTTCACTGTATTCGTATTCGTGCAAGTGAGATGAGTAAAGGAATGTTCACATTTAGTCGAGAACTACAATAACCATCATGTTTACACAGCGCACACAATGCCTCTGGGACAGGAGAGCTGTCAGTCAGTAAATGTGAAAACAAAGTAACTTGTGTTACTTATTTAAAAAAGTAACTTTTATTACTTTTTGCCGTAAATAGAAAAAGTAATGTGTTACTTTACTAGTTACTTGAAAAAAGTAATCTGATTACGTAACTCAAGTTACTTGTAATGCATAACCCCCAACACAGGTTGCTAGTGTTCTAGGCAGTTTCTAGGGTGTTTTGCTAGGCGTTAGTTAATGTGGCTGCTAGGCAATTTCTAGTGTGTTCTGGGTGGTTGCTAGGGCATTGCTAGAGTGATTTAAGTGGCTGTTAGGTAATTTCCTGTGGTGCTGATGTTTACACCAAGATATGTTTTATGTTCAAAACCCATTTTTGGTCTAGAATACACCACATTAAATCATCCACATCACCATTAATTTAAACGATACATATTACAACGATACATATAAACGATACATGACATATTATGTCATGTTGATATTGAGGTAGTCCAAAATAGTCTACATAGAGACTGCTAAATTTCAAAGAGCTTAGGGATCACCATAATCGTAAACCATAGAGGAAAAGAGTTTATCAAGAAAAAGAGGTGAAACACTGAAACAAGTGACCTTAACCCTTCCCCTCATCAAGCTTTCGGTTCCTATCTTCAGATCTGCCAATCACACGGACCCCGTCCTACTCACTCCACTCAGCTCAGACTGAGCCAAGCCTCCGAAGCACCTAAGAAGCTGTAAAATACCTAGAACTCGGCAGGAAATGAACATGCAGACGTCTAGACTTAAATCACAGCACATCGGAGGAACTTGGAGAGAGAGGAAAGGGGGCTATTTAGTTTTCCTCTCGTAATTATCTTAATGATTGCTTAGAAGACCACACTACAGCGTGCTAAGTATGTCAACATGTATTTAGTTCAAATCTTATTGTCCATACTAATAGGGGCCTCAACTCAGTGAACCTGAAGGATGTTGAGCAGTTACAGGGTGGAGTTACAATTTAAATGGGAAGTAAATTATGTTTTGTGGCTCCTTGAGGGTGAGGGAGTGTAATTTTGCAGTGCTTAACTCAGCATTGGTGACACTGAAATAATAGGCTGCTCTCAGTTAATAGTGCACACATTTTTCAGCAGACAAGTAAGAAAAAATGGGTAAAATCTATATATATGGGTCTATACTTTTGATACAGAAAGACTGTACAGACCTCTTTTACAATATGTTGCTTACATTTGTGTTAAAACAGCAAAAGCAGCATCAAACAGTAAAAAGTTCCTGTATTGTTAAATGAAATATCAGCATCGTTGTCTGATCAAATCAGAGGACCGGAGCAAATGTTGTATAAAGTACTGATATCTCATAAGCAGGAACAGAGGATTTGGAAGAGATAAGCAGAAAGACATATACAGTACCGCATCAGGGGACCTATTCCAGACAGGAAGAGCACCACTTCCCCTCTGTCTGATCCAGAGACACTTGGGGAAATATAATCTGTATGTTAAATAAGCAAAGGCAGACTGATCCTAACCAGGATGCATTCAATTAATGTGAGAGTAAAGACGTTTATGTTGTTACAAACAACTTCTATTTCAAATAAATGTCTGCTAAATGTATAAATGTAAATGTAAGAACAACTGTTCTCATTATTGATAATAAGAAATGTTTCTTGAGCACCAAATTAGCATATCAGAATGATTGCATGATCATATGACACTGAAGACTGGAGTAATAATGCTGAAATTCAGCTTTACCATCACAGGAATAAATTACATTTATTATAATAGAAAACGTATTTAAATTGTAATAATATTACACAATATTACTGTTTACTTTATTGTTGATCAAATAAATGCAGCCTTGGTGAGCATAAGAGACCCATGTAACTGTTTAATTGCTCTTATACTCTGTAAAAAGATAAAAAGTTGAATCCAAGCTAATTGCAAAAACAACCACAATGGGCCCATGCCAGACATTTGCTTTTATTTTAAAACTTTGTTCGAAAGCAAAGCTCCAAACTTGCCAATTGAACATGAGTTTTTAAGATGCATGCAGTTCACAAACCCATAATTTCATTAGCAAACAAAATCACAGCCACATTTCGACTTGGGCTGTAATAAAAGGCTCTGCGGAGAAGAATGAAGCTCTGAACGCCAGCTTATACAAGTCTGCATTCTAAACAGCTCCGGTATGGAGTTTCAGCAACAGTTTAGTATATACTTGGCCAGGGTAAGAGGAGAATTGGTGAGCTTGGGTAGTGTTGAACTGTACAAAGAAAAGCAAGAGCGAGAGAATGGAGGAGGACTCTCAGAATAGAGTGCACCCCTAAAGAGTACCTCTAGTGCAAACTGAAACCTGGCTTTGGCAGATCTATGAGCCCATTGAAGAACCCATGGGAGGAAGAAAACTATGGAGTAGAAAGGCTCAGACTTGGATGAAAAGCCTTTTTTCTTACCCAGCGTCTGTATGAGAGGTATTATGTTCCTGAACAGTGCATCCGTTATATTAACAGTGCTACATCAAAGAAAACCATTTCACAGGCTATAAGAGACATAAAACATTGCATGGAAAAACTGCATACCAGTGATCCTTTTGTGTAGCACTCCAGACTGATTGCAAGTTTTATTTTATTTTTTTTCTTATTAGTTATTATAGTTATCTAAGACTAAATTACAATAACTAAATTAAAGCTGCAAGCAGCAATGAAAGGGCCCTCGCACCCTTGTAAAAACAGTGAGTGGGTGACATGCATGTAAGCTAGTAAATACAGGAGAAATATGGCAACGTCATTTTGACGTGCCACACTTCCTGCTGCCAACAGGTGGCTCTTTCACTGAATATTGCCATGTAGATGTCTTCAGGGCAGGATTATTATCAAACGTGAAGTTTGGAGCAGATCGGACATTGTATGTTTGAGATACAACAACTTTCTGTTTCGTTGCGTTAATCGCATACTTTAGCACTTAGCCAAGTGTTGCATGATTTAACATATTTCTAGCATGTTTGGTACTTCATGGCATATTTAAATGTGTTTCTAGGAGTGAAATACAGTGCAAAGCAGGCCATTTTCTTTTGCCTGCAGGTGGCGCTATGACTAACTGAATATTGCCACGTAGATGTCTTCAGGCCGGGACTCTAACAGAACATGTGAAGTTTGAGGCAGATTGGACACTGTATGCCCGAGTTACAACAACTTCCTCCTTCATGGCGAAACATCGAATTTTGTCAGGCCACCACAGACACGCCCTTCAGTGAAAACTCAAGATCTTCACAATTTAATGTTGCAAAGGCCTTTAGATTAGACTGACCAAATATGATGTTAATCTGATAAAATCTCTAGGAGGAGTTCTTTAAAGTACAATGTCTGGAAATTGCAAAAACTGCAAAGATTTTGCAGAGAAAATTAAAAATATCTCATTTCCTGTTGGGTTTTCAGATTTTGCACCCGGGACTTTTTTGTAGGTATTGGGCTGTTACATGTATCTACCAAATTTCATACCTGTACGTAAAACGTAGCGCGAAAGGCGCTTGATTGAAATATTGTAGGTGGCGCTATCAAGCCATTTTGCCACACCTAATTCAGAAACCCATATCAGACGTAAAATTTCACTACTTCTGATGCGTGTGCAAAGTTTCATGAGTTTTCGAGCATGTTTATGCCCTCAAAAATTAATTTCAAAGAAGAAGAAGAATTGACTGAGCAATTACAATAGGGTCCTCGCACCACTGGTGCTCGGGCCCTAATAAAGAAATAAACAAACAATAACTTAAAACCTAAACTTATTTTATTTCAGCTAGTTCCCGAAACAATATTTCTAATTTTCAGTGAGTTTAAAGATGCAGTAAGTGATTTTCTGAGAAACACTCTTGATATTTGAACTCAACCTAAGCAAACAAACCCCTTCCTTCATCGCTCCGCACCCAAAACGGATGTACACACAATGAAAGAGTGGATGTCTCTTTATCATAGAAGAAGCGTAACATAATAATGCTTTGCGAAAAATAAAGCGAAGATGCCGAACGAACAACAAGGAAGAACAAAAAATGAACATACAGTACACAAGAGTATATACAAGCAAGAGTTGGTTGTTAGTCGGCAGCAGCACACTAGCTCCAGACAAAGAATGACACTCAAAACTGTTACTAGCTAACATTACAACAACAGCATCTTTGTTCTGTGAAACATAGCAAAACTTACTTGCGTATGGAGCAGAAACAATGCAAACTTAAATTCCATTTTCAGCCCTTCCCGCTTAGGTCTCTCCAGCACTGGAAACCTTTACTAATATTAACACAAGTCCTAAAGCTCTTGCCTGATCATAACCCTTCTTTCTTTTTCCAGACATATTCATCTGACCTTTTCTCTTTTGTAATGTCTCTCAGACATCTCTCTTTCTACAGTATTTCTTCAAATCTCCCTCTTGCTCACTGACTCTCCTCCCCCATATGTGTATCCCTACTGCTGATTGGCTACAAGTGTGTTTTGAAGCTGTTCAGATCAGTTCGATTGATTGATTGATTGATTGATTGATTGATTGATTGATCACTCCGTGTCAGGGTCTTGATCACCCTGTGTCAAAGTTTATTTTTTTTCATATTGTTGTCTTATTTTCAGGACTACGAGTACCCCAACCATCCCCAGACCACTCAGCACCAGAAGAATGACCGCTGTCCTCCGCCGCCCCAGATGCTGCCCGAGCGGGCCTGTGAGGTGTCTGGTTGCCGGTCTGATTCAGAGTGTGAGAGACACAAACGGTGCTGTTACAACGGCTGCATCTACGCCTGCCTGGAGTCAGTACAACCTCCACCCGGTGAGAAAAAACACTACGATCTGCTCAATAATCACCACAAGCAACCCCACAGACACACACATCCACTTTAGCATACAAGGTATAGTGCAAATGGATTTTACAATGAATTGAGGAGTAAGGTGTGATTTACTGATCAGGGTGTGTATAAGGTAAGTCATGGGTAATTTTGACCATGCTTATAATGTGTATTGATTTCTTTTTGTCAGTGCTGGACTGGTTGGTGCAGCCCAAGCCGCGGTGGTTAGGAGGGAACGGCTGGCTGTTAGATGGGCCAGAGGAGGTTCTGCAGGGTGAGTATGGATTAATTAATGAATTAGTGCACAGTTTGACAGCGCTGACTCGCCATTATTTGTTATTTTAAACCATATTAAGTAATCTTAATCGATCTTAGTATTGAATTTTATGCAAATGAAAACGAGGCTGTCTTTACAATGGCTTGTGCTACATAAAGGTCCTAGATCACATGTAATTTTCACAACTCACAACTTTCAAACCTGTGGAGTTTTTGTGTACTGAAAGTTTTTTTGGAAAGACGTTTCATTAGCTGAACACTTCTGTCCCTCACAGCCTCGTTTTTATTCTTGTCAAAATTAAATAAAAAGCTCATATCCAAAAATCTATCAAAAATAAGAACATTTCGAAAAAGTAAGCTGC